>OZ012738.1:261123515-262323515 GCA_963859935.3 Lathyrus sativus
TTACAGTAGACTTATCCTAACATATCTCGACTAATCTACATCATCCCTTCCAAATTCTAACCGATAAAACTCAGTTTCTACCGATTAAACTCATTTTGACCTAAAATGGAAAAATGGAGAAAACATCCAAACAACTCATACAATCCATACCCAATCATATACATTAACAAGATGATGATATTTCACACCCTTACCTCGATTAATCGGAAGCTAGAAGTTGTTCTTGAGCTTTCCAAGCTTTTCCTTCCTTTTCCTTCTATTTTCTCTTCTTCCTCCACTTTCCTTTCATGTTTTTTTTACATTTTCGTTCCGCTTCCCTTCATATATCCTTCCCTTCTGTTTCTCTCCAATTTATTTCTTCTCTCAAAATATTTACCAATTCCTTTTCTCATAAAATATCCCGTCTCATTCTTAATTAGAGAATATCTAGTAAGTCCACATTATTCTACCGAATAGAATAAATCAGTTAAATCCAATAATTCACTTAAATTACACAAACCAATTAACTAGTACCGTTAATCAGTTATTGAAAATTAGGCTGTTACATTACGCCCATTGACAATGCGTTATATTCCCTTTACCTGCACCAACCCATGACTTCGAATGGGATATGGAGGTAGTAGGTGAGGAAGATTTCAGATTTGAAATGGAAGGAATCTAACCAACTGGTTGGGGAAGTGAATTTGGTGACGATGACTCAGTCAAAGACATTGGAAAGGATTTCGGCTTACATAGTCGAAAACAAATTAAAAGTGGCCCTAAAGTATGAATTTAAGTACATGGTTGTCGAAGCCAAAAAGAATGAAGAGCACTCAGAAGGTCCTGGTAAGGACTTCGATCCAGAACCACTTGATAAGGATCAATATAAAGTGTAAGGCCAAAGGCTTAACACCGTCTATGATGACGAGCCTTTGGGTTTTGAAAAGGATCCGCTGGCAAACAATATAAAGATGCTAGCGCAAGATCCTTTAGAAGAGATCGACTTGGGAGAAGGGGAAATAAAAAGTCCAACATACATCAGTGCCAACATTAGCCCACAACTCAGGGTCAAAGTAATACAACTATTGAAGGAGTTCAAAAATTGATTCGCATGGGATTACAATGAGATTCCTAGTTTAAGCAGAGATCTGGTCAAACTGAAGTTACCCATAATGCCTAGGAAGAAGCCAATCAAGCAAACTCCAAGGCATTTTGCACCTGAATTTTTGTTGAAGTTCAAGGAAGAGGTTGAAAGGCTTCTCAAATGCAAATTCATCTGTACGACCAGGTATTGTCGCACCTCGAAAAATCACATAGAGATAATTCAGAAACATGACCCTCACGCTAAAGGCCCAGAAATGCGGTTTGACAGAGTCGCCACCGAACTTTAATCATCCCAAAAAGATGGGAAAGGAAAATATTGAGAAAACCTTTTAAAAATCAAACAAGAACACGGTCGCCGCAACCAATGTTCCAGGTTCTGGAGTTGGTTACGCAAGGGGAAGTTATTAGCACCCCTCATGTCCGTTGTACTCAATGGGAACCTCTTAGTAAGATTTGCGATGGGAGTTATGTAAGCTTATTAGTTTTATTCTCAATGATAAATGTGAATTGGTACAATAAAAGGATAAGATGCTAAGGGAAAAGAATAAATGGTTTAAAAATAGGGTGATTGTCAAGGATTGGGGCCCTTGTGCCTATGTATGCTCATTCGGACAAGAATGAGAAATCAGATTTGTCGTAGTTCGACTATGGGAAAGGATAGGGGGAAACGAAAGATGGATAGAATTATGCTTGCCAAGATCATCGCAATCTTATGCCTACGTATCTTACATTCAGACGGGAATGAAGAATCAGAGTGTCCATAGTTCTTGGAGACAACCACAAAAGATGAGGTTAACGTTGGTTGAAGTTGGTTCAGATGAAGATTACTCAAAGCTTAAGAAAGGCTCCTCGGACCCAAGTAATCGGGAGAGTGAGTCAAAAACTTGACTCTCTCTCTTTTTCATCTTTAGAAATAAGCTATGCTTGAATGGTGTTTGAATGATGAATGATTTGGAAGATAGGTGAATGTTGTCGAGTTGGAAATGTTTTAGAGGCGTCAATTTCTCACACACGAGTAAGATAACTCGCATCCAAACAACTGGAGAGAGATCAAAGATGTTAGTTCTGTGATTGACAGCAATTTTGGTAAAACTTGGTGTTATCACAAGATGTCCTATATGATTTCTTGACATGTGATCTTAACATTCTGCAGGTGGTTCTTTTTGTTGTTGCAGAGTTTAGTTCATGATGTCAAGTATGATGTCCTGACATATGTTTACAGAACATTCAGTCAGAATGTTATATTTTGTCTGTTGCGTCTTTGTGCAACCTTTTGTGCTTCTCTAGTAAGAGATATTGTTGGTGCAATCAAGGTGGGGATTTTCCTTAAACAAAAGAGTTTATGCTGTATAATTCGTGGAGTTATTTTGGAATCTTTTGTCCTATTTTTATGCAGAAAATCTTGAGAAGATTTGAAGTTTGATTTGATTTGATTTGATCAAATCTGGTTTGGTTCTATTTTTATGCCTTTAATTATGAAAAGATTTGAAGAGATTATGTAATTTGATTTTATCAAATCAGAGTTTGTTTTTACTAATGCCCAAGCCCATACAAAGTGTTTCTATATAAATACGTTACAATCCTATTTGAAGATGAGAGAACAAGCTAGGGTTGAGAGTGTGCATTGCTTAAGGAGTAGGGTTTTACCTTCTTGTGTTTTTGTTATTTGTGAGCCATTCATTCATCACTTTGATGTGTGAATTGAAATGAGTTCTTTGAGTTGTAAGTTGTCCACTCTAAGCTTTTAAGTACGAGTGCATTATTCTTAATTGAAGATTTTAAGCAAGATCAAGTGTTGTCTTTGAAGTGTGTCTTCTACTTTTTGATCTTCTGTTTTTATCACTGCATGTGATTGAGGGGGAGTGAGAGGTGCCTCATATCTGAGAGTGTCTTAGATAGAAGTTACACGAGTAGAGATTAGGTATGAAGATTGTAAACTAGAGAGAGTTTGCTGAGAGTCTTCAAACTAATTTTGTTTAGTGGATTTCCTTCCTGGCCTAGTAGCCCCTAGACGTAGGTGTGTTTGCACCAAACTGGGTTAATAATTGCTTGTGTCTCTTTACAATTATTAGCTGCTTTTTATCTTGTTCATATATTGGCAATTATTCAGATATTAGTATCGTGACATCTCTTTTGACATCTCATATCTGATACCAGAATTTTAATTGGTATCAGAGTAGGCATCCTGCTCTGGCTCTGGGTGAGATCTAGGGACGATACTCTTTGGTACTATGGACAAAGAGGGAGGATTTGTGAACATACGACCTGTTCTAAATGGAAATAATTATGATTATTGGAAACCTCGCATGGTGGCCTTCTGGAAATCATTGGATAGTAAGGCTCAGAAAGCTGTCATAAAAGGATTGGAACACCCTGTCACTGTTGGGAAAGATGGAAAAGCTACATCTAACCAGAAGCCTGAGGAAGAATGGACTAAGGAAGAGGATGAATTGGCTCTTGGAAGTTCTAAAGCCTTGAATGCCCTATTCAATGGAATTGATAGAAATATATCCAGATTGGTGAACAATTGTAAAGTTGCCAAAGATGCCTAGGAGATACTCAAAACTACTCATGAAGGTACTTCTAAGGTGAAGATGTCAAGACTTCAATTGCTAACTACCAAATTTGAAAACTTAAGGATGAAAGATGATGAAAGCATACATGATTTTCATATGAATATCCTTGAAATAGCCAATGCTTCAAGTGCCCTAGGTGAAAAGGTGTCAAAAGAAAAGCTTGTAAGAAAGATTCTCAAGTCTCTTCCCAAGAGATTTGATATGAAAGTTACTGCCATAGAAGAAGCTTAAGACATCAGCAAGATGAGGATGGATGAACTTATTGGATCTCTCTTAACCTTTAAAGTGGGAATAAGTGACAAATCTGATAAGAAAAAGAGCATAGCCTTTGTGTCCAATACTGAAGATGGAGAGGAATAATATGATGTGGATACTGATGAAAGCTTATCCAATGCTATAGTTCTCCTTGGAAGACAGCTTAATAAGGTAATGAAGAGGATGAACATGAATTCAAGACCAAATGTCAAGAACAACTCATATGACATCAGCAGGTCTAATGATGTTGGTAGAAGAACAAGGTCTGAAGAAAAGTCCACACAAAGAAAAGGGATTCAGTGCCATGGATGTGAAGGATTTGGTCACATTAAAGTTGAATGCCCTACTTACCTCAAGAAACAAAAGAAGAGCCTAACAATATCTTGGACTGATGAGAATTCTAAAAGTGATCTTGAAGAAGAATCTACTAAACATGTGACTGTCTTGACTGAGAGATATGTCTCTGATGAAGACTTTAGTGATGATGAACTAACCTTTGAAGAACTTGCAGCTTCGTACAAATAGTTGTGTCTCAGAAGTAGAGAAGTATGTCATCAAGGAGAGAAGCAGAAGAAACTTATAATCAAACGGAAGGCTGAAAAGGAAAAGCATCTTAAAACTATCTCTGAGTTGAATGATGAAGTTACATTGCTGAATTCTCAACTTGATCAAATGTCCAAGTCTGTCAAAATGCTGAACAGTGGAACTGACACTTTCGATGAAATCCTTCAGGTTGGAAAAAGGGCAGGAGACATGACTGAGATAGGGTTTAATGGAGAAAAGAAACCCTCTTCAGACTGTAGTCCCTCTTCACACCACAGTTCTTCTGAGCCTAAGCAAAATATGTCACATAAGATGTCTCAACATCATGGCAGAGGATAACCCAACCACCCAAGAGGAAGTTTCCAAAGATGGAGATGTCATTACTGTGGATGTTATGGTCACATAAATCCTTTCTGCTTCAGGCTATATGGATATCCTAAACCTACTCCTCAACCTAGAACCAATCACAACATTCTTTCTAATAGGAAGCAATGGGTTCATAGAGTTGCTGCTACCAGTTTGATAGCTCATATGTCTCTCAGAATCTCAGCTAAAGAGGATTGGTATTTTGATAGTGGGTTCTCTAGACACATGACAGGAATTAAAAATCTCTTAGTAGACATCAAATCACATTCTGCTAACTATGTGACTTTTGGTGATGGAGCCAAGGGGGAAATCAAGGGGGTTGGAAAGCTGAACTGCTTAGAAGTTCTGAACCTTGATAATGTGTTTCTGGTTAAAGGGTTGACTGCCAACTTGATTAGCATCGGTCAACTGTGTAATCAAGGTTTCAATGTCAAGTTCACTAAATCTGAATGCTTGGTTACTAATGAAAAGAGTGAAGTGATTATGAAGGGAGTCAGATCTAAGGACAACTGCTATTTATGGGTTACTCAATATTCTAGTTACACCTCCATATGTGCTCTATTCAAAGAAGATGAAGTAGAAATGTGGCACCCAAACTTGGTCATTTGCATCTAAAAGGGATGAAGAAGATCATCTCTATGGAAGCTGTCAGAGGAATTCCTAAGCTAAAGATTGAAGAAGGAAAGTTATGTGGTGAATGCCAAATTGGAAAGCAAACTAGGATGGCACACCAGAAGATTAAATATCTCAATACTTCAAAAGTGTTGGAACTCCTTCACATGGACTTGATGGGACCTATGTAGGTGGAGAGTCTTGGTGGAAAGAAGTATGCTTATCTGGTGGTGGATGATTTTTCCAGATATACTTGGGTGAATTTTATAATAGAAAAATCTGAAGTGTTTGATGTGTTCAAAGATCTCTGTCGAAGAATTCAAAGAGAAAGGAGAGCAATGTTATTAGAATCAAAAGTGATCACGGGAAGGAGTTTGAGTACCAAAAATTTGCTGAATTTTGCTCATTTGAAGGGATTAGCCATAAATTCTCTTCTCCTATTACTCCATAGCAAAATGGATATGTGTAACGAAAAAATAGAACTATCCAAGAATCTGCTAGAGCTATGATCCATGCAAAGAAACTACCTTACCACTTCTGTGTTAAAGCTATGAACCCAGCTTGCTATGTTCATAATAGAGTGACCTTAAGAACAAGAACCATGACTACCTTGTATGAGATATGGAAGGGAATAAAGACTACAGTCAAATACTTCCATGTGTTTGGAAGCAAATGCTACATATTGGCAGATCATGACCAAAGAAGAAAGATGGATCCAAAAAGTGATGAAGGAATTTTTTGGGCTATTCTACTAACAGCAGAGCCTATAGTGTATTTAACTCCAGAACTAAAGTTATGATGGAGTCCATCAATGTTGTTGTTGATGATATGCATAAAGAGGTTGATGTCCTAGAAGATGTTGGAATATTCCTTAATATCTCAGCAGAGTCTGCAGATAAAAACACTGATCCCAAACCTACTAATGCAGAACCTGAACCTGAACTAGTAAACAAGGGACCCTATACCAGAATTCAGAAAGACCATCCTATGGATCTTATCATAGGTGATCTAAATGAGGGAGTCACTACTAGATCCAGAGAAGTCATAACAAGTTCTTGTTTTGTGTCTAAAATTGAACCAAAGAATGTCAAGAAAGCCTTACCTGATGAATTCTGGATCAATGCCATGCAAGAAGAGCTAGGGAAATTCAAGAGAAATGGAGTATGGGATCTTGTTCCAAGGCCTGAAGGAACAAATGTGATTGGAACAAAATGGGTATACAAGAACAAGTCTGATGAAAAAGGGGTGGTCACCAGAAATAAAGCCAGATTGGTTACTCAAGGATACACTCAGATTGAAGGGGCAGACTTTGATGAAACTTTTGCTCCTGTAGCTCGCCTTGAATCCATCATATTACTTTTGGGAGTTTCCTGCACTCTGAGATTCAAGCTGTTTCAGATGGATGTTAAAAGTGCCTTCTTAAATGGATACCTAAATGAAGAGGTATATGTGGAACAATCTAAGGGATTCATTGATCCAACTTTTCCCAATCATGTTTATAAGTTGAAGAAAGCTTTGTATGGACTGAAGCAAGCTCCAAGAGCTTGGTATGAGAGACTAACAAAATTTCTTGTTGATAATGGATACAGAAAAGGTGGCATAGATAAGACTTTGTTTGTCAAGGAAGAAGGAGGAAAGCTCATGATTGCTCAAATCTATGTTGATGATATTGTGTTTGGTGGGATGTCTGATGAGATGGTTCAACATTTTGTCCAGCAAATGCAGTCAGAATTTGAAATGAGCCTTGTTGGTGAATTAACCTATTTTCTTGGGCTACAAGTTAAACAGATGGAGGATTCTATATTCCTATCTCAGAGTAAATATGCCAAGAATATAGTTAAGAAGTACGGGATGGATAATGCCAGACACAAAAGAACACCTGCTCCTACTCATCTTAAGTTGTCTAAAGATGAAAAGGGTGTAAATGTGGATCAAAGTCTCTATAGAAGTATGATAGGGAGCTTGTTATATCTTACAGCAAGTAGGCTTGGCATTGCTTTTGTTGTAGGTGTGTGTGCTAGATACTAAGCTGAACCCAAAGTGAGTCATATCAATCAAATAAAGAGGATTCTGAAGTATATTAATGGAACAAGTGAGTATTGAATGTTATACACTCATGGATCTGGCTATGTGTTATCTAGGTATTGTGATGCTGATTAGGCTGGAAGTGATGATGATAGGAAAAGCACATCAGAAGGTTACTTCTTTTTGGGGAATAATCTTATATCATGATTCAACAAGAAGCAAAATTGTGTCTCTCTGTCTACTGCTGAAACTGAGTATATAGCAGCTGGAAGTAGTTGTTCTCAACTGGTGTGGATGAAACAAATATTGACTGAATATAATGTCACACAAGATGTCATGACATTGTATTGTGACAATTTAAGTGCTATAAACATCTCCAAAAATCATATTCAATACAGTAGGACCAAGTATATTGATATTCGCCATCACTTTATAAGGGAGCTTGTTGAAGACAAGACCATTGCCTTAGAACATGTTGCTACCGAGAAGCAGCTAGCTGATATCTTCACTAAGGCATTGGATGCTAGTCAATTTGAAATTTTAAGAGGCAAATTAGGGATTTGCATTTATGAGGATTTGTAGCAATTATTGCTGAGTGGAAATATCATTTAAGAAGATTTGTATTTTCCAAAAATAAAGTGTCTCCAACTACTGCAATCATTTCAAAATACCTTAAAAGATATTTTCACACGCTACCCTAACCTTACTTATCATTCCAACTGCTCTTTCATCTCCCATACTCTCACATAACTTTTGCTTGATCACCATTGTTCCACACACAAAATTCTCAAGATGTCTCAACAACATGGTTCAACTCCTTCCAAGTCTGATAGGTCAAAATCAAAGACAACGGCTCACCCTGTGAGCGTCTCATTTGATGATGTGATAGATGTGGCTTCGCTAGCATGGTTCCTTGTGACGATGCTGAGTTGACAAAGCCCACAACATCTCATGCAAGTGGTTCCAAACGTGCTCCTATAGGTAACACTTCTAATACTCCTCTTGATTCATACTCTGAAAGTAGGACCAAAGAGGTTAGTCTGTATGTTGATAGAGCCATTAGAAAGTTGGTTTCTAGGGTTTTATATGGAGGTCACAATGTTCCTAGGATTTGAACCCCTCTTTCTCAAATAGATGTTATTCCCACTTCTGATGCTAACCAAAGTGAGGAAAAAATGTTGATTGTTCTCATTCTGAGAAGAGCACTGATACTGATAACCTGCACAAGTTGGCTAACTCTGTGCTTAAGGAAGGGAGGATTGAAGGTGTTGTTGATGATGGTGCTGATATTTCTGGTATGGAGAATAAGATTGGTGATTCTGATCAGAGTAGGAAAAATACTAATGTCTCTGATGATGTTGTGGATCCTAATAACTTGCCATCTGATGATGAATTGATTATGAATGTGACTCCTGGGATTTCCAAGAGGTTGAAGACAAGGAGAGGCAAAGTTGTGATTGATAACTTTCCTTCTAGGAGTAGTAAGAAGAAGATTGTTATTGGACCTCCTAAAACATGGAGCAAAGTTACCACTGCTTCTAAGAAGAGAAAGGCCAGGTCTTATACTGAGTTTGAAGAGGATGTTGAGGGTGATGTCCAGGACATCACACCTGCCAGAAAGTCTGTTTCCAAGAGACCAACTGACACACTGCCTGATGCTCCTTTAGATAATGTTTCTTTCCACTCTATTGATAATGTGCCAAAGTGGAAGTATGTTTACCAAAGAAGAGTTTCTCTTGAGAGAGAGTTGGGCAAGGATGCTCTTGAGATAAAGGAGGTCATGAAGTTAATTTCTGATGTTGGGTTGATGAAAACTGTGGCTGGTTTTTCTAAGTGCTATGATATGCTGGTCAAAGAGTTGATTATGAACATCCCTGAGGACATTGCTGACAGAAGAAGCAAGGAGTTCAGTAAGGTGTTTGTGAGGGGAGATGTATTGAGTTTTTTGCTGCTGTTATTAACAGGTATCTAGGAAGGGGTGAACAAGAAGCAAGTGAACTTGAGGTGACTAATAATCAAGTGTGCAAGGTGATCACTGCAAACCAAGTAACTGCATGACCCTTAAAAGGAAAATTGTATGCTGGTCAATTGAGTGTTAAATATGTTATCCTGCATAGAATTGGAGCAGCAAACTGGGTGCCTACCAATCATACTTCCACCATTGTTGTTGGGTTAGGAAGGTTCATATTTGTTGTTGGTACAAAGGTGAAGTTTGACTATGGTAGCTTCATTTTCGATCAGATTGTGAAGCATGCTACTACCAATGCTGTCAAATTGCCCATTGCATTTCCTTCACTAATTTATGGGATCAATCTAAGCCAGTATCCTGGTATTCTCTCTAGAAATTATATGGTTTGCAAAAGGGATTCTAGGTTGTCTCTCTATTATAAATTATTTGCAGGAAGACATGTCCCAAACATTGTCTTGACATATGTTGAGAAGACACCCTCTACCAAGACTGGGCTTATCTCTGAGTTGAAGGAAACTTGCAGAGATTTGGAAGATGTCATTTGTGTAGCTACTGCAAGGAAGCTGAAATTGGAAGCCTTGATTAGAAGTCTAGAGCAGGCTGAAGGTAATGATGTTGAGGTTGCTGATGTAGATGGAGCGGAAGTTGGGGAGGATCCTACCTCTGATGAGAGGACTGGTGATATTAAGGGTCATGATTCTGGGTCTACTGCTGGTGATGAAGGTGACAACTCTAGTTTTGAGGAAGAGAATTGATGGTGCTTGTTTATGGTGCTCTTTGGATTGTGGTTATTTTTTTCTTTCAGAATGTTCATTTAGCACTTAATGTGCTTTGGTTTGTATTTTTTTGTGGTTTCATTCTGCACTCTTGACACTGTTGGCTCTGTATGCTTATGATAATGGTTTTCGCTTAGTGAGATTTCTTTAATTATGGCTGAAAAAGGGGAGAAGTAGTGCTATTGTTGTTGTTTCTGGGTTGAGGAGGAGTATTTTTTTTCGGTGTTAGGCTTTTCTGTGTTTTTCTACTGCTGCTGTGCTCTCTTCTATTTTTGGTAGCTCTTGTGATCAATTGGTTGTTTTAGCCAAAATTTGCCAAAGGAGGAGTTTGTTAGTTCTGTGATTGACAGCAATTTTGGTAAAACTTGGTGTTATCACAAGATGTCCTATATGATGTCTTGACATGTGATCTTAACATTCTGCAGGTGGTTCTTTTTGTTGTTGCAGGGTTTAGTTCATGATGTCAAGTATGATGTCTTGACATATGTTTACAGAACATTCAGTTAGAATGTTATGTTTTGTCTGTTGCATCTTTGTGTAACCTTTTGTGCTTCTCTAGTTAGAGATATTGCTGGTGCAATCAAGGTGGAGATTTTCCTTAAATAAAAGAGTTTCTGTTGTATAATTTGTGGAGTTATTTTGGAATCTTTTGTCCTATTTTTATGCAGAAAATCTTGATAAGATTTGAAGTTTGATTTGATCAAATCTGGTTTGGTTCTATTTTTATGCCTTTAATTATGAAAAGATTTGAAGAGATTATGTAATTTGATTTTATCAAATCAGAGTTTCTTTTTGCTAATGCCCAAGACCATACAAAGTGTTTCTATATAAAGACGTTACAATCCTATTTGAAGATGAGAGAACAAGCTAGGGTTGAGAGTGTGCATTGCTTGAGGAATATGGTTTTACCTTCTTGTGTTTTTGTTATTTGTGAGCCATTCATTCATCACTTTGATGTGTGAGTTGAACTGAGTTCTTTGAGTTGTAAGTTGTCCACTCTAAGCTTTTAAGCACGAGTGCGTTGTTCTTGATTGAAGCTTTTAAGCAAGATCGAGTGTTGTCCTTGAAGTGTGTCTTCTACTTTTTGATCTTCTGTTTTTATCACTGCATGTGATTGAGGGGGAGTGTGAGGTGTCTCATATCTGAGAGTGTCTTAGATAGAAGTTACACGGATAGAGATTAGGTGCAAAGATTGTAAACTAGAGAGAGTTTGTTGAGAGTCTACAAACTAATTCTGTTTAGTGGATTTCCTTCCTGGCTTGGTAGCCCCTAGACGTAGGTGTGTTTGCACCGAACTGGGTTAACAATTGCTTGTATCTCTTTACAATTGTTAACTGCTTTTTATCTTGTTCATATATTGGTAATTGTTCAGATATTAATGTCGTGACATCTCTTTCGACATCTCATATCTCGTACCAGAATTTCAATAGGCTCAATCTCTCTTTTTTCACCTTAAAAAGAATTAAATAATTGTTAACTGTATTGATAGTTTGATTGTGAAAATCCTCTTGAAGTTGGACCAAGGGTTTGATTGTATTTGCATGCAAAACTGTGTTAGAAAGGAGTTTGAAAATGGCTCGACGACGAATCGAGGGTTTGGTTGAAAATGGAACTGGCTCGACGATGAATCAAGGGTTAGGTTGTGAGAAACGATACTAGTCCCTAAGGGTGCTCCTAATAAAGAAATCATGACGAAATGTAAAAGTGTGTGCGATAGGTTGGTGGTGTGTACGAGCACATGACTTATAAGGGGTGTTTCAAAATGGCTCGATGATGAATCGAGAATTAGTTTGAAAACGGTTTAGTTTACACTAGTCCCTAAGGGTGCTCCTAGAAGATAAACCATAATCAAAACAAAATATGAATGCGTACATCGGAATGGGAGAGGGGTACATGTAAGTTACACGGGATTGCATGAAATAAAAGGGTTCATTGTCAGGTAGCCCAAGAGGAAGTCGCGTGTATGCGAAGTATCCTAAACTAAGCCTTAAGCAAGAGTCGGGAAAAAGCTTCAAGTTAGGGTTTCTGATAATGTCCAAATTCTGCTGATCGGAAAAGTAACCAACAGTCCACCAATTTAGGCTTTTATTGTTTCGATAATTATTATGTGTTTTTGAAAACAATGTGAATAAGATATGAACAATATGAATATGAATATGAACAATATGAATAATATGACAAGATATATAACGATATAATCAAGATAATATTCACAATAGTATAATAAAGATAATATTAACAAGTATATCGACAATGATAATATAATCAAGATATATTGACTAAAAATAAAATAAGATTATATTGATGGAAAGTAAAGTTAGTTGTTCGTGGATTTGAATGAATCGGGACGAAATGTAGCGCAAAACCGTTGTAGTTTAATATATGACAAAGATCAAACTATAGGAGGTCCCGCAAGTTAATATCCGTGCTAAAAACACGATGGAGAAATGATATTGAGGATCATTTTCCAATGTAATTGTGTCACACGGACTAGTAGAGGTGACGGTCTCGTCATAATCACAAACTTGGGTTAATTAATCGAAGGTAAACTATCACGATCCCAAAGTATAGAAAATGATCTCTATGATCATTCACTACAGATTTGAAATAATTAAGGTTAACAACCTTGATAAATTAACGTCTATGAATAGAAGAAAGACTTCATTGATCGAAAAAAGAATTGAAAATAGAAGAAGATCTAAAATAGAATGAGAATGGAAATTGAAATGAAATTGGTCTCATCTTAATCAAGATTAATCAATAATCTATGATATTGGACTTTCATTGACCAAAATAACTTGAAAATGAAAAGTGTCATACCCCAAATTTGTCCTACTATGGTATTTAATTAATGTTTTACTGCTTCATGACTTCTGGCTATGATTCTCTAAGACTTCGTTTATAAAGAGCTTGTGTGTGCTCATTGTGGTTATAATCCCTAGCAATTTATGTTAAATTCTTGTGGGAAGAATGTGCCCCAGTCCCTTATACCCAAACTCATGTGTATCCTCGTTCTCATGGTCAAACAGATATGATATGGTCAATGGCATAAAATACATGAGTGGATATATATCGCAACATAATGGTTGGTTTTCAAGAAATTTAAACCCTATTTCAACTTGATTACAAACTTCTCTAAAGGTTGTTTAAGCCTCAATACAAGTTGTTTGTTATGATCTGCACTTAATTCAAGTTGTTTAAAGATACTTCACATGACGCTTCTAGACACGGTCGATTTAGCCTCAGGTTTTGTTCAAATTGATGGCAAGCGTCAAGCTATGTTTGGATTCCAAATCAGTTTGTGACAAACTTAGTTTTAGCTTGCAAATTTCAAGTCATAATTGAATTAGAAAATCAGTTTGTGACAAACTTAGATTTAGCTTGCAAATTTCAAGCGTAATTAAATTAGAAAATCAGTTTGTGAAAAACTTAGATTTAGTTTGCAAATTTCAAGACCATATTTCTACATTTTGTTCTGGGTGTTGCAAAGCTATGGAAAATTTCATTTAAGGATTATTTCAAGACCAACATAATTCTGATTCCTTAGTTGATTTATTACAAGAGTGTTTGAATGGGCTAAATGTTATCTAAGAAGCTTGAGGTCCAGACAAAAATGAAGCTTTTGACTACGCAAAGAATATGATTAATGAAATTATGGAAATTGTGTCTACAAAGCAAACAGATTCGCGAGCCACGTACGAAAACATCCTTTGTGCAGAACAAGGTAATAAGATGATGGATTGTGAAGTTGTTTCCGGTATGCCAATCGAGGTTAAAAAATAGCGCGCTTCAATTCTATCCATGACTAAGTTATCTCCTCAGTACTATGGAAAGTGTAATCTAGGTGCATTGGAGCAAATTATATAACATGTTCTTCAAAGGAAATGGATTTCTTTTAAAAGCAATTTATTAATTGGCAATTCCTAAGGCAATTATTTTAGAAGCTGGCCTTAGATCTGTTCTACAGTTTTATTTCTGGATTCGATCCAAATTTGGCACGATGGTAATTGGACATGAGGAAAGCTACCAAGAAACCGTGTACGAGCAAGATCATCCTATTCATATACCAGCATGTAACGTGTAATGACTATTGAATGTGGGTGCAAATACAAAACACCATATATTCTGCGGATTCCATTACTTGTGAACACTAGGCACCCAAGTCTAATGAAGAGGAAATATACAGTTGGTATAAAAAGGAAACCAATCAGTCTTTAATTTTGCTCCATCAATGTAAAAAGGTTAAGACCCCATTTTGTCACAGACTAAAATCATAGGCAAGTCCAAATTCTGTCACAAATAAGTGTCAAAACTCAATCAAGTTTCTTTACTAATTGGGCCCAAAAATAGCTAATAATGCTACAAAGCTTAAAGTGATAAGGTTATTACAAAAAAGAGGATTACAAGAGAAAAGAAGGCCACATTCCGCTTGTTTATTCAAAACGTCATTACAGAACTTGTGTACAAATTGTAAAGCTTAAAAGATGCCAAATACTTGAACTTAGAGTTAAGTATCTCATGAGTTTTCTAAGCCACTTAAGATATCTTCATGCTCCATCCTGCAAATGCTTTCATAATGTCTTCACTATCGTTACATAATCTACAAACTGAATCAAAAACATTCAATGAGCAGGTGATAAAAATGGAGAAAATCTTAAAGCACATAGAAGCCAATGGCTGATTTCAAGGAAGAGAAGAGAATGTATTGAAAGTATTAATGATGGCAATGCACTTATAGAGTTTTTACTCATGACCAAGATAGGGAGAAATTCAAAGTGAAAAAAAACTTACAAAGACAACATCACGAGAGTGTTTAATCCGAAGTTACTGTGCCGCTCTGCATCAGGTGAAGGCCAATACCTGCAGAATTGTAAACAAAAAAAAGTAATAATCTCATTAGCAGCGCATCTTTTCGGTAACTGATCTGGA
The DNA here is from genome assembly GCA_963859935.3 of Lathyrus sativus. Taxonomy (NCBI): domain Eukaryota; kingdom Viridiplantae; phylum Streptophyta; class Magnoliopsida; order Fabales; family Fabaceae; genus Lathyrus; species Lathyrus sativus. The sequence goes on from OZ012738.1 coordinate 261,138,650, forward strand.
ATAAGAACGAGTTTCAACAGAAATAACTTGAGTAAAGATGTCTAGAGCAACACGGTCATTGACAATTCACCTTCGTGGAGTATCAAAATGTTGCTTCACCAAAGTGCGAGAATGATCTTCACCGAGAAACCGTGAGCATAGGTTCGTTTCCGCAATAAAATCATACGCCTTGACAGGGATTTCAAGCCGCACACACCATTTGCACCAAACTCTCATACAAAGGCAAGGATGACACCTCCTAGAGAGAACCTTTGATGAACCAATAAGCCTGACAACTCTGTTGGATAGTATTTTCCTGCAGAAAATCCAGGGTTTCCTCAATGCAAGCTTCAAGGTTTAATTAAGGCTATGATACCTCACACTCCCCTGTGCACATCAACCGAGCCTACAACCACAACTGCAAAAAAGTGTTTTTATCATGTTAATAGGTGCAAAGCTCAGGACGCTGCCAGGCAACACGCAACTGCATTATAGGTGGCATATAGTCGTTTCTTGAGAAGTCATGATTTAAACAACATATGAATTACCTTTCAAACAGGTTACATGGAGACAATATTACATCAAAGTTCTGCATTTCAATGCACAACTAAAGGGCAGAACTTCATTCAATGCCACTTAAAGGGTTTAAAAATCTCAATTCCTTCTAATAAAGAGCTTCCATGGACTAAATTACAAAAAGTACACCAGAAGTATATTATGTAAGAGTTTGAAGAATACAGAAGGATCAAGATTGCGCCAATCTACATTAAATTCCAAGGCAAGCATGTCTGCAAAGACAAATCACATATCAGCCAAGGTGACATGGGAGTTTTTCAAGCTATAATGACAAAGAGTAAAAATCAAAATGCCAACAGGATGCATAACATACGAAGCAAAATACAAGAATCGTGAAAAACGCATGGTATCACAGGACATACAAAACCATTTGTTCCAAGTATTCACAGAAAGCAGGCATCAACAATGAAAGTTGTCAAAAAGAAACTTATTTTGAGCCAGCAAATACCACATCAGCAAGTTCATGACAGTAAAAAACGTTTTTTACGCAGTAAAATTCAGAGTTAAAGATCAGATATTTTTCAAAACACTACAGACAAAACTCAACGAGTCACCATCACCTTGGTCCCCACAGAATATGAGGAAATCCGCTCTAACGGCCTTGAGGGCCAGCTCATGAATCGCAAATGATTCTTCCTCTCAAAATCCCTCAAAAACCTCGCACGTACAAGGTTCCCCAAATTCCCCTATAAATACAATCCCAATCATTTGCAAAAGGATGAAAAAAAACCTACTGAAACTCCATCAAAATCACTCCTCATACCCTCACCCAAAGCATACGACATAGGGTTCACTGAATCTCACACTGAGACTCATTTGAATTGAGCCATTTAGCCTTCAGCCACACTAATTTCATAGCAGAAAAGCCGTAGTCCTCTTTCTATTCTCTTTATCTCTTGTTGAATGTTGATGATGTTGTTTGAAGCACTCATTTCACATAATTGTTTGAAACACATGACATGGTTTTGAAGACGGGTTAGATTTGTGATTTAGGGTTCGTCTGTTAGAGTTTGAGTTGGGGGTTAGGGATTCATAATTTAGATTGGGGCCGGATTTTAGAAAGAGGAAGCTGGATGGTGACAAAATGGCGAGAGAATGAGAGGTTCTGAGAGAAGGGGAGGGAGTTCATGCATTGAGGAAAGAAAAAGGACTCGTGTGAAGACTGAGAGTGGGGATTGTGATTTAAGATGATTTTGAAAATATTAACTCTTCACAGCGTTAATTAAGTTTGTTCTTTTTCATTAAAAGTTTTTTATTATTGTCTTTTCTCAAAAAAGGTTGTCGTTGTGTGATTATGGACTGGGAATACGTGGTTATGGCTGCAAAACAATATTGAATGCTCTTTTATTATTGTCGACACACATGTCCCATTGATATTGCAACTTTATGACTTCTCTGTCTATTTGCTAGCCATGTGGATACGTTGGGAATATGAGGCAACCGCCTCTTTTTGCTTGTTGGTTAGACTCAAAGACATTGGGCCTCCGAGAATGCATACCCTTTGGCCTTATGGGCCCTTGGGGTTTGACTTCTTTTAAATTTATATTCCCACCTCTATTTCCTGCACCCCAGTCTGTTTTACTAATAATTCTTTTCTTTTATTTTAATGATGACGTGATAAAAATGTTACTTTATTATTTCTTGTTACTACTGTTAGATATTATTGACTTCTTTACTAGAATAATTACAATTAAAATGAGTAACGTTGATGATTGAAATTATCTGGCTTAGAATGATCCCATAAATCAGTGAAGGAAATGATATGGTTTGCAAAAGGGATTCTAGGTTATCTCTCTATTATAAATTATTTGCAGGAAGACATGTCCCAAACATTGTCTTGACATATGTTGAGAAGACACCCTCTACCAAGACTGGGCTTATCTCAGAGTTGAAGGAAACTTGCAGAGATTTGGAAGATGTCATTTGTGTAGCTACTGCAAGGAAGCTGAAATTGGAAGCCTTGATTAGAAGTCTAGAGCAGGCTGAAGGTAATGATGTTGAGGTTGTTGATGTAGATGGAGCAGAAGTTGGGGAGGATTCTACCTCTGATGAGAGGACTGGTGATATTAAGGGTCATGATTCTGGGTCTACTGCTGGTGATGAAGGTGACAAATCTAGTTTTGAGGAAGAGAATTGATGGTGCTTGTTTATGGTGCTCTTTGGATTGTGGTTATTTTTTTCTTTCAGAATGTTCATTTAGCACTTAATGTGCTTTGGTTTGTATTTTTTTGTGGTTTCATTCTGCACTCTTGACACTGTTGGCTCTGTATGCTTATGATAATGGTTTTCGCTTAGTGAGATTTCTTTAATTATGGCTGAAAAAGGGGAGAAGTAGTGCTATTGCTGCTGTTTCTGGGTTGAGGAGGAGTATTTCTTTTCGGTGTTAGGCTTTTCTATGTTTTTCTGCTGCTGCTGTGCTCTCTTCTATTTTTGGTAGCTCTTGTGATCAATTGGTTGTTTTAGCCAAAATTTGCCAAAGGAGGAGTTTGTTAGTTCTGTGATTGACAGCAATTTTGGTAAAACTTGGTGTTATCACAAGATATCCTATATGATGTCTTGACATGTGATCTTAACATTCTGCAGGTGGTTCTTTTTGTTGTTGCAGGGTTTAGTTCATGATGTCAAGTATGATGTCCTGACATATGTTTACAGAACATTCAGTCAAAATGTTATGTTTTGTCTGTTGCATCTTTGTGTAACCTTTTGTGCTTCTCTAGTTAGAGATATTGCTGGTGCAATCAAGGTGGAGATTTTCCTTAAATAAAAGAGTTTCTGCTGTATAATTTGTGGAGTTATTTTGGAATCTTTTGTCCTATTTTTATGCAAAAAATCTTGATAAGATTTGAAGTTTGATTTGATTTGATTTGATCAAATCTGGTTTGGTTCTATTTTTATGCCTTTAATTATGAAAAGATTTGAAGAGATTATGTAATTTGATTTTATCAAATCAGAGTTTCTTTTTGCTAATGCCCAAGACCATACAAAGTGTTTCTATATAAAGACGTTACAATCCTATTTGAAGATGAGAGAACAAGCTAGGGTTGAGAGTGTGCATTGCTTGAGGAATATGGTTTTACCTTCTTGTGTTTTTGTTATTTGTGAGCCATTCATTCATCACTTTGATGTGTGAGTTGAACTGAGTTCTTTGAGTTGTAAGTTGTCCACTCTAAGCTTTTAAGCATGAGTGTGTTGTTCTTGATTGAAGCTTTTAAGCAAGATCGAGTGTTGTCCTTGAAGTGTGTCTTCTACTTTTTGATCTTCTGTTTTTATCACTGCATGTGATTGAGGGGGAGTGAGAGGTGTCTCATATCTGAGAGTGTCTTAGATAGAAGTTACACAGATAGAGGTTAGGTGCGAAGATTGTAAACTAGAGAGAGTTTGTTGAGAGTCTACAAACTAATTCTGTTTAGTGGATTTCCTTCCTGGCTTGGTAGCCCCTAGACGTAGGTGTGTTTGCACCGAACTGGGTTAACAATTGCTTGTATCTCTTTACAATTGTTAACTGCTTTTTATCTTGTTCATATATTGGTAATTGTTCAGATATTAATGTCGTGACATCTCTTTCGACTTCTCATATCTGATACCAGAATTTCAATAGGCTCAATCTCTCTTTTTTCACCTTAAAAAGAATTAAATAATTGTTAACTGTATTGATAGTTTGATTGTGAAAATCCTCTTGAAGTTGGACCAAGGGTTTGATTGTATTTGCGTGCAAAACTGTGTTGGAAAGGAGTTTGAAAATGGCTCGACGACGAGTCGAGGGTTTGGTTGAAAATGGAACTGGCTCGACGATGAATCAAGGGTTAGGTTGTGAGAAACGATACTAGTCCCTAAGGGTGCTCCTAATAAAGAAATCATGACGAAATGTAAAAGTGTGTGCGATAGGTTGATGGTGAATGTGTACGAGCACATGACTTATAAGGGGTGTTTCAAAATGGCTCGATGATGAATCGAGAATTAGTTTGAAAATGGTTTAGTTTACACTAGTCCCTAAGGGTGCTCCTAGAAGATAAACCATAATCAAAACAAAATATGAATGCGTACATCGGAATGGGAGAGGGGTACATGTAAGTTACATGGGATTGCATGAAATAAAAGGGTTCATTGTCAGGTAGCCCAAGAGGAAGTCGCGTGTATGCGAAGTATCCTAAACTAAGCCTTAAGCAAGAGTCGGGAAAAAGCTTCAAGTTAGGGTTTCTGATAATGTCCAAATTCTGCTGATCGGAAAAGTAACCAACAGTCCACCAATTTAGGCTTTTATTGTTTCGATAATTATTATGTGTTTTTGAAAACAATGTGAATAAGATATGAACAATATGAATATGAATATGAACAATATGAATAATATGACAAGATATATAACGATATAATCAAGATAATATTCACAATAGTATAATAAAGATAATATTAACAAGTATATCGACAATGATAATATAATCAAGATATATTGACTAAAAATAAAATAAGATTATATTGATGGAAAGTAAAGTTAGTTGTTCGTGGATTTGAATGAATCGGGACGAAATGTAGCGCAAAACCGTTGTAGTTTAATCTATGACAAAGATCAAACTATAGGAGGTCCCGCAAGTTAATATCCGTGCTAAAAACACGATGGAGAAATGATATTGAGGATCATTTTCCAATGTAATCGTGTCACACGGACTAGAAGAGGTGACGGTCTCGTCATAATCACAAACTTGGGTTAATTAATCGAAGGTAAACTATCACGATCCCAAAGTATAGAAAATGATCTCTATGATCATTCACTACAAATTTGAAATAATTAAGGTTAACAACCTTGATAAATTAACGTCTATGAATAGAAGAAAGACTTCATTGATCGAAAAAAGAATTGAAAATAGAAGAAGATCTAAAATAGAATGAGAATGGAAATTGAAATGAAATTGGTCTCATCTTAATCAAGATTAATCAATAATCTATGATATTGGACTTTCATTGACCAAAATAACTTGAAAATGAAAAGTGTCATACCCCAAATTTGTCCTACTATGGTATTTAATTAATGTTTTACTGCTTCATGACTTCTGGCTATGATTCTCTAAGACTTCGTTTATAAAGAGCTTGTGTGTGCTCATTGTGGTTATAATCCCTAGCAATTTATGTTAAATTCTTGTGGGAAGAATGTGCCCCAGTCCCTTATACCCAAACTCATGTGTATCCTCGTTCTCATGGTCAAACAGATATGATATGGTCAATGGCATAAAATACATGAGTGGATATATATCGCAACATAATGGTTGGTTTTCAAGAAATTTAAACCCTATTTCAACTTGATTACAAACTTCTCTAAAGGTTGTTTAAGCCTCAATACAAGTTGTTTGTTATGATCTGCACTTAATTCAAGTTGTTTAAAGATACTTCACATGACGCTTCTAGACACGGTCGATTTAGCCTCAGGTTTTGTTCAAATTGATGGCAAGCGTCAAGCTATGTTTGGATTCCAAATCAGTTTGTGACAAACTTAGATTTAGCTTGCAAATTTCAAGTCATAATTGAATTAGAAAATCAGTTTGTGACAAACTTAGATTTAGCTTGCAAATTTCAAGTCGTAATTAAATTAGAAAATCAGTTTGTGAAAAACTTAGATTTAGTTTGCAAATTTCAACACCATATTTCTACATTTTGTTCTGGGTGTTGCAAAGCTATGGAAAATTTCATTTAAGGATTATTTCAAGACCAACATAATTCTGATTCCTTAGTTGATTTATTACAAGAGTGTTTGAATGGGCTAAATGTTATCTAAGAAGCTTGAGGTCCAGACAAAAATGAAGCTTTTGACTACGCAAAGAATATGATTAATGAAATTATGGAAAGTGTGTCTACAAAGCAAACAGATTCGCGAGCCACGTACGAAAACATCCTTTGTGCAGAACAAGGTAATAAGATGATGGATTGTGAAGTTGTTTCCGGTATGCCAATCGAGGTTAAAAAACAGCGCGCTTCAATTCTATCCATGACTAAGTTATCTCCTCAGTACTATGGAAAGTGTAATCTAGGTGCATTGGAGCAAATTATATAACATGTTCTTCAAAGGAAATGGATTTCTTTTAAAAGCAATTTATTAATTGGCAATTCCTAAGGCAATTATTTTAGAAGCTGGCCTTAGATCTGTTCTACAGTTTTATTTCTGGATTCGATCCAAATTTGGCACGATGGTAATTGGACATGAGGAAAGCTACCAAGAAACCGTGTACGAGCAAGATCATCATATTCATATACCAGCATGTAACGTGTAATGACTATTGAATGTGGGTGCAAATACAAAACACCATATATTCTGCGAATTCCATTACTTGTGAACACTAGGCACCCAAGTCTAATGAAGAGGAAATATACAGTTGGTATAAAAAGGAAACCAATCAGTCTTTAATTTTGCTCCATCAATGTAAAAAGGTTAAGACCCCATTTTGTCACAGACTAAAATCATAGGCAAGTCCAAATTCTGTCACAAATAAGTGTCAAAACTCAATCAAGTTTCTTTACTAATTGGGCCCAAAAAGAGCTAATAATGCTACAAAGCTTAAAGTGATAAGGTTATTACAAAAAAGAGGATTACAAGAGAAAAGAAGGCCACATTCCGCTTGTTTATTCAAAACGTCATTACAGAACTTGTGTACAAATTGCAAAGCTTAAAACATGCCAAATACTTGAACTTGGAGTTAAGTATCTCATGAGTTTTCTAAGCCACTTAAGATATCTTCATGCTCCATCCTGCAAATGCTTTCATGATGTCTTCACTATCGTTACATAATCTACAAACTGAATCAAAAACATTCAATGAGCAGGTGATAAAAATGGAGAAAATCTTAAAGCACATAGAAGCCAATGGCTGATTTCAAGGAAGAGAAGAGAATGTATTGAAAGTATTGATGATGGCAATGCACTTATAGAGTTTTTACTCATGACTAAGATAGGGAGAAATTCAAAGTGAAAAAAACTTACAAAGACAACATCACGAGAGTGTTTAATTCGAAGTTACTGTGCCGCTCTGCATCAGGTGAAGGCCAATACCTGCAGAATTGTAAACAAAAAAAAGTAATAATCTCATTAGCAGCGCATCTTTTCGGCAACTGATCTGGCATAAGAACGAGTTTCAACAGAAATAACTTGAGTAAAGATGTCTAGAGCAACACGGTCATTGACAATTCACCTTCGTGGAGTATCAAAATGTTGCTTCACCAAAGTGCGAGAATGATCTTCACCGAGAAACCGTGAGCATAGGTTCGTTTCCGCAATAAAATCATACGCCTTGACAGGGATTTCAAGCCGCACACACCATTTGCACCAAACTCTCATACAAAGGCAAGGATGACACCTCCTAGAGAGAACCTTTGATGAACCAATAAGCCTGACAACTCTGTTGGATAGTATTTTCCTGCAGAAAATCCAGGGTTTCCTCAATGCAAGCTTCAAGGTTTAATTAAGGCTATGATACCTCACACTCCCCTGTGCACATCAACCGAGCCTACAACCACAACTGCAAAAAAGTGTTTTTATCATGTTAATAGGTGCAAAGCTCAGGACGCTGCCAGGCAACACGCAACTGCATTATAGGTGGCATATAGTCGTTTCTTGAGAAGTCATGATTTAAACAACATATGAATTACCTTTCAAACAGGTTACATGGAGACAATATTACATCAAAGTTCTGCATTTCAATGCACAACTAAAGGGCAGAACTTCATTCAATGCCACTTAAAGGGTTTAAAAATCTCAATTCCTTCTAATAAAGAGCTTCCATGGACTAAATTACAAAAAGTACACCAGAAGTATATTATGTAAGAGTTTGAAGAATACAGAAGGATCAAGATTGCGCCAATCTACATTAAATTCCAAGGCAAGCATGTCTGCAAAGACAAATCACATATCAGCCAAGGTGACATGGGAGTTTTTCAAGCTATAATGACAAAGAGTAAATATCAAAATGCCAACAGGATGCATAACATACGAAGCAAAATACAAGAATCGTGAAAAACGCATGGTATCACAGGACATACAAAACCATTTGTTCCAAGTATTCACAGAAAGCAGGCATCAACAATGAAAGTTGTCAAAAAGAAACTTATTTTGAGCCAGCAAATACCACATCAGCAAGTTCATGACAGTAAAAAAACGTTTTTTACGCAGTAAAATTCAGAGTTAAAGATCAGATATTTTTCAAAACACTACAGACAAAACTCAACGAGTCACCATCACCTTGGTCCCCACAGAATATGAGGAAATCCGCTCTAACGGCCTTGAGGGCCAGCTCATGAATCGCAAATGATTTTTCCTCTCAAAATCCCTCAAAAACCTCGCACGTACAAGGTTCCCCAAATTCCCCTATAAATACAATCCCAATCATTTGCAAAAGGATGAAAAAAAACCCTACTGAAACTCCATCAAAATCACTCCCCATACCCTCACCCAAAGCACACGACATAGGGTTCACTGAATCTCACACTGAGACTCATTTGAATTGAGGCATTTAGCCTTCAGCCACACTAATTTCATAGCAGAAAAGCCGTAGTCCTCTTTCTATTCTCTTTATCTCTTGTTGAATGTTGATGATGTTGTTTGAAGCACTCATTTCACATAATTGTTTGAAACACATGACATGGTTTTGAAGACGGGTTAGATTTGTGATTTAGGGTTCGTCTGTTAGAGTTTGAGTTGGGGGTTAGGGATTCATAATTTAGATTGGGGCCGGATTTTAGAAAGAGGAAGCTGGATGGTGACAAAATGGCGAGAGAATGAGAGGTTCTGAGAGAAGGGGAAGGAGTTCATGCATTGAGGAAAGAAAAAGGACTCGTGTGAAGACTGAGAGTGGGGATTGTGATTTAAGATGATTTTGAAAATATTAACTCTTCACAACGTTAATTAAGTTTGTTCTTTTTCATTAAAAGTTTTTTATTATTGTCTTTTCTCAAAAAAGGTTGTCGTTGTGTGATTATGGACTGGGAATACGTGGTTATGGCTGCAAAACAATATTGAATGCTCTTTTATTATTGTCGACACACATGTCCCATTGATATTGCAACTTTATGACTTCTCTGTCTATTTGCTAGCCATGTGGATACGTTGGGAATATGAGGCAACCGCCTCTTTTTGCTTGTTGGTTAGACTCAAAGACATTGGGCCTCCGAGAATGCATACCCTTTGGCCTTATGGGCCCTTGGGGTTTGACTTCTTTTAAATTTATATTCCCACCTCTATTTCCTGCACCCCAGTCTGTTTTACTAATAATTCTTTTCTTTTATTTTAATGATGACGTGATAAAAATGTTACTTTATTATTTCTTGTTACTACTGTTAGATATTATTGACTTCTTTACTAGAATAATTACAATTAAAATGAGTAACGTTGATGATTGAAATTATCTGGCTTAGAATGATCCCATAAATCAGTGAAGGAAATGATATGGTTTGCAAAAGGGATTCTAGGTTATCTCTCTATTATAAATTATTTGCAGGAAGACATGTCCCAAACATTGTCTTGACATATGTTGAGAAGACACCCTCTACCAAGACTGGGCTTATCTCTGAGTTGAAGGAAACTTGCAGAGATTTGGAAGATGTCATTTGTGTAGCTACTGCAAGGAAGCTGAAATTGGAAGCCTTGATTAGAAGTCTAGAGCAGGCTGAAGGTAATGATGTTGAGGTTGTTGATGTAGATGGAGCAGAAGTTGGGGAGGATTCTACCTCTGATGAGAGGACTGGTGATATTAAGGGTCATGATTCTGGGTCTACTGCTGGTGATGAAGGTGACAACTCTAGTTTTGAGGAAGAGAATTGATGGTGCTTGTTTATGGTGCTCTTTGGATTGTGGTTATTTTTTTCTTTCAGAATGTTCATTTAGCACTTAATGTGCTTTGGTTTGTATTTTTTTGTGGTTTCATTCTGCACTCTTGACACTGTTGGCTCTGTATGCTTATGATAATGGTTTTCGCTTAGTGAGATTTCTTTAATTATGGCTGAAAAAGGGGAGAAGTAGTGCTATTGCTGCTGTTTCTGGGTTGAGGAGGAGTATTTCTTTTCGGTGTTAGGCTTTTCTATGTTTTTCTGCTGCTGCTGTGCTCTCTTCTATTTTTGGTAGCTCTTGTGATCAATTGGTTGTTTTAGCCAAAATTTGCCAAAGGAGGAGTTTGTTAGTTCTGTGATTGACAGCAATTTTGGTAAAACTTGGTGTTATCACAAGATATCCTATATGATGTCTTGACATGTGATCTTAACATTCTGCAGGTGGTTCTTTTTGTTGTTGCAGGGTTTAGTTCATGATGTCAAGTATGATGTCCTGACATATGTTTACAGAACATTCAGTCAAAATGTTATGTTTTGTCTGTTGCATCTTTGTGTAACCTTTTGTGCTTCTCTAGTTAGAGATATTGCTGGTGTAATCAAGGTGGAGATTTTCCTTAAATAAAAGAGTTTCTGCTGTATAATTTGTGGAGTTATTTTGGAATCTTTTGTCCTATTTTTATGCAGAAAATCTTGATAAGATTTGAAGTTTGATTTGATTTGATTTGATCAAATCTGGTTTGGTTCTATTTTTATGCCTTTAATTATGAAAAGATTTGAAGAGATTATGTAATTTGATTTTATCAAATCAGAGTTTCTTTTTGCTAATGCCCAAGACCATACAAAGTGTTTCTATATAAAGACGTTACAATCCTATTTGAAGATGAGAGAACAAGCTAGGGTTGAGAGTGTGCATTGCTTGAGGAATATGGTTTTACCTTCTTGTGTTTTTGTTATTTGTGAGCCATTCATTCATCACTTTGATGTGTGAGTTGAACTGAGTTCTTTGAGTTGTAAGTTGTCCACTCTAAGCTTTTAAGCATGAGTGTGTTGTTCTTGATTGAAGCTTTTAAGCAAGATCGAGTGTTGTCCTTGAAATGTGTCTTCTACTTTTTGATCTTCTGTTTTTATCACTGCATGTGATTGAGGGGGAGTGAGAGGTGTCTCATATCTGAGAGTGTCTTAGATAGAAGTTACACAGATAGAGGTTAGGTGCGAAGATTGTAAACTAGAGAGAGTTTGTTGAGAGTCTACAAACTAATTCTGTTTAGTGGATTTCCTTCCTGGCTTGGTAGCCCCTAGACGTAGGTGTGTTTGCACCGAACTGGGTTAACAATTGCTTGTATCTCTTTACAATTGTTAACTGCTTTTTATCTTGTTCATATATTGGTAATTGTTCAGATATTAATGTCGTGACATCTCTTTCGACTTCTCATATCTGATACCAGAATTTCAATAGGCTCAATCTCTCTTTTTTCACCTTAAAAAGAATTAAATAATTGTTAACTGTATTGATAGTTTGATTGTGAAAATCCTCTTGAAGTTGGACCAAGGGTTTGATTGTATTTGCGTGCAAAACTATGTTGGAAAGGAGTTTGAAAATGGCTCGACGACGAGTCGAGGGTTTGGTTGAAAATGGAACTGGCTCGACGATGAATCAAGGGTTAGGTTGTGAGAAACGATACTAGTCCCTAAGGGTGCTCCTAATAAAGAAATCATGACGAAATGTAAAAGTGTGTGCGATAGGTTGGTGGTGAATGTGTACGAGCACATGACTTATAAGGGGTGTTTCAAAATGGCTCGATGATGAATCGAGAATTAGTTTGAAAACGGTTTAGTTTACACTAGTCCCTAAGGGTGCTCCTAGAAGATAAACCATAATCAAAACAAAATATGAATGCGTACATCGGAATGGGAGAGGGGTACATGTAAGTTACATGGGATTGCATGAAATAAAAGGGTTCATTGTCAGGTAGCCCAAGAGGAAGTCGCGTGTATGCGAAGTATCCTAAACTAAGCCTTAAGCAAGAGTCGGGAAAAAGCTTCAAGTTAGGGTTTCTGATAATGTCCAAATTCTGCTGATCGGAAAAGTAACCAACAGTCCACCAATTTAGGCTTTTATTGTTTCGATAATTATTATGTGTTTTTGAAAACAATGTGAATAAGATATGAACAATATGAATATGAATATGAACAATATGAATAATATGACAAGATATATAACGATATAATCAAGATAATATTCACAATAGTATAATAAAGATAATATTAACAAGTATATCGACAATGATAATATAATCAAGATATATTGACTAAAGATAAAATAAGATTATATTGATGGAAAGTAAAGTTAGTTGTTCGTGGATTTGAATGAATCGGGACGAAATGTAGCGCAAAACCGTTGTAGTTTAATCTATGACAAAGATCAAACTATAGGAGGTCCCGCAAGTTAATATCCGTGCTAAAAACACGATGGAGAAATGATATTGAGGATCATTTTCCAATGTAATCGTGTCACACGGACTAGAAGAGGTGACAGTCTCGTCATAATCACAAACTTGGGTTAATTAATCGAAGGTAAACTATCACGATCCCAAAGTATAGAAAATGATCTCTATGATCATTCACTACAGATTTGAAATAATTAAGGTTAACAACCTTGATAAATTAACGTCTATGAATAGAAGAAAGACTTCATTGATCGAAAAAAGAATTGAAAATAGAAGAAGATCTAAAATAGAATGAGAATGGAAATTGAAATGAAATTGGTCTCATCTTAATCAAGATTAATCAATAATCTATGATATTGGACTTTCATTGACCAAAATAACTTGAAAATGAAAAGTGTCATACCCCAAATTTGTCCTACTATGGTATTTAATTAATGTTTTACTGCTTCATGACTTCTGGCTATGATTCTCTAAGACTTCGTTTATAAAGAGTAACGTTGATGATTGAAATTATCTTGGTATTTCTAAAATGAATTAAAATAATATAACATCATGTAAGTCATAAGGCAAACGTGTTACCAATTAAGTTTATTTCTAAAATATTTTCTTAATCTAATAATGAAAGTAGTGGGTCTTTGGAGTATATCACTCCTTGGGTCCTTAAGCAACCGCTCTCGAGGTGCACACCTTGAGTTGTGGTCGTTTCGTCTTTCATCGCTAGATTACTTAGCGTTGTTTAAAACCTTCAAAGTTTGCAAACCCTATCTCGAGCAATATACTTACCCTAGTTTAGTCTACATGCGTTAATATTTTCAAATTATTTTCTTAATTAAATCACGAAAGAATCGAGTTCTTAGAGTCACGCATTCCTTGAATTCGAAAATGATTACTATTTTGGCGTACGCCTCGATTAGCGTGTCATTTGAACTTTCGTTCCTAAAACACTTTCCCTAATTATTTGGACAAGTCTTCATGGTCCAACAAACATATTTCATAATTAATGGAATGAAAAAGGTGTTGTTCGGATCTAGCATTCCAACGATATCCCGACTAATTGGTTACGAGGCCGACGTCTCGCTTATTGAATAGTCGTCATTCCTCCTAAATTTTGCAACCCATCTAACCGTGTTCCTCACCCTTGTGCGATAGATTCTAAACCCTAATACGCGTCTAAACCATACATCAAGTTCAAATTATTTTCTTAAATCAAAGTACGAAAGAATTGAGTTCTTGGAGTCTCACACTCCTTGAATTCTTGAGTAACCACTCTTGGGGCGTACGCTTTAGGTCGTGAGTTGCTCAACCTTTCGTCCAAAAACACATGCCCTAATTATTGGACAAGTACTTTCATTGTCCAACAAATAAAATTTTATAATTAATTGAATAAAAAAGGTGTCGTTGGGATCTAGCATTCCAATGATATCCCGACTAATTGGTTACGAGGCCGACGTCTTGTTTATCGAATAGTCGTCATTCTCCATCAAATTACCCAACCAAACTCCTTTTTCTCGCCCCCGTGCGATTGAAACTTTTCAAACACCAAATTCCTCGCCCTCGAGCGATTTACAACTCAAACAACGTTCCCGAAGAACATTGTTTAATCCCTTCTTCCGCGCATAACAAACTAGTGCTTCAGCCTCCCTTAGCGAGCAGACAAGCCAATGTTTAGCAGTTAGAATGCGACCTAAATACTCGTTCATTTTCAAACCCTTTTACCGTAGGCCGAACTACGGATGCTCTAATTCCTCGTTCCCTAATGAGGATACGTACGCACGAGGATCCCAATCCTTGGCGAGCACCCTAATAATAAACCATCCATTTCCCCCTTAGAAGTGAATCATTAGAAGAAAACAAACAAGCATAGCTAACTTTACTCTCGAATCGAATCAAGAGGTTCCCGTTGAGTACAACGAACATAGAGAGTGCTAATACCTTCCCTTTACATAATCGACTCCCGAACCTAGAATTTGGTTGCGATGACCATGTTCTTACCTCTATAAAGGTTTTATCGATATTTTTCTATTCCTTCGTTGGAATGAATAAAGTTCGGTGGCGACTCTGTTCGAACGTTTTTTCCGCGTCCATCGCGAGGATCATATTTTTCGAGGTACGACAAAAAGGAAAATAAAGTTGAAGATAACCAAAGCAAAATGGAAATGATGAACATTAAGAAAAACTTAATCCAATTAAATGATAAGAACTTGTCTTTATAAGAAAATAAAAATAATATGTTAAATAATAATAAAATAAATAAATAAATAGAATATAAGATATACAAAGGGGGGTGCAGAATAAAATGGTGGTGTTGGTATGGAATCATCATGGGTCTAGGCCCATTCATCCACATAAAATAAAAAATTGGTGGATTAAGATAGGGGTGGTGCGCTAAGTACAAAGGGGTGCATTTTAAATATGGTATGTTAGAAAAAGAAAACCACAAGGGATCATATGGGCGATTGGCCCATCACCCTTCCAAAAACACCCGCCTGGTAATCACAACAACCACATAGGATCTGCAAAAAGAATCCTCATTTCACAGACAGTGGAAAAGGTAAATGAACATGGGCCTTCAAGCCCAATAAACCCAAGCATCAGTACAAAAAAGAAAGAAAAAAATAAAATGAAACACGGTTAAAAGAAAATCAGATTTTTGAAAAATGAAACCTAATCCAAACTCATCTTCAACCTTTGCAACACACGAGTTGGCAAAATAAAACCGAGATTTGAAAAACAAAACAAAAAAAAACATGGTTTTTGACAAAATCGGATGAACACATTAGCATCTCGTTTCAACCTTGCGGTATTCAATCTCTCTCTGACATGGTTCGGTTCCGCTTCAAACTTCAATATGATTTTCTAGCTTTGGGCTTGCTTCCGGTTAGTATGGTCGATTCTTTCGTCGCTCAATCCCTTCATCTTATTCTCTTCTCCTTCTTGTTTCTGTTTGGGTTTGAATCTAGTTTATGATGAGATTTAGGGGAGAGTTGTTGAAGAAAGGTGATTTGTGGTGATTAAGGCGTTTGAAGTATGATTGAAGAGAGTTCAATGAAGATTTTTGCAGAGTTCAATCTAACTTTTTAATTAAATTGAGAGAGGGTGAGATTTATAGGATCAGATTGAGGGGTAATTTTGGAATAATTAAAGGAATGAATTGGTGCGAGCTATAAATTGTTGTAGGTTGCTTCGTACGGTTTTTGGCAACAGGTTTGTTGTGTCGAAACGTGAATTTCGCGTGCTAAAGTTTGTGGAGTGGTTTCTTGTACAACTTGCAAGATAGTAGTAGGTTTGGCGTGTAGTAAAGATGGGAAATGATTGTGTGTAAAGGCAGTTTCTTTGCGTTGTTGGTTGTGCGAAATCGCTGCGGTTTTTGGGCGTAGCAGTGTGGAACATTTTATGTGTTTTGTGGTTTTATACAAGTTTGTTGTCTCGTGAGGCTGGCTGGTTGTTGTACGAATGTAACCACGAGTTTTTTTTGCAGTGTGTAGCAGATTTTGCCACTTTGAATGGTGGCTTGTAATTGTGATGTTCTTAGGGGTAACTACTTTACCAGGTTGTGAAGGTTTTGGCAGTGAATCATGAAGTGTTGGGTACTGATGTGTATGAATCATGAAATAAAAAGCTGATGCATATTTATTGATTTCATGATTTTTCCATTATGATAGAGGTTTGTATGATGTATGTATCAAGTGGTTGCTAAGTACAAGACTTGGGTCACTTGGGTCATGAGGTGCTTTTTGCCAACTTCTATTTTTGTTTTTCTTTGCAATATGTATAATGGACTTTTTTGCATGACTTAAGTATTATTTTTTTTTGTAGACTTTTCTTGATGAATGATCTTTGAATTTGATGGGCCTTGAAATAATATTTGGACCTCAAAACTTGGAATCACCATGATATCTTGACATTCTTGATATAAAACAATAACAATTAAACTTGAAATTCCATTAGAACCAAATCCCAAAATTCTCAACTCCTTGCTTGAAATGAATGTAACTCGAATTAACCTTAAAAAAGAGATTCGACCATGAACTAATCCCTTAATTTTGCTACTCTTTATTATAGACCCTTTTGGACAAAAATATGGACTTGAAAATCAACGAATCAGGATTTGCAATATGAACTCCACTGTCTAATACTCTATTTTTAGAGATGATCTTGTCCTTGATAACCTTCAACTATGAAAGAATTGATAACCTAATATAGCCTGACAAATTATTCTCCATACACATAAACCACTTAAATCAATGATTATGCTTTGAAATGGATCCATTCATATAACTTAGGCTGTTGATCATGTCATGACTATTGAATCATGAGAATGAGGGTACATTCCTCCTGTACCTCCTCTTGAAACCAAATCTCCCTGGCAAGATCTTACCACCACCATAAGCATACACAAGATACTCATGACCTGAGTTCTAGAGGATAATGGCCAAAGTCCAAAGGTTCATCTAAAAGAAGATCATGAATTAACACAAAGCTTGGTATAAGAGAATTGAAATGATAGGATAAATTTGGGATATGACAGATGCCCCTATTTAATTGGCTTAAACCTAGTAGGATGAACTACTACGACATTCATTTTTTCGTGGTAGAAGTCAATTGGATATGAAGAAGACTCCAAATTTGTCCGAAAAGAAAGAAAAATGATTGGGATGTGGAATAACAGATCAATGTCGACCCTCGAGTGGACACTAAATAACTTGCAAGAGTTGTTATCACCAAAAGGATGATAACTGAAACAATATGACACCAAAAGGATGACAGACCTATCACCAAAAGGATGATAGTAAACTCATGCAACCCGACTTGCTATTACTAAAAGGATAACAATAAGCGTACACAACCTTCCGACACCAAAAGGATGACGATAGTTACTCACACACATAATCCTGACACTAAAAAGATGCAGGGTCTATCACCAAAAGGATGATAGAACACACACACACACAATCCCGACACCAAAAGGATGTAGGGTCTATCACTAAAAGGATGATAGAGAACACTCGCTATCTGGCACCAAAATGATGACAGACCTGTCACCAAAAGGATGATAGTTAACACTCGCACAATCTGGCACCAAAAGGATGACAAACCTATCACCAAAAGGATGATAGTGAACGCACCTCCAACACCAAAATAATGACGGATCTATCACCAAAAGAATGATAGAACAACACACACACACACACACACACACATACACAATACCTACACCAAAAGGATGCAGGGTCTATCACCAAAAGGATGATAATAAGCACACACATATTTGGCACCAAAAAGATGATAGTTAACACTCACACATTCTGGCACCAAAAGGATGATGGAGAGACACATACATATCTGACACCAAAAGAATGACAGACCTATCACCAAAAGGATGATAGTTACTCACGCACATAATCCTAACACCAAAAGGATGGAGGGTCTATCACCAAAAGGATGATAGAAAACTCACGCACAATCTGGAACCAAAAGGATAACAAACCTATCACCAAAAGGATGATAGTTAACATTCGCACAATCTGACACCAAAAGGATGATAGAGCGACACACGCATATCTGACACCAAAAGGATGACAAACCTATCACCAAAAGAATGATAGTAAGGCAATTGACAAAAGGTCAAGTTTGCTGGAGATATGATGAGTGGGGCTTATTTGAGGACATCAACAAAAGGTTGAAGCAAAGAAGTCACTGAGGAATCCTTGTCGACAAAAGATTAAAAGGAAACAACTCACTCGGGAACGTCCAAGAGGAAAGTTAAATTGAAACAGATCTACAGGGAACACTCATTGACTTGGAAAAATGCCACTGGTTGAGCTGGGGATGCCACCTTCAACAGCAAAAGGTTGAGAACACAATTCAATGAGGAACGCCCAGTGACATGCTCGAGGATCACAAATCCATCCACAAAAGGTTGAATTAACTTCATGAGGAACACCCAAGAACTTGAAGAAAATGCCCCTGACTGGGCTGAGGTTTACTTTTGATATCTTGTCTTGGTCAATAAAAGGTTGAACAAATTCGTGAGGAACGCTTACGGATTTGCTGAAGATGCCCCTGCCTAGGCTAAAGGTCAACTTAGAAACACGACTTGATCAACAAAAGGTTGATACAACTTCATGAGAAACACCCACAGATTTGCAGAAAATGCCCCTGGCTGGGCTGAATGTTCCTTTGAGCTCTTGTCTTGATTAACAAAACATTGAACAACTTCGCGAGGAACGCCCACGAATTTGAATAAAATGCCCCTGACAGGGCTGAAGATCGTCTTGGAAACCTTGAGATTGATCCTGGACCTTGACTTGCATATGAATGCTTGATGTTGGTAATGATATTCCATAACGAATGAAAATGCAAATGCAAATGTTGACGCATGGAAATGCAAGTGCGGGGGAAGTATGATTGGTTTTGGATATGCATATGATGCAAGATGATGCTTATGATATCACATGCAATGCACATGATGCATATGATGCACATGATTGCAGACGGGTAATTGGATATGTTTGGCGAGGATGCCAGCATGGTGAACTTTTGGTGGTTGCCAATATAAGTTGGACTTTGGGTGGTGGGAGGGATTAATTTCCTCGACACGCGGTTCGTTGAAGACACCATGATTGAAGCATAAGAAGATGTTCTTGATGCCTCAAGTTTGATCACTTAGTGATTTGTTATGAACTTGCTTCAGAGAGGATCACAATTTTGCTTGGTGGTCAGGATGACCAGGTCTTGCCCCACTCTGAACATGGTAATGATCTGCCCCTGATTAACCAGTTCTAATATGTGGAAGCTTAGTTTTGATATACTCTGAGATGGTTTTCCCCTAATCGAGTTGTTGAATGATTTGCCTCAGCCTGTGGGTCTTGAGGTAGCCTTGCTTCATGTTAGCCACTGAAAGTTCAAGTTTCTCTTTGATTGCCTCTTGTTGGAGTGTCTTGGATGTCGAGCACTGAGTTGCAATTAAAATTGTACATTCAAAAATGGTAATATTAATGCAAAGTTCATGCAAGTTTTGAAAAAGAGTCGTTCGTTGAAGTGTTGTGATAGTGTCAGACGAATGAATCGTTAGTCCAGATGTTGTGCTAATTTGTCAGTGTGTGAAAGATATAGAAAGGATAATGACACCAATGCTGAAGATTAGCAAATATGTAAAGAGTCAGTTTATGTAACCTTGCAATAGTATGCTTTCAGGATAAACCTCGCCTCAATTAGGTCTTTCAAGGGTTGTAACGTGGTCTGGTTCATGGTTATTGAAACAAAGGATATTAGGCTCAAAATTTAATTTGTACCCACCCCTTCTTCGTAATGATCTCTATTCATATGTTTAGTTAATTCTGCACATGTTTGTCGTCCGAAAGGGTTGACGGTGTAAGAGTGATGATTTGAGGTTTGCTTGAAATGGCAGTCACCTTATTTTGAGTTTTGATGGATGTCGGTGACCTGTTGGTTTTGACATGGTGGTCACTGGATCTTATTTTATTTTTGTCGAGGGTTTGAAGGCCTCTTTTGTTTTTGCTTTTGATCCCTAATTTTTGCATGGACTAATTTCGCTTGTCAGATCCATCGGGATTGCCTTGATTTTTGCCTAAGTCTCCTTTGAGGTGCTCGACTTAGCAGGCTTTTGATTTTTTTTTAAATATTTTGTTGGAGGATTGTGACTGCCAAATCACGGGTTTTTGATGAGCAACTGTCATGTCTTTTGGATTTGTTCTTTGTTGATTCGAGTGCGTAATTGGATTAATTGAACACTACACTGCCCTAGGTTGAGTGTAAGGGTTTGAATATCCGAAGGAAATTGCTACTTCTAGGCTCAAAGTGTTTAACTAGGGATTAACTCCTTGTCTCTCCAGTGTTTAGGGATTGAAATAATGCATGTACATCATCGACGAGATTCTGTCTGAAAGCATACAATTTGCAATTTTGGGTATTTCGTTTTCATCATCCTCCCTCCAATCATGATAAATAATAGTTGATAAAGAGTGTGAAGTGGATAAAATATGTGTTGATAATTTGCAGAAATAAGTGAATACGACATAACTAATTCAAACCATGCATAATTAATACATTAATAAAACCAAATACAAAAGAAAATGTTCAAAGCATACAATACTTAAACGAACAAATACAACAATGTAAATAAGGAAATGGCAACAAGACTGCCTTCTTCGGGGAGATGAACTTGACTTGAATTGACTTGATCTGATGTTGGCACTAGCTTGGCGGTGGAATTGGATTGTTGATGATGTTCAGAGTCTCCCCATTGAAGTTGAGAGCATTCCTATCAATCATGTCCTGGATTTTGTGCTTGAAAGCTCTGTAGTTCTCAATTGTATGCCCTGAAGCGCCTTTATGAAACTCACAATGGGCATTTGCATCATAATTTGGTGGAATGACCGTTAGAGAAGCTAGGTCTCTTAGAGTGATGGCCTTTTTCTCCAGCAATTGAGCAAGGATATTAGCATATGCCTTTGGTAGATGATCAAAGACTATGTCTGGCTTCCTCATCCTTTGTTGATTAGGCTGACGCTGTTGTTGAGCAGCTTGCAGTTGTTGATGTTGAGGAGCATACTGATACCCCTGCTGATTGTATGATTGTTGCTGAGGAGCCTGTTGCTGAGGCATTTGAGCTTGAACAACTTAAACAGCTGACGGATAAGGCATTGGAGCGTATTGCACAACAGCAACATACATATACTGGAAGTAGGGAACCCGATAAGGCATAGGAGCAGGAGCTTGCTCTTTCTGCGCAGAGATGACATTTGTTTTTCCCTCTTTCTTCTTGTATCTGTTGAAAGGCTTCTTGACACCAGCCTGCCTGCTAAATCCTCCTTGGATCTTTCTGCTCTTCATACCTTCTTCGATTCTCTCACCAACGATCACCAATCCTGAGAATCCAGCTGAAACACTGTCGATCAGCTTCTCGTAGTATTGGTCTTGCAGAGTACCCATGAAGATGTCGATCAATTCACGATCAACCAAAGGTGGATGCATTCTTGCAGCTAGATCTCTCCATCACTGTGCGTACTCCTTAAAGGATTCACTGTCCTTCTGAGCCATACTCTGAAGTTGAGTACGATTCGGAGCGAGATCAATGTTGTATTTGTACTGCTTGACAAATGCATCAGCTAGCTCATCCCAAGTAAGCATGCTGCTATACTCTAGCTGCATATACCACTCAAGTGATGCTCCAGACAAGATGTCTTGGAAGCAATGAATCATAAGCTTTTATCCCTGGCATAAGCAGCCATCTTAGGACAGTACATCTTCATATGAATATTAGGGAATCTGAGGCCTTTGTACTTCGAAAATTCTGGTACCTTGAACTTGGGAGGGATGACAACATCGGGCACCAAGCACAGTTCCAGAGTATTGAGAGAAGATGAGTTGTGCCCCTCCATGGCTCGGAGTTTTTTAGCTAGATCACGACACATCTTGATGGCTTCAAAATCCTGAGCGGAAACATGATTGGCAATGGGGATAGCAGCATGAAAATGTTGAATATCATCATATTGATCCAACAGATTCTCTTTAGCATGAGGAACGGGAATCTAAACGACCGCAGGTTGGGCTTGCGGGATGGCCCCAACAGTAACTCCGGGCACTGGGATTGGTTGAGAAGTGGCTCCTTCAGCTGTGGGAATGAAATTCATTGGCATCCCATAGGTCATGGGGTTGGTAACAGGTACTGAAAGCCTTGAGGTAGACCCTTGCACATGACCGTTGTTGTTGGTGGCAGCGACTTCACGCAGTTCTTCTTCCTTTCTGGCCGTAGTGATGACTTCGAGAATCTGGTCGATCTTTCCTTTGAAGGAGTCTAATTCTTCTCTGAAGGCAACTTTCTCTTGTTGAATCTGCTACATCATTCGTTTGGTGTTGGCTCGAGATGTGTACTGGTGTCGAGGAATCAACTTGATTTACTAGAGAGGAAGGAAGGAGAAATGAGATCCTGCTGTTGAAATAAAAATGCAAGATGCATAACTGATGCAATGCAATGACATGTATACAAGATGCAAGATCCAGGATCGAGGATCACAGGTTCAAACAGTTATGAGGTTAGCCAGAGGAACGAGTCAAGAACCAAAGTCACTGCTCAAAGAAACCCCACGGGTAGGATTCTAAAACGGGTAAGTGCCTAGAGTCATGGATATCTTGTATAGCCATGACAAAGCCTCATCACGACAATAATATCCTCTAAAGGATCTCCTCTAGGTGAGGCTTTCGTATCTTCCACACGAGAAAGACTTCTCGAAGGCGTCAACTACAGAACCATCGACACACAGGTTCTAAGATAGGTTCTCAGAGTCATAGATCGAGGTTAAAAATACTACTGTTAGGAAGTGATACGTTCAAGGGATCTCATCTGATTGGGGCATTCGTATTAATCTAAAAGGAATTAACACTACCAACCACCATGGATAGAACGGGTTAATGGTCCCTGGGATCAATGATTCAGGCTCGAAAACATCATTGTTATGGCAAAGACTCACCACAACAATAACATCTCCAAGGGAATCTACTCCAAGCGGGGTTTTCTCTTCAGACTTACGTGGAAGAACCCACACAAGCCTCCACTACACAACCATCATCCTAATCCTAGGGTTTTACTCGGACTCGGGTGTAGAGTCATCTCACAAAGTATCCATAAGTAGAGCAGCCCAACAATGTCACAAAAGGTAACATAGATAAGGATAGGAAAGCAAATAAATAAGCGAGAAAAACACAAATAAGCGAAGCTAACAAGTTCACAATTCTAACTAAGATAGGCTCAACTCTCTCTTTCATGGAGCAATAAGTCCCCAGCAGAGTCGCCAACTGTCGCACCTCGAAAATCACATAGAGATAATTTGGAAACACGACCCTCACGCTAAAGGCACAAAAATGTGGTTCGACAGAATCGCCACTGAACTTTATTTATCCCAAAAAGATGGGAAAGGAAAATATCGAGAAAACATTTTAAAAGACAGACAAGAACACGGTCGTCACAACCAATGTTCCGAGTTCGGGAGTCAGTTACATAAGGGGAAGGTATTAGCACCCTTCACGTTCGTTGTACTCAATAGGAACCTCTTAGTACAATTTACGATGGGCATTATCTAAGCTTGTTTCTTTTCTTCTCAATGATAAATGCGAATTGGTATGATAAAAAGATAAGATGCTAAGGGAAAAAATAGGTGGTTTAAGGATAGGGTACTCACCAAGGATTAGGGCCTTTGTGCATACATATGCTCATTCGGACGAGAATGAGAAATCAGAACTATCGGAGTTCGACTACGGGAAAGGATAGGGGAAACGGAAGATGGATATAATTGTGCTTGCCAAGATCATCGCAATTTTGTTCCTAAGTATCTTACATTCAGACGAGAATGAAGAATCAGAGCGTCCTTAGTTCGTGGAGACAACCACGAAAGATGGGGTTAACGTTGGTTGAAGTTGGTTCGGATGACTATTACTCGAAGCTTAAGAAATGCTCCTCGGGCCCAAGTAATCGACATAGTGAGTCAAAAACTTGACTCTCTCTCTTTTTCATCTTTGGAAAGAAGTTGTGCTTGAATAATGTTTGAATGATGAGTGATTTGGAAGATAGGTGAATGTTGTCGAGTTGGAAATGTTTTAGAGGTGTCAATTGCTCACACACGAGTAAGATAACTCACATCCAAATAACTGAAGAGAGATCAAAGGTGTAGCACCCCAAAATTTTCCATTTCGTTTTAATCTTAACTGGCTTGTGTTCCTCTGCATTTTGCATTTTGGCATATCATAGCATTGGTTCTCGAGACATGGGATCAAGGTGCTTTCATGGCTCAGGGTTCCCTTTTATTGCAAGAGTCTAAACAGCGAGCGTCAGAGGCTCCAACATTTATTTTGCCCAACGATCGAGCGGTATATTTTATTATTTTCAGCAGGTTATTTTCATCTTAGGAGACAATACATAGGGTATCTCAGGCGTTCTCACAACTACCATATTCAAGTGCAGGTTTCAGAGGCATAACAGGGTTCAGAACAAGTGGCAACGGGCAATTGTACAGGATTCCGTCTATTTGGCGCCAAAAGTGGCAAATTTTGAATAGGGTAATCGGTTAGCCTATATAGAGTAACTGGTTACTTCAAGCGCAGTTTGCCAAAATATTTGAATTTTCAGCATGTGCAATTTCCTAATCATTCTAAACCATTGATTTCACTTGATCATATTTGGAAGGATCTAGAATTGTTTCAACTTTCACCATTTCCCTCCAAATTTAAAAACTCCATTCCTAATTCCACTCCTAATTTCCATTCCAAATTCTAATCCTCATTCCAAACCTAGAGCTTATTTAAGTAAATTTTCTCCAAACCTCACACAATTACCCTTCATTTTTAGATTTCACTCTCATTCTTGAGAATTTGCTCTCAATTTTCTCTCCACTTTTTCACTCCCAAAACCTCCATTAAAGCTCTTTCTACTTGAGTTCTTTGATTGTTCATTGGAATCATAGAATTCTAGAGCTAAACCTCTATCATTCATCTCCATTATCTTCAACTCACCATTCAATTTTTGTTTGGTTTTGGATCTGAATTTGGAAGCTAGATTGGAAGTGCTTTTTGAATCATTTTTGCTTGATCTTGCTTGATCTTCATTTCTACCATAAGGAAGCTCTTGGATCTTGAAGAATCTCTGGGTTTCTTGCTTAGATATGCTTATTTCAAGTGAATCAACAGTCATCAAAGAAAATCTCCGCTTTGAAGGTTGGCAATTCTAGATCTAATTATGTTTTGAACTTATTTGGATAATCACAATGTAGATCCATGGTTTTTGCTGTTTTTTAATCCATTTTGATGATTTGGATCTTGGTGATTTGTGATGTCAATGCTTGATTGTGTTTAGATGATGCTTGATTAATGTTTCTTGATGTTAATTTCGTGCTTAATTGATGCCATGATCATATGGATGATTGGGCAAGTTGTTTGATGCTGAAAATTGCTTTTAAAAACTGATTTTCTGCCTCTGGTTCAATGGTAACCGGTTACCTTATAAAATTTCACGTTTCTGGGCTGTTTTGCACCAAGTAATCGGTTACCCTATATAGAGTAACCCGTTACTTGGGGCGGATTTGCCTATTTTTGGCAGCTTTGCTTTTTTGCCCATTTTTTGTTGTTGCATTTTTTGCATTTTGTTTGCATTATTTTTGCATTTGTTTGCTTGTTTGAGTTCCTTTTCACATGTAAACTTCATGGATTGATATGATGCATTTATGTGATTTGTTTTGGACATATTTCATCGTTCTTGAATGTTCGATCTCGATTTTTCGACATGTGACTTTTGGTTTCCGTTTTGAATGTTTAACATGCTCATGTGATTTGTTTGGTGAATGATCTTTTCACTTGTTTGTTTATGTTAATTGATTATCATTGAATGATCTTGTTGACGAATATTGTGATGCATGATTGCATTTGTTTCCGTTTCCGCTTCGTTGCATGATTGTTTGACCGGTTGATCGTCCAATTTAATTTGAAAAGAGCATGTTGATCTTGTTGATTCTTGTTGATGCATTGTTGTTGATCGACTATGTTTGATTGGTGAAGCATGTTCATACTTGTGTGATGTCTATCCATGATTGTTGTTTGCATTTGATTAATTGCATTCAAACATGCTTGCTGCCCCACTTTTCACAGTTGTTCTTATCTTGAAATTACATGCTGTCTTTGCCTTGCTTGCTTGTTGCCTGGCTTTTCACACCTGTTTTTGTGCTAAAACAAGTGTTGTTATATGTTTTCTTGCTTGTGTGCAGGATTTTATTATTGTCTTATGCAGGAGGCGCTGTTGTAGCTGCTATTTTTGCCTTGCTTTCTTGTTTTTGCTTTTCCTTTGCATGTTCCCTTAGGACTCTTATTCCAATTTAATTTCCGATTAAATTTGGAGTAAGATAGACATTATGAGTTTAACCCATGCATGATAACAAGTAGGCTAGTCCCTTTTAACCTCAACATTAGGTCCATCTTTTACATGCCAACATTAGGATAGAATCTCCTTTCGCATCCCAACTTTAGGACCACTTTGCATGACAACGTTAGGGCCGAGTTTCCCTTAGACCTTCTGTGCGTCTCTCTTCTCATCTCAAAACAAATTCTAACTCATCTAATAAATAAGATGAACGTTGTATGCTACGAGCCTTAATAACATGGGAAATGATTAGTGAGGGGTCTCCTCTCGCTTGTCTAGAGTGTTTAGTGTACGTCCCGTTTGGGGGCGATATGCGACTCATTCGTTCCTATGTCATAGTCTTTAGTGCAACGTGAATCACAAATTAAACTAATTCATTTCATTAAAACTCACAAACAAAACTTAAAATTTTTATCCTTCGGGGTCGTTGTTTCAAACATCACTTTCAGAAAAAGAGTACGTTACTTTTCTGTCCTACCGCAAACAGGCATCGACCCTAACTGCTGGAATTGAAACTTAACGTCACTCATAAAAAATACTTAACAAACCTGTGGTTTCATTACCGGAACTACGTTTCTCTGATTTCTCATACCAAATGAGGATACATAGGCACAAGACGGTGATGTCTTGGCGAGCAACCTTCCCCTCTTCACCCGTAGTTTTCTGAACTACGTTGACTCTGACTTTCCCATTGTACGGGGGAATACGTAGGCATAGGGCGACGATGTCCTATCGAGTCTCTCTCTCTTTATTTTTTTTTGTTCTCGTTTTCGTTTAACAGTAGCTTATAGATAAACACACCCTTTGATTAGACAGCAAGCATGGATTCCGTTGAGTACAACGGACATGAGGGGTGCTAATACCTTCCCCTTGCGTAACTGACTCCCGAACCCAAGATTTGGTTGCGATGACCTTGTCTTTTCCTGTTCTTCAGGTTTTCTTTGATCGTTTCCTTTCCCTCTCTTTGGGATAAATAACGTTTGATGGCGACTCTTCTGTTTTTCCGCCGGGTGTTTTTTGCAGTTGGGACAGCTGGCGACTCCACTGGGGAAAATCCAGAATCTCTGGTTCCCTATGCGAGTCAATCCTAGCGCTTGTCTATTTTGTGTCTTTGGGTGTTTAATTTTGTGCAGTTATTTGCTTTATGTACATTACCTGTTGTATATTATTGCATTTGCATTTTTTTGTTATCATATTATGTTGTTGTTGCTGCGCTGTTGGGTGGGTTGTTCCATGCGAGATAAGCCCAATACCCAAGCTTAAGTATACACACAGGATTAGTGTGGAGAGTAGCAGGAGCTTGTGTGGTGTCTGGACATGTAATAGCTTGTGCAAAATTCACGTCCAGACGAGGTTTTTCTTTGGAGATACTTTATCCTGCGCGTCTGGTGCAGTTGAGGGAGTATTGACTTAGAAAAACTAACGACTCTGGAGACCGTTCATTGGGAAATCAGTTGAGACCTCCTCGATTGACCATGATGCCAAACCATAAATGGTGAACGTATCATCGTTTCTCGACCTGAGAGTCTGTGATACTGACAACCTGCATAGGATGACGTACCGTCCAAGACTAGAACCCACATGTGAGAGGGGGTGGGTTTTGCAGGAAACTTTGACTTCCAACCAACCCGGTTTTCTAGTTTTTCCCATCCGAATGGACTTTTGATCTTGAGTACTCCGGTTTTCTATCATCTTAGTGTTCTGATTTGTTGGGATTTATTATTAGAGAGAAGCTATGATTGTATTCAGTCAACGACACAACAACAAGTTTGAGCATTGGATACCTTGATCCCATGTTTGCATCTACATAATCATCCTGCATTTAAATTGCATGTCTGTGTGTGTTATAGGTTCTTGTTTCTCCTTTGATTCTGGTGTCGCTTGCGCGAAAATAAGGTGCCGGCACAACAGAAGAGTCGCCACCTTTCGTTATTTATCCCTCAGAGCGGGAAAGGAAACGATCGTAAAAACCTAACGAAAACGGGTATAAGACAAGGTCGTCGCAACCGTTGTCTGGGTTCGGGAGTCGGTTACGCAGGGGGAAGGTATTAGCACCCTTCACGCCCGTCGTACTCGACGGGATCCACGCTTGTTGTGATTACTGGACGGGTTGGTTTTATCAATCTACCTATCAAGGTTGGCTTAAACAGAAAAGAAACTGACTCGGCAAAGCGTCGCACTTTATGCCTACGTATTCTCATTAGAGAACGAGAAATCAGAGTCAACGTAGTTCGACCTACGACGGGTTATGGGGGAAGGTAGCTCGCCAATACATCAGTATTGTGCCTACGTACTCTCAACAGGTATGAGAGATCAGAGCTCACGTAGTTCAGGAAACTACGGTTTATTTCCTGTCTTTTACGAAAGAAGTGTTTTTTATTGTGTTTGCAATTTCAATCGCACTAAAGACTATGACCTGAGAGTGAATGCGTCGCATGTCACCCAAAGGGTACCATACTAAACATCCAGACGGTGGAAAAGAAACTCTCTCACAATCCTTTCTCAGATAGCTTAAGGCTCGTAACGTACGAAAGAAATCATTCATGATTACTGTATCTTAAACTGTTTTGAGATGAGAAGAGAACAGGCCCAACTAGGAGGGAGACTATCAAGTCCTACTGTTGTCATGCCAAGGATTCATCCTATGGTTGAGGTTTGAACAGGGATCTCCTAGAAGTTGTCATGCATAGGTTTCAACCTAAAGTTCTATCATCAATTCCTTATCAAAGGAAATGAGAGTCCTAAGGGATCATGTCAATGATACACCAAAACAGACAAAGCATCAGCTTAAACAGTAAAATGCATGCAATGCAAGTGAGGGAGGAAATGTGTGTGGGGCTTCAGCCTCCACAAGCTCATCTCAACCTCAAGCCAGAATGGATAACAATAATCATACTGAAATATAAAACAACATGCTATCAAGCAAGACAGTAAACTGCAATCATATAGATAAAATGAAATAAAATGCCATCAGGCAAACAAACCACATGGGCAAGGGAGCTGGGCTCTACCGAATACCCGCAAGCAAAGCCACACAGTAACAATACAAGCAGAGGGAGCAACTCAACCTCTAGTGCAATCATGCTCCTAGATTCTACCTATTCTAGATATGAACTTATTCTAATGCATCAAGCAAGTCAAACAAAACATGTCAATACAGAAAAGAAAACAGAAAAGAAAGCAGATCAACTCCTCTCTCAACTTCAAGCTTCAGCTCTTCCAACAGCAACTCAGTCTTCAGACTTCAATCACTATTGACAAATATCAATTTGCTTTTCCAGGTTTCAACCCTTCAACATAAGTTTCAACTTATCTTCTCTGAGCTTCAGCTCCTTGATCAGTTCCACCTTCAGGCTTCACTATTAACCACAAGTAACCACTTGATTCCTTCAGGATCTCCAAGCATCAAAGTAAGTATCAACTTCCTTTGTTCTTCAAGCTTCAGCTCTCCCAGTCTCAACCTGGTCTTCTCTTCTTGCAAGCTTCAGCTGCTTAGAGTAATCTTCAATCACTTAGAAGTATCAACTTCTTCCTTCAGTCTTTACTTCATCTTCAGGGGTCTTCAAGTGTCAACTTGCTCTTGTTGCTCTTCAAGCTTCAGCTGGAATGACAATGCTCAAGGAATCATCCTCTTCCACATTCTTCAATGAAGCCTTCATCTTCAAACTCAAGCTCAACATCTCTCAAGATACTCAAACCAGAGGAAATCACTTAACTGGATAAGCTGGGACATTGAACTGCTTATTGATCACCAAAGGTGACCTATAAGGGTTCAACATCAAAGGAATGGTTCCCTCAAAAGTTCTACTTCCTAGGTACAATCACTTATCCCTCCAAAGGAGATAGGTATATACCATGGGAGGACTTTGAATCATAGGGAGGAATGGAGGTGAAAAATACCATCCATGTTTAAGAAAGAAGTTAACTAGGTCTAAACTCTTCCTTATCCCTAACCCTAAAACAAACAACAAAACAAACAAGATCAAGCTCTCAAGCTCCTCAATGCTCCTCAATGCTCCTACTATGCTCCTTAATGTTCCTCAAAGCAATACCAAGCTCTCCAAGCCCACAAAGCAAAGCAAACAAAAATACAAGCCCACAAGGGCAACACAAACAATCATCAACTACAAAAATCATCTAAAAATAGCATACCACTATATTAAAACCTAATATAATTTCTAAGGGATCCTATATACCTACCCTTAGTACCCTATATGTCCCAATGTCTAACTTGACCTATAAACCCAAAATTCTAGTGTTATTGTGGACCTATGTTAAGGATTAACCTAATTCTACACAACCTAATGTCATCTAAGCAAAACTATCCTAAAATTCATCACAAAAATATGGAATAAATCCAGGGGGAAGCCAAAGTCCTAATCTAACTATCCTAAAAAGAATGGCCTAAAAATATGAAGGGAACTAGCTAAACAAAATTCTACAAAACCATGTATCAACATAAAAGAATTAAAAAGCTATAAAAATGGAAAATACACAAAAAATATTAAAAATGCATGAAATGCAAATATTTTTATTTGATAATATTCTAGACATTAAAATGAAATAGGAGCAAAAACTCCCATGCAAAAATCATTAGTTTCCTATTTATTATGATTTTTCAAAGATTAATGAAAAATTGAAGAAAATGAAATGAAAAAGATAAAACTTGGGTGCAGATAGCAACTATGGACAGTTCATTTCATCAATGGGCTCAAAATGGGGGTGTGGGTAGCCATGCGTGCTAGGCCCAATTTAATTTAGAAAATCAATTAGAAACATAAAGAAAATGAAAAAAACCAAGGTGTAGAAAGCAACCAAATATAGTTCAAAACCAAGTGGGCCACGAAGGTGGGGTGTTGTTAGCAATCCAGCCCAAAGTCCTTTTAATGAAACGATGCGTTTCATGCTGGTCAGATTTTCCCTCTTCGTGCAAGATTGAATCCCAGCCCTCAGATCTTAGTCTCAGTCAAGAGTCAACCCACGATCCAATGGCTATGCACTTGTCTTCTACCTCCAGCTAGGGTTCTTAGAGAGTCCATGGAAATGCAGAGCACCAAACTCCATCTTCCTCAAACACGAAGCTCATCAATTCTTCATGGAAAATCAAAATTCCAAACCCTAATCTGTCCAGAATTTCATGTTGAATCTAACCATGATCTTAAAATCAACTGAATCATCCTAAATCCTCAAACCCGATCCAAGATCAAAGATATGCTCAATCCTCAACTTCAACTATTCTTGAACTTTCTTGCATCAGAATACTCACCAACTCACACTGAATGAAATTAGCTATCAAACTCATGTTATGTCTCATTATATCTCGAGTTCTTGGTCCAAACAGAAATGGTGTCCATAAATCAATCTTCATCAATTGATCCCTAACTCTCCAAAATCCATCTCCTATTGGTCTCTAACATTTCTACCCTAACAATTCTACCTAAAGATGCATAAATCATGGTGTAGAGTGAATTTTGCAAACCTGGTATTTCTTGATCAACAGATGGTGAAAACCTTCACCTCAAGCCTTGTAATTCTTCAGAAACCTTCCTTGGATGAGGATCTTGCTACTGTTTGCAAAAGATTGGATGGAGAATGCTTGAATCTCAGAATTCGATTCTGACTTGCAACCTTGAAAATTCAATTGCCAACTTCTCAAATCACCATGGTTTTGCTCTCAAATTGATCTGCACAGCTTCACTATGACCAATGGAATGTGTTAAGATGGAAAAAATGAATGGAAATGGTTCAGAATAGGGAATTCACTTTCAACTTGCAATGGAGGCAAGTGAAATGGCCAACTCTCTCTTCTCTCAATTCTTACACCAACCTTGCATCTGAGCAAGTTCTATAGGTTATATAGAGTGGTTTAGAATCATCTAGAACCATCTAGAACCTTCCCATGAGAAATTGGGATTCTCATGTCATGATATTGTGAATTCACTTCTCATCATGTGCTATCTCATGCCATAGCCCTTGTAACCACCAATTCTGACTTGAAATTGTCCTTATATGAGATATAAGATGTGCTGAGATGCATAACTAACTTGTTCATTGAGTTTTCTTAAGTTTTGCTTTTGTGCCTTAAGATGCAAGCAAGCCATTTCCAAAGCAGCCCCATGATCTAGGCCTCAAATCAAAATTGTGGCTGAACCATTGTTTTTAGAATGTCTTTTAGAGTCAAAATGACCTATTATATGACATGGTTTGGATGTGTAACTTGGGATTTCCAATTTCCAATTTCAACTTATTTAACTTATGCCTCCATTTTAGGTCATTTTCATCACTTTTTGATACAAGCCTTCTCAACATCTCATGACCTCCCTACTAGCCTTAAAACATCATTCTAAGCAAGTTTGATGTTGAAGATTTTTCCATTTGAAGCTTGGGAATAGGAGATATGGCCCTATGCTTGAAATGACCTATAATATCCAAATGATCAAAATGCCCTTGACTTGTCAAAGCCATAACTTGAGTTCTACAAATCCTATCAAGGACTTCTAGTACTCTCTAGAAAGATAATAAGATGCTCTACAACATTCATGTTTACCAAGAGTTCATAGGAATCATCCTACTAGGGCAAAGGTTGGATGCAAGTTGGGTGACTTTCAAGGACCCAGATTCACATACCTCAGATGACCTGTAATTTGTCAAAGTCATAACTTGAGCTCTACAAATCCTATCAAGGACTTCTAGTACTCAAATTAAAGCTAAGAGCAAGCTCTACAACATTCATTTTGTGGGGAAGATGATATGACAATCACATCTTGAGCTACACTGCCTTGAAGATAGGGATCAAACTAGGGGATTTTACACTGTCAAGCCTTAGAAACCCTAGCTTGAAACTTCTCAAACTCCTCAATCATGATGAGTTGGTCTAGGAATCATCCTTATAGCATCTCAATGCATAATTCCATGATCACATGGCTCTTGGATTAGGTCTCAACCCTCTCCAAATCATCAGTTGACCTAGGGTTGACCCAGTCAAATCCTAATTCCACCACTCATGGCTGAGTCTTCTGAATTCTTGTACAATGACCTCTCTAGGCTTCATGATGGCTTTCAAGAAATCTCATAAGCTTTATCAAAGCTTCAAGTTCATCCTCATAGTCTCAGAATCATATGGGGAGCTCCCACAACTCTCAAGTTATGAGACACACAACCTTGGTTTCAACCAATCTCTCTGAGGATCTCTTGAGTTCTCTGACAAGAATATCAACCTTTGACCATTTGAATAACCTTCTTGGCTAGCTTCATAGTCTCATACAACTCTTGCTGGTTAATCATACCCTTTGATCTACTGCCCACCTATCAATGAGAAGCAGATGATCATGCTAGGTAAATAAAATTTGGTCTAATAAATGTTGGTCAAATTTTGGGGTGCAACAGCTGCCCCTATTCAAACGGCTTGAACCTGACTGGGTGAGGAGAGAACGGCTCTCATCCAATCAAGGCGCGAGACGGTTGAATATCGATAAACCCGGAAATTTGCCAACTGCACAAGTACACGGTACTCTGATGGGAACAAATCTTCGAACACT
This sequence comes from Lathyrus sativus, assembly GCA_963859935.3. Classification (NCBI taxonomy): domain Eukaryota; kingdom Viridiplantae; phylum Streptophyta; class Magnoliopsida; order Fabales; family Fabaceae; genus Lathyrus; species Lathyrus sativus. The sequence goes on from OZ012738.1 coordinate 261,172,914, forward strand.
GAAATAATAGCTGCACGGCAACTAGCTGGGGAATTGGTCCCACGGTAACTGGTAATACACAGTCGATCACTCCATTAGGCATCACGATTCCTCGGGACTCTTCAGGTCAACCATCAGGTTGATCATGCCATCAGGCATTCAAAGAAACTGTCGGGCATCAGCCGGACTTCAACCATCAGGTTGATCATGCCATCAGGCATCCAAAGAACTGTCGGGCATCAGCCGGACTTCAACCATCAGGTTGATCATGCCATCAGGCATTCAAAGAACTGTCAGGCATCAGCCGGACTTCAACCATCAGGTTGATCATGCCATCAGGCATTCAAAGAACTGTCGGGCATTAGCCGGACTTCAACCATCAGGTTGATCATGCCATCAGGCATTCAAAGACATCTGTTGGGCATCAGCCGGACTTCAACCATCAGGTTGATCATGCCATCAGGCATTCAAAGAAACTGTCGGGCATCAGCCGGACTTCGTCAGCAAGTCGGGAATAGAATTCTTGGTCAATCATGAGCCAACTGGGAATATCTAAACCTCTGCCATCAGGCACTCCGCATCAGCTGAGAGAACTGCTTCATTAACATGGTCAGACTTCAATCATGGAGTCTTCAAGGGAGGTTTCATCTTCACCGTTCAAAAACCTGCCGGGGATAACGCCCCTCCGCTGGGGATTCTGGAGAACTATCAAGTAACTCCGCTTCGAGGATCCAGAAATCATTCTGGATGAATCAACTCTGCTGAGGACTTCAAGAATCATCTTGGACAAATAACTTCATCGGGGACTTCAAGAATCATCTTGAACCGTCGACCATTCTAGAGATTTCATGAATCATCCTAAGCGAACACTCTGTTGGGGATTTCAGGAATCATCCTGGGCAACCTTTACTGGGGACTCTAAGTATCAACTTGAGCAACCAACTCTGGTGACTGCACTGGGGTCTTAAGAATCATCTTAAGCAAGCGACCCTGCTGGGGAGTTCAAGAATCATCTTGAACCGAAGACTTCGCTGGGGACCTCAAGAATCATCTTGAGCAAGCGACTTCGTTGGGGAGAATGTCAGGAATCATCCTGAGCAATCGATTCTGCGGCGGAACACCTACAAAACAAGAACGGTAACAACCTAGATCATGCTTATTATGCATATGTTTCGGCAATGGCGCAATGCTCCACACGGTGGAAATGCTATGCGTTTATGATAAGTGCTATGCAATCATGCACAATGATGCGATCCCGTCAGCAAAATAAATGCCGAGGGGGAATTCTCCTGTCAAGGAGAAAGAACTACTCAGATAGAGGAATCATCCTGCTGAGGAGAACATGGTCACGCCAATCTCAATTGGACTCCGCAGGGGACACAACTTCAGTTGACTGATGCGGGGGAAACAACTTCAGTTGACTGCTGCAGGGGAACGAAGCTCTACGAGAACTTGGACCTGCTGAGGGAAAGCGATGTCAATCGCGGGAATAACCTTTGTGGCCCTCATGGCTACCTCTCTGGAGATAATGACTCTGTGGGGAAACAACTTCGGCTGTTCAACCCTCCACTGGGGGAAAAACCAATCATGGCTTGAGCAACTTCCAAGGATTCGGCTCTCTTGGGTATCTGCAAACTCGGCTGAGGAAGGAGAAATCATTCTGCTTGCTGGAGAGAGTACGACTCTGTGGGGGAATCTCAATTCCGCTGGGGAAGAAGGAATCATCCGACTTCGAGGGAGAGTACAACTCTGGTGGGGAATTTCAATTCTGCTGGAGACTTCAGTCTGGCACCATCAGTTGCTGCATACTTCGGCGTACGAATAGTTTCCTACGAAACCTGCACTTGTGACCCGGTGCTGGGGGATGAACACGCGCTTCGGCGCCTGAATCAGCTGAGGAGATGACGTCCTTCAGGACGCATCTGATTGGGGAGAGAATCATCTCGGCCTGGGGAGACATATCAATGCTCACGATCTCGCGTTCAGACTCTTCGGGGAGAGGTTACTGAACTCTGCTGGAGAAGGAGGAATCATCCTTCTTCGGGATGCGCACGACGCACTGTCTGGAATATGCTACCTATAACAACACAAACAAACAGAGAAGATACCATTCTCAAAGGGACCTATCAAGGTTATTATCTCGTGACAACGTTCAAGTAATTCATTGTTTCAACAATCGGTGGCCTAGGCCAGTAAGTTTATGTATGCGCATTTTATCAAAAACATCGGCGTTCTTTTTCGCAAACAAAACAGATAAATGCTACACAGTCAAACAGAATTGCTGAATAGTATGCATTTTATTGATAACGAACCCCTGAATAGGTAAAATGTTTTACAACAGATGCAAGCTCCTGGAATGAGGAAGCTGCACAAAAATAAAACATAAATATACATCAGTATATACAAATGTCGGCAACGAGGCGTAGACGAACACCGTGAGTTGATCCCTCTATGACCCACTCGACTTCGATACTTCTCCGACGCTTCAGCTTCGGAAGAGATTGATTCAGATGAACGGCCCTCAGGTCTTCCAAACCACTAAACAAAGAAAGTCCACACGCGGAACACAGTCATTTGCTTTTTCAAATCCCTAACTTTTGCGTGAACCGCCCTTTGCGGGTTTTCAGTTCACCGGGATACCCTTTTTTGCCGAAGCCGCCCAGTGTGGGTTTTCGACTTCGCGGGTGTACAATTTTTCAATTTATATCCCTAATTTTTGCCCGAACCTTTTATTCTGTTTTTGGTTCGCCAGGATGCCCCATTTTTGCTTGGACTCTCCTTTTTTGTCCAGCGGGTCACTTTCAAGCAAAGTATTTTTTAACTGCGTCTGCGTTCACCGGGGATGCAAAATCTTCACCATCCATCGTGGACAACAACAAAGCTCCTCCCGAGAAGACCTTGCTGACGACGTACGGACCTTCGTAATTCGGAGTCCACTTGCCCCGGTGATCGGAGTGTGGAGGAAGAATCTTCTTCAGGACGAGATCACCCGTCTGAAAGCTTCTAGGACGCACCTTCTTATCATAAGCTTTCTTCATTCGGATTTGGTATAAACAACCAAATGCAATCGATGCTAACCTCTTCTCGTCCATCAGGCTGAGTTGGTTCAGTCGGCTCATAATCCATTCTGCCTCGTCGAGTTTCACATCAACCAAAACTCGCAAAGAAGGGATCTCCACTTCTAACGGTAGGACTGCTTCCATACCGTACACCAAGGAGAAAGGAGTTGCCCCGGTCGATGTACGCACCGTCGTACGATACCCGTGCAGTGCAAACGGCAGCATATCGTGCCAACCTTTGTAGGTCACAACCATCTTCTGAACAATCTTCTTTATGTTCTTGTTGGCTGCTTCAACGGCGCCATTCATCTCCGGCTGGTAAGGAGATGAGTTGTAGTGTTCGATCTTGAAACTCTGGCACAGTTCCTTCATCATCTTGTTATTCAGATTCGAACCATTATCAGTAATGATCCGCTCGGGAATTCCGTAACGACAGATGATGTCCCTCTTTATGAATTTAGCCACCACCTGCTTGGTCACATTAGCGTATGAGGCTGCCTCCACCCACTTGGTGAAGTAGTCGATAGCTACCAGAATGAAGCGATGACCGTTAGATGCAGTGGGCTCAATCTTGCCTATCATGTCGATGCCCCACATGGAGAACGGCCACGGGGAAGACATGACATTCAACGGGCACGGCGGCACATGAACTTTATCAGCATAAATCTGGCATTTATGACATCTCTTCGCGAATTTAAAGCAATCTGATTCCATCGTCAGCCAGTAGTATCCTGCTCTCAGGATCTTTCTCGTCATAGCGTGCCCGCCGGCGTGCGTACCAAATGTGCCTTCATGGACTTCTTCCATGAGCATACTCGCCTCTTTCTCATCCACACATCTGAGTAGCACGAGATCATGGTTTCTCTTATACAGAACTCCATCAGGATTGAGATAAAAATTTCCAGACAACCTCCTCAGAGTCTTCTTATCTTGGGTTGGCGCACCCGCAGGATACTCCTTAGTCATAAGGAAAGTCTGGATGTCATGGAACCATGGCTTGCCGTCGGCGGCTTCCTCGATTGCAAAGACGAACGCAGGTCTATCAAGACGAGATAGTACAATTCTTGGAGCCTCATTCCAAAAATTGACTTTATACATTGAAGCCAACGTGGCTAAGGCATCAGCCATCTGATTTTCCGCCCTGGGCACATGATGGAGTTCCACTCGATCAAAGAACGGAAGTAGCCTTCTGGCATAATTCATGTACGGCACCAAATTTGATTGACGAGTCTCCCACTCCCCTTTAATCTGGTTGATCACAAGCGCTGAGTCACCATATACGTCTAGATTCTTGATTCTCAAATCAATTGCCTCCTCTAGACCCATGATGCATGCTTCGTACTCCGCCTCATTGTTGGTGACTGGAAACGTCAGTCTCGCAGTGAACGGGATATGGGATCCGTGGGGAGTCGTGATGATTGCCCCGATGCCACTTCCATAGGAATTAACCGCCCCGTCGAATATCAATTTCCACTGGGATTTCCTATCTGGCCCCTCGTCGGGCAACGGCTCATCGCAATCCTTCGCTTTGAGAAACATGATATCCTCATCAGGGAATTCAAATTTCATCGGCTGGTAATCCTCGATCGGCTGTTCGGCAAGGTAATCAGACAATAAGCTTCCCTTGATGGCCTTCTGGGACACGTACTGAATATCATATTCCGTTAACACCACTTGCCATCTGGCAATCCTGCCCGAAAGAGCCTGCTTCTCGAAGACGTACTTGATCGGATCCATCTTCGAAATTAGCATGGTGGTGTGATTGAGCATGTACTGTCGTAGACGTTTGGCAGCCCAGGCTAGTGCACAACACGTCTTCTCCAGCGTCGAGTAGCGAGATTCACAGTCCGTGAACTTCTTACTCAGATAGTAAATGGCATGCTCCTTTCTGCCCGTCTCGTCGTGCTGACCGAGAACACACCCCATACTATTCTCAAGAACTGTCAAGTACATGATTAATGGCCGTCCAGCCACTGGGGGTATCAAGATTGGAGGTTCTTGGAGATACTGCTTTATCTTATCAAATGCCTTCTGGCAATCCTCATTCCAAGTAATCGCCTGATCTTTCTTTAAAAGCTTGAACATCGGTTCACACGTGGCCGTGAGCTGAGAGATAAACCTTGCAATGTAGTTTATTCTGCCCAAGAAACCACGAACTTCTTTTTCTGTTTTCGGCGCTGGCATTTCTTGTATGGCTTTTATTTTTGCAGGATCAACCTCGATGCCTCGTTCACTCACGATAAACCCCAGTAACTTTCCGGACCGTACTCCGAAAATACATTTGTTAGGATTCAGCCTCAACCTGAACTTCCTAAGCCTCTCAAAAAGCTTCAATAAGTTGACCAGATGCTCTTCCTCCGTTTGGGACTTCGCAATCATGTCATCAACATAGACCTCAATCTCATGATGAATCATGTCATGAAACAAAGTTACCATTGCTCGTTGGTAAGTGGCCCCTGCGTTCTTCAGACCGAAAGGCATTACCTTATAGCAAAATGTTCCCCAAGGAGTGATAAACACCGTTTTCTCCATGTCCTCCAGCGCCATCTTGATCTGATTGTAACCGGAGAAGCCATCCATGAACAAAAACACGGAGAACTGGGTTGTGTTGTCGACCAACACATCGATATGAGGCAACGGGAAATCATCTTTAGGGCTCGCCCTATTCAAATCCCGATAATCGACGCACATGCGTACCTTACCGTCCTTCTTCGGTACAGGCACTATGTTGGCGACCCACAAAGGGTAAGTGGTGACCGCTAAGAAGCCAGCATCAAGCTGTTTCTGCACTTCTCCTTTGATCTTAACGGCCATATCTGGTCTCGTCCTCCTAAGTTTCTGCTTAACGGGAGGGCAATCTTCTCGTAGCGGCAAGTGGTGGACCACGATGTCCGTGTCAAGTCCGGGCATATCTTCGTATGACCAAGCAAAGACGTCACTATAATCTCGAAGCATCTCGACCAATCTCTGCTTGACATCACTCTGCAATGCAGCCCCTATCCTGACGTTTTTGACGAGCTCTTCAGAACCCAGGTTCACGATTTCAATCTCCTCCTCATGAGGCAGAATAACTTTTTCCTCTTGTTTCAACAAGCGGGCCAACTCTTCAGGAAGGTCTTCGTATTCATCAATCTCTTCTTCGGCTTGATAGATCGGGCAATCGAAGTCGAAGTGAGCCGTAGAAGGTCCAGAGTCGATGTCATCTGTTATGTGGATCCTGCAATAACAAGGGTTAAGTTTTAAAACAAAGATGTGCAGGTTAGCACAAACCCCATTGCCATTTTACTGTTTCTCAAAACAAGTATAAAACAGGAATAACAGAGATCACAATATTTGAATACGAAGAAAACGCCTTTGATTTATTAACAAAATGCATGTACATAATCCAACAAGGCCCTGACAATAAAACCGCTATGCCCCGGGTAGGACATAGGGTTGTACAATGATTGGAAAAAGTAAATCATTACTCTTCACTTGTCATCTGGATGATATCCTTGATGGTCCAATTGTTGAGGCCCTCGCCCGGCTTGCTTGGCTGAATCCAAGAGTCGAGGTCACAGTCGCTATCTCCGCTGTCTTCAGACGTTGCGTTGATGCTTTCGAAGATCACTCCACCACTGGTAAATTGGATCGGCCCTTTACCTCGAGACGCACTGCTAGACGAAGAAGAAGAAGCTTCAGCTCTAGGAGAATATCCCAACCCAAACTTATCCTGCTTGTTGGGTATCTCCAAAATTAGCCCCCAACCTGGGGTAGCTCCGACTTGGACAACAGCCCGAGCTTCCTTGAACGAGGAGAGATTCATCTCTGGCTTTTCTGTGACTACAGGCGCTACTTCTTTCACCTTGACAGCTTCGAACGCTTGGCAAAGAGTTTCATGGATTTCGCCATCCATTTCAACATACTTAAAGGACGACAAATGGCTCACCATTATGTCTTCCTCGCCACACATGGTTATGATGCTTCCTCCGACAACATATTTGAGCTTTTGGTGCAACGTGGAGGTCACGGCACCAACATCATGGATCCATGGCCGGCCCAAGAGACAACTGTAGGCAGGCATGATGTCCATAATATAAAAGACCGCGTTGAACGTTTCTGGACCCACTTGGATCGGCAGGGTCACCTCCCCGAAAACGTGGCGTTTAGTTCCTTCGAACGCCTTCACAACCAGATCACAGGGTGTGCAGATCACTCCACGAGTATCCAACTTCATTAACGCCTTCTTCGGCAAGACATTAAGCGACGAACCCGTGTCCACCAGCACGTGCGACATGATTGTGCCCCTACACTCTATCGAGATGTGCAGGGCGCTATTGTGATTCCTCCCTTTTGGCGTCAGCTCTAAGTATGTGAACCCTAGCCCATTGCCAGCATTTACGTGGGCTACAACCTCCTCTAGCTGATTCACCGATATCTCTTGCGGTACGTAGGCGGCGTTCAACACCTTCAGCAGCGCGTTGCGGTGTGCTTCAGAACACAGCAACAGGTTGAGAATGGAAATCTTCGAGGGCGTCTGATGGAGATGATCTACAATCTTGTAGTCGCTCTTTTTAATCAACCGCATAAACTCCTCGGCATCTTTGACAAGCAAATCTTTCTCTACCCCACACGGGACCTCTTCGACGACCTTACTTTTACCTTTATTGGCCGCATCAGCTCTGACCGCTTTATCCGTTATGACCTCTGGTGGCGCAAACACTCTTCCGCTGTGAGTGATACCACTGATTCCTGCAAGGTTCTCGACAGTCGACCCATACGGCTCTAGCTCCAACCTCTGTCCGTTGCAATAGACTTCAGCCCCATAATGCCACGGGACGGTGTTAGTGCTCTCGAAGGGTATCGGCCCAGCTTTGGTAATAGTAATTGTAGGCGGTCTGGGCGGCGAAATAGTTATCGGCCGGCGAGGGATGGTGATGGTGGCGACTTCGTCGGCCTGCTTTAGCATTACCTCCCCTGATCCACTTTCAGCCCTCCGGCTAAACTGCAGAATCCCCTCAGTCATCAGACTTTGAATTCCCTCGACCAACTGCTCACATCCATCAGAACGTGTGGCACAGTCCATACATAGTTCTCCGCACCCTGGAAAGAATCCTCTTTTCAGCAGCTTAGCTTTAACGAAGCTAAGCGGCGTCTTTAGATCTCTGACATCAGTCAACAGATCTGCACTCTCTTCTTCGATAATGGCGTTCACTCCGCCCCCCTATGATTCGGCATAGGATTCTTCGTGACATTGGGCACATTATCGGAGAAGTTAATGATCTTGGCGTCCACCAAGTCTTGCACCTTGTGCTTGAAGGCTTTGCAGTTCTCGATTGTGTGGCCTGGTGCCCCTGAGTGGAAATCGCAAGTGGCATTTGCGTCGTACCCTGGTGGAGGTGCCCCTGTCAAGGGAGCCATCATCCTCTTCTGGACCAACTGTAGCTGAAGCAAAGTCTGCAAGAGTTGCGCGTACGACATGGGCGGTGCCTCGAAGTGACGGTTTGCCAAAGATGCCCGATTCTAGTACTTTCTATATCCCTGTTGATTCGGTTGCTGCTGCTGCTGCTGCGGAGCTGCCGGGATATTTATACTGGCTATCTGCTGCTGAGGGCCTTTGCCCTTCCTTCGAGCGTTGGTCACATCGCTCGCTTCTCCTTCTCGCCTTTTGCCAGCATAAGGTTTCTTTCCTCCTCCTCCAGCTGAGGATGACTCACCTTGAATTTTCCCGATCTTGATCCCATTCTTGACGTGTTCACCCATGATAATGAGATCCGAGAACTTCCCAGACATATCGCTGACTAACTTTTCATAGTAGATCCCTGGGAGGGTGGCTACAAATATCTGCACGAGCTCCTATTCAACCATCGGCGGCTGAACCCTGGCTGCCAACTCACGCCACCGCTGGGCGTACTCCTTAAACCCTTCATTGTTCCTCTGGGACAGGTTCTGCAGCTGAACTCGGTTCGGGGCCAAGTCGCTATTGTATTGGTAGTGGTGCACAAATGCTTCAGCAAGATCCTTCCATGTGCGCACACTAGTGGGCTCCAGACCCATGTATCACTCGAGAGATGGCCCGGAAAGACTGTCTTAGAAGAAGTGCATCAGCAACTTCTCGTCTTCGGAATGAGCGGACATCTTCCTGTTGTACGATCTCAGGTGGACACGAGGGCAAGTGGTGCCCTTATATTTTTGAAATTCAGGTACCCTGAACTTAGGAGGTACCTTGAAATCAGCAATTAATCCCAGCTTGGACATATCAACGCCCAAAGTATTCTGATTCTCAATATCTCTCATTTTATCTTCAAGTGCCTTGAATCTAAGCCGTGTTTCAGCATTCAGCTCCCCTTCAGCACCCTTCTGAGAGAACACATCATCCTGACGATCCTCTAGCCATGGCTGAGGCACAAACAGATTCCCGACGCCTGCATTGCCGTTGCCCGGCCCGATATTGACATTAGCTCCCAGACTCCCATTACCGACGCCCGTCGTATTGAGTCCGATGTTGGCCATCGCATTTCCATTAGCACTGCCGTTGCCCCCGGCCACGGGGACACCATTCTGCGGAGTTTCAACTGGTGGAGGAGTAGGCACGGTCCCACCGTGGAGCACGCCGTTGCTATCAACCCTGGAGATCAAAGGTTGAACCAAAGTTCTGAGCTGATCCTGGCCGTTGGCGACCACTTGCATGAGCTCCATGAAGCGATCCATCCTTTCGCGGAGCTCCTGAACATCAGTTTGCACTTGATCCATGATTCTGGTCTGATTAGCTCTAGTCGGATAACGGTGAATCGGTCTCTGATCAATCCTGGAACTACCGGAAACAACCTGGGACAACCTGTAAACCTGCAACAACCTGTTAAACACAGAAGGGTTAGGAAAAACAACAGAATGTTCGTCATGCAAATGCTTCATGCAGATGCATGCGTGTGTCTGTGCGTTAGGGAGATCTCCCCCGATCCTAGTGCCTGAGTGCCAGTGCTGATAATAAGAAGAAGAAGTCCGAGTCCAATCAGGGAAACAACAATCTCATATATAAAGAAAGCCTATCAAGGCAGTACATAGCATCAGCGAGTGCAAGATGAATCCACAGCGTGACCTCAGCCAACAAGCCTGGTGATGGTCAGCATACAACAATGATCAAAAACAAAAGGAATACAAATAGTCAAGTACGGCCACGGGCGCGATACTCTTCTAACAACTCCTTCGTCTCTGGATGATCTGGCAGAGTGAGCAACCCCTCGACGAGTAATTCCCTCTGCACAATGGTATACTGAAGTCCTTCGACCGAACCTTCCCATGCTCCTTCGCCGAAGCAATCTTCTAACTTCCGCTTCTTGGACTCAAACGTCAGCTTGCGCTCCTTCAGGTTAGCGAGAGCTTTGTTGAGCTGGCCTTCGGCGGCGTATCTGCGGGCGGTTTCTTCATCAAACCTCTTCTCACTGTCCTTCACCTGGGCTTCCAGCTTGGAGATCTGTAGCATCAGCTTATCCTCCCGCTCTTTCCTGGTGGCCAGGGAAGCCTTCCAGTGCTGGTTGAACTTAGATATTCTCCGATATGCTTCGTCCAAGTGCTGCTTCTTCGTAGCCAGTACGTCGTTGACAGCTTTGAAGTCTCGACCCACGCGTTCACGCTCGGCTATCTGCTTAGTCAGGTCTGTACCCAGCTGGTTCACCAACTCTGTCTGCCTTTTGAAAGAGTGAACGACTTCGTTCCTCTCGCTTCGAAGCTGAGCCAATTCCTTCTCCAGTTCCTCATTTGCCTTTTTCAATTCATCCCGCTTAGCCAACACCTGATTATGCTGCTGAATGGGCACAACAGTAGGCTCTTCAATCATTGGAGGGCTTTCTGGCTTGGCATGAGGAAACGGCATCCCTATAGCATCTACTCTGGCTCTGATCCAAGTTACATACGGAGGGTAGGCTTGATTGTTGCTTTTTCCCAGCAATGGCTTTCCTCGCTTACTGATACCATTCCACGCGCGCTGAAGCTTGGACAATAGATCCCCCTCTAGAAGACCAGTGAGGTACAGAGATTCCTGTACCTCTTCATCCTTCGGCGGAGTTCTCAAAGCATACGCGAACTGTCGAACCAGCAATGATGGATTGTAGTTTATACAGCCCTTCCTACCTATCAAAGGCACGTTTGGAAACCCGCTGCAACTGAAGATCACCTCAGTACCCAACCTACCCCTGTCGAACCAGTCAATATCCTCTGCAGATAAACTCATCAGGCGCTCGGACCACTCAGTTGTGGCTGCAGACGAGACAAAAGGACCCCTCTTGGGCAGATGGCTATCAAGCCATTTGTACAGCAAGGGTACGCAGCACGAGACATTCTTCCCCCTCCTGTTCTCGTTTTTGTAGTGGACTGAATGATAGACATCTCCTATCAAGGTAGGGATTGGATTCCCTGAAGCAAAGATATGAAATGCATCGAAGTCTACAAAATCGGGCATATTGGGGAACAGAATAATGCCATATATGCACAGAGCAAGGATGGCATTGAACGCGACCCAACATCCGTCTTTGGCACACTGCTGAGCCTTACCCACTAGAAACTGCAAGGAGAACCCAGGAACCTTGTTCCAACTAGTCAATACTAACTCGGAGGCGTCCAGATGAAGTGAAGGAGCTAAACCAGCCAGATCAGGCTCAACATCCATATGAACAAAAGGCATCTGCCTCTTGATAGGCACACCTAGCGAATCAGCATACTCTTCCAGCGTGGGTGCGAGAACAAAATCCTGAAAAGTGAAACATCTCAGCGGAGGGTCGTAGAACTGTAGCAGAGCGTGCAACCCATTCAACCCGAATACAGAAGGTTTATGAACCAAGCTGAGCGACCTGCCGTAAGATTTTCTGAACTCATCCCTCACAGAATCATCTGCTAAAGCTATCAAACCAATCAGCTTAACCACATCAGGGGCAGGGAACTTGTAAGCCCCGGTCTTCCTCAGAGAACCCATAACAATACAATAGGAGGCAAGAAATCCTGGATTGGGGAAAACGGTACCTGCAACACAGACACACGTTAATGAAATGCAAATGAATATGCAAACTAATGCAAAATGCAATAAGAGATCAGGGCAACTGGTGCTGCGGAGATTCTGTATCAACAAAACTATGACGCTGCTCTATCAAGAACAACCACTGATAAGAAGAAAACCCCGGTGTAGGACCACAAATCTGATCTGCCAAGAACTACCATCTGATAGGGCAATATACATAGGATCATAATTCTGCTCTATCAAGAAAAAATGTCTGATAATAAGGACCTCTGATGTAGGACCAAGAAATCTGCTCTGTCAAGAACAAACATACAGCTGCTGATGACATCTTTAGACCCCACTCAAAAATCTGCTCTATCAAGAACAAACAACATCTGCTGATGAGATCTTCAGACCCCACTCAAAAATCTGCTCTATCAAGAACAAACAACTGATGACGAAAACTCTGCTCTATCTAGAACAAACATACATCCGCTGATAAGATCCTCTGATCAAAACCTGCTCTATCAAGAACAGACAAATCTGCAACTGAGAAACCCCAGTACCAACAAAACCGATTCAATGTCAAGAAAACCAGGTAGTCTGAAGGTCAAGGTTTCCTGCAATAAACCCAACCCTGCTCATAGGTATGGACCTAAACTGACTCAAGTTCGGCATCCTATGCGTTCATCAGCGTCACATACATTCAAGAGGGGTGATACGATACCCAGAAGGTGTGGCATCACCAGCTCATGAAGCGGCCTCACTCGGCTGAATCACAAATGATCGGTCCCTAGAGTCGACAATCCACCAAACCAGCAACCGTCTCAACCCAAAGGGTTGAAAGAGAAGCCAACCGGGAGAACCTCGTCTGAGCGTGGATTTCATGAGACACTAGTGCCTGCAAAGCAAGCACGCGCCCACTAATTTCCACAACTAATGCTATGGTGCACTCAAGCCTGGGTCTGGCTTCTCACTCATCAGAATGCCCCTCCCACAACAGCACAGATAATCATATCATACTGAAAATAAAATGCGGGAAATAAAGTGCGAGAAGTAAAATGCGATAAATAAACGCAACCCCACAAGTAATCATATAAGCGCTAGGATTGACTCGCGTAGGGAACCGTTGGAATCCCCAGCAGAGTCGCCAACTGTCGCTTGCGCGAAAATAAGGTGCTGGCACAACAGAAGAGTCGCCATCTTTCGTTATTTATCCCTCAGAGCGGGAAAGGAAACGATCGGAAAAACCTAACGAAAACGGGTATAAGACAAGGTCGTCGCAACCGTTGTCTGGGTTCGGGAGTCGGTTACGCAAGGGGAAGGTATTAGCACCCCTCACGTCCGTCGTACTCGATGAGATCCACGCTTGTTGTGATTACTAGACGGGTTGGTTTTATCTATCTACCTATCAAGGCTGGCTTAAACAGAAAAGAAACTGACTCGGCAAAGCGTCGCACTTTATGCCTACGTATTCTCATCAGAGAACGAGAAATCAGAGTCAACGTAGTTCGACCTACGACGGGTTATGGGGGAAGGTAGCTCGCCAATACATCAGTATTGTGCCTACGTACTCTCAACAGGTATGAGAGATCAGAGCTCACGTAGTTCGGGAAACTACGGTTTATTTCCTGTCTTTTACGAAAGAAGTGTTTTTTATTGTGTTTGCAATTTCAATCGCACTAAAGACTATGACCTGAGAGTGAATGTGTCGCATGTCACCCAAAGGGTACAATACTAAACATCCAGACGGTGGAAAAGAAACTCTCCCACAATCCTTTCTCAGATAGCTTAAGGCTCGTAACGTACGAAAGAAATCATTCATGATTACTGTATCTTAAACTGTTTTGAGATGAGAAGAGAACAGGCCCAACTAGGAGGGAGACTATCAAGTCCTACTGTTGTCATGCCAAGGATTCATCCTATGGTTGAGGTTTGAACAGGGATCTCCTAGAAGTTGTCATGCATAGGTTTCAACCTAAAGTTCTATCATCAATTCCTTATCAAAGGAAATGAGAGTCCTAAGGGATCATGTCAATGATACACCAAAACAGACAAAGCATCAGCTTAAACAGTAAAATGCATGTAATACAAGTGAGGGAGGAAATGTGTGTGGGGCTTCAGCCTCCACAAGCTCATCTCAACCTCAAGCCAGAATGGATAACAGTAACCATACTGAAATATAAAACAACATGCTATCAAGCAAGACAGTAAACTGCAATCATACAGATAAAATGAAATAAAATGCCATCAGGCAAACAAACCACATGGGCAAGGGAGCTGGGCTCTACCGAATACCCGCAAGCAAAGCCACACAGTAACAATACAAGCAGAGGGAGCAACTCAACCTCTAGTGCAATCATGCTCCTAGATTCTACCTAGTCTAGATATGAACTTATTCTAATGCATCAAGCAAGTCAAACAAAACATGTCAATACAGAAAAGAAAACAGAAAAGAAAGCAGATCAACTCCTCTCTCAACTTCAAGCTTCAGCTCTTCCAACAGCAACTCAGTCTTCAGACTTCAATCACTATTGAAAAATATTAATTTGCTTTTCCAGGTTTCAACCCTTCAACATAAGTTTCAACTTATCTTCTCTGAGCTTCAGCTCCTTGATCAGTTCCACCTTCAGGCTTCACTATTAACCATAAGTAACCACTTGATTCCTTCAGGATCTCCAAGCATCAAAGTAAGTATCAACTTCCTTTGTTCTTCAAGCTTCAGCTCTCCCAGTCTCAACCTGGTCTTCTCTTCTTGCAAGCTTCAGCTGCTTAGAGTAATCTTCAATCACTTAGAAGTATCAACTTCTTCCTTCAGTCTTTACTTCATCTTCAGGGGTCTTCAAGTGTCAACTTGCTCTTGTTGCTCTTCAAGCTTCAGCTGGAATGGCAATGCTCAAGGAATCATCCTCTTCCACATTCTTCAATGAAGCCTTCATCTTTAAACTCAAGCTCAACATCTCTCAAGATACTCAAACCAGAGGAAATCACTTAACTGGATAAGCTGGGACATTGAACTGCTTATTGATCACCAAAGGTGACCTATAAGGGTTCAACATCAAAGGAATGGTTCCCTCAAAAGTTCTACTTCCTAGGTACAATCACTTATCCCTCCAAAGGAGAGAGGTATATACCATGGGAGGACTTTGAATCATAGGGAGGAATGGAGGTGAAAAATACCATCCATGTTTAAGAAAGAAGTTAACTAGGTCTAAACTCTTCCTAATCTCTAACCCTAAAACAAACAACAAAACAAACAAGATCAAGCTCTCAAGCTCCTCAATGCTCCTCAATGCTCCTACTATGCTCCTTAATTCTCCTCAAAGCAATACCAAGCTCTCCAAGCCCACAAAGCAAAGCAAACAAAAATACAAGCCCACAAGGGCAACACAAACAATCATCAACTACAAAAATCATCTAAAAATAGCATACCACTATATTAAAACCTAATATAATTTATAAGGGATCCTATATACCTACCCTTAGTACCCTATATGTCCCAATGTCTAACTTGACCTATAAACCCAAAATTCTAGTGTTATTGTGGACCTATGTTAAGGATTAACCTAATTCTACACAACCTAATGTCATCTAAGCAAAACTATCTTAAAATTCATCACAAAAATATGGAATAAATCCAGGGGGAAGCCAAAGTCCTAGTCTAACTATCCTAAAAATAATGGCCTAAAAATATGAAGGGAACTAGATAAACAAAATTCTACAAAACCATGTATCAACATAAAAGAATTAAAAAGCTATAAAAATGGAAAATACACAAAAAATATTAAAAATGCATGAAATGCAAATATTTTTATTTGATAATCTTCTAGACATTAAAATGAAATAGGAGAAAAAACTCCCATGCAAAAATCATTAGTTTCCTATTTATTATGATTTTTCAAAGATTAATGAAAAATGGAAGAAAATGAAATGAAAAAGATAAAACTTGGGTGCAGATAGCAACTATGGACAGTTCATTTCATCAATGGGCTCAAAATGGGGGTGTGGGTAGCCATGCGTGCTAGGCCCAATTTAATTCAAAAAATCAATTAGAAACATAAAGAAAATGAAAAAAACCACGGTGTAGAAAGCAACCAAATATAGTTCAAAACCAAGTGGGCCACGAAGGTGGGGTGTTGTTAGCAATCCAGCCCAAAGTCCTTTTAATGAAACGATGCGTTTCATGCTGGTCAGATTTTCCCTCTTCGCGCAAGATTGAATCCCAGCCCTCAGATCTTAGTTTCAGTCAAGATTCAACCCACGATCCAATGGCTATGCACTTGTCTTCTACCTCCAGCTAGGGTTCTAAGAGAGTCCATGGAAATGCAGAGCACCAAACTCCATCTTCCTCAAACACGAACCTCATCAATTTTTCATGGAAAATCAAAATTCCAAACCCTAATCTGTCCAGAATTTCATGCTGAATCTAACCATGATCTTAAAATCAACTGAATCATCCTAAATCCTCAAACCCGATCCAAGATCAAAGATATGCTCAATCCTCAACTTCAACTATTCTTGAATTTTCTTGCATCAGAATACTCACCAACTCACACTGAATGAAATTAGCTATCAAACTCATGTTATGTCTCATTATATCTCGAGTTCTTGGTCCAAACAGAAATGGTGTCCATAAATCAATCTTCATCAATTGATCCCTAACTCTCCAAAATCCATCTCCTATTGGTCTCTAACATTTCTACCCTAACAATTCTACCTAAAGATGCATAAATCATGGTGTAGAGTGAATTTTGCAAACCTGGTATTTCTTGATCAACAGATGGTGAAAACCTTCACCTCAAGCCTTGTAATTCTTCAGAAACCTTCCTTGGATGAGGATCTTGCTACTGTTTGCAAAAGATTGGATGGAGAATGCTTGAATCTCAGAATTCGATTCTGACTTGCAACCTTGAAAATTCAATTTCCAACTTCTCAAATCACCATGGTTTTGCTCTCAAATTGATCTGCACAGCTTCACTATGACCAATGGAATGTGTTAAGATGGAAAAAATGAATGGAAATGGTTCAGAATAGGGAATTCACTTTCAACTTGCAATGGAGGCAAGTGAAATGGCCAACTCTCTCTTCTCTCAATTCTTACACCAACCTTGCATCTGAGCAAGTTCTATAGGTTATATAGAGTGGTTTAGAATCATCTAGAACCATCTAGAACCTTCCCATGAGAAATTGGGATTCTCATGTCATGATATTGTGAATTCACTTCTCATCATGTGCTATCTCATGCCATAGCCCTTGTAACCACCAATTCTGACTTGAAATTGTCCTTATATGAGATATAAGATGTGCTGAGATGCATAACTAACTTGTTCATTGAGTTTTCTTAAGTTTTGCTTTTGTGCCTTAAGATGCAAGCAAGCCATTTCCAAAGCAGCCCCATGATCTAGGCATCAAATCAAAATTGTGGCTGAACCATTGTTTTTAGAATGTCTTTTAGAGTCAAAATGACCTATTATATGACATGGTTTGGATGTGTAACTTGGGATTTCCAATTTCTAATTTCAACTTATTTAACTTATGCCTCCATTTTAGGTCATTTTCATCACTTTTTGATACAAGCCTTCTCAACATCTCATGACCTCCCTACTAGCCTTAAAACATCATTCTAAGCAAGTTTTATGTTGAAGATTTTTCCATTTGAAGTTTGGGAATAGGAGATATGGCCCTATGCTTGAAATGACCTATAATATCCAAATGATCAAAATGCCCTTGACTTGTCAAAGCCATAACTTGAGTTCTACAAATCCTATCAAGGACTTCTAGTACTCTCTAGAAATATAAGAAGATGCTCTACAACATTCATGTTGACCAAGAGTTCATAGGAATCATCCTACTAGGGCAAAAGTTGGATGCAAGTTGGGTGACTTTCAAGGACCCAGATTCACATACCTCAGATGACCTGTAATTTGTCAAAGTCATAACTTGAGCTCTACAAATCCTATCAAGGACTTATAGTACTCAAATTAAAGCTAAGAGCAATCTCTACAACATTCATGTTGTGGGGAAGATGAGATGACAATCACATCTTGAGCTACACTGCCTTGAAGATAGGGATCAAACTAGGGAATTTTACACTGTCAAGCCTTAGAAACCCTAGCTTGAAACTTCTCAAACTCCTCAATCATGATGAGTTGGTCTTGGAATCATCCTTATAGCATCTCAATGCATCATTCCATGATCACATGGCTCTTGGATTAGGTCTCAACCCTCTCCAAATCATCAATTGACCTAGGGTTGACCCAGTCAAATCCTAATTCCACCATTCATGGCTGAGTCTTCTGAATTCTTGTACAATGACCTCTCTAGGCTTCATGATGGCTTTCAAGAAATCTCATAAGCTTTCTCAAAGCTTCAAGTTCATCCTCATAGTCTCAGAATCATCTGGGGAGCTCCCACAACTCTCAAGTTATGAGACACACAACCTTGGTTTCAACCAATCTCTCTGAGGATCTCTTGAGTTCTCTGACAAGAATATCAACCTTTGACCATTTGAATAACCTTCTTGGCTAGCTTCATAGTCTCATATAACTCTTGCTGGGTAATCATACCCTTTGAGCTACTGCCCACCTATCAATGAGAAGCAGATGATCATGCTAGGTAAATAAAAGTTGGTCAAATAAATGTTGGTCAAATTTTGGGGTGCAACATCTGGTACTGGTCTTCTGTAGAGATGGAAGTAGGCAGAAAGAGGATTGTTGTATACAAGTTTCTGGCACCTGAGTTAGGACCTTTATTTGGTCTGATTTCCATGGCTGAGCTTGGTGTCCTTGAAACCTTCAGGAAAGATTATAGGAGAATTCTGAATCTTATCTATAAGATCACGAGTTATGAGCATGGAGCTATTCATACCCTGTTACAATTTTATGATTCACCGCTGCGATGTTTCACGTTCCCGGACTATGTGTTCGTTCCGACTTTGGAGGAGTTCACTTTCATCGTAGGTGTTCCAGTCCAAGATGAAGTGTCATTCTCTTATTCAGAGGAAGAACCCAATCTCAAGAAGTTGGCCGCCGCTTTTTATTTGAGCGCCTCTGAGTTGGTTGATCATGTTGTCAGCAGGAATGGAATTTCTGACTTTACTTTATCTTTCTTGGCGGATAAAGCCCAGAAGTATGCTGAAGAGGGTTGTTGGGTGGTTTTTAGTGCTATCTTGTCTTTGTGCGTCTATGGCATTGTGTTGTTCCCTAATGTACCGAACTTTGTGGATTTTGATGCCTTTCATATCTTCGCTTCTAAGAATCCCGTACTTACTCTCCTAGGAGATTTGTATCATTTAGTACACTACAAGAATGAGAAAAAAATAGGAAAGATAGTTTCTTGTTGTGCACCGCTTTTGCACAAGTGGTTTATTGATCATCTTCCTCGCTCTGGAGCTTTTATGGATTCAAGGAACTCGTCTGAATGGTCAAATAGGCTTATGGGTTTAATAGAAAAGGATATCGCTTGGTTCAACCGAGACCTGCTTGGTCGTGAGCTCATCTTTAGTTGTGGTAGTTTCCCTAATGTGCCTTTGATGGGGAGGAAAGGCGGTATCAACTATAATCCTTCTCTTGCTGTCAGACAGTTTGGTTATGCTTTGAGGGGACCACCGAAGGAAGAAGAAGTGCATGAATCTCTGTACTTCACCGGTGTATTTGATCCTTGTATCTTGGTCAGATTCGTTGATGCGTGGGTTAAAATCCACAAGAAGGGAAAGCTTTATTTGGGCAAAGGTGATTGTAGAGCCTATGACCCCTACTTGGAGTGGATTCAGAAGAGAGTTGAAAAGGTACTATTGTCATTTCCTGTTGAAGAACCATTATATCCCTTAGTCATTGAGCCGCTTACAACAATCGACATCCTGAGATACAACAAGCTTTGGGTAGAGAAGGAAGAGATGCATAAAAAGAATGAAGATTTGAAACAGGAGATTAGTCAGCTGAAGCACGATAAAGGTGAAGCTGTTTATTTGGCCAAGACGAAGTCAAAATCATCGACCAAGTGGGAGAAAGAGCTAGCTGAGCAGATCAGGGTACGAGAGCGGATCGGTCATGATCTAAAAAGCACCTGCAACATTTTGAAGCACAAGAAGGAGGATTTAGACAGAGCATATATGGAAATATCCTAATTCAATGGGTAATGGAATGCTACTTCGACCGCCAACAAGAACAGGGAGGACCAACTTCGTACTCAGATTGATAAGCTGAAGGTGCAACTCAAGGTCAAGGAGAGAGAAGTAATGGTGGAATTGTCCCGCGGATACACGATTGAGCAGAAATACCATGAGACTTTATCGGTGCTTGAAGAGCTCAAGATCCGCGGAGGTGTGAAGAAACCCAGGCTTGAAGATGCCTTCGGCGAAGATGCTTGGGAAGATTATTGTCATTGCCTCCGAGATGTAATACGCAGAAGGGACATCCTCATTAGAGAGTTGGTTGTCAGACCAGACCATCCAGATACGAAGATGATGCTTAAGGAGGCTCAGGCATGGGGAAAAGAGCATGACTGCTAGGGAGGTTTATCTTCTGATATGCCATAGTAGTTTCTTTTGTCATAGTAGTTTCTTTGCTTTTGTATCTTGACCATCACCAGATCTGTTGGATGAGATCAGTACCTCTTTGTATTCAGATCTTTCTCATTTGTTGTTGTGTATTGTCTCAGCATTACTTGATATGAGAAGATTTTGGTGGTATTCTTGTCCATCTCTGTTGTTCTTGTTTATTGAAACTAGAATCAAGGGGGAGATCTCCCTGTAAATACATAGACATGTTTGCATTTTGC
The DNA here is from genome assembly GCA_963859935.3 of Lathyrus sativus. Taxonomy (NCBI): domain Eukaryota; kingdom Viridiplantae; phylum Streptophyta; class Magnoliopsida; order Fabales; family Fabaceae; genus Lathyrus; species Lathyrus sativus. The sequence continues at coordinate 261,193,698 of OZ012738.1, forward strand.
ATCTTGCATTTTCATTTGCATCGCAGGTGTTCTCAGTGGCCTTTTGTTCTTATCTCTGCTTGGTTTTCTTCAGTAATAGGATTGAGGAGTTCAGTTTCCACAGATATCCAACTCGAGGGAATGAGCAAAAAGTAATGGATCAGGTTCAGGCTGAATTGTAGGAAGTCAGAGCTCGCATGTCCCAGCTCATGGAGCTAATGCAAAATGTTGCTAGTGGGCACGAACAATTAAGAACTATGGTCCAGCCGTTGATAGCACGGGTCGATGAAGAGGGCATTTTGCATGGAGGATCTGGTGTTATTCCTCCACTGGTTGGTGGGTATGTTCTACAGGGTGTTCCTACTATCGTCATACCTCTGGGCGGAGGTGTTGTGAATGAAATGGTAATGTTGCTGGTGGAAGTGTGTGCGCTGTGCACGAGGCTACTGGTCCTCATTAGGAAGATCACCAGGATGATGTCTTTTCCATGAAAGATATGAAGGATGGTTTGCCAACTGAAGCTGAAAGAAGGTTTAAAATGATCGAGGAGAAGATGAATTCTTTCGAGAATCAGAACTCTCTGGGTCTTTATATGTTAGATCTTGGTCTAGTTCCTGGGGTCAGGATTCCCCCCAAGATTAAGGTACCAGATTTCGACAAGTACAAAGGGACAACCTGTCCTAGAGTACACATTCGAGCATATTTCAGAAAAATGTATGCATACTCCGATGATGAAAAGCTTTTAATGCATTTTTTCCAAGACAGTCTGGCAGGAGCGTCTTTGGAATGGTATATGGGGCTTGAGAGAACTTATATCCGCAGCTGGAGAGAATTGGTTGAGGCTTTCATTCGTCACTATCAGTATAATAGTGATCTAGCACCGAATAGGGTACAATTGTAGAGTTTGTCGCAGAAGAATATTGAGAGCTTCAAAGAGTATGCCCAGAGATGGCAGGATTTAGCTGCGAGGGTGCAACCTCCTATGGTGGAAAGAGGACTGATCGATATGTTCATGGCTTCATTGCCTGGTGTGTATTTTGAGAAGTTGATAGGCTGCATGTCTGCGGGATTTTTTGATCTGGTAATGGCTGGTGAAAGAGTCGAAAGCGGGATTAAGTCTGGGAAGATTCTAAATGGTGGTGGATCCTCTTCGGGAGGAGCAAAGAAACTATATTCAGCAAACCATAAGAGGAGGGAAAGGGATGCGAATTCTATTTCTCATAAGGGTAAAGGTAGAGCGCAGTCTCGTTATCATCAACAAGTTGCTACTGTAGCTATTCCGGCTGCACCTCATTAACGAGTTAATGCACCACGACCTTATGTTGCTAGAAACAGAATGGCTGATAGGCAGTTTGAGACTCCTCCAATGGCGTACTCTCAGTTGTTACAGCACCTGCTGTAATTGCAACTGATCCAGAGGAGGACTTTGGCTCCTCTCATTGGTACATCGCCTCCTGGGTACGATACGAACACCAGATGCGATTTTCATTCAGGCGCCCCCGGCCATAATATTGACAACTTCAAATCCTTCAAGCACAAAGTTCAGGACTTGCTTGACTCAAAGGCTATCAACTTCACCAACGAGGGGCCTAATGTGAATCAAAACTCGATGCTGAATCATGGGGTGGCAAGAGCCAATGCCGTTATTAAGGGAGAAAAATTGAATCTGATAACTGATGTTGAGGATTTGAAGACTCCGTTGGGTTTTGTGAAGACTAGTTTGTTGAAGAAGGGAGTGTTTCCGGGGTGTTCTACTGACTGCTCAGAATGTGAAGCGCAACCTGAGGGTTGTGATCTTTTGAAGAAGGGTATTCAGAGAATGATTGATGAGGGCTGTTTTCAATTTGACAAGGTTGTAAGAGAAGACGTTGAGGATAAGGTGAGTAATGATGGAAGCGAAGTTGCTACAATCTCTATTCCATACCGGACAATCAATATTTCAGCGCTTGCTAGGTCAGCTCCGGTTATCATTACTGTTCCTAGACCTGTGTCATATGAGAACACTAAAGCCATCCCATGGAACTATGGGGCAGAGGTGTTCTATAATGGGTAGAGACAAGAATTGATAGGATCTTCATGCGGAAGTTCTTCGGTTGGAAATATAGTTGGTGCCGGAGGTATCACCAGAAGTGGCATGATCTTTTCCCCACCGGAAGTTAATACTGATAGGAATGACAAAGGAAAGGATAAGGCGGTGATTGAGGAGAACGTCCAACAACATGTTGGTAATGATGTTTTTTTGAAAGACGTGGAGGAATTTATGAGACTCATTCGAAAAAGTGACTACAAGATTGTGGATCACTTAAATCAAATTCCTTCAAAAATTTCCATTCTGTCATTATTGTTGTGTTCGGAGGCACACCGCAACACTTTATTAAAAATCTTGAATTCAGCATATGTACCCCAGGAGATTTCTATTAATCAGTTGGAGGGGTGGTAGCTCATGTAAACGCTGGTAATTGTTTGGGTTTTACTGATTTGGATTTAACTCCTGCCCAGAGAAACCATAACCATGCTTTACATATATCAATGGAACGTAGAGGGTCCCTACTGCCGCATGTCCTGGTTGATGAAATTAGATACTCAAGGATTGATATGCGCGCCAAGTGATTTAGTTGTGAGGGATTTTGATGGATCTAAAAGATCAGTGTTTGGGGAGATCACCATGCCTACCCAAGTAGGATCGGAGATCTTTGATGCAACTTTTTACATTATGGATATCCAGCCAGCATACAGTTGTTTGCTTGGCCGACCTTGGATACACGCTGCGGGAGTAGTCACTTCAATGTTGCATCAGAAGCTAAAATATATGATGGAAGGGAAAGTTGTTACAGTATGCGGTGAAGAGGATATCATGGTTAGCCATTTATCGTCCTTCAAGTATGTGGAAGTGGATGGGGAGATCCAGGAAACACTCTTCCAGGTGTTTGAAACATTTCAGATTCAGGAGAAGTCTCATGTAAAAGCTAAAATCCCAGAGGTTTCCATGTCATCGTTCAAAGAAGCTCGTGATATCGTAGAATCCGTTTCATCACAGAAGTGGGGCCAAGTTCTTAATGTTCCTGTCAAGCAGGGCAAGTTCAGTCTGGGATACAAACCCTCTAGTTCTTCTCAAGACGTTCTGAGATACAGGGGACCTGTTCAATTCACCAGTAGTGGTGTGATATTTGACAGGATTAATGCCATTGAAGATGACGAAGGTGACAGTGATTGTGATATGGATGCTTGGATTTGTCCATGTACTCCTGACCATAAGTTATGCAACTGGACTACTGAAGAAGTCATTCACGTTACTACTGCAGAGTAATGTTCATTGTTTTGATTATGTTCAGTCCTACGTTCTTCCCAAGGCGTAGTGACCCAATCTGTGGGGCCCTCTTGTTATTTGCACTTTATCATAAATAAAGGACGTTTTTCGCATTCAAATATTGTGATCCCTGTTTTTCTTTTTTTTGTTTTGCATTTATTTAAACAAAAAAATGGAAATGTGTTTTGTTTAATGCATCTCATAATAAACATAAACATCATCATCCAGGTCTTTTCTATCAGATACCATCGATTCAAATTCAGCTATGGCTTTGTATGACTTTGATAATCCTATTTATCAAGTCGAAGAAGAGACTGATGAAGACTATGAACTACCCGAAGAGTTAGCCAGACTTCTCAAGCAGGAGGAAAGGGTCATTGTGCCTCATCAGGAGGATATTGAAGTTATCAATCCGGGTATCGAAGACGACAAGAAAGAGGTTAGAGTTGGGGCTGAATTGGAAGACAATATCAAGAGAAGATTGGTGGAAATGCTCCGTGAGTATAAGGATATCTTCCTTGGTCTTACCAAGACATAATTGGATTGGATACAGATATTGTGGTACACCGGTTGCCTCTCAGAGAAGAATGTCCGCCAGTCAAGCAGAAGTTGAGACGGACGAGGCCTGACATGGCAGTCAAGATCAAAGAAGAAGTTCAGAAGCAGTTGAATGTTGGTTTTCTTGCTGTCACGAATTACCCTATGTGGGTCGCTAATATTGTTCTTGTACCTAAGAAATATGGAAAGGTCAGGATGTATGTCGACTACAGAGATCTGAATAAAGTGAGCCCGAAAGACGATTTTTCGCTCCCCCACATTGATATGTTGGTTGACAACACCGCTCAATATTCTGTGTTTTCCTTCATGGATGGCTTTTCTGGGTATAACCAAATCAAGATGGCCCCAGAGGATATGGATAAAACTACTTTCATTACACCATGGGGGAGTTTTTGCTATAAGGTAATGCCCTTTAGATTGAAGAATGCTGGGGCAACCTATCAGCGGGCAATGGTGACTCTCTTTCATGATATGATCCATCATGAGATCGAGGTATATGTTGATGACATGATTGCTAAGTCACAGACGGAGGAAGGACATCTGGTTAATCTTCTGAAATTGTTTGAAAGGTTAAGGAAGTTCAAGTTGAGGTTGAATCCTAACAAGTGCACCTTCGGGGGGAGATCTGGAAAGCTATCGGGGTTCATTGTCAGTGAAAAAAGGTATTGAGGTAGATCCTGCCAAAATAAAAGCTATACAAGAAATGCCTGAGCCGAGAACGGAAAAAGAGGTTTGTGGTTTCCAGGGGATATTGAACTACATTGCAAGGTTCATATCTCATCTTACAGCCACTTGTGAACCAATATTTATATTGCTAAGAAAAGATCAAACGGTCAGGTGGAATGAAAATTGCCAGAAGGCATTTGAAAAAATAAAAGAGTATCTGGAGGAACCTCCAATACTCATGCCTCCAGTTGCTGGGAGACCTCTGATTATGTATCTCACGGTTCTTAATAATTCAATGGGATGTGTGCTCGGTCAACAAGACGAGTCAGGTAGAAAAGAGCATGCCATTTATTACCTGAGTAAAAAGTTCACTGATTGTGAGTCGAGATACTCAATGCTAGAAAAAAAATGTTGTGCGATCGCTTGGGCTGCTAAGCGTTTGAGACAGTACATGTTAAACCACACAACCCTGTTGGTTTTGAAGATGGATCCTATCAAGTATTTATTTGAAAAACAAGCATTCTCCGGAAGGATAGCCCGATGGCAAATGGTTTTAACAGAATATGATATTCAGTGTGTTTCCCAGAAGGCCATAAAGGGAAGCGTTCTGTCAGAGTATCTTGTGGAACAGCCGATTGAGGATTATCAGCCAATGAAGTTTTATTTTCTAGACGAAGACGTCATGTTTTTGAAACTGAAAGATGATAGACCTAAAATATACTATTTATTTGACTCGATTTGCACGTGTTATTTAGGATTTTATTTCTGTTTTCTTGTATTATGCCTCCGTTTTGTCTCTTTTTCAGGATTTTATATTTTCAGAGCTACTCAAGAAGAAATGAAGAAAAACGAGCAAAAAGACCAACTTTTCAGGAATTGTACACATGGCATTCACCATGGCGGGCGCCATAAGAGAGGTCATGACTTGGATAAGAGACCATCTTCTGAAAACTGCCACGTCTCCCACTTCTTTTTACTCTAGTACATATGGCGGGCGCCATGAGGGCATGGCGAGCGCCACCCTTGTATTCTGTTTTCCCTCCCAAAAGAAGTTGGGGGGCATTTTAGTCTTTCCTTGTACTTTCCTAGCATTATAAATAGAAGAGTTATGCCTCATTTCTAAGCATCCAAGCTTAGTTACAGAACTCAAGCCATAAATTTCCATCTGTTGTAAAGTGATAAACTTCTCACATCGAGTAGTTATCACATTATGTAATCGAGTCTGTAATCGGGTTTGGAGCACTTTGGTAGAAGTTAATCCTGCCTCCATTTTATTTTAGTCTTTTACTTCAAGTTGTACCAAGATTTAAAACCTCCCGTTTGGAGCATATTTCTATTTATTTTCCGCTTTTATTTATCCGCATTTATTTCCTGCACTTTATTTATCGCCCTTTATTTACTCGCACTTTATTTACCTCCCTTATTTATCGCACTTTATTTACCATATCTATTTACGTTTCCATGTCCGGCTAAATCTTAGAGGTTAGGATGTGAGGATCATAGTTAAAAGTGGTATTCCATACGGCTGTCGATAGAATCACTTAGGGGTTATTCTGACTTTTAATACATATTTTTTGCACTTAAGATCTGTTGGGTAAGATCGAAAGCCGTCCAACCTTTAGATAAACTTGGTTAGTCTTAACTGTTCAAAGGAAGCGAAAGCGCTTAGTCTAGTTAAGTAGGAGTATTTAATGCTTTCGAAAACGATTTTAAAACTATTTGCGGACACATTTATGGATTTAAAGTCTGGTTCGCAAGAACCTCTTTTTGTTAGAAATTCCAGGTCAAAATACTTTTCAACTAAGTTAAGAAACTATATTTCTTAAAAATAGGTTTAATCACTCTAACGCAATGCGCACCTTTTTATAAGTGACAATAAGAGCGATCGATTAGGGGATAAACTCGGTTCTGAATACACGAAAGCGACAGTTCTCGTTAAATTAGTTCTTTTCATTAGTAGAAAACATTACCCCTCAAGAAGTCTATTTACACGCATTTGGAATACTGCCTAGCCATGTGAATTGCATCCAAGCCTGTCATTTTAATATTGAATTTATTTTCGCACTTTACTTTTATTTCACATAACCCAATTCCTAATTGACTTACCTTAGATAAACACTGTAACAACAGTAATCGATAGATTAACGTTTGGTCTCTGTGGGATCGATAATCTTTTATATTACTCTGACGCTATTCGTGAACTTGCGAATCACAACATCAAGTTTTTGGTGCCGTTTCCGGGGACCAATTACGTCAAAATTTCTTACCCTGTCGTTACACCATCTAGACTAAGGTTTTACCTACTGGTCAATGCGAAAAACTCGCAGCACAGGTAATCTTATAGATCCTCTAGAGGAACCTGAACGTTACACTCGTGCACGTCTCTTATTTCGTAGAATTAAGAAAGCTATGAATGAAGACCGTAACCAAAGACCCCTTAAGGATTTCTCCCGACCATCCAATGACGAACCTAGTTCTAGTATTGTGAACCCCAATATTCCTGCTCACAATTTCGAACTAAAACCCTCCTTATTAAAATTAGTACAACAAAGCCAATTCGCGGGTCTCTCTACTGAGAACCCGAACCAACATTTAAAAATCTTTATTCAATTAGCTAACACTTTTAAAACTAATGGTGCTACTCCTGAGGCAATTCGTCTAAGACTATTTCCTTTTTCCCTCAGAGACAAAGCCCTTACTTGGTTAGATTCCCTTCTAGCCAATTCTATAATAACTTGGGAAGACCTTAGAAGAGTTTTCCTTGCTAGATATTTTCCCGCAAGTAAAACAGTTGTTCTTAGAAACCAAATAACCAGATTCACTCAAAACCAAGGTGAGTCACTCTTCGAGGCTTGGAAGAGATATAAAGACCTGTTGAGAATATGTCCACACCATGGCTAATCATTCACACCTTCTATAATGGACTTCACCATAACACTAAGATGACCATCGACGCTGCCGCAGGTGGCACTCTGATGAATAAACCTTACCCTGAAGTTAGCGCTCTCATCGAGGATATGGATCAAAACCATTGCCAATGGGGGATAGAGCAAGCAACGGTGGTGAAGAAAGAAGCCCAAGGAGGAATACATGAGATAAGTTCTATAGACTGATGCAAGCCAAAATGGACGCTATGGCCCTTAAGATCGAACATTGATGATGTGATTCACAAGTGCACGAATAGCGCCAGAGTAATATAAAATATTATCGATCCCACAGAGACCAAACGTCAATCTATCGATTACTGTTGTTACAGTGTTTATCTAAGGTAAGTCAATTTGGAATTAGGTTGTTTGAAATAAAAGTAAAGTGCGAGAATAAATTCAATAATAAAACAGCAGACTTGGATGTAATTCACATAACTAGGCAGTATTCCAAATGCGTACAAATAGACTTCTTTAGGGGTAATGTTTTCTACTCATGAAAAGAACTAATTTAACGGGAATTGTCGCTTTCACGAATTCAAAACCGAGTTTATCCCCTAATCGATCCCTCTTATTGTCATTTATAAAAAGGTGCGCATTGTGTTAGAGTGATTAAACCTATTTTTAAGAAATATAGTTTCTTGACTTAGTTGAAAAGTATTTTGACCTGGAATTTCTAACAAAAGAAGGTTCTTGCAAACCGGAATTTAAATCTATAAACGCGTCCGAAAATAGTTTTAAAATCGTTTTTCTAAAGCATTAAAGATTCTTGCTTAACTGGACTAAGCGCTTTCGCTTCCTTTGAACAGTTAAGACTAACCAAATTTATCTAAAGGTTGCACGACTTTCGATCTTACCCAACAGATTTTAAGTGCAGAAAAGATGTATTAAAAGTCAGAATAACCCCTAAGTGAATCTATCCACAGCCGTATGGAATACCACTTTTAACTATGATCCTCACATCCTAACCTCTAAGATTTAGCCGAACATGGAAACGTAAATAGACATGGTAAATAAAGTGCGATAAATAAGGGCGATAAATAAAGTGCGGATAAATAAAGTATAGGAAACAAATGCGGATAAATAAAGTGCAGGAAATAAATGCGGATAAATAAAAGCAGAAAATAAATAGAAACCTGCTCCAAACGGGAGGTTTTAAGTCTTGGTATAACTTGAAGTAAAAGACTGAAATAAAATGGCGGCAGGATTAACTTCTACCAAAGTGCTCCAAACCCGATTATAGACTCGATTAGACAATGTGATAACCATTCGATGTGAGAAGTTTATCAATATACAATAGATGGAAATTTATGGCTTGAGTTCTGTAACTAAGCTTGGATGCTTAGAAATGAGGCAAAACTCTTCTATTTATAATGCTAGGAAAGTACAGGGAATGACTAGAATGCCCCCCAACTTCTTTTGGGAGGGAAACGAAATGCAAGGGTGGCGCCCGCGATGCCCTCATGGCGCCCGCCATGTGTACTAGAATGGAAAAAAGTGGGAGACGTGGCAGTTGTCAGAAGTTGGTCTCTTATCCCACTCATGGCTTCTCCTATGGCGCCCGCCATGGTGAGTGTCATGTGTACAATTTCCTGAAAAGCTGGTCATTTTGCTTGTTTTTCTTCATTTCTTTTTGAGTAGCTATGAAAATATAAAATCCTGAAAAAGAGACAAAACGGAGGCATAATACAAGAAAACAGATATAAAATCCTAAATAACACGTGGGAATCGAGTCAAATAAATAATATATTTTAGGTCTATGAAGCATATGTACGCAAATCCAGTTGTTGCAGCAGCAGTCTCGACTGAGTGCAAATTATGTGGAGCCAAAGGCCACCAATCAGCAGAGTGCAATCTGCTGAATGAAACTCATTCAGGAGAGGTCAACTATACCCAAGGGAACCCATTTTCAAACACTTACAACCCTGAATGGAAGAATCATCCAAACTTTTCATACAAAAACAATAACCCTATCCAAAACCCTGCACCTCCGAGACCATCCAGTTTTCAAGCTCAAAGATAAAACTCGCTTATGCAAGCTGTGCAACCTAAGCCGAACCTTGAGAAAATCATGGAAAATTTCATTACGGCTCAAACCCAGCGAAACAAAGAATTCATGAACCAAAACATTCATGTGAATGAACTAATTACCCAGTTAGGAACTAAGGTAGACCAAATAGTCACCCACAATAAGATGCTTGAAACCCAAATCTCTCAGATAGCTTTAAAACAAGCCCCCAAAACTAGACCCGGAGGGAAATTCCCTGGACAACCTCAACAAAACCCCCGAGGGCAAGCCAATGCAATTACTTTACAAAGTGAGACCGCTTACAATGAACCAGTTAAACCGACATTGAGCGAACCCAAGACTTCTAAAGAAAGCATGGTGCCCACAGACGAAGTAGAGGAACCAGTAGAATCTGAAAAACAGAAAAACCAAGACAAAGAAAATTTTTTAGAAAAAACTAACGAACCACCTCCGCCATACAAACCTCCTATACCCTATCCAAAAAGAGTAAAACAAACCAAGATCAATAACCAAGATCAGAAATTCATTAAAGTCATAGAGAAACTTCATGTGGAGATCCCTTTCACAGAAGCCATCACCCAGATACCATCATATGCAAAATTCCTCAAAGACATCCTTACCAATAAGCGTAGACTTGACGATCTAAAACCCTTGGAATGCAATTCCATTTCTGAAAATAAACTTGCCAAAAAAGAGAAAGATCCTGGAAATTTCTCCATACCTTGTATTTTGGGGAGTCATGTCACCAATAAAGCTTTTCTAGACTTAGGAGCTAGTGTAAGCCTAATGCCTCTGGCAGTTTTTGAAAGGTTAAAACTAGGAGAATTACAGCCTACGAAGATGTCTCTTCAGTTAGCCGACAAATTCGTCAAGTATCCGGTTGGCATATTGGAAGACGTCCTAGTCAGGATCGATCAATTACTCATCTCGACCGATTTCGTTGTCATGGACATTAAAGAGGATGATGACATTCCAATCCTCCTAGGTAGGCCATTCTTATCAACCGCGGGAGCCATAATAGATGTCAAGAAAGGGAAGTTGACTTTTGAGGTAGGTGATGAAAAGATAGAATTCATTCTATCGAAGTTTCTTATGGCACCAGTATTAGGAGATGCATGTTATGCCATAGACATCATTGATGAATCCGTTATGGAACTAGAATTAGAGGAAACCATCTTACTGCCTTCAACCTTCATAAAGGAAGACGATGGACTTATGGAACCTTACATTGATTATAGTCTACACGAATGTTTATCCCTTACCCCCGATCTAATTCCATGCCCTAAGAAACCTACTTTAGAACTTAAAGAACTACCCAAGAATCTAAGATACGAGTTTTTGGACGAAGAAATAAATTGTCTGGTTATAGTTAGTGCTACCTTAAACCAGGTAGAAACAGAACAAGTCTTATATGTTTTATGTAAATATCCCCCAGCCTTAGGATATAACATCTCTGATCTAAAGGGTATAAGTCCATCCGTGTGTATGCACCGGATCTTAGTCGAGGAAGACTCAAAACCCTCTAGAGAACATTAGAGAAGGATAAACCCTATAATGAGCGATGTTGTAAAAAAGGAAGTTCTCAAGTTACTAGAAGCATGTATAATTTATCAAATGTCATATAGTAAGTGGGTGAGCCCTGTGCATGTAGTACCTAAAAAGGGAGGCATCACAGTCGTGCAGAATGAGAAAGGAGAGCATGTAGCAAAATGGATAGAAGGAGGATGGTGTATGTGCATAGATTATAGGAAACTAAACAAAGCTACTAGAAAAAACCATTTTCTCATACCATTTATATATCAGATGCTGGAACATTTAGCCAGACACTCCTATTTTTGCTATCTCGATGGATATTTAGGATTTTTCCAAATCCCTATCCATCCAGAAGATCAAGAAAAAACTACCTTTACATGCCCTTATGGAACCTTTGCCTACAGATGAATGCCTTTCGGCCTCTGTAATGCACCAGCAACCTTCCAGCGTTGCATGATGGCAATCTTCGCTGATTACCTAGATGGAAGTATGAAAGTGTTCATGGATGATTTCTCAGTATGCGGATTTGATTTCAAAAACTGTCTTGCTAACCTTGAGAAAATCTTGAAAAGATGTGTTGATGTTAACCTGGTGTTGAACTGGGAAAAATATCACTTTATGGTCACCGAAGGTATAGTTTTAAGACATGTAGTCTCTGAAAGAGATATTGAAGTAGATAAAGCTAAAATAGAAGTGATAGAAAACCTAAAACCCCCTAACACCGTCAGAGAAGTCCGAAGTTTTCTTGGACATGCTGGTTTCTATCAGTGTTTTATCAAAGACTTCTCTAAAATAACCAAAACTTTAATCGGCCTCATAATGAAGGATATCGAGTTTAACTTTAACGAAAAATGCCTCGAAGCATTCAACTTTTTAAAACAAGCGTTGATCTCAGCACCCATTATCCAACCTCCAGATTGGGCCGAACCTTTCGAAATCATGTGCGATGCTAGCGATTACGCTGTAGGAGTTGTTCTAGGGGAAAGAAAGGATAAAAAATTTCATGTTATTTACTATGCCAGTAGGAAGCTAGATGCTGCTCAGCTTAACAACGCTACCACTAAGAAAGAACTTCTTGCCGTAGTTTTTGCTATGGACAAATTTCGATCCTATCTAGTAGGAGCCAAAATTATAGTTTATATAGATCACGCTGCCATTCGTTGTCTATTAAACAAGAAGGATGCCAAACCTAGGTTACTTCGATGGATCCTTTTATTACAAGAGTTTGATATAGATATTCGAGACAAGAAAGGCACGGAAAATGTAGTTGCCGATCACCTTTATAGGCTTGAATACCTGAAACCTGATCCACTCCCTATAAACGATGATTTTACCTATGACAGATTAATAGCTAGGATAGAAGCCATAGAAGAGAATAACCTAAATCCTCGTAAGACCCCTGAGAGATCTCTGGCAGTAAACAGCGTACCTTGGTACGCAGATTTTGTAAATTATCTAGCTGCTGACATTATACCCCCTGACTTTAACTACCAGCAGAGAAAGAAGCTCTTTAGTGACGTAAGACACTTCTATTGGGACGAACCACTCCTTTTCAAAAGAGGCACTGATGGTATTTTTCTTCGTTGCGTTCCAAAAGAAGAGGTAAGAAAGATCATAGAACACTACCACTCTGCACCCTACGGAGGACACACTAGCACCTCCAAAACACACGCCAAGATTCTTAGAGCAGGCCTGTTTTGACCCACAATGTGGCGTGATGTGCATGCCTGTATAGTTAAATGTGATCGGTGCCAGTGCACTGGGAACATCTCCCGGCGTGATGAAATTCCCTTAAGAAATATTCAAGAGGTAGAACTCTTTGATGTTTGGGGCATTGATTTTATGGGACCATTTTCGTCTTCCTTAGGAAACAAATATATCTTAGTAGCAGTTGACTACGTGTCTAAATGGATTGAAATCATAGCCTCACCCACCAACGACACACGTATAGTGATAAAGCTGTTTAAGAATTACATATTCCCTAGATTTGGAACACCCCATCTTGTTATCAGTGATGGTGGATCGCATTTCATATCAAGAATTTTCGACAAGCTTTTAAGCAAATATGGAGTTAAGCATAGGATAACGACACCTTACCATCCACAGACTAGTGGCCAGGTAGAGGTATCCAATAGAGAGATCAAATAGATCTTAGAGAAAACGGTTTCTATATCGAGAAAAGATTGGTCTCAGAAGCTGCAAGATGCACTATGGGTCTATCGAACCGCCTTCAAAACCCTTATTGGAACAACTCCTTCCCAATTGGTCTATGGAAAGTCCTGTAATCTACCCTTTGAGTTATAACACAAGGCTTATTGGGCCATAAATACCCTAAGCTTTGACTATTTGAATGTTGGAGAAAACCGCATCCTTGATATTCATAAACTAGAAGAACTCCGTCAGTCCGCCTATGAAAACACTATCATATATAAGGAAAGAACTAAGGCCTGGCATGATAGAAAGATTGTAAAGAAATATTTCCGTGTAGGAGACCCTATTCTCCTATTCAATTCCAGATTGCGACTCTTTCCTGGCAAGCTTCGTTCAAGGTGGACAGGTCCTTTTACAGTTACTAAAGTCTTAAAATCAGGAGCAGTCGAGATCCAGAGCTAGTCATGCAACCCATTCATTGTAAACGGGCAGAGATTGAGATACTACGAAGGAGGTGACATTCCCGATGATTACTCCAGCCACAACTTGATTGATCCACCACTGCCTACTTCAACCACATAGGTTCTACTCGTCAAGCTAACGACGTTAAACAAGCACTGCCTGGGAGGAAACCCACAATTTTCTTTACTTTTCTTTACTTATTTTTTATTTTATTTTATTTTATTTTAAGTAATTATTATTTTGTTATGTGTCAACTAACTGTTTATGATGCTTGTACTTTCAGGTCTTGTTTTCTAAATTTTACTTGCAGGATGCAGCCTCTTGACGACATGCACGTCACCTTTAGGGACGGCAACCATAGACAGAGGTACTTAGTTCTTCAGCAGCGTCTTATGGCACCTATCTGGTAGCATGGAAGCCTTGGGCATTGAGCCCAACATAAGATTTCTCTGTTATAAGCTCCAGTGGGATGCATATGCTGATGAGTTACACCAGACCTACAGGCACCTTACTCTGGAGTTCCTTAGCTTTTTTTGCCATGAACCATACGTTGGTCAGGACGGTATTACAACATTCAGACTGTTTGGCATGGAGTATTCCTTTACCATGAAAGAGTTCGGCGATCTGCTCGGGTTCCAGACCACCCCTGATGCTATACCTGATTTGCCGATGGGTTATTTTATGAATCGAGACATCGACCAATTCTGGAGTGACATTACAGGCAGAGGAAGCTCGATCCACCCACTCAGTTATCTCCAGTCATCCACAACCCAACTTTGAGATAACTTCAGATGATCCTTGCACACACTTTCCTCGGAAAGGCTGACTCTAATATTCATGTTAGTGAGGAAGAGATCTTCTTCCTGTTTTGTGCAAACCAGTCACGCCCAGTGGCATGTGGGAACTTCTTGCTGAATCATCTCGAGGGTATAGATAGATCCTCTGAAGGGATTATTCATGTAGGAGGCACCGTCATTCAGATAGCCATAGCATTAGGACTTACCAGCCAGCTGTTGCACCTGACTCCATATTGTGAATACACCTTACTGGACATTGATTTTTGTCTGGACAGAGGGTTGATGAGGAGAGCATCCTTTCAACCTGATTATTTCAGACTCTTGATCGACTACCAGACTATCCACTATTTTACATTGCCTGATCCTGCTATGACCAGTGTCCATGATCCTTCCAACTAGAGTTACACCTTGGAAGGTTATGGAGAGACAATTGATGAGCCGCGCTCACCACCTTCAGCAGAGTACCATCCTTCACCGCCCTCTCTGAGGACGACAATATTATCTAATAATCATTCACTATAAAGGACTAACTTATACGCTCAGATAGTGGAGTTGCATATGGAGATAGCTAGGCTCCAGCAGACAGTTGCTGACCTCACTTTGCAGGTACAAGTATCTGACATGACTCATGCAACTAAAGCCGAAACTTTATACCAGGAGATCTCAGACTTGCACCGAGAGTTACACACACTCCGACATCCAGACCAGATAGAAGAGCACCCTACTCAGTGATGACATCGTCTTTCGTTATTTTTATAGTTTGAGTTATCTCTATTTTCCTTTACAAACTTCTCTATATTTCGTATGCTCACGTTTATTTCTTCCATGACATTGACTATGCACTTTATATTTATATATGAGTTGATTATTGTGTCCTTATTTTATGTTGTTTTTAATTTATGTTATTTTACTCATTTTGTTCTCTGAATTTTTATGTCAAATATTTCTGTTGGTGACGGCGATGCCACCGACGACGAGTATGACCGGAGAGAGCAGTATCCTGATCATCGTATGCTGCCTCACAATGTATCACCCGCACACACTGCACTGTCTTCCTCTTACCATTCTGCAGGTATCGCTCCCGGTTTTTATATTTCTGAGCAGATGTGGTGAGACCAATTAGCAAGAGAGGAACGACGCGATAACTCGCTCAGTACCATACAACAGCAGTTAACCGAAAACATGAGATTTATGCAAGAGTCTCAGCAGCAGATGAGCCAATCCGTGCAAAGCATAATGCAATCACAGGCTGCTTTGACCACTAGATTCGACGAGTTCGATGCCTCTCAGAGCGATTGTCATCGCAGTAGATCTCGCCGTCCAAGGTACTCACCGCACGCTGGCGACAGTACTAGCAGCATGCCTTAGGACCTTCAGATAACTCGTCCCTATCTTATTTCGAAACATTGGGGACAATGTTCGATTTAAGTGTGGGAAGAGACTTTATTTATTTTCTCGCACTTTCATTTTATTTCTTTTTATGCTTTCTAGTTTAATTCTAGTTTATTTCCCTTTCATTTTCTTTTTCGTTTTTTAGAATACACATGTGCTTAACGAGTCATTTGCAGTATACCCTTATTCCCTCATTTCTTAACCTCACCAAAAATTTTTTTGACAAAAAGTGTACTATCCTGAAATTTGTTAGACTTTGAGGCAAGTTCGAGTTAGGATGCGGATGATTTCAAAAAACCCTTTTTGAAACATCGGTATCATTGTAACACCTTAGGCTCCGCGAATGTAGAAATCAACCCCGATACCCTATGCACCATGGCCTTAACAATATGTTCATAGTAAGTCCTTAGTAGTTTATCCTAGCAGTCAGCTCCGGCCTAAGCATGTTCTAAGTGAAGTATCGATGAATATAAGTGAATGACCCATATGTTCAAATAAAATAATTGCAACTCGGGTATAGGTAACCCTCACAAGGTCATTTAACCCAAAAAGTTGTAAAAAAAATCTCAAAAAAATATATAGAAAATAATAACAAAATAAAATATCTTCCCATTAATAGTTAGTTCAGAGGTGTCTGGTGTTGAACTCGGTAGGGCGGGTTACGATCCGATCCCCCACAACTACAATAAGGTCAATAAAAAGGGTTACACCAATTTTTGTACTAGAGCCCCATGCTTGAGATCAGAATTACTAACCAGCCACATCGCTATGAGCATGTATGGATAACGGGCTTAATGTGATTGCGCCTGAATGAAAAGGATCCAAAAGGAGATTTAAAAGTAGGCATAGGTACAATAGGGTAGTATGGATTGATTTTTGTAAGAACGAAGCCTATGTCCGTATTTATAGAAAAGTGTCATTTCGATACCCTTGGTTCACTGAGTTAATACCTATCGCTTCATCTCAGCTTGAACTTAAAAGCCCTTTTTTCCCAGATCATTTATGGATATCACCTTTTTCTGTCATGATGTTTTGCTTGAGGACAAGCAAAGGCTTTCGTGTGGGAGAATTTGATAAACCTAAAATATACTGTTTATTTGAATAGATGTGCACGTGTTATTTAGGATTTTATTTCTGTTTTCTTGTATTATGCTTCCATTTTGTCTCTTTTTCAGGATTTTATATTTTCAGAGCTACTCAAGAAGAAATGAAGAAAAACGAGCAAAAAGACCAACTTTTCAGGAATTGTACACATGGCATTCACCATGGCGGGCGCCATAGGAGAGGCCATGACTTGGATAAGAGACCAACTTCTAACAACTGCCATGTCTCCCACTTCTTTCTACTCTAGCACACATGGCGGGTGCCATGAGGGCATGGTGGGCGCCACCCTTGTATTTTGTTTTCCCTCCCAAAAGAAGTTGGGGGGCATTTTAGTCTTTCCTTGTACTTTCCTAGCATTATAAATAGAAGAGTTCTGCCTCATTTCTAAGCATCCAAGCTTAGTTACAGAACTCAAGCCATAAATTTCCATCTGTTGTAAAGTGATAAACTTCTCAAATCGAGTAGTTATCACATTGTCTAATCGAGTCTATAATCGGGTTTGGAGCACTTTGGTAGAAGTTAATTCTACCGCCATTTTATTTCAATCTTTTACTTCAAGTTGTACCAAGATTTAAAATCTCCTGTTTGGAGCAGGTTTCTATTTATTTTCCGCTTTTATTTATCCGCATTTATTTCCTGCACTTTATTTATCGCCCTTTATTTACTCGAACTTTATTTACCGCCCTTATTTATCGCACTTTATTTACCATGTCTATTTATGTTTCCATGTCCGGCTAAATCTTAGAGGTTAGGATGTGAAGATCATAGTTAAAAGTGGTATTCCATACGGCTGTCGATAAAATCAGTTAGGGGTTATTCTGACTTTTAATACATATTTTTTACACTTAAAATCTATTGGGTAAGATCGAAAATCATCCAACCTTTAGATAAACTTGGTTAGTCTTAACTGTTCAAAGGAAGCGAATGCGCTTAGTCCAGTTAAATAGGAACCTTTAATGCTTTAGAAAAACGATTTTAAAACTATTTGTGGACGCATTTATGGATTTAAAGTCCGGTTCGCAAAAACCTCTTTTTGTTAGAAATTTCAGGTCAAAATACTTTTCAACTAAGTTAAGAAACTATATTTCTTAAAAATAGGTTTAATCACTCTAACGCAATGCGCGCCTTTTTGTAAGTGACAATAAGAGGGATCGATTAGGGGACAAACTCGGTTCTGAATACGCGAAAGCGATAGTTCCCGTTAAATTAGTTATTTTCATGAGTAGAAAACATTACCCCTCAAGAAGTCTATTTATACGCATTTGGAATACTGCCTAGCTATGTGAATTACATCCAAACCTGTCGTTTTAATATTGAATTTATTTTCGCACTTTACTTTTATTTCACATAACCCAATTCCTAATTGACTTACCTTAGATAAACACCGTAACAATAGTAATCAATAGATTTATGTTTGGTCTCTGTGGGATCGATAATATTTTATATTACTCTGACGCTATTCGTGCACTTGCGAATCACAGCATCAAAAGACTGTGATGAGCCTTTACTTGACGAGGGTCTTGAGATTGGATCTCAATGGAAATTGGTTTTTGACGTAGCTGTTAATTCATATGGTAATGGAATCGATGCAATCATTATAACTCCTCACGGTTCTCACATACCGTTCACTGCCCGATCGACATTTTCCTGCACCAATAACGAAGACGAGTATGAAGCGTGCATTATGGGTTTAGAAGAGGCCATTGATCTGAGGATCAAAAATCTAGATGTGTACGGCGATTCGACGCTAGTCATCAATCAAATCAAAGGAGAGTGGGAAACTCGTCAGGCCAACCTGGTGCCTTACAAGAATTATGCAAGGAGATTATTGCCTTTCTTTGATAGAGTTGAGTTCCATCATGTGCCAAGAGCTGAGAATCAGATGGCGGATGCCTTAGCCACGTTATCATCGATGTACAAAGTGAATTACTTGAATAAAGCTCCAACTATCACCATCATGCATCTTGATAGACTCGCTTTTGTTTGCTATTAAGAAGGTATCAGATGGAAAGCCTTGGTATTTTGATATCAAGCATTTTCTAAAGACTCAAGAGTACCCATCTAGGGAATCCAACAAAGATAAGAAGACTCTAAGGAGGTTAGCTGGTAATTTCTATCTGAACAAGGATGATGTCCTATACAGAAGAAACTTTGACATGGTCTTGTTGCGCTGTATTGACGAATATGAAGCAGGCCTGTTGATGGAGGAAGTCCATGAGGGTTCTTTTGGTACTCATGCCAGTGGATATGCCATGGCTAGAAAATTGTTGAGAGCTAGGTATTATTGGATGACCATGGAATTTGATTGCTTCAAATACGCCAGGAAATGCCATAAATGCTAGATTTATGCTGATAAGGTGCATGTTCCACCGACTCCTCTGAATGTGTTAACATCTCCTTGGCCCTTTGCTATGTGGGGAATCGATATGATTGGAAAGATTGAGCCGACTGCTTCTAATGGTCACGACTTCATTCTGGTTGCGATCGATTACTTTACGAAATGGGTAGAAGCACCTTCCTTTACCAATGTTATGAAACATGTGGTTTTCCGATTTATAAAGACAGACATCATTTGTCATTATAGAATTCCAGAGAGAATCATAACTGATAATGGTTCCAATTTGAATAACAAGATGATGAAGGAACTATGTTAGAGTTTCAAGATTGAGCATCACAACTCTTCTCCATATCGTCCGAACATGAATGACGCTGTTGAGGCAGCTAACAAGAATATCAAGAAGATTGTGCAGAAGATGGTTGTAACCTATAGGGATTGGCACGAGATGTTTCCCTTTTCTCTTCACGGTTATTGTACTTCGGTGCGTACGTCAACCGGGGCAACTCCTTTCTCACTGGTGTATGTTACGGAAGCAGTTCTACCATTAGAAGTTGAGATTCCTTCTTTGAGGGTATTGTCTGATGTGAAGCTTGACGAAGCTCAATGGGTGCAGACCAGGTTGAATAAACTGATCTTGATTGACGAGAAGAGGTTGGCAGCCATTGCCCATGGCCGGTTGTACCAGAGTAGGATGAAGAAAGCACTTGATCAGAAAGTACGTCCTCGGTGCTTCCAGACAGGTGATTTGGTGTTGAAAAGCATCCTTCCTCCTCAGACAGATCACAGGGGCAAATGGGCTCCCAACTATGAAGGTCCATATGTGGTAAGAAAGGTTTTCTCTAGAGGAGCCTTATTACTATCTACCATGGATGGTGAAGATTTTTCGTCCCCTGTGAACACAAACGTAGTCAAAAAATACTTTGCTTAAAAGAGACCCGCTGGACAGAAAAAGGAAAGTCTAGGCAAAAATGGGGCATCCCGGCGAACCCCATAAAAAAAATAGGTTCGGGCAAAAATTAGGGATAAGAGAAAAAAGAATGAACCCACAAAGTTGAAAACCTGAAAAGACGACTTTGGAAAAATGGGTACCCTGGTGGATTGAAAACCCGAAAGGGCGATCCAGGCAAAAGTTAGGGATTTGAAAGCAAACGACTATGATCTACGTTTGATCTATGAGCTTATCCGATACACGGTTATCCCGAAGGAAAGGAATCATAGCTGAATCGACACATGGTGGTTGTCTGTTTCCATATTGCCGACATTTTTATATATTATTTTTGCTTTTTGCATAATTACCTCTTTTCAGGAATTGCACCCGAATTGTAATTCGCCTATTTACAGGCCTTTCATCAATAAAGTATTCATTTTAGTCAAAAAGCTTTTCATTTCTTGTTTTTACTCTTATTGTTTTGTTTGCAAAAACATCCGATATTTTGATAAACATTACAGGTGAAAACATGAGGCTTTACAGAGCATAATAAAAGAAATGGATTTGCTTGAGCGACAAGTGTCATGAATGGTAACCGAGGTAGCCATTTCACACATGGGGCATCCTATTTGTTTCTTGTTTGTTGCAGGATGACAATATTCTCTCTCCAGTTAGAGCTTTTCTCCCTAACGATGAAGTTCTAACAACAATACATGGTGATTCATTCCTCCCCTAGAAGGAGTTCAGAGTTGTATTTCCCAGCCTAAGTGGGTTCGTACTCCCCAGCGAGTTTTCGAAGGGTGATTACTTCAGATGGAATGTAGTCAGGCATTTTGTTCAACGAAGATTTTTGTTTCCCCACAATAGAGATTTTGTCTTCATTACAGAATCCTATTATCAAATCAGAAGTGCTGTCACCAGCGGAAGTGTAGCGTATCTTCAGCGGAGCAGAGTTTCTGTCTCCCCGCAAAGGCTAATCCCTGGTAGGGTGGATTTATGCTCAGCGTATTCATCCGAGTAAGGATAAAGGATATTCTCTCAGTAGCAGGGTGGATTTCAATTCAGTGTTACTCTCCAGCAGAGGCAGTGTTTTTGACATCCTTCCCAAATGGAGTCGACGTTCTGGTGTTTCCCCAACAATATCAATATTCAGAAATTTCTTCCCCGAGCAGAGTTTAGTGTTGATTCCCTCGACAGGTACATCAACGACAGTTTGACATCTCCAGCAAAGTCCAATGATCATTGGCATCTTTCAGGATCAATTTGCGGGACGAGCTCCCAATAGATGGTATTCTCATTTTCCTCAGGGCAGATGTTTACGCAGAGCTTGTTTATTCCCCAGTAGAGTGGAGTTCTCAGTAGAAGTCTCTGACATCCCCAATAGGGCGGATTGTTATTTGTACATCCCCGGTAGGGCGGATTGTTACTTGTATGCCCCTAGCAGGGCAAATTTTTTATTCCTGTATTCCAAGCAGAGTGGAACCTTTAGCAGGTTCTTGTTATCCTCACCAGGTTGGATTTTTCAGTGATATTCTTAGTTCCCCATTGAGTGGAGTTTTGGGCGAATTTCCCAGCAGGGTGAAGTTTTTCAAGGAGAGCCATCCAGGGCGTATTCCTCAACAAAGTTGGTTGCTGGTCTTTTCAGCACTCCTCCGGGTTGTGTTCCTTTGCATTTGCATTTTGCATAGCATCCTCCCAAATGCATAGCATTTCCATTTTGTATGGAGCATTACACCATTTTCAAACATATGCATCTGAAGCATAAGCTAGGTTTGATACCTTTGGTGTTTGTTGTCTATTCGGCAAATGATGTTTTATTCAGGATATTTTCGTGTTATCCCCATCGGGGTGGATCTTTGGGTTGTTCATTTTATTAGATTCTCCCCAGCCGAGTCGTTTGTTTAAGCGTCTCTTCCTCAACAGAGTTGTTTTTTTAACTTCTCTGTCCTCACAGGAGTTGTTTGTATAAACGTCTTCATCATCCCCAGGTGAGTCGCTTGTATAAACGTTTTCGTCCCTGGCCAAGTCGTTTTTTCAAATGTATTTTCCCCAACAGAATTGTTTGGTGAACTACTTTTCCTCGGCAGAGTCGTTTGTTTAAACCTCTCTTTTCCTATTGGAGCATTCTTTGCAAGTTGTGAGTCGGTTGATTATGTTGCTTGCTTATTCTGGGTGTGTCATTCCAACTTTTTGTTGGTGTTCCCCAGCGTAGTCCGAAGTCTTGTGTTTGGTATTCCAACTTTTGGTTGGTAATCCTGGGGTGTGTTATCCCAACTTTTGGTTGGTAATCTTTGGTTCCCCCTGCAGATTCGTTATCCCAACTTTTGGTTGGAAATCTTTGCTCCATTCCAACTTTTGGTTGGTGACCCATTGGCGGTTGGATGTTATTCCAATTTTTGGTTGGTAATCCTTGTTTTCCTCGGCGAAGTCGGTTATTCGAACTCTTGGTTGGTGGTCTTCGTTGTAGTCAGTTTGCATTCATTCAACGTTTTCGACGATCCTAACTTTTGGTTAGTAGCCTTGTATTCCAACTTTTGGTTGGTATTTCTGGATGATCATCCCAACTTTTGGTTGGTAGTCCTCTTTAGTGGAGCCAGCTTTGTTTGGTGCCCCGACGGTCCTAAGTTTTGGTTAGTAGCCTTGTTTCCCAACTTTTGGTTGGATTTTATCCCCTGCAAAGTCGTTATCCTAACTTTTGGTTGGTAATCCGTCGCTTGTTGGACGGTATCCCAACTTTTGGTTGGTAATCCCCAGCTGGGTCCAAGCTTTGTTGACGCTATTCTGACTTTTGTTGGTAGTCTGCCTTTCTTGGATTTGTCATTCCAACTCTTGGTTGGTAACCCTTTGGTGGTGGTATGTTTATCCTAAATCTTGGTTTATAGTCCTCCTCTATTCCCCGACGGAATTATTATTCCAACTTTTGGTTTGTGAGGTTTTGTTGATTTTATTCCAACTCTTGGTTGGTAATCTTCGGTTTGTGGGAGTTATTCCAACTTTTGGTTGGTAACCTTTGCTTCAATCCTAACTTTTGGTTGGTAATCCTTTGGTAATGTTTTTTCCCGGGCAGGATTGTTATTCCAACTTTTGGTTGGTAGTCTTCGTCCTTTGGGTGTGAATCCAACTTTTGGTTGGTAGCCTTGTTTGATTCCAACTCTTGGTTGGTAAGTTTTTGTTGACACGATCCCAACTTTTGGTTGGTAGTCCTTGGTTTCTCTTGTGGAGTTGATCCCAACTTTTGGTTGGTAATCCCCAGTTTGGTCGTTTTGTTGATGTTATTCCAACTCTTGGTTGGTAATCTTCGTTTCCTGGTTGATGATTCCGACTTTTGGTTGGTAGTCTTTGTTTTGGGTGGATGATTCAAATTTTTATTGGTAGTCTTCTTTTGTTGATTCAACTATTTGGGGTTAGTGCTTTTCTCCCGCAGAGTTCGCCTTTGGTCGGCGTTCTAGTGATTCTAACTTTTGGTTAATAACCTTGTTCTTCAGCTTTTAGGTTGGAGGTTATTCCTTGCGAGGTGGAAGTAATTCTGACTTTTGGTTGGTAGCTTGTGGTGGATTTTGTCTCATTTGGTGATTTCAACTTTTGGTTGACAGTTTGGGTTCAACTTTGTCCGGTATTGCAGTGATCCCAACTCTTGCTTGATAGCTTGTGTTTATTACCTTTTGTTGCATTTTGACTTTTGGTCAGTATTTCCCCAATTAAGTCGGCTCGTCATTTCACCTTTGGTCGGTGTTATGGTGATTCTAACTCTTGGTTGGTAGTGTTTGGTTTTTATCCCCAGAGAGTAACCCTTATCCCATCTTTTAGATGGTATCCTTTGATTATTATCTTTTGGTGGATGTTTATCCCGTGCAGAGTTGTTTGGTCAGTATATTCCCCAGTATAGTCACTTCCAGGTCGTAAAGTCGTTGAGTTTACTTCTGCACGGTTTGGTGGGCATTCTTTGAACTTTATCCCAACTCTGGTTGGTACCCCTTTGTTGATCATCCCAACTTTTGGATGATATCCTTTGATTATTATCTTCTGTAGACGCTTATTCCCCACAGAGTTGACTGGTTAAGTTTCTCTTTTATTTTCCCCAGCAGAGTTTGTCTTTTCCTTAGGTCCTAAATTTGTTGATTGTACGTCCTACAGGTTCTTGATTTGAGTTGGTCCCCAGGAGGTTACCTTTGATCGGCATTCTCGTTTCATCCCAACTTTTGGTTGGTATCCTCTGGTGGTTTATCCCAACTTTTGGTTGGTATCTCTTGTTTCATCCCAACTTTTGGTTGGTATCCTTTGGTTTATCCCAACCTTTGGTTGGTATTTAGTGGTTTTTATCCCAATTCTTGGTTGGTACCCTTCGGTTTTTTATCCCAACTCTTGGTTGGTATCCTTTGGTTGTTATCCCAACTCTTGGTTGGTATCTTTTGGTTGATGTTTTGTTTTGGATTGTTATCCTTTAGCGTGTCGCATCCCAACTTTTGGTTGGTATTCGCTATTTTACATCCCCGCATGTTGCAAATTTCTGGGTTCTTTTTGTATTCAATCACCTTCTACCTTGAATGTTTGAAAGCTGATGCTTTTCATCCCTTCAGGTCCAAGTTGTTTGAATAAGGGCAGCTGTAGCACCCCAAAATTTTCCCTTTTGTTTTAATTATAACTAGCTTGTGTTCCTCTGCAATTTTCATTTCCTCATATCATAGCATTGGTTCTCGAGACATGGGATCAAGGTGCTTTCATGGCTCAGGGTTCCATTTTATTGCAAGAGTCTAAACAGCGAGCGTCAGAGGCTCCGGCATTTATTTTTCCCAACGATCGAGCGGTCGATTTTATTATTTTCAGCAAGTTATTTTTAGCTCAGGAGACAACACACAAGGTATCTCAGGCGTTCTCACAACTACCATATTCAAGAGCAGGTTTCAGAGGCATAATAGGGTTCAGAACAAGTGGCAACGAGCAATTGTACAGGATTCCCTGCATTTGGCGCCAAAAGTGGCGAATTTTGAATAGGGTAACCGGTTACCCTATATAGAGTAACCGGTTACTTTAAATTTTGAATTTTCAGCATGTGCAATTTCCCAATCATTCTAAACCATTGATTTCACTTGATCATATTTGGAAGGATCTAGAATTGTTTCAACTTTCACAATTTCCCTCCAAATTTCAAACACTCCATTCCTAATTCCACACCTAATTTCCATTCCAAATGCTAATCCTCATTCTAAACCACATTTTGATTCCAAACCTGGAGCTTATTTAAGTAAATTTTCTCCAAACCTCACACAATTACCCTTAATTTTCAAATTTCACTCTCATTCTTGAGAATTTGCTCTCAATTTTCTCTCTACTTTTTCACTCCCAAAACGTCCATTAAAGCTCTTTCTACTTGAGTTCTTTGATTCTTCATTGGAATCATAGAATTCTAGAGCTAAACCTCCATCATTCATCTCCATTATATTCAATTCACCATTCAATTTTCGTTTGGTTTTGGATATGAATTTGGAAGCTAGATTGGAAGTGCTTTTTGGATCATTTTTGCTTGATCTTGCTTGATCTTCATTTCTACCATAAGGAAGCTCTTGGATCTTGAAGAATCTCTGGGTTTCTTGCTTGGATCTGTTAATTTCAAGTGAATCAACACTCACCAAAGCAAATCTCTGCTTTGAAGGTTGGCAATTCTAGATCTAATCATGTTTTGAACTTATTTGGATAATCACAATGTAGATCCATGGTTTTTGCTATTTTTTTAATCCATTTTGATGATTTGGATCTTGGTGATTTGTAATGTCAATGCTTGATTGTGTTTACATGATGCTTGATTACTGTTTCTTGATGTTAATTTCGTGCTTGATTGATGCTATGATCATATGGATGATTGGAGAAGTTGTTTGATGCTGAAAATTGCTTTTAAAAACTTATTTTCTGCTTCTAGTTCAGTGGTAACCGGTTACCCTATAAAATTTCACATTTCTGGGCTGTTTTGCACCAAGTAACCGGTTACCCTATATAGAGTAACCCGTTACTTGGGGCAGATTTGCCTATTTTTAGCAGCTTTGCATTTTTGCCCATTTTTTTTGCATTTTTTTTTTGAATTCTTTTTGCATTTGTTTGCTTTTTTGAGTTCCTTTTCACATGTAAACTTCATGGATTCATATGATGCATTTATGTGATTTGTTTTGGACATATTTCGTCGTTCTTGAATGTTTGATCTCGATTCTTCGACATGCGACTTTTGGTTTCCGTTTTGAATGTTTAACATGCTCATGTGATTTGTTTGGTGAATAATCTTTTCACTTGTTTGTTTATGTTAATTGATTATCATTGAATGATCTTTTTGATGAATATTGTGATGCATGATTGCATTTGTTTCCGTTTCCGCTTCGTTGCATGATTGTTTGATCGGTTGATCGTCCAATTTAATTTGAAAAGAGCATGTTGGTCTTGTTGATTCTTGTTGATGCATTGTTATTGATCGATTATGTTTGATTGGTGAAGAATGTTCATACTTGTGTGATGTCTATCCATGATTGTTGTTTACATTTGATTAATTGCATTCAAACATGCTTGCTGCCCCACTTTTCACAGCTGTTCTTATCTTGAAATTGCATGTTGTCTTTGCCTTGCTTGCTTGCTACCTGGCTTTTCACACCTGTTTTTGTGCTGAAACAAGTGTTGTTATATGATGTCTTGCTTCTGTGCGGGATTTTATTGTTGTCTTATGCAGGAGGCGCTGTTGTAGCTGCTGTTTTTGCCTTGCTTTCTTATTTTTGCTTTTTCTTTGCATGTT
Source organism: Lathyrus sativus (assembly GCA_963859935.3). NCBI lineage: Eukaryota > Viridiplantae > Streptophyta > Magnoliopsida > Fabales > Fabaceae > Lathyrus > Lathyrus sativus. The sequence continues at coordinate 261,220,635 of OZ012738.1, forward strand.
CCCTTAGGACTCTTATTCCAATTTAATTTCCGATTAAATTTGGAGTAAGATAGACATTAGGAGTTTAACCCATAGATGATAATAAGTAGGCTAGTCCCTTTTAACCTTAACATTAGGTCCATCTTTTACATTCCAACATTAAGATAGAATCTCTTTTCGCATCCCAACTTTAGGACCACTTTGCATGACAATGTTAGGGCTGAGTTTTCCTTAGACCTTCCGTGCGTCTCTCTTCTCATCTCAAAACACACTCTAACTCATCTAATAAATACGATGAACGTTGTACGCTACAAGCCTTAAGAACATGGGAAATGATGAGTGAGGGGTCTCCTCTCGCTTGTTTAGAGTGTTTAGTGTACGTCCCGTCTGGGGGTGATATACGACGCATTTGTTCCTATGTCATAGTCAATAGTGCAACGTGAATCACAAATCAAACTAATTCATTTCATTAAAACTCACAAACAAAACTCAAACTTTTTATCCTTCGGGATCGTTGTTTCAAACTTCATTTTCAGAAAAGAGTATGTTACTTTTCCGTTCTACCGCAAACAGGCATCGACCCTAACTGCTGGAATTGAAACTTAAGTCACTCATAAAAAAATACTTAAAAAACCTGTGGTTTCATTACCCAAACTATGTTTGCTCTGATTTCTCATACCAGATGAGGATACGTAGTTTTCCGAACTACGTTGACTCTAACTTTCCCATTGCACGGGGGAATACGTAGGCATAAGGCAGCGATGTCCTATCGAGTCTCTCTCTCTTTATTTTTTTTCTTTTGTTCTCGCTTTTGTTTAGAAGTAGCTTATAGATAAACACACCCTTTGATTAGACAACAATCGTGGATCCCGTTGAGTACAACGGACGTGACGGGTGCTAATACCTTCTCCTTGTGTAACCGACTCCCGAACCTAAGATTTGGTTGCGATGACCTTGTCTTTTCCCGTTCTTCAGGTTTTCTTCGATTGTTTCCTTTCTCTCTCTTTGGGATAAATAACGTTCAGTGGCGACTCTTATGTTTTTCTGTCGAGTGTTTTTCGCAGTTGCGACAAAAGGCTCAATCCCACTCTTTTTCACCTTGAAAAGAATTAAATAATTGATAATTGTATTGATAGTTTGATTGTGAAAACACGTTTGATGTTGAATCAAGGGTTTGATTGTATTTGCATGCAAAATTATGTTGGGAAGGAGTTTGAAAATGGCTCGACGACGAGTCGAGGGTTTGGTTGAAAATGGAACTGGCTCGACAAAGAATCAAGGGTTAGGTTGTGAGAAACGATACTAGTCCCTGAGGGTGCTCCTAATAACGAAACCACGATGAAATGTGAAAGTGTGTGCAATAGGTTGATGGTGAATGCGTACGGGCACTCGACTTACAGGGCGTTTGAAAGTGGCTCGATGACGAATCGAGAATTAGTTTGAAAATGATTTAGTCTACGCTAGTCCCTAAGGATGCTCCTAGAAGATAAACCATAATCAAAGCAAAATGTGAATGCGTACCTCGAAATGGGAGAGGGGTGCATGTAAGTTACATGGAATTGCACGAAATAAAAGGGTTCATTATCAGGTAGCCCAAGAGGAAGCCGTGTGTGTGCGAAATGTCTTAAACTAAGCCTTGAGCAAGAGTTGGACAAAAGCTCCAAGTTAGGGTTTCTAATAAAGTCCAAATTATGTTGATTGGAAAAGTAAACAACAGTCCACTAATTGAGGCTTTTATTATTTCGATAATTGTTATGTGTTTTCGAAAAGAATGTGAATAAGATATGAACAATATGAATATGAATATGAACAATATGAATAATATGGCAAGATATATAACGATATAATCAAGATAATATTCATAATAGTATAATCAAGATAATATTAACAAGTATGTGAACAATGATAATATGATCAAGATATATTGACTGAAAATAAAATAAGAGTATATTTATGGAAAATAAAGTTAGTCGTTAGTGGATTTGAATGAATCGGGACGAAATGTAGTGCTAAACCGTCGTAGCCCGATCTATGACGAAAATCAAATTATAAGTGGTCGCACAAGTTGATATACGTGCTAAAAACACGACAGAGAAATGATATTGAGGATCATTTTCCAATATAATCGTGTCACACGGAATAGAAAAGGTGACGGTCTCGCCTTAATCACAAACTTGTCTTAATTAATCGAAGGTAGCAACCCAAAGTATAGAAAATAATCTTTATGATCATTCACTAAAGGTTTGAAATATTGAAGGTTAACAACCTCGATAAATTAACGTCTATGAATAGAAAGACTTCATTGGGTGCATTAAGAAAAAATTGGTGGATTAAGAGTGGGGTGGTACGCTGAGTCCAATGGGTGCATTTTAAATATGGTATGTTAGAAAAAGAAAACCACATGGGATCATATGGGCCATTGGCCCATCACCCTTCCAAAAACACTCGCATGGTAATCACAGCAACCTCATAGGATCTGAAAAAAGAATCCTCATTTCATAGACAGTGGAAAAGGTAAAATGAACACGGGCTTTCAAGCCCAATAAACCTAACCAACAGTACAAAAAAGAAAGAAAAAACTAAAATGAAACACTGTTAAAAGGAAATTAACTTTTTGAAAAATGAAACCTAATCCAAACTCATCTTCAACCTTTGCAACATACGAGTTGGTAAAATAAAACCGAGATTTGAAAAACAAAACAAAAAAACATGGTTTTTGACAAAATCGGATCAACACAGTAGCCTCTCGTTTCAACCTTGCGGTCATTGATCTCTCTCCGATATAGTTCGGTTCCGCTTCAAGCTTCAATCTGCTTTTCTAGCTTTGGGCTCGCTTCCGGTTAGTATGGTCGATTCTTGAACTTTCGTCACTCAATCCCTTCGTCTTATTCTCTTCTCCTTCTTGTTCTTGTTTCTGTTTGGGTTTGAATCTGGTTTATGATGAGATTTAGGGAAGAGTTGTTTAAGAAAGGTGATTTATGGTGATTAAGGCATTTGAAGTATGATTGAAGAGAGTTCAGTGATGATTTTTGCAGAGTCTCTGTGGTTCAATCGAACTTTTTAATTAAAGTGAGGGAGGGTGAGATTTATAGGATCAAATTAAAGGGTAATTCTGGAAGAATTAGAGGAATGAATTGGTGCGAGCTGTAAATTGTTGTAGGGTTCTTCGCACGGTTTTTGGAAACACGTTTGTTGTGTCTAAACGTGAATTTCACTTGCTGAAGTTTGTAGAGTGGTTTCTTGTACAATTTGCAAGGTAGTAGCAGGTTTGGCGTGTAGTGAAGATGGGCAATGGTTGTGTGTAAAGGCAGTTGTTTTGCGTTGTTGGTTGTGCAAATTCGCTGCAATTTTTGGGCGTAGCAGTGTGGAACATTTTGTGTGTTTTGTGGTTTTGTGCGAGTTTGTTGTTTCGTGAGGCTGGCTGGTTGTTGTACGAATGTAGCCACGAGTTTTTTTTTGCGGTGTGTAGCAGGTTTTACCACTTTGAATGGTGGCTTGTAATGGTGATGTTATTGGGGGTAACTGCTTTACCAGGTTGTGAAGGTTTTGGCGGTGAATCATGAAGTGTTGGGTACTGGTGCGTGTGAATCATGAAATAAAAAGCTTATGCATATTTCTTTATTTCATGATTTTTCCATTATGATAGAGGTTTGTATGATGTGTGTATCAAGTGGTTGCTAAGTACAAGACTTGGGTCGTGAGGTGCTTTTTGCCCACTTCAATTTTTGTTTTTCTTTGCAATATGTATAATGGACTTTTTGTATGACTTAAATATTAATTTTTTTTTTGGAGACTTTTCTTGATGAATGACCTTTGAATTTGATGGGCCTTGAAATAATATTTGGACCTCAAAACTTGGAATCACCGTGATATCTTGACATTCTTGATATAAAACAATAACAATTAAACTTGAAATTCCATTAGAACGAAATCCCAAAACTCTCAACTCCTTGTTTGAAATGATTGTAACTCGAATTAACCTTAAGAAAGAGAATCGACCATGAACCAATCTCTTAATTTCGCTACTCTTCATTATAGACCCCCTTGGACAAAAATATGGGCTTGATGAATCATGCCTTGAAAATCAATGAATCGGGATTTGCAATATGAACTCCACTATCTAAAACTCTATTTTTAGAGATGATTTTGTCTTTGATGACCTTCAACTACGAAAGAACTGATAACCTAACATAGTCTGACACTTGATTTCCATACACATAAACCACTTAAATCAATGGTTATGCTTTGAAATGGATCTATTCATATAACTTGGGCAGTTGATCATGTCATGACTATTGAATCATGAAAATGAGGGCACATTCCTCCATTACCTCCTCTTGAAACCAAATCTCCCTGGAAAGATTTTACCATCACCATAAGCATACACAAGATACTCATGACCTAAGTTCTAGAGGATCATGGCCAAAGGTCAAATGATCATCTAAAAGAAGATCATGAATTAACACAAAACTTGGTATAAGAAAATTGAAATGATATGACAAATTTGGGGTATGAGAGGTATGTCGAATGGATTGCTAAGATTATACCAGTTATTATGAAAAATGGCACTTAGAGGGTTTGTATTAACTTCAGAGAATTGAATGTTGCAACCCTAAAAAATGAGTATCCAATGCCTATAGCGGAGATGTTAGTCGATTCTGCTGCAGGACATGAGTATCTTAGTATGCTCGACGGGTATTTCGGATATAACTAGATTTTCATTGCTAAAGAAGATGTGCCAAAAACGACATTTCAATGCCCCGGAGCCTTAGGCACCTACGAATGGGTGGTGATGCCTTTTGGCCTAAAATATGCAGGGGCAACTTATCAAAGAGAAATTAACCCTATATTTCATGACTTTAGTGAAACTTTCATGCAAATTTTATTGATGCCATTGTGGTTAAGTCTGTTTTAGGGAAAAGTCATATAGACCATCTTCGACAATCATTCTAAAGAATGATGAAACATGGTCTAAAGATGAATCATATTAAGTGTGTTTTTTGTGTGCAGGAAGGGGATTTTCTAGGCTTTGTAGTCCACAAGAAATTAATTAAAATCAACAAAAACAAGACCAAGGTCATCATGGAGGCAAAAACACCGTAAACAAAGAAGGAACTGCAGTCGTTGCTAGGAAAGATCAACTTCCTAAGGAGGTTCATCTCAAACTTAAGTGGCAAGACTCAAGCCTTCTCACCTCTACTTTGACTCAATAAGGAAGTTTTTGAATTGGGGCAAGTGCAACAAGAGGCTTTCCACAAGATTAAAGATTACCTTGTCTATCCTCCAATTATGGCACCTCCTTGTAGGAATAGAAGTATGAGATTGTACATACTGCATCTGATATGACTTTAGGGAGCATGTTAGCTCAAGAGGATGAAAATGACATCAAAAGAACCATTTACTACCCTTGTATAGTCTTATATGATGTAGAAACTAGATATAGTATATTCAAAAAGTTATGCCTATGTCTATATTTCTCATGTACAAAGTTGAAGCATTATATAAAGCCAGTTGATGTCTATGTTTCGTCTCACTTCGACATTATTAAACATATTTTATCTAAACCAATTTTACATAGTCGAATTGGTAAATGGGAATTGGCCTTAACAGATTATTCTTTAACTTACATGCCTTTAAAGGCTGCTAAGGGATAAGTGGTAGCGGACTTTATAGTAGACCACTCTATAGTCGAAAACTCCCTAAACTATCTGAAGCTTGAACCTTGGAAGTTATACTTTGATGGTTCTAGTCATAAAGATGGAATAGGTGTAGGAGTACTGATTATTTTTTCTAACAAAATTCAAGTACAAGGTTGAAGTCCTTTTTTCAAACAACAAGGCTGAATATAAGGCTTTGATAGCCGGACTTGAAAACTTGTTGGAATTGGGGGAAACTCGATTCGAAATAATGGGTGACTCGGAATTAGTTATAAAACAAATCACAAGAGAATATAAATGTGTTAAAGAAAATCTTATAATATACTTTGTAATAGCCAATAGATTGTTAAGAAGGTTCGAAATGGTAACTATTTGACATATACCTCGACTTGAGAACCAAGAGACCAATGACTTAGCCCAAATTGCTTCTGGGTATAAAATTTCAAGAGAAAAATTTCAAGATGCAATCAAATTCAGAGGAAGAGTTGCGTCAACTAGATTATCCCTAACAAATTTGGAAACGACAAAGTTGGGCTATGCTGGCAAAGAGAATTGTGAGATACTATCCATAGATAGTTTGACAGACGAAGATTGGAGAAAGCCAATATTGGAATACTTAGAAAATCCAATAGCATATGTTGAACGAAAATTCTGGTATCGTGCTTTAAGTTATATTCTTATGGGGAACGAATTATTTAAAAAGACGCCTGAAGGAGTCTTATTCAAATGCCTTAGTGAGTCTGAGGCATACTTAGCTCTCTCTAGTGTGTATAGTGCAACATGTGGGCACATCAGGTGGGTCATAAAATGAAATGGTTGTTGTTTCAACAAGGGATGTATTGACCTACCATCCTTAAGGATTGTGTCGAGTTCACTAAAGGATGCCAATAAAATGTCAAGTGCATGCAGATATTCAACATGTTCCTGCAAGCGAATTGCATTCTATTGTGAAGCCTTGGCTCTTTAGAGGGTGGGCTTTGAATCTAGTTGGAGAAATTTGACTAGCATCATCCAAAAGTCAAAAATACATTATAGATTATTTCACTAAGTGAATTGAGGCTATACCATTGGTGAATATCGACCAGGAGGCAGTGATCGAATTTATCCAAAGGCACATCATTTATAGGTTTGGAATCTCAAAAACCATTACAACTGATCAAGGATCAGTTTTCACTGGTCAAAAGGTTCAGGAGTTTGCTAAAGAAATGGGGTTCAAGCTATTAACATCTACACCTTATTATGCTCAAGCAAATGGTCAAGTCGAAGCAGAAAATAAGGTAATGATTGGCCTAATAAAAAAATGAGGGGGAAAAAGCCAAGGAATTCACATAAAACATTGGACCAGATTCTATGGGCATGTCGAACCTCCTCTAAAGAGGCTACAAACACTACACCTTTTCGACTGACATATGGTCACGATGCAGTTTTACCAGTCTAAATTTACCTACGGTCAACTAGAATTCAAAGACAACATGAAATCCCATCCGAGTCTTATTGGAACATGACGCTAGATGAATTAGTTGACCTAGATGAAGAAAGATTAAATGCCTTAGAATTATTAAAGAGACAGAAAAGAAGAGTAGAGAAATCATACAATAAAGAGGTCAAGGTTAAATTGTTTTTTACTGGAGACCTAGTTTGGAAGGTAATTCTACCCATGGATCGAAAACATAGAGCATTGAGTAAGTGGTCCCCTAAGTGGTAAGGCCCTTTTTTAGTTATCAAGTTTTTTCTAACGGTGCATATGAAATCAAAGAATTAGCTGAAGATCGAAGAGTCTTGAGAGTAAATGAGAAATATTTGAAAAAATATAAGCCTGCACTTCAAGAAATAAAAATAACAAAAGAGTAATTCATACACAATAATCAAAGCCAAAATGGTAAATCGAAATTCATAAATTTCCAAAATGGTTGAGTCATTACATAAATTCCACGAAGGGTTTAAAGTCATTACATCAAAGAACCAAATTCTTCAAAGGCACAAAAATTCAACAATTACAACCAAGTTAAAAGGGAAGGGAAACCTTCATCTTCTGGTACTTCGACTTTTGAAGTGTCAAGTGCCATTCAAAAAAGGATTTGGTGGAAGTTAGGCCATCAGTTTCCTTTCCCAATTTCTGAGCCCTTTCGACATGATGCATGTCAACTTGGATTTCCTTAGCCAGTTCGTCTTGATCAAGCTTTTGGAGTTCATCTTTGCACTCCTTGGCCTTGGTAATCTTGGCTTGAAATTCCTTTATTTATTGTTCCCATGCTTCGATGTTCTTGTCACAGGCCTTGACTTCCTTCTTGTTTTGTTCAGAACCCTTCTCCAATTCTACAACTCTTGCAGTAGATTCAGTGGCTCTGTCCCATTCAGCTGCTTGGGTCTCTGATTTATTTTTTATTTTGTTCGAAGCTTCCCTTATACGATTAAGAATCGCAACAACTTGATCAACCAACAACCTCAAATCCATAATGACGTTTGTGACTTCTAGAGAAATGGTTAAGACATCAACTTGTTTTAAGAGATCTTTGATCCCAAATGTAACACCCCAAATTTATTGGAATATTTATTTAATTTATTTAAATATAAATATTCGTATTTTTGGTGACTTTCGGTGGTTGGTGTGAAATATTGAGAATTATGGATTTTAGGTTATTTATTTAAATAATAGTATATAATATGAATACATTGGTATTATTATTAATTTAAATAAATATAAGTTAACTAAGGGCAAATTGGACAATTAATGAGGAGTTAGTGAGGGTAATATTGGAAAAGCTCAATTTATAGGCCCAAAGTTAGGTTTAACAAAAAAGAATTTTGAGAGAATTAGGATTCATTCTTGTTAGACCGTGAAAAGGGAAGAAATAGAGAACAAAGCTCTGAGGAAGAGGATTGAGGCAAAAGCTTCGCGAGGTTTCCAAGAATCAAGGAGAAAGGCTTAGAGTCGTCAATTAAGGTATAGGGAATATTGCCTTCATTGTTTCAATATGTGATTCAATGTATTTAAAGCTGATTTAAGGATTTAAAGGGTTTGAGGCTGATTTGAGAGTAAAGCCAATTAGGCCTTCGTGGCCAAAATCTATTGTTGAGGTTTTAACCGTATAGGGATTTAAAGCTAATTTAAGGGTTTAAGGGTTTGAAGCTGATTTGAGAGTAAATGAAATTAGGCATTCGTGGCCAAAATCTATTGTTGAGGTTTTAACCGTAGAGGGATTTAAAGTTGATTTAAGGGTTTAAAGGGTTTGAGGCTGATTTGAGAGTAAAGGAAATTAGGCATTCGTGGCCAAAATCTATTGTTGAGGTTTTAACCGTATAGGTATTTAAAGCTGATTTAAGGGTTTGAGGCTGATTTGATAGTAAATAAAATTAAGTCTTCATGGCCAAAATCTATTGTTGAGGTTTTAACCGTATAGGGATTTAAAGTTGATTTAAGGGTTTAAGGGTTTGAGGCTGATTTGAGAGTAAAGTAAATTAGGCATTTGTGGCCAAAATTTGTTGTTGAGATTGTTTGACCCTGTAGGATAAGTGATTTGTGATAACTCTAATGACTGTGAGGTATTTGTAAGAAATATGGGAATTAGAGGCGTAAATATGATACGAGATTGAACCTATATCCCTTTATTTTAAAGGTTTTAGGCATAATCTTAAAACAATGATTAGATGGTTTAATTGTGTTAAAATTGTAAATTTACTTGAGATAATTACAGTGTTGAATGAGTTTTAATTTTCTGAAAGTTTTGGTTTTTACGGAATCGAAATTGGAGGTCCGGAAGGCCTCCAACGGTGAAAAACGCATAAAATTGCATGTTGTCCGTCACGACTGTTCATGTTTTTGGTCGAAATCGTTTTGGACGTAACTTTTGATCCGTAAGTCCGTTTTGACCCCCGTTTAAAGCGTTGGAAAGATAATGAACAGGGCTATAACATAATATAGATAAGGGATTTGGTTTCCCAATATTTGTATATCTAATTATGTTTGAGAAGTCAATTGTGTATATGTTTTATTAATGAATCATGTTCTGATTCAGTGATGTCTTGATGTTTTGATGTTGCGGTTTTCCTGATGAATTACCATGAGGGTAACTGTGATTTCTATGTGATTAAATGAATATATGATGAATTACTATGAGTATAGCTGTGATTCCTATGTGATTAATACACGATTGTATAATGAATTCCCATGAGTAATTGTGATGATTTATGATGTTGATTCCATGAGTTTTTGATGATTATATGATGACATGATTATTATGATGATTTTGATGAATGATGATGCACCTAATGAGTTTATTATGAGGATGATATTGATGTGTGCGTCATGCATTCATATGCATCCGGACTTCGGTTCAGGACCTTGATTTCTTTGGCTTCAGTCCCATTGTGCGGATGTGAGGTATTTTGATGTGCTCCGATTCTTGTATAGAATCAATCCTATTGATGGGGATCTATGGAGGGTTGATGGTCCAGTGTCCATCGAGTTGTGGATGACCAGGTTTAGCCATGGATGCCGTCGAGGACTTTTGATGTTTTTGGGTCGTTGGTCATTGTGGTTGACTTAGAGGGTCTTGCTCTGATAGTGTAACATCGGGTTGGGGTTCTTGAGTCAAACTATTTTATTGAGTTTTTGTTATGTTAATTTCCTTACGGTAAAAGGAAAACTTTGGATTTTTGCCTTTTTGAGTTCCGCTGTCATTTGAGCACTTTTGAGTAATTTTGAGAAAATTCGTTGCTTACGGAGCATTGAATATAATCCTTTTTGAGTTATTTATTTAAATAATAGTATATAATATGAATATATTTGGTATTATTATTAATTTAAATAAATATAAGTTAATTTAAGGGCAAAGTGGACATTTGAGGAGGAGTTAGTGAGGGTGAAATTTGAAAGCCCATGTTAAAGGTCCAAAGTTAGGTTTAACAAAAAAGAATTTTGAGGGAATTAGGATTCATTCTTGTTAGACTGTGAAAAGAGAAGAAAAAGATACCAGAGCTCTGAGGGAAGAGGATAGAGGCAAGGTTTCGTGAGGTTTCCAAGAACTCAAAGGAGAAAGGTTTAGAATCGACAAATTAAAGTATGGGGAGTATTCCCTTCATTGTTTTCAATATATGATTCAATGTATTTAAAGTCGGTTTAAGGATTCAGGAGGTTTTTGAGTTTGAGAAAATTAGGCCTTTGTGGCCAAATCTGTTTTTGAGGTTGTTTAAGTATGAGGAGTATTACCTTCTTTGTTTTCAATATATGATTCAATGTATTTAAAGCCGATTTAAGGATTTAGGAGGTTTTTGAGTTTGAGGAAATTAGGCCTTCGTGGCCAAATCTGTTTTTGAGGTTGTTTAAGTATGGGGAGTATTACCTTCATTGTTTTCAATATATGATTCAATGTATTTAAAGCCAATTTAAAGATTTAGGAGGTTTTTGAGTTTGAGGAAATTAGGCCTTTGTGGCCAAATCTATTTTTAAGGTTGTTTAAGTATGGGGAGTATTGCCTTCATTGTTTCAATATGTTTAAAGATGATTTAAGGATTTAGGGATTTTGAGTATTGAATTATTGTTGCCTTTCTAGTGAGTTTATGAGTTTGAGGGATTTGAACTGATGGTCTGATAGGTTTGAGGCTGATTTGGGAGTAAGGGAAATTAGGCCTTCGTGGCCAAAATCTGTTGTTGAGGTTTTAGCCATATAGGGTAATTGATAATGAGAACTCTAATGAATGTGGGAAAATTGTAAGGATTTTATGGGAATTAGAGGCGTAAATATGATACGGGATTGGCCTAATAAGTCGTAGATTTTGTGCCTTTATTGCCGTAATACCTTAGGAATGATTTAGGGATGTTTTTGGGGCATTGGGGAAGGAAATCGTAGGGACTTTTGCGTTGGTTTTGGTGCTGGTGCGTAATAGTGTTTTGCTGTAATCGCGAGTTCGCACGACGAACACTTGCCCCAGACTCGCACGACGAATTGTCCTGCAAACGTAGCAGAGTTTCAAAAATTGTGTTCTTGTGCAGTGTTGTCTTAATGCTTCGATGCTGTGATTTTCTGGATGAATTATCTCGAGTATAACTGTGATTCATATGTGATTAATACATGATTGTATGATGATTCCTATGAGTAATGATGATGAGTTATGATGTTGATTCCATGAGTTTTTGATGATTATATGATGACATGATTATTATGATGATTTTGATGAACGATGATGCACCTAATGAGTTTATTATGAGGATGATATTGACATGTGCATCATGCATTCATATGCATTCTGGACTTCGGTCTAGTGTTTGATTCTTGTGGCTTCAGTCCCATTGTGTGGATGTGAAATATTTTGTTGTGCTCCGGTTCTTGTGTAGAATCGATCGCATTGATGGAGATCTATGGAGGGTTGATGGCCCAATGTCCATCAAACTTTGATGAATTGGTACCACATGTATGAGTCTTGTTGCATTTGCATTTATGTGACAAATTGGTGTAATTTATGATATTATGGCTTTTTGATGTTTCCCTGATTATTATGATGATGTTGAATACAAGAATGAAGCTATTTTATATATTGATTCATATATCAATTATTATGAATCGTTTTACTCACCCTGCCTGTTTGAATGTTGCCTCCACATGGGTAACGTGTAGATGACCAGGTTTAGCCGTGGATGTCGTCGAGGACTTTTTGAAGTTTTTGACTTTTGGTTGACTTAGAGGGTCTTGCTCTGATAGTGTAACATCGGGTTGGGGTTTTTGAGTTAAACCATGTTTTATTGATTATTGTTATTTTGATTATGTTGTTGCGCAAGGAAAACTTTGGACTTTGCCGTTTTGAGTTTCGCTGCCTTTTGAGCAATTTTTTAGTAATTTTGGAAAAACCCGTTGTTTACGGAGCATTGACTTTTATTTGAACTATTGAGAAATGTACCCCCTTTGAGGTGATTTTTATGGTGTTTAATATTTTACTCTGATAAATGTGATTTGACTTGCCATTATATTTGTGGGGTAGAAAAGGGTGTTACATTAGTGGTATCAGAGCAGGTCGTTCCGTCCGGCCATATTGTCTAATGTCATTTGTTCCCTAGTATGTGACATGTGTGTGAGAACACCGTCGATACACATTTGTTTTCTAACCTTTGTCTGCAGAAGTAGGAATGAAACAAGTGGGGGAGAATCTTGTGCTTCTCCAAGATGCTACAAGTGTGGAGTGGTGGCTCAGTGTGTTGTTGAATACTCTTATAGTTTGGTAAAGATGGTTTATGCCCCATCATGATTTTCGGTTGTCTATTGAAAAATTGAGGAACTGATCATCCTTAATCTCTTGTTGATAGTAGACGGAGTCATGTTGGATGGGATAGACGTGTCTTGCAAGCTTAGATGGCGTGTGCATTGAATTATTTTGAGTTAAGCTAAGTGCTTACAGATTGTTTTGGTGAGTCGGTGCAGGATGGTGCTGAGATGTTTATTTTGATGGAAACTTGAGTGTTAATAAAGTGGGGAAGTTGGTCGTGTGCCAATTAGTTGTGATTATCCGGAATTTTTTCCTGATGAGATAAGTGATTTATCGCCGGAACATGAAGTGGAGTTTACGATAGAGCTAGTTCCTGGAACTAGTTTGGTAGCGATGGCTACATATTGTATGTCCACACCAAAATCAAATAAGTTGAAGAATCAACTTGAAGATCTGCTTGAGGAGAGGTTCTTTTGTCCGAGTGTGTCACTGTGGGGTGCACAAATTTTGTTAGTTAAGAAGAAAGAAAGTTCTGTGAGGCTTTGTTTGGATTATAGACAATTGGACAAGGTGACTATCAAGAATAAGTGTTCAATTCCAAGGATTGATGATTTGATGGATCAGTTGGTTGTTGCAAGTGTGTTAAGTAAGATAGATTTGAGATATGGGTATCATCAGATTCGTGTGAAGGCTGAAGATATTCAGAAGACCGCTTTTAAAACAAGGTATGGACATTATGAGTATTCTGTGATGCCATTTGGTGTGACTAATATGCTAGGTATATTTGTGGAGTACACAAACAGGATTTTTCCATCCGTATTTGGACTAGTTTGTGGTTATGTTCATTGATGATATTTTGATATATTCGAAGAGTGGAGATGATCATGTTGAGCATCTGAAAATTGTATTATCAGTGTTAAAAGAGAAACAATTGTATACTAAACTTTCTAAGTGTGATTTTTGGTTGAAAGAAGTGAGATTCCTTGGCCATGTGATCTTAAGTAGAGGTATTGTCGTTGATTTGTCAAAGGTTGAAGTTGTATCGCAATGGGAAGCTCCAAAATTTGTTTTTGAGATTAGAAGTTTTCTTGGGTTGGCAGATTATTATCGAAAATTCATTGAAGGATTTTCCAAGTTATCTTTGTCGTTGATGCAGTGGACTAGGGAGGTTCAAGCTTTTGTTTTAGATGCAAAGTGTGAAGACAGTTTCAAGAGCTTTTGAGAAGGCTGACAACAGCTCATGTTTTAATTTTGTTGAATCCGGCAGAACCATTTGTTGTATATTGTGATGCTTCGTTGATGGGATTGAAAGGTGTGTTAATGCAACATCAGCAAGTTTTAACTTATGCTTCAAGGCAACTTAAAGTGCATGAGAGGAATTATCTGACGCATGACTTAGAGTTGGTCGTTGTTGTATTTGTGTTAAAGCTTTGGATGCATTATTTGTTTGGTTCGAGATTTGAGGTGTTTAGTGATCATAAGAGTTTAAAGTATTTCTTTGATCAGAAAGAATTGAATGCGAGGTAGAGGAGATGATTGGGACTTCTGAAGGATTATGGTTTTGGTTTGAATTACCATTCGGATAAAGCAAGCATGGCATCTGATGCATTGAGTAGGAAACCTTCGCATATATCGATGATGATGGTAAAAGAGTTAGAGCTGATTGAGCAATTTCGTGATATGAGTTTGGTTTGTGAAGAGACTTCTTATGGAGTTAAGCTTGGTATGTTGAAGCTTACTAGTGGTATTCTTAATGAGATTCGAGAAGGTCAAAAATCTGATTTGAGTTGGTATATCGGTTGAATTTGATGGATCAAAGTCGAAGAGCTGATTTTCGGATTAATGAAAATGGTATCATGAGATGTCGTGATAGAGTTTGGGTTCTAGATATTGTTGAGTTGAAAAAAGAGTATTCTTGAGGAAGGATATCGAAGTAGATTGAGTATCCATCCCGGTGCTACGAAGAGGTACCAAGATTTGAGGAAATTGTTTTGGTGGCCAGGTATGAAGAAAGATATTGCCGAGCTTGTTTAGGCTTGTTTGACATGTCAGAGGATGAAGATTGAACATCAACGACCGTTGATTCTGATGCAACCGTTGAATATTCCAGAGTGGAAATGGGATAGTATTTCTATGGGTTTTGTGACAAGCCTACCGAAGACTTTGAAGGGATATGATTCGATTTGGGTAATTATGGATAGATTGACTAGATCAACTCATTTCTTACCAATGAGGATTAATCATTTTATACTGAAGCTAGCTGAGATGTATATTGAGGAAATTATGAAGTTGCATGGGATACCGTCGAGTATTGTGTCAGATGGAGATCTGAGATTTACATCGAGATTCTGGAGAGTTTGCAAGACGCTTTGGGTACCATGTTGAGATTTAGTTCTACCTATCATCCGCAGACGGATGGATAGACAGAGAGAACTATCCAATCCTTAGAGGATTTGTTGAGAGCTTGTGTGTTGGATCAAGGTGGATCATGGGATAGTCATTTTCCGTTGATTGAGTTTACCTGCAACAACAGTTATCATTCTAGTATTGGAATGGAACCGTATGAGGCTTTGTATGGAAGGAAGTGTAGGACTCCATTGTGTTGGTATGAGTCAGGTGAGAGTGATGTACTCGGACCTGAGATTGTGCAACAGACGACTGAAAAGATCAAGAGGATCCAAGAAAAGATGAAAGTTTCGCAGAGTCGTCAGAAGAGTTACCATGATAAGAGAATGAAAGCACTTGAATTTCAAGAGGGAGATCACGTGTTTTGAGACTTACGCCGGTAACTGGTGTTGACCGATATTTGAAGTCTCGAAAGCTCACACCGCGTTTTGTTGGCTCGTATCAAATTTCACAGAGGGTAGGAGAAGTAGTATATCAGATTGCTTTACCGCTGTCGCTTGCGAATTTGCATGATGTGTTCCATGTGTCTCAGTTGAGGAAGTACATTCCAGATCCGTCACATGTGATTCAGATGGATGGTGTACAAGTAAGAATTAACTTAACTATTGAGGGATTGTCAGTACGAATTGATGAACGAGAAGTGAAGCAACTGTGAGGTAAAGAGATTTCCTTGGTAAAGGTAGTTTGGGGAGGACCAGCTGGAGGGAGCATGACTTGGGAGCGCGAGGATCAGATTAGGGAGTCGTATCCGACTCTGTTTCCTTCAGTTAATTTTTGAGGGCAAAAATTCTTTTAAGTGGGGTGTTGCACCCTAAAATTTGCTCAACCTATGTCACCTGGTTTATGTTTCAATTGCATTGTCATTTGCATACTAAGTCATGTACATAGTCTAATCATTTGCATAACATAGCATAACAAGGCATCTAACAAGGGATCAAGTGCCTTTCTTATCAGAAAGAGGCCCATCATGGGGTTTTATTCAAGCTCAAGACCATCCAAGTAATCAAGAAATGAGTTGAAGCTTTGAAAAGTTTGAAGGTCAACCAGTGGATTTCTCTCCCAATCTGGGGGATATGTTGAAGATCATCAATGACTGAGAGTATGGAAGGTGTACAAAGATAATGGAAGACCTAGAGGGTCATTTTGAAGATGAGACAAATCATTAATACAAGTACCAGAGCTACAGTTGAATGCAGTCAACTAGGGTTTCATTTGGGTCAACCCTAGGTCAAATGGTTGATTGGAGGGCATCAAGGCCTACTTGGAGTATGTGGAATTCATGAATTGGTATGGGGATGCATGTGTGGTGTTGTTCCAAGGAGAAATCAAAAGGAATCAAGAAGAAGAGGAGTTATTAGATTAGGGTTTCAGTGTAAAAAACCCTAATTCAGGCCTAACTTCCAAGCCAGATAAGTCAAAATGCAAGTTTGAAATGAATTCTTGGTCAACATGAAACTTGTAGAGAATATCAATAGCTTTAATTTGAGTACTAGAAGTCTTCAAGGAGATTTATAGAACTCAAGTTATGGTTCTTGCAAGTTATGGGTCCCTAGAGGATACTGAAATTTATCTGTGAAAGTCACTTGACTTCCAAGCAACATTTACCCATCAAGAATTTTCAAATGGATTCTTGGCAAACATAAGAGTTGTATATCTTGATCTTAGATTTAATTTGAATACTAGAAGTCCTCAAGAGGATTTGTAGAATTCAAGTTATGGTCTTGGCAATCCAGGGGTATTTTGGGAAAGTTGAATTACAGGTCATTTTTTAGCATAGGTCAAAATCTCCATGTTCCACTTCTCAAATGAAAAATTGTTCAACATGGAATGTTCTTAAAATTATGTTTTTAGGTCAAATAAGTCATCGTGGTGGATTGATCGGCTTATTTCAAAAAAGTCACTTAAAATGGCCTAAAAAAAGGGAATAAGTCAAATAAAGTTTGGTGAAAAAAATCAAATTTTGGGTTAGAGGTCACAAACAAGCCATATGACATACCAATTTGATTGTAAAATGCATTTTAAAGACAATGGCATTGCCACAACTTTGAATTGAGGGTTATTTCAAGGACTTGCTTTGTAAATTGGTTACTTGAACCATAAGGCACAATTGCAAAACCTCATCTCCAAGCAAATGCAAGGCTCCTTTTCCATCCATACACCTCCAATATATCATTTGGAGAGAATTTAAACTCATAACCAAGTGAATTGCAAGCCAAAAACATGAGATGGTATGTGCATAGCATAAGAAGAGATTTTCATGACATAAGAAGTTGATTTTCTCATTGGATCAATCTAGAACTTTCTAGGGTCTTCAAATACATTCTATAGGATCAATCTAGAACTTTCTAGGGTCTTCAAATACATTCTATATATACTTGTGAAGAGGTTCAAAGCAAGGGTTGGTGATTCATTTGTGCAAAAACCATAGATTGGCATTGGAGTTTGGAAGAGAAAAAGTTATCAAGAATTTAATCTTCTCCAACAAACTTCAACAAAGGTTTTCCGCACTTTTTGGCAAGAAAAAACAAGCTCCAACTACTCCGTTTTGACGCTCCGAAGCCGGTATGTGAAATTCACTTTTTCTATGGTTTTAGGACGAATTAGATTAGATTATTCATGTTGTTAGGATCTGGAAAATGTATAGATGAAATTAGGATCAAGAAATTAAGGATTAGAGACTTTTTTGGATGAGTATGTTTTCTTGAAGATGATATATCTCTTTGATAATGGAGTTTTGATGAAATCTAAGAGCATATTTGGAATCCTTGATTTTTTTCCTACAAGTTTGACTAAAATTTCGTGCGAAACGGTTAAGAATCGATGGAGTTATGTTGCTCGGAAGTTACCGAAAAAATGTCACCACCGGAACAGCTACAGTACCGCGCGGGTACTGTTCCCACCCCCACTCGCGAGGCCCACACGGACATTGCTTTGGAATTCTGTTGTTCGCACCCCTGGCCCAATGCACATTAACTTAGTTTAATTTATTTTCGTTCTTTTTTTCTGTTTTAATAGCTGTTTGGATTAATTGCGTTAAAAATAGTAAAAATAATCGAAAAATTATGAAGTTTTTTTCTGTAGATCTTGATTGTCTTAAGAAACTGTAGGAGTTGAGTTTGCATTTTTAGGATTTTATTTGAATTAGTTACGAATTTTCTTTTGTGCTAATAACCATTGTTATGCATAATTGATATTGCTGTTTGTTTAATTTTGTTCTCTTTGATGCTTTATGCTTTTGAGCTGATTCTTTCGATATGATTTAGAGGACATACATAGGTTTCCCCTGGAATTTTCTTAGAATTTTTAAAATTGATTAGATTCTGTTTTAGGTGTATAGTTTAGAGCCTTCCCAAATAATGGTTTCCCATGACCAAATTTCATTTAGTAATTGTTTAGATGACCTAGAAATTGATTTAGGTCCTGATTATGGAATATTAGAATGTTCAAGAATGCATGTTCACATAGGAATTTTATTAGAATTTTACAATTTAGTTTGCTATTTTTTTTGGGTTTCGCAAATGATTGTTTCTTTCGGTGTTCTCTCTTGAGTGCTTTGCCTTGTTTGGAGCGTTTGGTGGACTTGGAGCTTGAAGACTTTGGATTCCTTTTTAGAGGAGCTTCTGGACATGATGAAGATGCTTTGGCTAGAAGAGTGGGGCTTGGAGTGGAGCTTTCTTTCTCTTTTAAGTTTGTTTTAGGAGTTGGTAGAATTAGGCTTTTAGGGAGAGCTTTTGTAGAATTAGTTCATTTCTTCCATCAAACATAGAATGCATTGTTTGCTTCTATTCTATCCTATGATGCAAAGTCCTCTTAGGGAAGTTCCATCTCTCCTTAGGAGGGAAGTGGGGCATACCCTAGAGAGTAGAACTTTTGAGGATACACTTCCACTTCGATGTTGGTTCTTGTTGAATTCCTTTGGTTTTCAGCAAGTATGCCAACATTGCAACTTGATCTTGATGACAAATCTCTTCTTGGAGTGTGCTTGCTAAAGCTTGGAGATGAAGATTGAAGAAGCTTGAAGATGGAATCTAGCTCAAAGATAAGACCTTTGCTGTCATTTCAACTTTGTTGTTCAAAGCGTGTTGTTGCTGTTTGTTGTAGGAGTTTGTTGCTGCTGCTTGGGCTACCTCCTCTGTATCTTTTGTTTTTCTCTGTATTGTCTGTTGGCTTGTGCTGCTTACCCTTTAGGCTTGAAGTGAAGTTGATTCACTTTGCCTGTTGCTTTCTTAGGTTCGAGGTTGAGTGGGACTCCCTTGCCTTGCTTGTTTTGCTGCATCTCATGCATACTTACTGTTTATTGTATCTGCTGTTTCTTTTCCGTTTATCCCCTATGATCTCTGATTTCCTCTGTGCAGGAGGGAATTATGACAGACATTAGGTGTTAATCCATGCATGACAACATTAGGGTAGTTTTGATTCCCTTTCAAACCCTAGGATTTTTTAGACTTCCTTCTCTTCTATCTCAGAACAACTCAAAACACAGTAATAAGGATAATCGATGTCGTACGCTACGAGCCTTAAGCTATTTGAGGAAGATTGCTGGAGGGTCACTCTTCAGTAACCTGATTGCTTAGTGTGTCACCCTTAGGGTGACATACGACGTAGTCACCCTCAAATCATAGTCTCTAGTGCGTCAGAGATTGCAAACATCATAAAAGACAGTTCTTGCGTAAAAGACTGATAACAAACATCAAAGTGTCATTTTTGTCTGCTTGGACTCTTAATCAGGAAAAACCCTTTCATAAGGAGATAAAAAACATTCAGACAAGCTTGTGTCTTTCGTAGCCCGAACTACGTTTGCTCTGATCTTTCATGCTGTATGAAAGTACGTAGGCATAGGATGCGATATCCTAGAGAGCAACCTTCCCCTCCTTTCCAGTAGGTAGGCGAACTACGTTGACTCTGATTTCTCGTTTCAGACGGGAATACGTAGGCATAAAGTGCGATACTTTGCCGAGTCATTTTATTTTCTTTTAACCCTAGACCTGGAGAATAGATAGAATAACAATCCGTACTAGAAAACAAGCGTGGATCCCGTCGAGTACGACGGACGTGGGGTGCTAATACCTTCCCCTTGCGTAACCGACTCCCGATTCCAGGATTTGGTTGCGATGACCATTCCTTTCCCATCTTTGCGGTAGGTTTACTTTGAGCGTTTCCTTTCCCTCTGATGGGATAAATAACGCATGGTGGCGACTCTTCTGTTCAGCCGGCGCCGATTTTCGCAGTAGCGACAGCTGGCGACTCTGTTGGGGACCTTCTTTTTGCAGTCTCACCCTGTTCTTCCTAGCTGTCTGGGCCTGTCCCCAACAGTTGGCGACTCTGCTCGGGACAGGAATATCCCCTATGAGAGTCAATCCTAGCGCTTGTTTTCCCGTCGTGGGTGTTGTATAAATTTACTTTTCTGCCTTTACTTTCCACATTTTATTATCAGCTTTATACTGTTATTGCTGCTGTGGGAAGGGGTAATCTGTTGAGAGATAAGCCGGACCTGGGCTTGAGGTTACACATAGACTTAGAAGTATAGAGTAGTGGTTAGCCTACTTGCTTAGCTCGCACCAGCTAGCCGCGAAATTTACGCTCGAACGAGATTCTCTTTGATGCTTCTTGCCTGGCCCTTTGGGCTCGACAAGTTGTCTGACCCGAGGATTGTCGACTCTAGGGACCTATCAATTGGGATTCAACTAAGTGAGATCGCTTCAAGGGATGATGATGCCACACCTCCTAGGTATCGTATCATCGCTCTTGAAAGTCTGTGACGTTGAACCCGCATAGGATGCCGTACCTTGTCAGTTTAGGTCCATACCCGTGAGTGGGAAGGTTTTTGCAGAAAACTTGACTTCCAGCCTACCCGTTATTTTGGGTCTTCTCTTCAGAGCGAACTTACTCAGTCAGCAGCGCAGCAGTATTCAGAGATTGTGGGGGCTGTGATCCCGTGTTTGCTGCATCTTGCATTACATTTGCATAAACATTTTGCATCATATTGCATATCATTCTCCAGCTAGCCGGAGCTCTTATCCAGCCGTTGTTTTGATTCTGAAGGTGATTCTCCGGTGTTTGGTTTGAGCAAGTGCTGATTATTAGAAGACGACCAGGGGGTTGAAGTAGGTCGAGGTAGATTTGAGCAAAATCAGTCAGTTGAAGGTTGTTGGTAGCTATGTCAGAGAGCAGCTTCCAGTTTGTTGATGCCTTGTCGGGTTTCACTGTGACATCTAATCCTTTATATGGTTCTATGCATGACGAAGACGTCCCGCAAGTAAACAGCTTTACTGCAACTCAACTTGTACAACCTTCTGTTAAGGACCAAGGTCTACATGAGCCGTTTGTTGTCCGAAGTGAGCGTTCTCCTTCTGTTGATACCTCAGATCATCAGGGTGTTGTCTTCCGTGCGCTGAATCCCCGAAGAGAGGTCCCGATAGCCAAGACCGAAGACTCGAGAGCTCTTGAGTATGCTAGAAGATTCCGAGCGGTGGAAGGAAAAGTTAAAGCCTCGAAAGGTAAAGATGTTGTTAACCTCTACGCGACAGACATGTGTTTGGTTCCTGGCCTAGTGTTACCTCCGAAGTTCAGAGCGCCGAGGTTTGAGAAGTACAGAGGGGATTGCTGTCCGAAGCAACATTTGGTGATGTTCTGCCGAAGAATGACTTCGTTTGTGCAAAATGACAAGTTGATGATTCACTGCTTCCAGGATAGTATGAGTGGGGCATCTCTGAGTTGGTATATGCAGTTAGAGAGTAATCATATCCGATCATGGATGGATTTAGCCAGAGCTTTTCTGAAGCAGTACGATTATAACCTAGACATGGCTCCTAGTCGCATGCAGTTGCAAGAATTGTCTCAAGGGAACAATGAACCTTTCAGGAGGTATGTTCAGAGATGGAGAGAATTTGCTGCCAGAGTGAAGCCGCCGCTCCTAGACCGAGAGTTAATGGGCATGTTTGTAGACTCCTTGCAGGGTCCGTACTTCAAAAGAATGCTTGGAAATGCACCAAATTTCTCTGAATGGGTAAGGGCAGGAGAACGCATTGAGCATGGCGTGAAAATTGGAAGAATTCAGAATGTTTCAAGCAGTCAGGCTAGTGAAACTGAATCCCTCTGTAGCTTCCAAACTGAAGAAGGAATTGTGCTCAATGCAATCATGATAGATGTGGGGTATTCTCGAGATGAATCAGTGAAATCTGTTGGTTCTTCATCTTCTCAGCGGTCGGTATCTTCTGTGTCTCGCTATTTTGGACAGACAATTGTGCCTAGGGCACCATATCGGGAGCTTTATGTCGCTTCTCTTGTAAATCATCGAGCTCGTGGCCGAGTTTATCAGAATCAGCGGCCGAATCAGAACAGACCTCGTAACAACTTGGAACGAAGGAATGCTCCTTCCCACCCAGTGCCTATGCCGTATAGCCAAATTCTACCATCTTTGATCCAGAATTCTTTGGTGGGACCTAAAGCTCTTAAGCCTGTTCCAGAGCCTTACCCTCCTGGGTACAATCCCCACGCTCAGTGTGGTTACCATGGCGGATCCCTGGGACATTCAACTGAAAATTGTAAAGCTTTTCAGGAAAAAGTACAACAGTTGATCGACCAAGAGTGCATTTCCTTTCCAGAAGGAGTTTTGTTTGTTCATGCCAACCTCTCAGCTGTCTAAGCTCGTAGATTCAGAGGGTCCTTTTCAAGAAGCCAGTGGTCCAGACAGGCGGGCGCCCTCAGTATTGGCAGTCCTCAGACTTCTCTATCATTTGTATTTGTAGTTTCTTTTCTGTTAGTTACTACTTGCTGTTAAACATTGTTTGTTTCGAATGGTAATATTGATAAAGTGACTATGCATTTTTCTGAATTAATCATGTCGCTGTCGCTCATTTATTGCATTGCACTGACACTTGCATTTTATTCACTCCACGTTGCCACTGTGATTAGCAAAGATTGTAGGGAGGATGACGAAACTAAATACTCATAACCGATGATCGTATGCTTTCGGATAAAACCTTGCCGATGACGTACAAGGCATTGTTTCAAATCCCCCAAACACTGGAGATATAAGGAGTTAGTCTCTTGTTAACCACTTCGAGCCAAGAAGTAGGAGTTCCTTTCGGACTTTTAAACCCTCACATTTTAACTCGGGGCAGGGTAGTTGTCAGTTAGCTTGACCAAGTGTTCAAGTCTTATAGAGGAGTGTTGCCTTTCGAGAACCAATCGCAGTTTAGTCCTCTCAAGAGGTCGTACCTCGTCAACCACAATGGTTAAATCTCACCAATCAGGAGTAAGACAGTTGCAGTCCTTTCGGAGCAATCAAGACAACCAGTGTCACACGACTTGTTCCAAGAAAAGAAACAGAAAGCCCGCTAAGTAAAAGAAATGAATAGCTGGAAAGCTAATACTTAGGCAAAAATCAGGGCATCCCGCTGGACTTCAAAAAAAAAATCGAAAAGAACTCAAAAGGAGTCAGTCCAGGCAAAAATTAGGGAATCAAAAGAATGAAAAAGAAAGGATATCAATAGAAAAATCCTCGAACAAGGAACAAAGTCGTGTAGATATAGACACCGAAAACGAAAAAGGAGTAACTGTCACTCCGAAAAACCTTGTGAGTTCCTTAACTATGGTTCTTACCATTCAACATACCTCTCGAAGAGGCGAGCGCTTGTGCCAAGTTAACTGAACATTAGGATCAGAGATCATCACGTAGAAGGGGTGGGTACAAATCGTAATTTGAGCCAAACATCCTTTATTTCACGAACCGTGAACCCGACCACGATACAACCCTTAAAAGACCTAATTGAGGTAAGATTTATTCTGAAAGCGCATTACGATAAGGTTGAGTAACCTGACTCCTTCTTGATTTGCTAATCATATCCTTGTTGTACTTTTCACTGATCACATCAGCAATATGTTTGAACTCTGGTTCATTCGTCACTCACAATCATAACATGTAAATGAGTGACAGCACAACTTTTTTCAAAATCAGCATGAACACTGCATTAAAATTACCATTCATGAATAAACAATTTTACTTGTAGGTCAGTAGTTGACATGAAGGAAATTACAACAGGGAATAATCAAACAGGACTGAATAATTCAGCAGTCTGGATCAGAATGGTGAATGTTGAGAAACCCTGTGAATCCGGGGCATTGATTTCCAGTGAGTTCGGAATCAGTTGGTCTGAGTACAAGTCCCGAAGCATCAGTTGATTATGGGACTGTTTGTTTGAGAAATAGTTGATCAGAAGCGAATCTTCTCGAGACCCAATCAGGGGCAATTATCCAGAATGCTGTGATTTGAGGACAGATCCTTCCAGTGTGAGATCAGATCAGGTTAAGTCGCTTCTACGCTCATTCAAGGGGTAAATCACTTCAGAGATGGTGAAGCCAACCATGTTGAGAGTTGTTTGATTGAGGGTGAATCCTTTCGGGGTACGGATGCAGGGGCAGGCCATCCTAAGGGCGCAAAAGTTATTCCTTATTCGAGAGGCACTTGATTTGAAGTATCTCTCTGAAGTTCAGAATGCTGGGGTAGTTCATATCAAACCATCTGGGTACAGATTTTCAGATTTCCTTTTAAGGACTATCCCAAAAAGGTCCCACAGGCTTGGGCATATCAGAAGCGAAGGATTTGTTCTTCTCCGTGTTATCAGAGTTACTCAGAGCTACTTGAGTAGATTCAGCTGATCTTCAAGTTTGAGACGAATTGTCAGGAAATCGTGTTACCGTCTATTGACCTTTCAACTGGAAACCGTAAATTCATACAGGATGTTGTCCAGCGTCAGGCGTGTATGACCCATCCCGGATGGCCTAAAAGCCCAATCCATATTGGCAATCGCTGTAAGGCCTAATCCGTGTTGGCGCATCATTTCGAAATCCAACCCTCATCGGTACGCAGGAAGACTTCGTCTGTTTTCCCCAGCAAAGTCCAATCTTCATTGGCACGGGTAAGCAATCCCCGATAGAAGTCCAATCATACTTGGCACGTTCGGTTACCCTCAGTAAGGTCAGCCATCCAAAAATCAGTTAATCTGGGGCAATTAGGTCGAGATTTGGCAAATCTCTCGCGGCTATGGGCACTGCTCCACGAATCAGTCGATCAGGGGCAAAAGATTATTGCAAGACTGGGACAAGTCACCCCGAGGGCACAAAAGCTATTTTGTTGGCACACCTCTTCGAGGTTCGAGAGGCAGAAGTGGTTCATGTCTGGCCGTCAGGGTACAAAAATGGTAGAGTCTTTTTCAAAATTGTTGCCGATTCAGGGGCAAGCCGTTGCGAGGTGGTCTCGTGACAAACTTTTTCCTTTCAAAACGAGGTGTCCTAGAATTCAGATTGGGGCATGTTGGTATCCTGGGGGCAAGTTTCCAAGAAGGTGGATGGAATTCGTATTCCCTAGCCTGAGTCTCGGGATAAAGGACCGACTTTATTTGACGTTATTCTCCATCAGATCGTGCCTCATCCCCAGAGGTTGAGATGACGTTATCCCTTACCGAAGGAGGGATTACTTTCCCCAGAAGAGTATCCTCATGGAAGTTGTCCAAAGGATATCCCCAGCAAGTCAAAATCAGTATCCCCTGCAGAGGTTGCACTCCCCAGAGAGTCGAGTAAGTGAAGGATCAATCCCCAACTTGGAGGATTCCCGCAGGGTTTAACCAAGTCATAGTTGGTTCATAAGGATTATTCCCATAGAAGATGGTTTTCTCCCTGCAGGTCGTCATGCCTTCGTCAGGATGATTATCCCCAGTGGAGTGGTAACTCTGAGTTGGTAAGCTGTGCCCGGACAACATCGTTTCCTCCAGAAGGATTCCCTCGTTCCCCAGCTGATTCGTTTCTTGCTCAGTTAGTTTACTTTCCCCAAGAGAGTCGATTCTTCCCCAGTGGAGTTACTCTCCCCAGCAGGTGTTCTTTCCTCCCAGTGGAAATCAAAGTTTAATCTCCTCGGTAGAGTTGGTTGTATGCCCGACATTTATTTTGGTCGGAGGACTTTATGATACCCGTTCATCCCCAACATGGTGATATTCGCTTTCAACAGCCGTGTTGAAGCAAGCTTGTCAAAGTTTCCCCAGCAGCTTGAGCCTGCATTTGCATTTGCATATAGTGTCATATTTGCATCTACCCAAAAATGCGTAGCATATCCGTGCTGTACGGAGCATTACGCCATTGTCAAACATGCGCATTTTGAAACATAGGCCAGGTTGGTTAACCTTTGGTATCCAAGTGTTGTTTCCCTTGCAGGTGGAAAGAGCTCTTGCTCAGATCAATTACCAAATATTAAACGTCTCAACATGAGACACGTGGCGATAATGTTTGCCTTGTCATTATTCCCCACAGAGTTGCTTGGTTAAGTTTCTCTTACCCCTCCAGCGGAGTATTTCTTCAAGATTGTTGTTATGTCGTTATCAAAAGGTTTCGCAAATCAAGTTGTAGAAGCTGCCGCCTATGTCGAAGTAGGTGTCTGGCAGTTTGAGTTCAGAAAATCCCCAGTAGAGTCCTTTTCAGATTTATTGCCATGTCAGCATTAAAGATTGAAAGATTGGACCATTATGTGTTACCCATTTGACTGATGGAATTAGCTACTGCAAAGATAGGCAGAGGAGCTGTATTCAAGAGTTATTATTCATAGCGATGGCGGTGTTATTTTTCCTGTAGTGGTGACAGAGAGTTATTACCCGTAGCGATGGCGGTGTTATTTCCCTGTAGTGATGGCAGAGTATTACCCGTAGCAATGGCGGTGTTGTTTACCCGTAGCGATGGCGGTGTTCTTCTCCTGTAGTGATGACAGAGTATTACCCGTAGTGATGGCGGTGTTCTTCTCCTGTAGTGATGACAAGATTATTTCCCGTAGTGGTGGCGGAGTATTTCCCGTAGCGATGGCAGTGTTATTTTCCCAGAGTATTACCCATAGCAATGGCGGTGTCGTTTACCCGTAGTGATGACGGTGGTATTTTCCCAGAGTATTTCCCGCAGTGGTGGCGGTGGTATTACCCGCAGTGATGACAGTGTTATTTTCCCAGAGTATTTCCCGCCGTGGTGGCGGTAGTATTGCCCGTAGTGATGTCGGAGCTCTTTTCCTGTATCGTTGGCAGAGTTATGTTTGTTGACAGAAGTACTTCCCCAGTGAAGTCATCCAAGTTCCATTGATGGATAAGGTTCCCCAAGCAGTGGTGCAGTTTACCTCTGCGGTTGGCAAATTTTCGGGTTCTTGGTATTAAACCGTCTCGTACCTCGAATGTTTGAAGGCCGTTCGCTCTTCACCCAGTTGGGTCCAAGTCGCTTGAATAGGGGCAATTGTTGCACCCTAAAATTTGCTCAACCTATGTCACCTGGTTTATGTTTCAATTGCATTGTCATTTGCATACTAAGTCATGTACGTAGTCTAATCATTTGCATAACATAGCATAAGAAGGCATCTAACAAGGGATCAAGTGCCTTTCTTATCAGAAAGAGGCCCATCATGGGGTTTTATTCAAGCTTAAGACCATCCAAGTAATCAAGAAATGAGTTGAAGCTTTGAAAAGTTTGAAGGTCAACCAGTGGATTTCTCTCCCAATCTGGGGGATATGTTGAAGATCATCAATGACTGAGAGTATGGAAGGTGTACAAAGATCATGGAAGACCTAGAGGGTCATTTTGAAGATGATACAAATCATTAATACAAGTACCAGAGCTACAGTTGAATGCAGTCAACTAGGGTTTCATCTGGGTCAATCCTAGGTCAAATGGTTGATTGGAGGGCATCAAGGCCTACTTGGAGTATGTGGAATTCATGAATTGGTATGGGTATGCATGTGTGGTGTTGTTCCAAGGATAAATCAAAAGGAATCAAGAAGAAGAGGAGTTATTAGATTAGGGTTTCAGTGTAAAAAACCCTAATCCAGGCCTAACTTCCAAGCCAGATAAGTCAAAATGCAAGTTTCAAATGAATTCTTGGTCAACATGAAACTTGTATAGCATCTCAATATCTTTAATTTGAGTACTATAAGTCTTCAAGGAGATTTATAGAACTCAAGTTATGGTTCTTGCAAGTTATGGGTCCCCAGAGGATACTGAAATTTATCTGTGAAAGTCACTTGACTTCCAAGCAACTTTTTCCCATCAAGGAGTTTTCAAATGGATTCTTGGCCAACATAAGAGTTGTAGATCTGGATCTTAGCTTTAATTTGAGTACTATAAGTCCTCAAGAGGATTTGTATAATTCAAGTTATGGTCTTGGCAATCCAGGGGTATTTTGGGAAAGTTGAATTACAGGTCATTTTTTAGCATAGGTCAAAATCTCCATGTTCCACTTCTCAAATGAAAAATTGTTCAACATAAAATGTGCTTAAAATGATGTTTTTAGGTCAAATAAGTCATCGTGGTGGATTGATCGGCTTATTTCAAAAAAGTCACTTAAAATGGCCTAAAAAAAGGGAATAAGTCAAATAAAGTTTGGTGAAAAAAATCAAATTTTGGGTTAGAGGTCACAAACAAGCCATATGACATACCAATTTGATTGTAAAATGCATTTTAAAGACAATGGCATTGCCACAACTTTGAATTGAGGGTTATTTCAAGGACTTGCTTTGTAAATTGGTTACTTGAACCATAAGGCACAATTGCAAAACCTCATTTCCAAGCAAATGCAAGGCTCCTTTTCCATCCATACACCTCCAATATCTCATTTGGAGAGAATTTAAACTCATAACCAAGTGAATTGCAAGCCAAAAACATGAGATGGTATGTGCATAGCATAAGAAGAGATTTTCATGACATGAGAAGTTGATTTTCTCATTGGATCAATCTAGAACTTTCTAGGGTCTTCAAATACATTCTATAGGATCAATCTAGAACTTTCTAGGGTCTTCAAATACATTCTATATATACTTGTGAAGAGGTTCAAAGCAAGGGTTGGTGATTCATTTGTGCAAAAACCATAGATTGACATTGGAGTTTGGAAGAGAAAAAGTTATCAAGAATTTAATCTTCTCCAACAAACTTCAACAAAGGTTTTCCGCACTTTTTGGCAAGAAAAAACGAGCTCCAACTACTCCGTTTTGACGCTCCGAAGCCGGTATGTGAAATTCACTTTTTCTATGGTTTTAGGACGAATTAGATTAGATTATTCATGTGGTTAGGATCTGGAAAATGTATAGATGAAATTAGGATCAAGAAATTAAGGATTAGAGACTTTTTTGGATGAGTATGTTTTCTTGATGATGATATATCTCTTTGATCATGGAGTTTTGAAGAAATCTAAGAGCATATTTGGAATCCTTGATATTTTTCCTTCAAGTTTGACTAAAATTTCGTGCGAAACGGTTAAGAATCGATGGAGTTATGTTGCTCGGAAGTTACCGAAAAAATGTCACCACCGGAACAGCTACAGTACCGCGCGGGTACTGTTCCCACCCCCACTCGTGAGGCCCACACGGACATGGCTTTGGAATTCTGTTGTTCGCACCCCTGGCCCAATGCACATTAACTTAGTTTAATTTATTTTCGTTCTTTTTTTCTGTTTTAATAGCTGTTTGGATTAATTGCGTTAAAAATAGTAAAAATGATCGAAAAATTATGAAGTTTTTTTCTGTAGATCTTAATTGTCTTAAGAAATTGTAGGAGTTGAGTTTGCATTTTTAGGATTTTATTTGAATTAGTTACGAATTTTCTTTTGTGCTAATATCCATTGTTATGCATAATTGGTATTGCTGTTTGTTTAATTTTGTTCTCTTTGATGCTTTATGCTTTTGAGCTGATTCTTTCGATATGAAATAGAGGACATACATAGGTTTCCCCTGGAATTTTCTTAGAATTTTTAAAATTGATTAGATTCTGTTTTAGGTGTGTAGTTTAGAGCCTTCCCAAATAATGGTTTCCCATGACCAAATTTCATTTAGTAATTGTTTAGATGACCTAGAAATTGATTTAGGTCCTGATTCTGGAATATTAGAATGTTCAAACATGCATAGGAATTTTATTAGAATTTTACAGTTTAGTTTTCTATTTTTTTTTGGGTTTCGCAAATGATTGTTGCTTTCGGTGTTCTCTCTTGAGTGCTTTGCCTTGTTTGGAGCGTTTGGTGGACTTGGAGCTTGAAGACTTTGGATTCCTTTTTAGATGAGCTTCTGGACATGATGAAGATGCTTTGGCTAGAAGAGTGGGGCTTGGAGTGGATCTTTCTTTCTCTTTTAAGTTTGTTTTAGGAGTTGGTAGAATTAGACTTTTAGGGAGAGCTTTTGTAGAATTAGTTCATTTCTTCCATCAAACATAGAATGCATTGTTTGCTTCTATTCTATCCTATGATGAAAAGTCCTCTTAGGGAAGTCCATCTCTCCTTAGGAGGGAAGTGAGGCATACCCTAGAGAGTAGAACTTTTGAGGATACACTTCCACTTCGATGTTGGTTCTTGTTGAATTCCTTTGGTTTTCAGCAAGTATGCCAACATTGCAACTTGATCTTGATGACAAATCTCTTCTTGGAGTGTGCTTGCTAAAGCTTGGAGATGAAGATTGAAGAAGCTTGAAGATGGAATCTAGCTCAAAGATAAAACCTTTGCTGTCATTTCAACTTTGCTGTTCAGAGCGTGTTGTTGCTGTTTGTTGTAGGAGTTTGTTGCTGCTGCTTGGGCTGCCTCCTCTGTATCTTTTGTTTTTCTCTGTATTGTCTGTTGGCTTGTGCTGCTTGCCCTTTAGGCTTGAAGTGAAGTTGATTCACTTTGCCTGTTGCTTTCTTAGGTTCGAGGTTGAGTGGGACTCCCTTGCCTTGCTTGTTTTGCTGCATCTCATGCATACTTACTGTTTATTGTATCTGCTGTTTCTTTTCCGTTTATCCCCTAAGATCTCTGATTTCCTCTGTGCAGGAGGTAATTATGACAGACATTAGGTGTTAATCCATGCATGACAACATTAGGGTAGTTTTGATTCCCTTTCAAACCCTAGGATTTTTTTAGACTTCTTTCTCTTCTATCTCAGAACAACTCAAAACACAGTAATAAGGATAATCGATGTCGTACGCTACGAGCCTTAAGCTATTTGAGGAAGATTGCTGGAGGGTCACTCTTCAGTAACCTGATTGCTTAGTGTGTCACCCTTAGGGTGACATACGACGTAGTCACCCTAAAATCATAGTCTCTAGTGCGTTAGAGATTGCAAATATCATAAAAGACAGTTCTTGCATAAAAGACTGATAACAAACATCAAAGTGTCATTTTTGTCCGCTTGGACTCTTAATCAGGAAAAACCCTTTCATAAGGAGATAAAAAACATTCAGACAAGCTTGTGTCTTCCGTAGCCCGAACTACGTTTGCTCTGATCTTTCATGCTGTATGAAAGTACGTAGGCATATGATGCGATATCCTAGCGAGCAACCTTCCCCTCCTTTCCAGTAGGTAGGCGAACTACGTTGACTCTGATTTCTCGTTCCAGACGGGAATACGTAGGCATAAAGTGCGATACTTTGCCGAGTCATTTTATTTTCTTTTAACCCTAGACCTAGAGAATAGATAGAATAATAATCCGTACTAGAAAACAAGCGTGGATCCCATCGAGTACGACGGACGTGAGGGGTGCTAATACCTTCCCCTTGTGTAACCGACTCCCGAATCCAGGATTTGGTTGCGATGACCATTTCTTTTCCGTCTTTGCGGTAGGTTTACTTCAAGCATTTCCTTTCCCTCTGTTGGGATAAATAACGCACGGTGGCGACTCTTCTGTTCAGCCGGCGCCGATTTTCGCAGTAGCGACATGGGGGAGAGTTGTAACACCCCAAATTCTTGGAATATTTATTTAATTTATTTAAATATGAATATTTGTATTTTTGGTGATTTTCATTGGTTGGTGTGAATATTGGGAATTATGGAGTTTTGATTTATTTATTTAAATAATAGTATATAATATGAATATATTTAGTATTATCATTAATTTAAATAAATATATGTTAATTTAAGGGAAAAGTGTATATTTGAGGAGGAGTTAGTGAGGGTGAAATTGGAAAGCCCATTTTAAAGGCCCAAAGTTAGGTTTAACAAAAAAGAATTTTGAGGGAATTAGGATTCATTCTTGTTAGACCGTGAAAAGAGAAGAAAAAGAGACCAGAGCTCTAAGGGAAGAGGATAGAGGCAAGGTTTCGTGAGGTTTCCAATAACTCAAAGGAGAAAGATTTGGAATCGGCAAATTAAAGTATGGGGAGTATTGCCTTCATTGTTTTCAATATATGATTCAATGTATTTAAAACCGATTTAAAGATTTAGGAGGTTTTTGAGTTTGAGGAAATTAAGCCTTCGTGGCCAAATCTGTTTTTGAGGTTGTTTAAGTATGGGGAGTATTACCTTCATTGTTTTCAATATATGATTCAATGTATTTAAAGCCGATTTAAGGATTTAGGAGGTTTTTGAGTTTGAGGAAATTAGGCCTTCGTGGCCAAATCTGTTTTTGAGATTGTTTAAGTATGGGGAGTATTACCTTCATTGTTTTCAATATATGATTTAATGTATTTAAAGCCAATTTAAGGATTTAGGAGGTTTTTGAGTTTAAGGAAATTAGGCCTTCGTGGCCAAACCTGTTTTTAAGGTTGTTTAAGTATGGGGAGTATTGTCTTCATTGTTTCAATATGTTATTCAATGTGTTTAAAGACAATTTAAGGGTTTAAGGATTTTGAGTATTGAATTGTTGTTGCCTTTCTGGTGAGTTTAATGAGTTTGAGAGATTTGAACTGATGGTCTGATAGGTTTGAAGCTAATTTGGGAGTAAGGGAAATTAGGCCTTCATGGCCAAAATCTGTTGTCGAGGTTTTATCCGTATAGGGTAATTGATAATGAGAACTCTAATGAATGTGGGAAAATTGTAAGGATTTTATGGGAATTAGAGGCGTGAATATGATACGGAATTGACCTAATAAGTCGTAGATTTTGTGCCTTTATCACCGTAATACCTTAGGAATGATTTAGGGATGTTTTGGGGGCATTGGGGAAGGAAATCGTATGGACTTTTGGGATGGTTTTAGTGCTGGTGCGTAACAGCGTTTTGCTGTAAGCGCGAGTTTGCATAAAAAATGATCCTTTGCACGGCGAACACTCGCCCCAGACTCGCACGACAAACTGTCCAGCGAACGTAGCAGAGTTTTGCGAATTATGTTCTTGTGCAGTGTTGTCTTGATGCTTCGATGCTGTGAATTATCTCGAGTATGACTGTGATTCATATACGATTAACACATCATTGTATGATGATTCCTATGAGTAATGATGATGAGTTATGATGTTGATTCCATGAGTTTTTGATGATTATATGATGACATGATTATTATGATGATTTTGATGAATGATGAATGATGAATGATGATTTTAAAGTGTGCATCATGCATCCATATGCATTCTGGACTTCGGAGTAGTGTTTGACTCTTGTGGCTTCAGTCCCGATGGGGGATGTGAAGTATTTTGTTGTGCTCCGGTTCTTGTGTAGAATCAATTGTATTGATGGAGATCTATGGAGGGTTTATGGCTCAGTGTCCATTGAACTTCGATGAATTGGTACCACATGCATGAGTCTTTTGCATTTGCATTTATGTGACAATTTTGTGTAATTTATGATATTATGGCTTTTTGATGTTTCCCTGATGATTATGATGATGTTGAATACGAAAAATGATGTTATTTTATATATTGATTCCTATATTGATTATTATGAATCGTTTTACTCACTCTGCCTGTTTGAATGTTGCCTCCACGTGGGTAACTTGCAGATGACCAGGTTTAGCCGTGGATGTTGTCGAGGACTTTTTGGAGTTTTTGACTTTTGGTTGACTTAGAGGGTCTTGCTCTGATAGTGTAACATCGTGTTGGGGTCTTTGAGTTAAACCGTGTTTTATTGATTATTGTTTATATGATTATGTTGTTACGCAAGGAAAACTTTGGATTTTGCCTTTTTGAGTTCTGCTTCCTTTTGAGCAATTTTTGAGTAATATTGGAAAAACCCGTTGTTTACGGAGCATTGACTTTTATTTGAGTTATTGAGAAATGTACGCCCTTTGAGGTGATTCTTATTATGTTTAATATTTTACTCTGATAAATGTGATTAGATTTTCCATTATATTTGTGGGGTAGAAAAGGGTGTTACATTAGTGGTATCAGAGCAGGTCGGTCTGTCCGGCCAAATTGTCTAATGTTATTTGTTCCCTAGTATGCGACATGTGTGTGAAAACACTGTCAATACACGTTTTTTTTCTAACCTTTGTCTGCAGAAGTGGGAATGAAACAAGTGGGGGAGAAGCTTGTGCTTCTCCAAGATGCTTCAAGTGTGGAGTGGTGGCTTAGTGTGTTGTTGAATGCTCTTATAGTTTGGTAAAGATGGTTTATGCCTCATCATGATTTTCGGCTGTCTTTTGACAAATTAAGGAACTGATCACCCTTAATCTCTTGTTGATAGTAGACAGAGTCATGTTGGATGGGATAGACGTGTCTTGCAAGCTTAGATGGCGTGTGCAGTGAATTGTTTTGAGTTAAGCTAAGTGCTTACATATTGTTTTGGTGAGTCAGTGCAGGATGGTGCTGAGATGTTTATTTTGATGGAAACTTTGAGTGTTAATAAAGTAGGGAAGTTGGTGGTGTGCCAATTATTTGTGATTATCCGGAAGGTTTTCGTGATGAGATAAGTGATTTACCGCCAGAACGTGAAGTGGAGTTTACGATCGAGCTAGTTCCTGGAACTAGTTTGGTAGCGATGGCTCCATATCGTATGTACACACTAGAATCGAAGAATTTGAAGAATCAACTTGAATATTTGCTTGAGGAGAGGTTATTTTGTCCAAGTGTGTTGTAACACCCCCTTTCTATGCCCCCAAATAATACAATTAATCATTTAGGCATAAATTTAAAATTTCATCTGAGTACATTTGTAACATGGCATAAAAGGGAAATATCACATTATCGCAAAAATTCCAACACATACAACACCTGCTCAACAGATATGCAACAACGGGATAACACCCACAAGAAATATTTAGAACAAAGGCGGAAATATCCAAATATTTCATAATTCACCAAACATGTATTCACATATACAGTTATCATTCATCATGTTTTACAAAACATATCAACAGCAGATACATACTCAGATGTATCACAAAAGAATCAAAATAAATCCTATCTACCCGGTGCTACATATCAGAGCCGACCGACCAAAAAGGGAAGAAGCCACGCTTCACAAAAATACCTTCAGCAATCTAATCTGCAATGCCTCATAGAGCATTAAAAGAAACCACAGAAGGGTGAGAAACGATATCATAATAACAATGCATACAAACATATATATATATATTTATATATATATACACATAATATCCAATATACGTCTTTCGCATTCTCACCACAACTCACCGCGTCATACCGTACATCGCAATGTATTCTCATTATCTATTTACAAATAGAACACCATGCATATACAATATGCATCAACAATGTTTACATCAGTTCATAAACACACAAAAGATACATATTCATATATTCACACATACATGTGTCTTCAAGCATACCAATCATGCCAATCATCAGCAATTCATATAAACATTTACATTTATGTTTATTCACCATACACCATGCAGGATGTCAACATGCAACTCATAGAGACCGACACACGACTCTATGCAGATGCAAATGCGGTACCGACTCATTTCAGCAGGTTCAATTGAAGAACCAAATAACCATCGCTCACACCCCACATGGGCACACGAGGTTCTGCAGATTCTACGCGGAATCAAAATAACCATCGTAACATACGAGGTTCTGCAAATCCACCGAGGGATCAATAATTAACCATCGCTCACACCCCACAAGGGCACACGAGGTTCTGCAGATTCACCGAGGAATCAATAATTAACCATCGCTCACACCCCACAAGGGCACACGAGGTTCTGCAGATTCACCGAGGAATCAATCGACACAAGAATGCATACCATGATGCTTCACATGCAACATGACTCATGACACTCTTGAAATGCACACATGTTTACAAACATACTCATGCATTCTACACATTCATCGCATATATTCATACAAACATCATAGATTTTTAATCAAGCTAAACAATGCACACAATTGCCCAAACGGCCACAATTCATAATCTAGGATTCACGCCATACGGCTACCCACATCACATCACAAACCAGCATATAAGCTATTAAATCAAAGAAGGGTCGATCGCCACCGAAACCCCAAGCCACGACAGCACCATGCAACAGGGAAAATTCATCCTGCTACGTTCGCTACACGCTCGCCTAGCGAGCGTTCGCTACCTCCTCGCCT
Source organism: Lathyrus sativus (assembly GCA_963859935.3). Lineage (NCBI taxonomy): Eukaryota > Viridiplantae > Streptophyta > Magnoliopsida > Fabales > Fabaceae > Lathyrus > Lathyrus sativus. The sequence goes on from OZ012738.1 coordinate 261,257,115, forward strand.
AGCGAACTGCTAGCGAGCAAGAACAGAGGCTACAAACCTCGTTCACTACCCCGTTCGCCACAGCGAACCTCCAGCGAGCTCCTCGCTACTCCCTGCGCAGCCAGCGAGGGACATCAGGATCTCACTGTCCCAAGTCTGGGACCGTTCGCTGCACGCTCGCCTAGCGAGCTGCTAGCGAGTCGTTCGCTGTGTGCTCGCCTAGCGAACTGCTAGCGAGTCGCCTGCGAACAGCAACATTCAGTTCTGCTCTAGCACCTCCAAACTTACCAAAATCACCCGATTAAATCCAAAGTTATTCCAGTAGCCTTAGTCTAACATATATCGTCTAACCTACATCATCTAATCACGATTCCAACCGTTAAACAACAATTCCTTTCGATTAAACCAAATTCAACCTAAAATGGAAAGTGTAGAAAAACTACCAACAATCCAAAACAATCCAACAAAATCATATATCATTATACACATTGATAGAATAATAAAGTTTCACACCCTTACCCGATCAATCGAAAGCTTTGGTGATGATTTCTTGAAGTTCTAGGCTTTCCTCTTCTTTTCTCTCCACTTTCTCTTCTCCTTTTTCTTTCTCTTGTTTTTCTTTCTATGTTACTATATTCTTTTCTTTTCCTCTCTCATCTCATATTTCTATTTCTTTCCTCTCAAATTCTTTCCACACACTAATTAATCAATTCTCACAAAAATATCCACTTAGCATAATCACTAATGCCCAAAATACCCTCCAACCTATTTTTACCCGAAACACTCAAAATCGGTAAAAAGAGAAAATAGCATAATGTGTACACATAACATATTAAACACATAAATCCTATATTTAAAATAATAATTCAATAAATTAAATTAAAAGGACTCAAAATAAAGGAAATCGGAAACGGGGCATTACAACTCTCCCCCACTTAGGAATTTTCGTCCTCGAAAATATTACCTGATTCGAACAGCTCAGGATGCGACTCACGCATCTTACTCTCCAATTCCCAAGTCATATTGCCTTCCGCAGCACCTCCCCATGCTACTTTTACAAGCGAAATACCCTTGCCTCTTAGGTTCTTAACTTCGCGGTCCAAAATCATAATCGGTAAAACCTCAACCGTAAGATTATCTCTTACCTCCACCTCATCCATAGGAATCACATGTGACGGATCTGGAACATACTTCCGAAGTTGCGAAACATGGAACACATCATGCAAATTGGAAAGACTCGGAGGCAACGCCACACGATAAGCCACCGCACCAACTCGTGCAATAATTTGATACGGACCAATAAAACGAGAAGTCAACTTCTTCGACTTCAAAGCACGGCCCACACCCGTAACCGGTGTAACTCTAAAAAACACATGGTCACCTTCTTGAAATTCAAGATCCTTCCTTCTCTTGTCATGATAACTCTTTTGCCTATTCTGAGAAGCTTTCATCTTCTCCCGAATAAACTTCACCTTCTCCGTCATTTGTTGTACCATCTCCGGTCCAACTACCGATCTCTCTCCGGTTTCATGCCAACACAAAGGTGTTCGACATCTCCGGCCATACAAAGCCTCAAAGGGTGCCATACCAATACTTGCATGAAAACTGTTGTTGTAGGTGAACTCGATCAATGCCAGAAAGCTATCCCAAACACCACCTTGCTCGAGCACACAAGCACGCAACAAGTCCTCCAACGATTGAATCGTCCTCTCAGTTTGGCCATCCGTCTGCGGATGATACGCCGAACTCAATCTCAACTTAGAACCTAAAGCCTTTTGCAAACCTTCCCAAAATCTCGAAGTAAATCTAGGATCTCTATCCGACACGATACTCTTGGGAACTCCATGCAACTTCACAATCACCCGAACATAAATCTCGGCTAACTTTTCCAAAGGATAACTAATATCAATCGGAATAAAGTGAGAAGATTTAGTAAGCCTATCAACAATCACCCAAATAGCATTGTGACTTCTTTGCGTATTTGGTAAACCCGTAACAAAATCCATTGATATACTATCCCATTTCCATTCCGGAATATCCAACGGTTGCATCAAACCGCTAGGCTTCTGATGTTCCACCTTAGACTTCTGGCAAGTCAAACACGAATACACAAACCGAGCTACATCCCTCTTCAATCTGGACCACCAAAAGATTTTCTTCAAATCTTGATACATCTTATTCGCACCCGGATGAATACTCAATTTACTCCGGTGTCCTTCCTCCAATATCATCTTTCTCAAATCCACATCGTCGAGAATACAAATACGACCACGGAATTTCAAAACTCCAAAATTATCAACCTTAAAGTCCTCATTCTCATTCATCATCAAATCTACAAATTTCAAATCCAACTTTTGCTTTTCACGAACGGTAGCTAGAAAATCATTCGTAACATACAACATACCAAGTTTCACACTTCTCGGTGTCATTTCACAAACCAAACTCAAATCTCTAAAACTCTCCAAAAGTTCCCATTCTCTTACCATCAATGTAGACATATGCACTAACTTCCGGCTCAAAGCATCAGCTACAACATTTGCCTTACCCGGATGGTAATTCAAACCAAAGTCATAATCCTTTAAAAACTCTAACCACCTCCTTTGCCTCATATTCAATTCCTTTTGTTCAAATAAATACTTCAAACTCTTGTGGTCGCTAAAAACTTCAAATCTCGCACCATAGAGATAATGCCTCCAAATTTTCAAAACAAAGACCACGGCCGCCAATTCCAAATCATGCGTTGGATAATTCTTCTCATGCACTCTCAATTGCCTTGAAGCATAAGCCACAACTTTACCGTCTTGCATCAAAACACCACCCAAACCGGACAAAGAAGCATCACAATAAACCACAAACGATTCCGTCGGATTTGGCAAAATCAAAACCGGCGTCATTGTCAACCGTCTCTTAAGTTCAACAAAACTCTTCTCACAATTAATGTCCCAAACAAAAGTCTTTCCCTTACAAGTCAACTGAGTCAACGGAAGTGCCAACTTCGAAAATCCCTCAATAAACCTCCGATAATAACCGGCCAAACCCAAAAAACTTCGGATCTCCGTAACCGACTTAGGAGCCTCCCATTGCATCACCGCATCAATCTTGGACGGATCAACACAAATACCATTACCAGAAATAACATGCCCAAGAAAACTCACTTCCGATAACCAAAACTCGCACTTGGATAACTTAGCATACAATTGCTTCTCCTTCAAAACTTTCAACACAACCCGCAAATGCTCTTCATGCTCTTCTTGGGACTTAGAGTAAATCAAAATGTCGTCAATAAACACAACTACGAAACGATCCAACTGCTCATGAAAGATACGATTCATATATTCCATAAACATACCCGGCGCATTAGAAACTCCGAATGGCATCACAGAAAATTCATAATGACCATACCGTGTCCTAAAAGCCGTCTTTTGAATATCTTCTCCTTTAACACGAATCTGGTGATAACCTGACCTCAAATCAATCTTACTAAAAACACGGGCACCAACCAATTGGTCCATCAAATCATCAATTCTAGGAAGCGGATACTTATTCTTAATAGTCACCTTGTTCAACTGCCGATAATCAATACACAACCGCATGCTCCCATCTTTCTTCTTCACCAACAATACTGGCGCACCCCAAGGAGAAACACTCGGCCTAACAAATCTCTTTTCCAATAAATCATTCAATTGTCTCTTCAACTCTACCAACTCCGATGCCGACATACGATACGGTGCCATCGAAATCGGTCTAGTACCAGGAACTAGATCAATCGAAAACTCAACTTCCCTTTCCGGCGGTACATCCGTAATGTCCTCCGGAAATACTTCTGGAAAGTCACATACCACTGGAACCAAATCCAATTCAACCTTATTCTCTACCGACAGCGACGCAAACAAACAGAACACTTGAGCTTCATCCGCCAAAAGTTTCTTCAACTCTTTAGTGGATAGAAAACTCTCTTCCTCCTCATCTCCCAAAGATGGAAACCTCACCAACTTGTGATAACAATCAATACGAACTCTATTATACTGCAACCAATTCATACCCAAAATCACATCTAATCCTTCTAATGGCAAACACACCAAGTCCATAATAAAGTCCTTACCATACATGGTCAAGGGACAACTCAAACATACCGAAGACGTAGTTACCAACCCCGAAGCGGGCGTCTCAATAATCATATCACCACCACAAGAAGAAAAACACAAATCCAAACGCTTAGCGCACTCGAAAGAAATAAACGAATGAGTCGCTCCGGTATCGATAATAGCAACTAAAGGCATATTATTAATAAAGCATGTACCTTTAATCAACCGATCAGCATTAGTAGTGTCTGCACCCGCTAATGCAAATACCTTCCCGCTTGACGGAGCTTGCTTTTCCTTAGTACACTTCGTACTAATATGACCAACCTCCCCACAGTTAAAACACTTAAACACATTCCTTCTACATTCAGTTGTAGCATGACCGAGACCACCACAGTTAGCACACTTTTCCCCAGCCTTCTTACACTCAAAAGATTTGTGCCCCTCTTCGCCGCACCTATAGCACTTAATGGGACCAGAACTTCCTCCTCCGGATTTCTTGACAAAGTGTTCCCTATGCTTGCCTTTATCAGCAGGCGTCACATAAGGCCCACTCCTTACTAGTTGCTTCCCTCGCCTTTCATTCAAACTCTTATAGTGAGTAGAACGAGCCCTACTATCCTCTTCGAAAATTCTACAGCATTCGGTTAAGTCCGAAAATCTTCGAATCCTCTGATATCCCACAGCTTGCTTGATCTCCGGGCGCAAGCCGTTCTCGTACTTAGTACACTTGGAAAATTCCGTCGTCACTGCATCATAGTGAGGATGGAATTTCACCAACTCCGTAAACTTGGTCGCGTAGTCAACCACGGACATGTTCCCTTGTTTCAATTCTAGAAACTCCATTTCCTTCTTTCCCTTCACACTCTCCGGACAATACTTCCTCAAAAATTCAGTGCGAAACAAATCCCAAGTTATTTCCTCATCATCAACTTCAAGAATTTGTCTTATGCCGACCCACCAGTCATCGGCTTCTTCTCTCAGCATGTGACACCCAAGTCTCACCTTGTTCCTCTTAGCGCAATTCATAACTCTGAAGATCCTCTCGACTTCCTTCAGCCAAATCTGAGCACCGTCCGGATCAAACCTTCCTTTGAACACCGGCGGCTGATTCTTTCTGAACTCATCGTTAGCATTCACATTCGGCGCGCCCTGCACCGCTCGAGCCATAGCCTCCAATGTCGCAGCCATAGCGTTGTCATTACGACCAGCCATATTCTGATTCTTCCCAAAAATAACAACAAGGTCAAACAACCGTTCAACCAACAAAACAGCGAGACAGATACAACTGACTCAACACTGGCTCTGATACCACTTAATGTAACACCCCCTTTCTATGCCCCCAAATAATACAATTAATCATTTAGGCATAAATTTAAAATTTCATCAGAGTACATTTGTAACATGGCATAAAAGGGAAATATCACATTATCGCAAAAATTCCAACACATACAACACCTGCTCAACAGATATGCAACAACGGGATAACACCCACAAGAAATATTTAGAACAAAGGTGGAAATAGCCAAATATTTCATAATTCACCAAACATGTATTAACATATACAGTTATCATTCATCATGTTTTACAGAACATATCAACAGCAGATACATACTCAGATGTATCACAAAAGAATCAAAATAAATCCTATCTACCCAGTGCTACATATCAGAGCCGACCGACCAAAAAGGGAAGAAGCCACGCTTCACAAAAATACCTCCAGCAATCTAATCTGCAATGCCTCATAGAGCATTAAAAGAAACCACAGAAGGGTGAGAAACGATATCATAATAACAATGCATACAAACATATATATATATATATATATATATATATATATATATATATATATATATATATATATATATATATATATATATATATATATATATATATATATATATATATATATATATATATATATATATATATATATATATATATATATATATATATATATATATATATATATATATATATATATATATATATATATATATATATATATATATATATATATATATATATATACATAATATCCAATATACGTCTTTCGCATTCTCACCACAACTCACCTCGTCATACCGTACATCGCAATGTATTCTCATTATCTATTTACAAATAGAACACCATGCATATACAATATGCATCAACAATGTTTACATCAGTTCATAAACACACAAAACATACATATTCATATATTCACACATACATGTGTCTTCAAGCATACCAATCATGCCAATCATCAGCAATTCATATAAACATTTACAATTATGTTTATTCACCATACACCATGCAGGATGCCAACATGCAACTCATAGAGACCGACACACGACTCTATGCAGATGCAAATGCGGTACCGACTCATTTCAGCAGGTTCAATTGAAGAACCAAATAACCATCGCTCACACCCCACATGGGCACACGAGGTTCTGCAGATTCTACGCGGAATCAAAATAACCATCGTAACATACGAGGTTCTGCAAATCCACCGAGGGATCAATAATTAACCATCGCTCACACCCCACAAGGGCACACGAGGTTCTGCAGATTCACCGAGGAATCAATAATTAACCATCGCTCACACCCCACAAGGGCACACGAGGTTCTGCAGATTCACCGAGGAATCAATCGACACAAGGATGCATACCATGATGCTTCACATGCAACATGACTCATGACACTCTTGAAATGCACACATGTTTACAAACATACTCATGCATTCTACACATTCATCGCATATATTCATACAAACATCATAGATTTTTAATCAAGCTAAACAATGCACACAATTGCCCAAACGGCCACAATTCATAATCTAGGATTCACGCCATACGGCTACCTACAGCACATCACAAACCAGCATATAAGCTATTAAATCAAAGAAGGGTCGATTGCCACCGAAACCCCAAGCCACGACAGCACCACGCAACAGGGAAAATTCATCCTGCTACGTTCGCTACAAGCTCACCTAGAGAGCTGCTAGCGAGCGCTCGCTACCTCCTCGCCTAGCGAACTGCTAGCGAGCAAGAATAGAGGCTACAGACCTCGTTCGCTACCCCGTTCGCCACAGCGAACCTCCAGCGAGCTCCTCGCTACTCCCTGCGCAGCCAGCGAGGGACATCAGGATCTCACTGTCCTAAGTCTGGGACCGTTAGCTGCACGCTCGCCTAGCGAACTGCTAGCGAGTCGCCTGCGAACAACAACATTCAGTTCTGCTCTAGCACCTCCAAACTCACCAAAATCACCCGATTAAATCCAAAGTTGTTCCAGTAGCCTTAGTCTAACATATATCGTCTAACCTACATCATCTAATCACGATTCCAACCGTTAAACAACGATTCCTTTCGATTAAACCAAATTCAACCTAAAACGGAAAGTGTAGAAAAACTACCAACAATCCAAAACAATCCAACAAAATCATACATGATTATGCACATTGATAGAATAATAAAGTTTCACACCCTTACCCGATCAATCGAAAGCTTTGGTGATGATTTCTTGAAGTTCTAGGCTTTCCTCTTCTTTTCTCTCCACTTTCTCTTCTCCTTTTTCTTTCTCTTGTTTTTCTTTCTATGTTACTATATTCTTTTCTTTTCCTCTCTCATCTCATATTTCTATTTCTTTCCTCTCAAATTCTTTCCACACACTAATTAATCAATTCTCACAAAAATATCCAATTAGCATAATCACTAATGCCCAAAATACCCTCCAACCTATTTTTACCCGAAACACTCAAAATCGGTAAAAAGAGAAAATAGCATAATATGTACACATAACATATTAAACACATAAATCCTATATTTAAAATAATAATTCAATCAATTAAATTAAAAGGACTCAAAATAAAGGAAATCGGAAACGGGGCGTTACATGTGTCACCATGGGGTGCACCAATTTTGTTAGTTAAGAAGAAAGAAGGTTATGTGAGGCTTTGTATGGATTATAGACAATTGAACAAGGTGACCCTCAAGAATAAGTGTCCATTTCCAAGGATTGATGATTTGATGGATCAGTTGGTTGTTTCAAGTGTGTTCAGTAAGATAGATTTGAGATCTGGGTATCATCAGATTCGTGTGAAGGCTGAAGATATTCAGAAGACTGCTTTTAAAACAAGGTATGGACATTATGAGTATTCTGTGATTCCATTTGGTGTGACTAATATGCTAGGTGTCTTTGTGGAGTACACAAACAAGATTTTTCCATCCGTATTTGGACAAGTTTGTGGTTGTGTTCATTGATGATATTTTGATATATTCGAAGAGTGAAGAGGATCATGCTGAGCATCTGAAAATTGTGTTATTAGTGTTGAAAGAGAAGCAGTTGTATACTAAACTTTCTAAGTGCGATTTTTGGTTGAAATAAGTGAGGTTCCTTGGCGCGTCTTTGGCGGCGCGTCTTTTTCTTCAGCGGGTTGACTTACCTCATCCGTAGACTCTTTGTTAGAATCTTTGGGAGATGTTGGATGATAGGAGGGAGTGCTTGTAGGGTGATAGAAGGGATCTCTACTGCTTATAGGAATAACTTGTTTGATGATTGGTTGCTCCGTACCATCTGCGACACCCTGAAAAATCAAATATGATTGAGTTGAAAGTAAATAAAAAGCAATTAGCAACACAAGAGATTAAGGTAGATTTTGTTTTTACCTTAGGACCTTCAGCCCCAGGGCTAGAGTTATCGGTTTCAACCGGCCAGGAGTCGTCTTAGCAGTCTTACCTTTAATGGTTGGATCATGGTCAACTTCGAGTATTCTGGGGGTAAAAGGCTTCTTCGCTTGAGTCTTGACAACTTTAGGTTTTGGTTGAGAGCTAGCATCATAAACCTTTGCTTGTTTCCTTCTTCTTCTTGGATTGTTTTGAGGTGTCCGGAGATAGATCATCATCAGTTGATTCGATCACTTGGACTTGAGTTTCTTTTTTCTTTCTTTTCTTGGGTGTTGGTGGTGGTTTTGAACTATCCTGAAAGGAAAGATACCTCATATATTAAATTATAAGGATAATATATAAAGAAGAATAGTAATAACAAACAAAATATACCTTTGCTATTTTTTTAGTGTCCTTCTCTTCGACGACATCTTTGTATGTGGCAGCAACCTTCTTGGAAGGAATTTTCATAGTTGAAAGAAAATCAATACAATTATCACAAGTAAAAGAGAAATAAGGAATTAATGAAAGATGTGAGTCGAAAAACCTATCATTCCACACCATCGTATATTGGAGACTTTACACAAACGTGTTCTATGCCAATACGAAGGTGCCCTTTGAAACTGTCTAGAGTGTGCTTGGTCGGAACCACCCACTTGGCACATTTTTTAGATTCTTTTCGAAGGATTTTTACAAAATCCCCACAGACGAACCAGTCTGGGAATATAGAACTAAAAGCCACACCAAATTTATCACTTGGCAGTCGAGGGAATTCTGGGGGATACATGTTAAAAGCTATTTTGTACCGTTGTTCAGGTTTAGCGAACGAAGGTAGTTTTAAATCCTCCAGTTTTTATGTGAATTTCTCTTTCAGTGTAACTGCTGCTTCATGAATGGTTAGACTAAGATCATCAGGTCTATAGGCAGTTTCAAATTTTTTTTGGAATGCTTGGATTTCTTTGATGTGAGTTGAAATACCTTTCTTGACTTTTTCCTGTACAGAAGCGAAAGCATGAGTTAACTGTTGAGTAAAGGCAGGAACGTCGAAGCATTCTGTGGTATAATAATCCTTCCACCAAGTATCAAATTCTTGGGTGCAAAGAAATGATGTCTTAAAGGTAACAAGAGTGAGTTGTGTGATGCCAGTATATCGAGCAATTTCTTTGTTGCATTTGGCTTATGTGTGGATCATGTTGTAGAGAATCAATGAGTTCTTCTTGGTGAAGAGTGGTTGTGGCATAATGTCAAGAGACAAGATTAGGTTGATAACTGAGTGAACTGAAGTCTTGAGGGCCTAAGTCTTGTAGCCAATAGCCTAGGGGTGAGAAGCGCTTCCCATATGGCAAGGGATTCTGCTTCTTGGTCCTTCAATGAAGAATAAAATTTTCTTGTGAACCATTATGGGCCATGCTTTTTGTCAGCAAAAGGAGCCATGTTTGGTGAGAAGCTGTAACGCTTGGAGAACATCATTACATACCCAATGGAGGGTTTTTTTAAAGATTTAATCCTTCGTCGCTAGGGGTCAGTAAAGCAAAACGCGTCCCTTCGACTCTCCCATTCTTTATTTCGCCAGCCTATACATTTATGGGATTTCGAATTGGTAAAGATGCTTCAAAGGTAACATTCAACCATAGTAGCAGCAGCCAGAAAGGACCAGAAAGTAGCAAGTTCCCTTTGGACTGAAAGGTTTTGATAGCTGTGACGCCTTCCCCTAAGGACTCATAGAGATTGGCCAAGATCATTTTACTAAAACAAAGGTTATGTCCAGCATGTAGATGGTTCGCCATGGTCAGGTACCTCTTCGCCACTTGAAGAGATCTCGAGCAGAATAGGTAGTGAGATAGCCATAAAGCGAGGAAAGCAATGTGCTCTGTGTTAGAAACTTCGATAGAGTCCTTATCATGCTAATATTCAATGTAGGTGGTCAAAGCAGCTTTAGTGGTGTCGAAACCAATATAGTCTTCAGCCATAAAGTTTGGGTCATAAGTTTCCCCAATTGGTTTGAGCCCAGTGATGGCAGCAATATCAAAGAGGGTAGGTGTCAACATTCCACAAGGAAGATGGAATTTATTGTGGGTGTTATCCCAGAAGTACAAAGAGGCAACTAGCATGGATATGCAATAGTCAGGTCCAACTTTCGACAGTTGAAACATGTCGAAGATACCCATATCTTTCTAGATTTGGGATTTTTTTTCTTTTCTATCTTCTCTAGCCAGGCTAAGTAGTCTGAAGGATCCTTAAATAAGGGGCATGACTGAAACAACCTAAAACTATTATTTATATAGTCTAGATTAATGGATTTTTAAGAGGCCTCAGTCGAAGGCGAGCCTTGGTTATCATTTTTAAGTTTTTCATCAACTTCGATATCTTCACTAGCCCTAGGTTTTTTTTCTCATTAACTATGGGTTTATAGCGATGGTATGCGGGGGGAAATTCCCTAAGTCTATTAGGGTTAACAAAAGGGTTTGATGGGGGACTTAACATAGTGTATGTTTTTCCAGTAACAAAAATGGAATTAATACCTGAGACTGGTAGATTCTTCTTTTTTTCTTCTTCAAGTAGAGGCTCGGGCATGCACTGTTGGTTACCCATAGCTCTTGGGCCCAAGATCTTTTGAACCAGAGCAAGTTCAGTTAATTTCTTGGATTATTTTGTGGTCTTGGTTGAATCTATGGAAGCTTTTGTAGAAGACGTCATTGATGCAACAAAGATTAAAGAAAAAATGGTTTGAGTTTGTGAAAGATGAAGAGTTCAAGAGGAAGCTTGTTCTTACTAAGAAAGATTCAGAAGATGGAAAAAGTTGGAAAATGTTACTTTTCACTATTTATAGGTTGATGAAATGAAGCGGTTCACTTCAAGCATTGATGTTTGAAAAGATAGTGGGACACATGCCAGTCGGGGAGCAAGCGATAGGACGGTGGCAGTTGAACTAGCCCACGATCACCTAGGAACTAAGAGCGTGATGATTGCAATAAAGATTCTTGCATGGTTTTGAGAAGTTGTTTAAGAAAAGATGTCATGATGATTATGACATCACAGTAGTTGAAAAGTTTATGGCGTCGAAAGAGACTTTCAAAAAATGTCTTTTTCTCTATTTTAGACGAAAACAACATTTTTGCGGGGCAATTTGTTAGCTGGAAGTTTCGACGCCAAGGTTTGATTGAGTATGATAAGCAAAATAAATATTTTTAAGAAGATGTTTTGAATTCAATAGGAATATTATTGAAGATGTTAATCGAAGAGATCCTTTGTAAAAGGGATACGCTGGGTTAAGACTTAGAAATATTTTTGAGTTTAAACTGCAATTTAGATGGAAGCAATACCGAGGTTGCGTTCGACGAAGGTTTTTGAATTTTGAAAAAGGATGATAACTATCTTTTATCCTTATCTGATTCTTAAAGGTGACGAGTGTATAGTTGTGGCGAATTGAAGACATGCAAGCGAAACATGTCATTTTCTAGAGAAAAGATCGTTGATAGCGGTTATTTTCGACGTAGTATAAATACTCAAAGTATCTAAGTGTGTTGAGAAAAGAGTTCGTCGAAAATGTACGTGTGAATCACCATATTTTCATTTCAATTGAAGTTATTTACAGTTTATCAATTAATTTTTCATTGCAATTTACTTTGAAGTTCTTTATTGCAATTCCTTTACAAATTCTGCATTTTACTTTTATACTTTAAACAACATTCTTTAATCATGGGCATTATCGAAGTGTTCATAGGCTTTCAAATATACTTTTAATAAAAGCACATGTCCTAGGATTCACTGGTTGATCCCTATAAAGTAAACCATTTTTGGAAACTAACGGTTGTTTACCAATTTTTACGGTAAACACATAGAAACCACTAAAATCATTGTGAGATCACTACAACTCCCCACCCCTCATTTATCACACCATTAATACCCCATATGAATCACATATACCTTCATCTCCATCTTCATGCTAAGTTTTCAAAAACTACACCATGAACCACACTTCATTTCCATAACTTACAACAACATCCACTACTTCTTCCATCTCTCATCTCACTCATAAAAAAAACCAATTGAAATAAGAAGAAAATAAAAGTTGTGAAGGGGATTTTTTTTCTTCTTTTTGTCACATCCAAAACTCCACCAAAATTGTTCATCCCCTTGCACCATCGTGTCACCTAAAACCACCATAAACATTAACCACATATGTTGGTTAGACAAGAACAATACTATCCTTCACTACATCATATCAACATGTTATTACTCAGCCCCCACTGATCATGTAGCAGCGCTGAAATCCTTCATAAATCGACTCAAAACTCCGTCGTGCACCACCCTTCTTTCGTTGTTGCGCATGTATCCCGTAGCCGGTAATTATTTTTCCTTATGTCCCTGATTTTCTTGTTTGTTTATGATGGTGCAATTTAGAAATCATGAAGTTTTCATTTATGTTTTTTTCTAATAAAAATGATAAGAATAAAGAGACATGAGAGAGATCCGCGAGTGAGAGAGATCCATGAGTAAGAAGCAATGAGAGACAAGATGAGCAACATGTCGTTTATTTGAGTGGAAATTTTTTTATGCTATCATTCTTTGTGTTTTAATGCTTGGATATGTATCTTTTTGCATTGCATTTTTCATGAACACGTACTGTAGGTATTCTTCATGTTGCATTTATTAGCTTTTTGTTTTGCCATTGGTGCTCCCTGTTCAAAACAGACACATTTATTATTAGTTTGAATTTGGTGTCTTGGCTAGCATTTACATTGATGCCTAATGTTATTTTTGCTTTAAGTTTTTTGTTTTGTTTTGTTTTTTATTTTGTTTACTAAGACTCTGGTCAAATATTTTTAATACATTTTTGGGCCTAATTGTAACATTTGATCTAATGCTCATTTAGATTTTTACTAGTTACACCTCTTGTTTTTCCCTTGTTTTTTTTTGTTATGTTTAAGTTGTATTTTTTTTTCATTTCAATTACGATGAATGTTGATGTAAACGTTTTTAACACTACTGTAAATAACTCTGTAATATTCTGAATAATATTAGGTTGTTGTTCGGTTTATTATTGCGTCGCGATCTCGAGGTTAAAACCCAATTTAGCTTTCGAAAATCGTTTGAGCACATAGATTGTTACTTGGCTTCTCATAGACTGATTCCTACATGAATCCATTCTAAGTTAGCTAAGAGCTAAATTCAGTTACCTTTGATTTCGGTTTCTTTCCTATGGTGTGTTTACATTTACTTGTTTAATTCTCGCGTTTTACTCGTTTTATATTCCCTAATTGTCAAGTGTATCCCCTACCCTTTGTTTGTATTTATCATTTATTTTTGTCGTTTTTATTTCCATTACATAGATAATAAAAACAAAAATATAAAACCACCTCTTTTCAATTAGATAGATAATAGGTAAAAACAAAAATATAAAACCACCCCTTTTTCAAAAAGAAAGAAAATAATAAGATCCCGATCCAACGTCGAACTATTTTTCCCAAGTCAAACCATCAATCATTCCCACTCCATTTCCCTTATCTCAAATCATTTTCAAAAACTACCCATCACTTCAAAAAAAATTCAAAATCATGAATAACAAACTGGATCCAACGTCAAGTTTCCTTTCTCAAGCAAATTTAAAATGATTGACCTTTAATAACTTTGATTATTTTTCATAACAAATAAGAAGAAAAAGATTTCCTGGTTAAAAAGTCCAGATGTATTCTCGAGTATTAGACACAAGTCATAAAAGCTTGATTGTCATAAATACTCGTCTTCCCAACCCTAAGAAACATGAAATCCATTCAAACCTTTTTTCCATTTGACACAACCCTAAAAACCTTTTCAAAAAGCAAAAGACTTTTTGTCTTAAGATTATGCAAATCAATGCTTCATCCACAACCATTGAGTTGAGATAAGAAGCTTGTTCTCGTGAATGTTGATTCATGAATCTATTCAATGTGATACAAATGTCTGCTCCTCACCTGTTTTGGGTAAAACGATGTTTCTCGTCGATTAATACAAGATAACTTTCTCTAAAATCGATCAACAAACAAACTTTTTTTACTCAGAACTACGTGTGCCTTGATTTCTCTTTTAAGATACGTAGGAGAAGGATTGCAAAATATTGTTAGACTCCCAAATAATAAAATCCTTTTTAGGTCCCTTTTTTTCTTTGCTTCCTAATAAACACTTTTGTCCTATCTCTTTACCTTAATAAATTGAGAAGCCTAACTTTTAAACTAACACTTGTCGCGGTGCAAAAAATACTCGAGCGCATCGCATGCTCGATGATACCATAGAGTCGCCACCAAACTTTATTTATTCCCAAAGAAAAGGGAAAATATCGATAAAGCACAAGGAAAGAGAAACAGGTAAGGGAGTTGGTTATGCGAGGGGAAGGGATTAGCATCCCTCACATCCATCGTACTCGACGAGAAACATTTTGCTTGTTCTTTGCTTGGATGAGTGTTACTATCTAAAGGTTACTTGCAAAAGAGAAAAAAGAGGTTTATAATTAGTGTGTTCACAGAGGATTAGGGCCCTCGTGCCTATGTATCCTCATAGTGCAATGAGGAAATCATAGTTTCGTAGTTCAAAGAACTAGGGGAGAAAATGAAGAAAGGTTGCTCACCAAGATCTCGCAATCTTGTGCCTATGTATCCTAATAGTGCAATGAGGAAATCAGAGCTCTGTAGTTCGTGGAACTAAAGATAAAAAGATAAATAGATTAATTGAAGTGCAAAATAGTGCGACATTAACTAATATATGATGATTTAGCCAAATATCAAAACAAACATGTGGCGTTGACCAATAAATGGTGTGGCCAAAGGAGGAATAAAAGAGTTTTATTTGAATAGTGAGAGTATGGTCTGAACCAAAAGGTGTTAATACAAGGATGTATGATTTTTCCAGAGTCTATAACTCTATAAGGAAAGAAAAGACATTTGTCAAGGTCTGTAACTTTAGAGGCAAAAAGAGATCATTGCCAAAGTTTATAACTCAATAAGGCATAGTAAGAAGGTATACCAAAGTCTGCAACTCTACAGGTGAAAGAAAAGAGGTCTATCAGAGTCGGTAACTCTATGAAGTATTGCCAGAGTTTGTAACTCTACAAGGTAGGAAGAAAGGGTGGCTAGAGTCTATAACTCTAAAGGGCAAGAAAATGTTTGTGCGCCAGAGTCTGTAACTATACAAGGCAGAATGAAGTGATTGCCATAGTTTGTAACTATACAAAGCAAGAGGCATGAATGCCAGAGTCTGTAACTCTATAAGGAAGTGAAAGATTGCTAGAGTTTGTAACTCCACAGGGCAAAAATGAACGGTTGTCAGAGTCTGTAACTCTACAAGGCAGAAAGAGAAAAGGGGATTTGCTATAGTCTGTAACTCTACAAGGCAAAAGGATAAATATCCAGAGTCTGTAACTCTACAGGGATAAAAAAACGATTTCCCAAGTCTATAACTCAATAGGAAATTGATTAAAGATGTGTGGATGTCAAGGAAAGTATGACACTTGATCCAAAGAGAAAGCGTGGTTAATGAAGCAATGATATTGCAATGTTGCAGTGTTGAAAGTATTGAATGGTGTTGAATATTGTTGAATGATAAAAGACTTGGATGTTGCCCTAAGGCAGAAGAATGTATTTGATTGTTTTGTACTTATGAAACTTGTTTGACGAGTTTAATTATTGGTACTTAGAGGGAGACAAGTATCTTAACCACGAGTTAAGTATGATCTACAATCAGATACTCAGGAGATGAAAGGATAATGGTATCCCAACTTCTCTTTTTCGCCCTAACAAGACCTAATTAAACTTGCTTTATTTTAAGTGTTTTAAGTGGAAGACAAGCATCGGGTCCCAAGCCAATCAGGGCCAACAACCCAAGTACTTAAGAAATGATGTGCACAAGTACGTACACCCCGTCTTTTTTCTTCAAATTTATTATGAAAATCATTTGAAAATTGACTTGGTATTGTAAAGGGTGTAAATAGCCATTCAATGAGCTTAAGGGCCGTCCAATGTGTACTAAAAGAAAAGAAACACACTAATTCTGAATCTCATGTTCATCATATCGTGTGTTCTCCCTCCCTTGTTCACAAGGAAATTTTACCCCATACCCCTACAATTATACCCATACCCCTATATTTTTAAAAAAATACCAATTTTATCCCTGTCTATTTTTTATTATTTTATTTTTTTTACTTTTTACTGTCTTGTCAGATTTTTAAAGTTCTGAAAAATTCACCCATCAAGTCGTTCGGAACACTTTTAAAATGACTTCCGGTATGTTGTTTTTTCCAAACCGTGAGACTTTGGCTAAGAGTTTCGGTTTATACAGAATATGTACCGGAAGAGTTAAACAAAGACTTCCGGTTTGAGTTTTACATAGGAATCTTACCAGAAGACTTGTCTTAAGAGTTCCGGTATGAAGGAAAAGTGTACCGGGACACTTTTTACAAGTCTTCCGGTTTATTATCTTTGTCTACCAGAACTCTTTTCCTGAGTCTTCCGGTTTGCTTTTGTAAATTTTATTTTTATTTTTTTATGCAGGTACATAAATTCCTTCACAAATATGCAATAAAGATCAGATATGTGTAGATACGTCTGATGTTTTTTCAACTACTCAAAGATTTGGTACACGAGAAGAGGTGATAAGATGGATTAAAGAGATCGGGATCCGAAATAAAGTAACGGTTATCATCACTCATTGAGATATTGAAATAGGCAAGAGAGAAAGAAGTAACAAATTAATATTTGGATGTGATAAAGGTGGAAAACACAAAGATATTGATAGTGGAACCCAGAGTGCGACGAAAAAATGTGGATGTCCATTTAGAATCAGGTCAATTCCAGCGACTGATGGATCTGGATGGAAGATTGATGTAAAATGTGGAGTTCATAACCATGGTTTACCTGATAGATTAGAAGGTCACACATTTGTTGGTAGGTTGACAGCAGATCAGAAGCAACATGTTGTTGATTTGACAAAGAGAAAGGTTCCACCTAGACATATATTGCTTTCATTACAAGAGCAAGATCCAGATAATGTCACTCGGATCACGCAAATATACAAGCAGAAGAGTATGATAGAAAAAAAATATAAGAGGTCCTAGATGTGAGATACAACATTTGTTTAAGCTTATTGAGGATGCAGGTTATGTTTATTGGAGTAGAAAAAGAAATGACTCTGAAGTTATTAGAGATATATTTTGGGCTCATCCAGATTCAGTTAAGTTGTTGAATATTTTTCCTATTGTGTTAGTTATGGATAACACTTACAAGATAAACAAATATAGGCAACCTCTGTTTGAAATTGTTGGCATGACATCAACCGAGTTGACTTTTGCTGTCACATTTGCGTATATTGAGTCTGAGCAGACTGAGACTTTTTGTTGGGTGCTAGATAAGCTTAAACAATTGTTTGTGAAGAAAGATTTGTGTCCACAAGTGATTTTGACAGATAGAGATCTTGGTTTGATGAAATCCATTGAAATTATGTTTCCAAGGTCGATCAATTTGCTATGTCGATTTCATATTAACAAGAATGTTAGTCCAAAATGGAAATAATATGTGGCTAGTGACATGCAAAAGAAAATTGACGAATTATGAATGGATGTTGTATGGGCTAGTGATGAGGTTGAGTATGATCAAAGGTTGAACCAACTTGAGCAGGCGTGTGTTGATTGTAATGAATTTATTGATTATGTGAAGGACATATGGTTGACACCACATAGACAAAGATTTGTTGGAGCATGGATTAATCGAGTGCTACATTTGGGTAACACCACGACTAATCGGTATGTATTTATTTTTAGTATTTCTAAATTGTATATCTTTTTTGTATTTTTTAAAAATATTTTTAATATGTATTAATTTTTGGGTTGAGTCTGCTCATTGGAAGTTAAAGCAAATGTTGGGGAACAGTATTGGTGACATGGTCAAATGTTGGGAGGCTATGAATGACAACTTAAAGTTACAACTGGGCAAAATTAGAGCTTCTTTTCAAAAGAGTTTTTATGAAGTTGAGCACGCCCACGTAAGTCCATTTTACAATAATTTACGTGGTTCAGTGTCTCGAGATGCATTGAGACGCATGCTGAAGAGTTAAAACGAGTTGATTAAGTTGGACGAAGACGTAGATGATGGATCAGAGGTGGATATGAGTAGTGCAATAGATGAGTTATGGAAAAGGTTTAAGTCACTGGATGTTGTTGGGAAAAGGGCATTAAAAAGTAGGGTTTTTGAACTTGCCTTCCCCATAATGAATTCTATGTGTCCACCACCTGAGAAAATAAAAACTAAAGGGGGACTCAAGAAGAAAGGCAAAAAACCAGCAGGGTATGATGTTTATAGAAACCCTTCGTATCACGAGTATGTTGATCAAGCATCTCAATCTTCACAGAGATAATCTCAACCATCACAAACTTCGAAGAAATCTCAACCATCACAGGCTTCACAAAATAAATCTCAACCATCACAGGCTTCAAAGAAGTTGAAATTATCATAATCTTCACAGTCATCTAAGCAGTTCATCCTTCAGTTTCCTAATCACATCAGGTCATATATTGATGATGTAGTTAATGTTGTATCAGATGGTAATTATGGATTTAGAGTCATTGCTTTATTGCATGGATATGGTGAAAATGGTTGGCCAATGGTTTGTCGAGACTTGGGGTTGGAAATAATACATAATGAAAGATCAAGTTTGCATGCCAATTTATTTACTGATCAGTTAGCAGTAGTGAGAGAATCTTTGATTATAGAGGCATTTGGTCCTTAACCACCACATAAATGGTTAACTCTACCAGATATGGGTAACGTGATAGCGAATTGTTATAATGTTGTACTTGTTTGTTTAGGATTTGAATGCTGAACTTTCTTCCTATGACAACTTCATTTTCACCAAATGTATCATTTTACTGCATTGGTTTTATAAACACAAATCATTGGGTTCAGGTAATTAGTTATTTTTAGATAATGTGATTAAACATAATTCTTTTTTTTTTTAATTTTTACTTAATATTTTGATTATTTTTTTTATTTAGGTAAACATGAAAGAAGGGTTTCCATTGCCACCAGTGATAGTAGATTGGAAGAAGTTTCGTTCTCCAGCAACAACATCTTGGATGCTAGGATTTGCAGGATGTCTACAACATTGGCAACAACTTAGGCCTATATTACCAACACATTATGAATTATAAATTATGTTACTCATTTTTAATTTCACGCTATAAGTTAACACATAAACATAAACCAACTAGGTCAAATGAGTCTAAAAGTTAACACATAACCATAAATATAAGTCAACACGTCTAAAAGTTAACACATAACCATAAATATAAATATAAGTCAATGTGATCGAGCAATATGTAAAGCTTCAAACAACTCAACAAACTCTAGATCATTCTCTTCAGTACTAGCCTGTTGAAGATAACGATGAATCAATGAAGACACACAAGCCCAGCTAGGATCAGATGGTCATGCTTCATAAACAGGAACTGCCACCTCTCTTGGTGCATCACGATGGGGCGGTACCAGACGAGGATGCGAAACACAATAATACCACTGAAGATATCCATCATCTGTCTCATATGAGGTGGTGGCCAGTGCTGTCGGACGAATCACATCCCAAACGCTCTGATGGTAACTAATCCACTCAACATCAATATCACCCGCCATCGTATAATCAAGAGGTGGATGTGGAACATACTGCCTGTATCCAAACTGACACATACATCTGTCAGGCAAGTATGGAACAATAGTGTCACCCCACCTCAGACACCCCCTATATAGACATAACTCATTAAACTGACGCCATACTCTATGATTCTCGAATGGGCGCCATATGACATCGGCAGGTGTCCGTTCGTCCAGAATAGGTCGCAAGTCATCCACCTTCAGGACACCTTGCCTATAGGACCATCTCATCGCTCGAGGGAGACCCACATTATTAGTTGGTATCCAACTCTCTCCTTTTTTTAAGTGTTGAAAAATACTCATGAATCTAGCACTGTTACAAAATTAATACTATTAATAAATTTAAAATAATTAATTATAACATAATAAACTAGATAAATAAAATTAATATACTAAATAAAATTAATTAAAACAAAATATACTAAATTAAAATAAATACTTGTAGGAGAGTCGGATAACCACCGAGCTGCTTACAACTGAACATGGAAGCATCTCCGAGATATCTATAGAGGGTAACCAACGCAGCTGCTCCCCAACTATATCTTGATAACCCTTCCAAGTCTATAAATAATGATAGGTATCAAGAGGTGGATGTGGAACATACTGCCTGTATCCAAACTGACACATACATCTGTCAGGCAAGTATGGAACAATAGTGTCACCCCACCTCAGACACCCCCTATATAGACATAACTCATTAAACTGACGCCATACTCTATGATTCTCGAATGGGCGCCATATGACATCGGCAGGTGTCCGTTCGTCCAGAATAGGTCGCAAGTCATCCACCTTCAGGACACCTTGCCTATAGGACCATCTCATCGCTCGAGGGAGACCCACATTATTAGTTGGTATCCAACTCTCTCCTTTTTTTAAGTGTTGAAAAATACTCATGAATCTAGCACTGTTACAAAATTAATACTATTAATAAATTTAAAATAATTAATTATAACATAATAAACTAGATAAATAAAATTAATATACTAAATAAAATTAATTAAAACAAAATATACTAAATTAAAATAAATACTTGTAGGAGAGTCGGATAACCACCGAGCTGCTTACAACTGAACATGGAAGCATCTCCGAGATATCTATAGAGGGTAACCAACGCAGCTGCTCCCCAACTATATCTTGATAACCCTTCCAAGTCTATAAATAATGATAGGTATCAAGAGGTGGATGTGGAACATACTGCCTGTATCCAAACTGACACATACATCTGTCAGGCAAGTATGGAACAATAGTGTCACCCCACCTCAGACACCCCCTATATAGACATAACTCATTAAACTGACGCCATACTCTATGATTCTCGAATGGGCGCCATATGACATCGGCAGGTGTCCGTTCGTCCAGAATAGGTCGCAAGTCATCCACCTTCAGGACACCTTGCCTATAGGACCATCTCATCGCTCGAGGGAGACCCACATTATTAGTTGGTATCCAACTCTCTCCTTTTTTTAAGTGTTGAAAAATACTCATGAATCTAGCACTGTTACAAAATTAATACTATTAATAAATTTAAAATAATTAATTATAACATAATAAACTAGATAAATAAAATTAATATACTAAATAAAATTAATTAAAACAAAATATACTAAATTAAAATAAATACTTGTAGGAGAGTCGGATAACCACCGAGCTGCTTACAACTGAACATGGAAGCATCTCCGAGATATCTATAGAGGGTAACCAACGCAGCTGCTCCCCAACTATATCTTGATAACCCTTCCAAGTCTATAAATAATGATAGGTATCAAGAGGTGGATGTGGAACATACTGCCTGTATCCAAACTGACACATACATCTGTCAGGCAAGTATGGAACAATAGTGTCACCCCACCTCAGACACCCCCTATATAGACATAACTCATTAAACTGACGCCATACTCTATGATTCTCGAATGGGCGCCATATGACATCGGCAGGTGTCCGTTCGTCCAGAATAGGTCGCAAGTCATCCACCTTCAGGACACCTTGCCTATAGGACCATCTCATCGCTCGAGGGAGACCCACATTATTAGTTGGTATCCAACTCTCTCCTTTTTTTAAGTGTTGAAAAATACTCATGAATCTAGCACTGTTACAAAATTAATACTATTAATAAATTTAAAATAATTAATTATAACATAATAAACTAGATAAATAAAATTAATATACTAAATAAAATTAATTAAAACAAAATATACTAAATTAAAATAAATACTTGTAGGAGAGTCGGATAACCACCGAGCTGCTTACAACTGAACATGGAAGCATCTCCGAGATATCTATAGAGGGTAACCAACGCAGCTGCTCCCCAACTATATCTTGATAACCCTTCCAAGTCTATAAATAATGATAGGTATCGTGCCTCGACAAGTGTAAATGTCTTGTCCGCAAAAATAGTGGAACCCACTAACATTAACAGATAAGCTCTAGTCGCATAATCCCATCTAGAAGCAGCTTTATGCTCTACAAATCGATCATATAACTACTCCAACTTATAATAAAAACCCCTGCAGTCACAAACTTGTTGCTATGCTACTCTCTGTGACACTCCTAAGTAATCAACAACCCACTCAATAGCAAGTCCTTCATTGATATCTTGAGGGCTCCATAAGACTCCCCTGATGGACAAGTGAAGCAGGCAAGAGACGTCATCTAGAGTAATCGTCATCTCACCAAACAGCATGTGAAATGAAAATGTCTCTAGATGCCATCTCTCTGCAAATACGGAAACCAGGTTCGTGTCTATCTTTGTCAAACTGGTTCTCTGGAGTGAAGGTAGACCAGACCTAGATATCCAACCCTCCATCTCTCTTGATAGCTGTAGTGGAACCCTCTGAATCAACTTCAACCCATGTCCTGCTACCTTTAACTCTTTTTTCGAACCTCTCTCTTGAAAACAATTAAAAGTAAATATATTATAAAATTCAACATTAAAAATTCAAATTTTATTAAATATTAAATAATTTTCGTTTACTTACCTCACCGAACCATACATGTCTAACAATATGATGTTCATACTTAACTAAAAGAGAGGTATCGTACGGTCCTCTTGGATATCTAACGGGCTCGGTTGCTGATGCAGATGCGTCAATATGCTCTTCTTCAGCCATTCTCGATGATTCGCCCCGTCCTAGTCCGCGAAAAGGGATCCTACGTCTCTGCCTCATGTGCGCACCACTGCCAAAATAAAAACATAAAAAAAAAAAATTAAAAAAAAATGAACTGGAAGACTTGCAAAAAGACTTCCGGTGAATTTAAAAAACTCATAATACCGGAAGACATACTTAAAGTCTTCCGGTAAACAAACGAAAAAAACAAAAACCAAAACCGAAAGACTTACTATAAGAGTTCCGGTATATGTTTTCTGAATCAGAAGACTTTTGAAATGTGTTCCAATTTACACTTTATGTATCGGAGGACTTATGCTAAGTGTTCCGGTTTGTAGATGAAAAATGGTAATTTTGGAAGTCTTCAAATACAAATGAAATGGGAAAATAAAATTTCTAAAATTATAACTATTTATACGAGGATATTTTGGTCCAAAATTTTTTAATATAAAAGTATGAGTATAATTGGAGGGGTATCAAATAAAATTTCCTTTATCACAATTGCCTTGCCTGAACTAATACCTCCACAGTGCCGGAGCTCACTACCGCCGGCGGCGGAGAATGCAAATCTCACAAGCCATATACCATGTTGTTCATCTTGCTCTCATTATTTCAAATCCATCTTCAATTTTGCCTATTTCTTTCTCACACACACAAACCGAAACAAATAATGCAAGAAGTCAAGAACCCTAAAATGAAAATTCAAAATTAAACGCGAGGGAGGAGGAATCAAAGCCTCCAAGGTGAGGGATTTGATCCCTTGTGCTGAACTCTACATGGCGGTAACCAAAATTAACACGCAATGAAAGAAAGGAACCTACCTACGAGACGACCATTACGAGTTGAATTCGGAGCAAAACGGAAACGAAGATGGAGATGCACTCAGGTATGCTTCTGATCTTGCTACTCCTCTGCTTTGATTCTTTACTCTTCTTCCTCTACACCTTCTGCATATTTGTTGTTGATGTTGAGTAGCAGTGGAGAAATTGTGCAGTGAGAGTGAGAGGAATCGATCAGAGGGATTAGAGAGTGATGAATGAATTAGAGAGATTCTGAGGATTTTCTGCAAAATGAGATCATGTCTTGAATTTGTGAGGGAGAGAGAATTGAGATTATGGTGGCTTGCAGAAGCTATGAGATTGAGAAACAATGGTTCAAAAAAATGGTGAACTCGATTGAGAGAGAAAGGATGAGAAAGATGAAGATTGGGAGGGTGAGTTGAAGAATGTGAATGAACCCCCCCCCCAAACTGTGGAGAAGATGAAGCTTATATAGAGATGACAGTGAGGTTAGAATGGGAATTTGTTACTGAGAGTTAGTTATAGATTCAACAGTTAGTTAGATGCCAGGTTGGAAGTTAGTTATGGATTCAACAGTCAGTTAGATGCCAGGTTGGAAGTTAGTTATTGATTCTGTTAGAATTTTTATGAAGTAAAGTTAGTGACTCGGTTAGCTTGTATTGTTAAATGTTATGGTTAATCGTATTAATAACTAAAAAAGCTGCTTGCCAATTAGTGTTTCAGTGAGTTAGCTCACAATAGGTTAGTTAAAAAACTGATAAGTGGAATAAACCTGCTGCAATGTTGAATTGTGAAAAGAGAGTTATTATGTTGGATCGGAATTGGTTAGCATTATTGCCACTGTTAGTGTAATGGCTAACATTTTGTTACTTGTTACAACTTGGTTAATATTGTGTTTAAAAACCTTTTATGAATTAGTTAAGGTTGGGATTGTTTAGTGAAAATTAGTTATAGGAATTTGATTAGTGTTATCTTCTGTCAGTAATTTAGTGAAGTTGGAATTACAGAAATGTTAGATTGAGTTAGGAGGAATCAGAGGCTACTAGTTCAAAATTCGGTTAGGACAACGACATCTGGACCATGTGGAGTGTGAATTGCTATGCCATGCCATGTATTTGAATTGTTGGATTATTGTTGGTTAAATATGAAATGTGATGGTGTTAGTTTGTTAGTTTGAGTTTATTGGATTTCGTTTGAAGATTGGATTGAACTTAAAAAGGCTACTGCCAGTAAATTAGATTAGCTGTTTAAGGTTGAGTTAGTGAAATATTAGAGACTGTTAAATGCTAATCCATTGAAGGTTGGCTTGAAGCTAATATGGATCAGGTATTCTGTAATCAACTGCAGACTGTCTTGTAGCATTGGGATAACCAATCCAAGTCACCTGAGCTGAAGCAGGTTGGCATGCCGTCGCTCCTGGCTTCTTGCGTGCAATATAACCAGTGAGTCCTACCAAAATATCTACTGGATCTTCTATAATTATATCTCTTTTTTTTTCAATATGGGTTGTGATGTTGGTTCATGGTTGTACATTGAGATGAACTTGTGTTATGTGTAAATGTGTTAACAAAGTGCAGTTAAATGAGATGGAGGTTTAGATGCCATGAGGCTGAATTGTTAGGTTAGTTCGAATTCCCTTCTGTTAAGTTAGTTTTGAATTTGAATTGGAAATTGTTAGAATGGAAATCAATGAGGAAACGGTTAAATTCAATTAGTTATGCCATGGACTATTAGTGTTGGTAGAAACATTTAGTCAATTATGTGAAAGGTTTTATGAAGTAAACTGTTAGCAAATTGTATCAGTTAGTGTGAGGCATGTGTAAATGGTTATACTGATGATGAATACGTGCTGGTTGAGGGAAATTGTAAATAAATATAGAGCCATTTTAACTTCTGTCTGCCTGTGGCAAAAAAGAAATTGCAAATGACTTACTGTTTCCCCATATGATGAGATTTAGCAAACATAAATCTGGTCCACCAAAGGAGACCAAATCTCACTATCAGCTACATATTTCCCTAATAGTTGCATGATTGTGAATGGTATAAAATAATCCATGAGTTCGACGGTAATCATACTTTAAATAAAAACGAACATAACGTAACATATAAGTTGTGAAAATGCTCAAGTGTCATCCTATCACTAAGAATAAGGTTATATCAAACTCTTGGTATAGATTTCTGGAAGGGTTGTTATAAGTATGATTTGTTAATTATTAGTTTTGTAAATGTTTTTCCTCTTGTCACAGTTAACTCTGGCTCAGGATGGAGTATATCAAGGCTTGCCATCCAACTGAGGCTCTGCTACAGAACCTACGCTAGGTGAGAAATTGGCACTCGATGACCTCATGTTAACTTGTAGTGACTGTCAATGCAGTGCTATGATGATTCTTCTTGCTGAATGGTAATATGATTTTTTACACTGAATATTATGGAACTGGTAGCATGAAATATTGTTTGGCATAATCTTATGGTGCTTATCATGGCCACTTGAAAATGATAATGTGAATGAATGGTTACATGTCTTTGGCACAAATTTATGCAGATGAATTTTAAACCAAAATGCAGATGAAAAATGAAAAGGAGAAGGCAAATTTTGAGGTATGACAATGCTAACCCACACAATTAACCTAACAGTTCCCGTTGAGTACAATGGACATGAGGGTTTCTAATATCTTCCCTTTGCGTAAGCAACCTCCGAACCCTAATATTGGTTGCAATGACCATATTCTTGTCTTTCTTTTTAGGGGTTTTATTCGATATTTTACCTTTCCCTCTATGTGAATTAATAAAGACCGGTCGTGACTCTGTTAAGTTCATCCCGCGAGCGTGCGATTACGCTTCGTGAGGCCGTGCACTCTTTTTTTGAGGTACGACAGTTGGCGAATCTGTTGGGGACTTTTCCATCCCTAAGTGAGTCAAGCCTAGTTAGGTTGTTGTGTGCGCTTATTTTTGTTTACTTATGTGACTTTTCTTTATCTTATGTTTTCATTATTGTTACATGGCTCTATTGGATCATTAGTAATTGGATATCTGATTACAAACTTTGAGAGAAAGACTCTCTACCCGACTCTAGAGTAAAAACATGAGATAAGACGAGGTTAAGTAGTGTGGGTCTGCGAGATACACTTCTCGTCGGATTGATATGAGAACCTCACTTAGAGTAGATCCTTTTAAGAATGTTGACATCTGACAAGTAAATTGTTGTATGCTTTAACGTTTTTGTGTGGATCCATGACTCTAAGGACCACTTATAGAACCTTAATCCTTTAGACAACTAAGAATGATGGTCTCGTAATATGGGTCTGCGAGATACACTTCTCGTTGGGTCGATATGTGAAGACCTCACCCATAATAGATTCATTGGATGAAGTTGACGCTCGACAAGTAAATTGCCATAGACATTAAATAGTCTTGTGGATCTATGATTTTAGGAACCTTGTCTAGAATCCTTATTGTCGATGGCCGCGTAATATAGGTCTGCGAGATGCACTTCTCGTTGAGTCGACATGAAGACCTCATCTATATTAGATTCATTGGATGGAGTTGACGTTTGACAAATAACTTTCCGTAGACATCAAACAATCTTGTGAATCCATGACTATGGGAATCATTGTAACCTTAGATCATACCCGATGAGAACTTTATTCTGTGAAAAAGCAATCAGATCCATCCGTACCTCAGACTTGTGAACCCATATGCCTTAAAAAAATAAAAAACATGCATGACATCACATTGCATCCATTCACATACCATTGCATTTTCATTCATCAACATGCATTGTATATCATTAAAAAAAGCTCATCCATCCCGTGTTCATAACCCGCGTTGATTTCCTGACACCTACATCAGACGGGAAGCAACTTTCGAAAGATTATAGACTCTGGAGAGAAAAACTAGACTGTGTTAATAGAAGATGTTGATCTGATAAAAAACCAGTTAACAAACTCATGAAGGCTATGACAACTTTGACAAGGAGAGATGACAATCTTCAATGGACTGTCATCATTGAAAATGTCATTCCACCTCAAGTAAACGACCTTGTTCAACCTCAGCCTGTAAGGATCCTAGCTAAGGCTCCTGTTATTCAAGAACATCCCATTATTCGAGATGGATATTCCTTACCTTATGACGCTATTGAGTATCAAAGTTTTGCATTCTCAGAGCCAAATTCCCAAGGGGCAATCCCAATGCGGAAGACCAAGAGACTAGAGGTTATTGAAATAGGTGAGAAGTGTCGCGTGCTGGATGAAGGACTTAAAGCTATTGAGGGGCAGGATGCTTTTGATGTAGATGCTTTAAACATGTGTTTCGTGTCCGGTTTAGCTATACCCCCATAATTTAAAGTACCTGACTTTCAGAAGTACAAAAGGGATAGCTGCCCAAAGCACCATTTGGTGATGTTCTGCCGAAAATGACGGCCTATGCTCTTGATGATAAGCTAATGATTCACTATTTTCAAGACAGTTTGAGTGAGGCATTGTTGAATTGGTACATGCAATTAGAAAGAATCCATATTCAGTCATGGTCGGACCTAACTAATGCTTTTTTGAAGCAGTATCAATATAATTTGGATGTGGCTCCCAGTCCTTTCAATTGAAAGATCTATCTCAAAAGATTAACGAGTCATTCAAAGAGTATGCTCAAAGATGGAGAGAGTTTGCTCTCTCGTTTAACCACCGCTCTCACAGAAAGAATTGGTGGATATGTTTATGGATACCCTACAGAGCCCATACTTCAAAAGGATGGTAGGAAGTGCATCAGCAGGCTTCTCTGACCTGATGAATGTTGGAAAACGCATCAAGAGAGGCCTCAAAAGCGGAAGACTCAAAGGTGTCTCGAGCGTGCAGGACATTGAGAGTGAATCCCTTAATGACTCCCAAGAGGAGGAGGAGGATAAAACTGATTCAACCTTAGAAACATCCTAGGTTTCACAAACGTTATCTCCAGTACCCTATTATCAACATCCATATGCAGCGGTTGTTCATTGTTAGCAACCATTACCTCCTGGTCCTCAGTACCATCAACCGTGGCAAAGTATGCCGAATCATCCAGCTCAGGTTTCGTGTCAGCATCAACGTTAGAATCACCAGGCTTGAAATCCAAACAATCAACATCGATGTCAGAATCAACATATACCTCCAAACCGGAAGGAAATAGGGACTTACTAGATCGACCCTATCCCAATGACATACAGTCAATTGCGGTCCTCAGTTTGTCCAAAGCTCGTCGATATCTCCTAGAAAGACCATATACATGAAGTTTTCATTCCCTTCTTGGTACAACCCGGATGTCCAATGTGAGTTTCATGATGGAGCAGTGGGACACTCAATCGAAGAGTGTAAGGTCTTCCAAGAAGAAGTGCAAGGTCAAATCGAAAAAGGACAACTGACTTTCGATGGCTCTAATGTAGTAAATAATCTCTTGCCCTAATGAGCTCAAAGGCTTTACGAGATACTTCCCAGAGCCAACAAGTCAAACAGAGAAGATCATCCTTAACACTGGAAATCGTTTGGATGTTTCAGCTTTTCATTTGTATTTTCTTTGCATGTTAAATGTTGTTTTCTTTTAAGCATTGTTGTTTTCTTTAAATGGTAATATTAATGAAGTGATCTTGCATTTTTTGAATCAATCCATTCGTGTTCACTCATCTTTCATTTATGTCAAAAAAACAAAAGTACTTTTCTCCCATTTGCTTATCAAATTGTTGTTTAGCAAAGATTGGAGGGAGGATGATGAAAACCATACACCTGAATTTGCTAAGATATGCTTTCGAATAAAACTTTGCAGATGATGTAAGGAATTATTTCAAATTCTCAAACACTAGACAAATAAGGAGTTAGTCCTTAGTCAACCATTTTGAGCCTAGAAGTTGATATTTCTTTCGGATTAAAAAAAACCTTAATATTAACCATGGGCAGGATAGTTCATTCAGTTAATCTGACTTTGCATTCATATTGCAAGAGAAAACATCCCACATGAGGAGGTCAACCATATGTTATCCTTCACACACATCTTGAAGTCTCGAAGAAGTCATGAAAAGTCAAAAAGTTTGTAGTGGTTATTCCTCAATAACGAATAACATGGCAGTCATAAACGTTTAGTAAAAAAATGAAAAAAGTCCGCTAAGTTGAATACCACAAAAAATAACTTAGGCAAAAATTTGGACATCCCGGTGGACCGAAAGCTTCAAAGAAACTGTCTAGGCAAAAATTAGGGATAAAAAAAAGAGGTCATCAAAATCCTTAACAAAAACAAAATAAAGCGACTGTCGTTTCAAGAAAATTTCATCTTGAATCTTCACTTTCACCCTTACACCTTCAAACCCTCTTGGTAGTTGTATGCATATGTCAATTAACTGAACGTATGAACTGGATATCATCAAGAAGAAGGGGTGTGTTAAAATTAATTTTTGAACCTCATATCCTTTTGTTCAAAAACTGTGAAATAGGTCACGTTACAACCCTTAAAAGACCTATTTGAGGAAGATTTTATTTTGAAAGCATACTACAGCAAGGTTACGTTAACTTGACTCCACAAAGATCTTTGCTAATCCTTTGTATTGATCACATCATCTTTCATCCTGTGAATGGCTAGATCCACTTTGTGTTCTGATCATTGACTCTTTCAATGTATATCATAATGATTGATTTCAAAATTTGCATTTGCATTGCATTAAAATTATCATTTGTGAATAAATAATTTTATCTACAAGTTAATAGTTAGCATCAAGGAATTCCAACAATGTGCGGTTAGCTGAGGAACTTAATCATGTGAAAGAAGTCCAGTCAAGGGAAAATCATCTTGAATAAGTGTCAATATGAGCCGGTCACGCCAAGAGCTGTTTAGTCAAAGAACAAATCCTTGGCACACCTACATGCATTGACTAGTCATTACATTTCATGCGACATTACATGTGTGGTATACCCAAAAGTATGGGGCATTGTACTGAGTAACCATAACATTACATGCATAAATCAAATGCACATCAAAGTATATTCAATCATAAGCATATCATGAACCATGTCTCATCCACATATGAATAAAATCATTGTTACTACACTCAATTACTTTATGTTTGTCAGCAAAATCTCGGCTGAAGATTCCTTGGATAATCTTGACAGAAAATTTCCCAATTAAACCTTGACAGTAAGTGTTTTTATCATTGAATCGCGATAGAAGATTCCTTGGCTAATCTCGGCAGAAGATTTCCCATTTAAGCCTCGGCAGAAGGTGTTTACCCATAAAGTCTCGGCAGTAGATTCCCTGGCTAATCTCTGCAGAAGATTCTCCAGTAGACCTCGACATTAGGTATATCTCTCTTCAAGTGAATCTTGTCAGTTGATTCCCTATTTTATCTCGACAAAAGATTTCCTAATTAAACCTTGACAAAAGGTGTTTCCCCATAAAATTTTGGTAGAAGATTCCTTGGCTAATCTCCATAGAAGATTTCCCAGTAGACCTTAGCAATGGGTATTTTCTTAACAAAACCTCGGCAGTAGGTATCTCCTAGTGAGTCTCGGTAGTAGACTCCCTAATAAGTTTTCATTTGAATATTCCCCAAGGAACCTCGACAGTAGTCTTCCCCGGTGGAACTTCTTTAGAAAATTATTCTCGAAGAATATGCAAGCAGTCAGAGCAGTTGATCACTTATCTCCCTAGTGATTTCACCTTGCATTCCCATTCACCAATAAAGGCATCTTCCCATGCCTCATTTCATGTCATTTCATGAATGTTAACATTTTCATATCATGATCATTCATATATCATGCATATAAGCAAAATTTATAAATCATGTATAGCCCGAAGAGTGTTTCGTGCTCATTTTGCATTAACCTAGGTCTCGTCGCTGATTGTTGTCCCTTGACCCAAAAGACCAGTTGTCGCTGGCACTATGTCCAAAGTCCAATTATCATTAACATCGTTTAAAGTCTAGTTGTAGTTGGCACTTTGTTCTTAAAGCCCAACTGTTGTTGGCATCCTCTAAAAGTCCGATCATAACTAGCATTCTGTTTGTAAATCCAATCATAATTGGTACCTGAAGTTTGGTTGTCACCAACATTATTTAAAGTCTAGTTGTAGCTGGTACCAAATCCGTTAGAAGTTTGTTTTAACCCATGCTTGTGGTCTAAATCCAAATTTATTGGTAAATACAAAGAGTTTGATTACCCTATTTTTCCTGATGGTTCCTAGAAAGTCATGTGTGGCTCTTCATTTTGATGAATGTCAAGAAGCTTGGATATTATTCTAGTTAGAAAACTCCAATGATGTATGTCTTGATTGATTTCTTCATACATAATTGTCATAGCCTCTTTTTGTGGATGATCTTCTTGTAAGAAAATTCTTAATCTTATTTTGTTGTTTGGATGATATTCTAGTAAGAGGACTCCTAATCTTATTTTGTTGTTTGGAGGATATTCTAGTAAGAAGACTCCTAACCATGCTCGAGATCATCTCACATCATATCCCCGACAAACCAAGAACAAGAAAAGGGTCTCTCATACATTCATAACATTGCATATCATATCATTCCATCTGCATTCAGGGACAAATTTCGGGTCTTTTAAGTATTTAACTACCTTCAATCGGGATCATATAAATATTGTCATTCTTCATATTCTCTGGTTGAAGATACTTAAATAGGAGCAACTGACATACCCCAATTTTGACCCTGAATTGCCTAAACAATACATTTATCATAATGTTAACATCATCTGCATAACATAACATACATTTCGTCTTGCACAATGCCCAAAATGTCAGTCAGAATAATTTTTTGAATTTACAGACAGACTGGTCAAACTGAACCTCAACCGTGCGTAACATTAGTGGACAAAAAATTTCAAAATCGAGCTTGCAGACATCAATTATATTAATCCATGTTTTGCGTAGTTTAACTTGGTGCACTCATTTTAATTTTTCGACTACTTTTTCGATTGTATTTTGATCAGTCCGAGCCTTCTAACTGATCAAATTTATTTTAAAAACTAATTAAATGCTGTATTTTTCCAAGAGGTTTATTCAGCGCTGATAATTTTGGTGCATTCAGTTTATTTTTTCGAGCAATTTGTGCCCGACCTTTTTTCGTTTTGAGATCGTTTATTTTTATTTTTTCGTCAAAATGTTAAAAATAATTAAATAGAGTTAGTTGGGGTTTCATTCTACTTTTATATTGATTATTTTAACATATTTAATTTTTGTGTTTCAACTATTTTTAATTCATTTTGATCACTAAAAAAAAATCAAAAAATGCATTATTGTCACTATTTGTGAAATTAGAAAACCCTAGTTGGTATTGTATGGTTGTGAAAAAAATCAAAAGTGGAACCATTTTCCATTCTCTATCTCAATTTAAAATATAACACAAAAATAGGCCAACAAGACTGAAAAATAAGAAAGGAGAAAATTCAGACAATAAAAAAGGGGGCATGTAACGTCCCTCTCATTAATTAGAAAAAGAGGAGGCCTGGAAAAGTGAAAAGAAAAAGAGGCAAGCTTGACCATAAAAAGGGACACAATGCTACAATAGGGAAAAGGATACCAGCTCATAAAACTCCACCCAACGTTACTTCATTCTCTCATCTTCATACTATTCATCCATCACTTCATACACTCTTTACACAACATAAAAACCATGTAAACAAAACATACTTTCCACTAAAAACACTACCATTCATTCATTTTCTACACATAATAAAGTGAGACACAAAGTTAGGAGGAGAAAATAGAAAGAGAGTAAAGGTTAAGGAGGAAATACATACTCCCATACCAACATATTCACCAAACCGTGTAGTCATCTTTCCACC
Source organism: Lathyrus sativus (assembly GCA_963859935.3). Lineage (NCBI taxonomy): Eukaryota > Viridiplantae > Streptophyta > Magnoliopsida > Fabales > Fabaceae > Lathyrus > Lathyrus sativus. The sequence goes on from OZ012738.1 coordinate 261,291,195, forward strand.
CTCTACCAAGAATTGACTTCACCAAACTACAATAACCTATATGCATTGTTCATCTTCTTCACGCCACAACAAAAATATCACCCATATAACATTTAACCTTCTTCACCTCATAGAAAACACCCTTCACAACCTCTTCCAATATTTTGTCTTTATAAGCTCACTACAACTTATTATAAGCTCACTACAACTCATCACCCATACGAATCACATATACTTTCATCTCAATCTTCATGCTAAGTTTTTGAAAGCTACACCATGAACCACACTTCATTTCTATAACTCACAACAACATCCACTACATGTTCCATCTCTCATCCCACTCATAAAAAAAATTGAAATAGGAAGAATCTAAAATTCGTGAAAAGGATTTTTCTCTTCTTTTTGTCACTTTTAAAACTCCACCAAAATTGTCCATCACATTGCACCATCGTGTAACCCAAAACCATCATAAACATCCACCATATCTTTTGGTTGCACAAGAACAACACTATCCTTCACTGCCTCACATCAACACATTGTTGTTCAGCCCCCCACTGTAGCAACGCCGACATCCTTCAAAACTCGGCTCAAAACTCCACCATACACCACCCTCCTTTCACCGTTGCGCATGTATCTCGTCGCCATTAATTCTTTTTCCTTATGCCCATGATTTGCTTGTTTGTTTATGATGGTGTGTTTTGGAAATCATGGAGTTTTCATTTATGTTGTTATTTTTAAAAAAAGAGGATAAGAATAGAGAAACATGAGAAAGATCTGCGAGTGAGAGAGATCCATGAGAAAAAAGCATCAAGAGAAAAGATGAGCAGCATGTCGTTTATTTGAATGGAAAATTTTCTCTGCTCATTCTTTGTGTTTTGATGCTTGGATATATATCTTTTGCATTGCATTTATCAGTGTTTTGTTTTGCCATTGGTGCTCCTTGTTTAAAAAGGACACATTTATTATTAGTTTGAATTTTTTTTCTTGGCTAGCATTTACATTGATGGCTAATGTTATTTTTGCTTTAAGTTTTTTGTTTTGTTTTATTTTTATTGTTATTTATTTTGTTTAGTAAGACTAATATTTTTAATAGATTTTTGGTCCTAATTGTAACATTTGACCTAATGCCCATTTAGATTTTTATTAGTTACACCTCTTGTTTTTCCTTTGTTTTTTTGGTTATGTTTAAGTTGTATTTTTTTTTCATTTCGATTATGATGATTGTTGATGTAAATTTTTTTAACACTAATGTATATAAATTTGTAATATTGTGAATAATATTAGGTTACTGTTTGGTTTATCATTGTGTCGCGATCTCAGAGTTATAACCCAATTTAACTTCTGAAAATCGTTTGAGCACATAGATTATTACTCAGCTTCTCAAAGAGTGATTCCTTCATGAATCCACTCTAAGTTAGCTAAGAGCTAAATTCAGTTGCCTTTGATTTTGGTTTATTTCTCGAGTTCCGTGGCTTACTCTTGAGCCTTGTTACAATGAGCTCTTTCCTTTGGTGTGTTTACATTTACTTGTTTAATTCTCGCGTTTTACTCATTTTATATTCTCCAAATGTCAAGTGTATCCCCCCATCCCTTGTTTGTAATTGTTATTTGTTTTTGTCACTTTTATTTCCATTAGATAGATAATAGGTAAAAACAAAAATATAAAACCACCCCTTTTCAATTAGATAGATAATAGGTAAAATCAAAAATATAAAACCACCCCTTTTTAAAAAGAATAATAAATAATAAGAGCTCGATCCAACGTCGAGCTATTTTTACCAAGTGAAACCATCAATAATTTCACTCCATTTCCCTTCTCTCAAATCATTTTCAAAAACTTCCCATCACTTCAAACTTTTTTCATAATCAAGAATAACAAACTTGATCCAAAGTCAAGTTTCCTTTCTCAAGAAAATTCAAAATGATTAACCTGTAATAACTTTGACTATTTTTATAATAAATAAGAAGAAAAAGATTTCCTGGGTGAAAAGTCCATATGTAGTCTCGAGTATTAGACATAAGTCATAACATATTGACGGTCATAAATACTCGTCTTCCCAACCCTAAGACACATCAAACCCATTCAAACCTTTTTTCCTTTTGGCACAACTCTAAAAAACATTTTAAAAAACGAAAGACTTTTTGTCTTAAGATGATGCAGAGTAATGCTTCATCCACAACCGTTGAGTTGAGATAAGAGGCGTGTTCTTGTGAATGTTGATTCGTAAATCCATTCAATATGATGCAACCGTCCGCTCCTCGTCTGTTTTGGGTAAAACAATGTTTCTTGTCAATTAATACAAGATAGATTTCGCTAAAATCAACCCACACACAAACGTTTTTTTACCCAGAACTACGTGTGCCTTGATTTCTCTTTAAAGATACATAGGAGCAGGATTGTGAAATCTTGTCAGGCCTCATAATAATAAAAACCTTTTTAGGTCCCTTTTTTTCTTTGCTTCCTAATAAACCCTTTTGTCATATCTCTTTCCCTTAATAAATTAAGAAGTATAACTTTTAAACTAACACTAACACACATAATTAACCTAACGATTTCCGTTTAGTACAATAGACATGATGAGTATTAATACCTTCCCTTTGCGTAACTAACTTCCGAACCCTAATATTGGTTGCGATGACTATATCCTTGTCTTTCTTTTTAGGGGTTTTATTCTATATTTTCCCTTTCCCTTTATGGGAATAAATAAAGACTGGTGGCGACTCTGTTAAGTCCATCCTGTGAGCGTGCAATTCGCTTTGTAAGGTCATGCACTCATTTTTTGAGGTACGACAGGTTTAGTGATTGTTTTCCCCTGTCACAGGTTGTGTGATAGAGAACAAAGTGAGTTGGTTCTCATATTTACGATGATAATCTAAATAGAAAGTCATTGGGTGGTGTTAGCAAGAGGCATTAAACAACATAAGCTTTGTTGTTGCTTGTAATTTAAATTGTATTAGGCTACTAATAATGATTTCCCTTTCTTGGGTTGTGAACTCAGCCACTTAGGCGTAGATGTAGTTTCACCAAACTGGTTAAACATTTTATTGTGTTCTTTACTACTTTTTTGCTTCATCATCTAGTACTCGTTATTGTAGTTGTTTTGGTGCATCTTGTCAAACTATTTATTGAAGCATCAAGTTCGACATCTATCCCCCGAGGATTAAAATTTCAATTGGCATTAGAGCAGACACCCTAGCCTGTTATGTTAACTCCATGGAAGATTAATTCTTCTCAAATAAAGACAATTAAAGATGGAGGATTAGTCAATAACCACGTGTTTTGGATGGCAAAAATTATGATTATTGGAAGGTGATAATGGTGTCTTTTCTCAAATCCTTGGAAAACAAAGCATGGAAAGTTGTGATCAAAGGATTGAAACATCCAATGATTACCTCTGAAGATGGTACAACCGACCTAAAACCACAATCTAATTGGACTGATTATGAAGATGATGAAGCCCTTGGGAACTACACGACATTGAATGTGATTTTCAATGGTGTTGACAATACAAGAGGTATAACATCATTCTCTAGAACAAAGACATGAATGAAGAAGAACCCAATAGTGGGAAGGGTACTCAATGCTTTGAATGTGAAGTTTACAAACACTTTAGAGCAAAATGTTCTACCTTTATGGATAATCAAAAGAAGTTGTTGTATGTCGCTTGGTCAAAATCTGATGATAAAAGAAAAGTAGAAGGATCAAATAAGGTGAAGGCTTTCACTAGAAAATATGATTCTAGTAGTGAGTCTGATGAAGAAGTTTTGACTACAGAAGAGCTTGTTGAATCCTTCAGAGAATTACTTATTGAATGAAATGCTTCCTGCTTAAGAGAAAAGAAACATAAGAAGACTATAAGTAATATTCCCAAGAAAATAAGAATCTTAGGTCAACCATCTATGGATTTTAAGAAGAGGATAGATTGTTCAAGACCAAAGCCAAAAAAAAACCTGAATTTGTTCACCCAGTAAACAAAATTTCAGATGTTGTAGATGATGTCTCGAAAGGAAATTTGAAGGCTGTAGGATTTGAATACATTGTAATAAATAAAAAGGTCAAAGTTCTTACAAGGAAGAATATTAAGTTTAAAAGATTGGACCACATGTACTAGCATCGTGCTCGACATGTGCTTCCTCAACACAAGAGTTACAAGAACTCTGATAAAATGTCATCATTACGATATATATGGGCACGTAAGGCCTAATTTTTATAATTTATATGGTTTTCTTCAACCTCATAGTCAACTTAGGTGATCCGCTGTCACGCATAGATAAAAAATAGGTATTTTTTTTTTAAAATATAGTAACGGTAACGACAACCCGAGTATCGTTCTCACAAGGATTCTTGTAATGTTATTACCCAACATATTAATGGTTTATGGGGGTTTGAATTTCGATTAAGAGAAAAAATAATGAAAATAAGTGATTATAAAAAAGTGATTATCAAAATAAGCTGAAACGATTAATCTGCTGTTTTAGGTTCCCAACTTATCATCGATCAGAATAATTCCCAATTCCTAAGCGGACTCTATCCCCTTTTCGATTATGATATCAATCAAACAAGCGCAATTGATATTATATGATACATATTCCTAATTTCCAAATTAAGCAAACAGATGAGATATAACAACCATGAATTAAGCAAACACGAGAAACATACGGGGATTAAGCAAACACGACTAAAGTATAAGAACATGCAACCATCGAAATAAATAAATCAACCCTAAGATAAATTGAATTAAGCAAACAAGATATCATAGAGAAGAATTGAAAGCAGGGACGAAGCTAGTAAGAGGAAAGGGTGGGCCCATGCTGTAACACCCCCTTTCTATACCCTCAATTAATCAATTAAAATCATATAAGCAATTAATAAAAGTTTCATTAGAGTATAAATTAAAACATGGTATAAAAGAGGTGCATCACATTATCATCGAAACGAAACATAAATAATACCTGCTCATAAAGATATGTAACAAAAGAGGTAAATCTCAACTAAAAACAAAGCATAGCGCTTAAAACCCACATATCAATATTTAGAATAAAGCGGAAACATCTAAACATTAAAATCATCTCATTAACATAAGCATCAAATACATCATTCAGATTAATTCAATTCATCAGTTGAGTTTACAAAACATTCAGCAGCAGATACATACACAGATGTATCACAAAAGAATCAAAACAATTCCTAACTACCCAGTGTTACATATCAGAGCCATCTGACCAAAAGAAATGAAGACTCGCTTCACAAAAGACCTCCAGCATCCTACTCTGCAATGCCTCATAGAGCATTATAAAACAACAGAAGGGTGAGAAACATTATCATAACAAACAATGCATAAAATTATATATCATAAAACACAATTATAACATACACGCAATTCACATTTCTCACCACAACTTGTTACAATACATCACAATGTACACGTACATAATCAATCACATTCACCAATTCATGCTTCACAATTCATAGCATTTCACTTAAACATTTACAATTACGTTCATTTCACCAAAACATCATATAAAGATGATAATGCAACTCATAGAGACTGACTCACGACTCTATGCAGATGCAAATGCGGCACCGACTCGTTCAGCAGGTTCAATTGAAGAACCAAAATGGAACCATCGCTCATTACCGAAGTAACTCCCCGTCGGGCCTACGATGTTCACCCATCGCTCACATCCCACATGGGCACACGATGTTTCAGGATTGCTCACACCCCACACGGGCACACAATCCGGTTGCTCACACCCTACAAGGGCACACAACTGTTCTGCAGATTCTCCATGGAATAAAAAATAAACCATCGCTCACACCCCACAAGGGCACACGATCGTTTCTGCAGATCCTCCTAGGGATCAAAGTAACTAAACCATCGCCCACACCCCACAAGGGCACACGAGGTTTCTGCAGATCCTACGTGGGATCAGACACACAAGAATGCAATCATGATGCTACACATGCAACACGACTCAATACACTCTTAGAATCCACACATGTTTACAAACATATTCACCCATTCTTCATATTATACAAGTATATACAAATATACGCATTCACATTAATATCACCATACATTCCTATTTAATCCAAACAAATGCACGAAATTGCCAAACGGCCACATCACACAATCTAGGATTCACGCCATACGACTACCCACAACACAATATAACTCGGCATGATCGATGCCTCGAGCAAGGAAATAATCAAAGTTAAGTCGGAAATCCGACCATGGATGGAAACATTAAAGAAAACACAACTTGCCACGTTCGTTACCCTTCTCGCATAGCGAGCTCCTAGCGAGTATTCGCTACTTTTTCGCCTAGCGAACAAGCTCACGAAGGCAAACATAAGCCTCTGACTTTGTTCGCTACCTCGCTCGCTCAGCGAACCCCTAGCGAACCTTCACTACCCACATTCCCTACCAGTGAACACCACAACATGCATTCTGTCCAAGTCTGGGACCGTTCGCTACCTATTCGTTACTGCTCGCTTTGTGAACATTCGCGACCAGCTCGCCTACCGAACATGCTAGCGAGTGTCTGCAAACTCAGAATTTCCCCACTGTTCTTCCACTCTAAAACTCTTGGATTCACCCGATTAAGTCCCAACTCATTCCAGCACTTTAGCCTAACATCACCCGACATGAATGCTACTACTTAATCTCACTTTCACCAATGAAAACTCGGGTTCTATCGATTAAATCCGTATTAAGCCCTAGAATGAAAAATGAGTAAAACTCTCCCCAATCCAAAACAAAACCGACAAGAACACACATAATCATACACATTGCAAGAATAATAAAGTTTCACACCCTTACCCGATCAATCGAAAGCTTAGAAGTTGATTCTTGATGATTCTAGGTTTTTCTCCTCTTCCTCCTCTTTTCTCTTCTCTTCCTTTCTTTCTCTTCTTTTTCTTTCCTTTTGGTTTCTATTCTCCCTATTCTTTCTCTTTTCCACTTATACTCTTTCTACTCTATTTTTCTCAAAATAACTACTAATCAAGGATTATCTAAAACACCCTCTAATTAATTCCCAAAACTCTCCAAATAATAAAATACCACAACATACACACATAACATATTATCATATAATTCCACAATAAAATAACAATTAACCAAATAAATTAAAAGACTCAACAAAATAATGGGAAATTCAGAATCGGGGCGTTACAACTCTCCCCCACTTTAGAAATTTTCGTCCTAAAAAATATTACCTGATCCAAACAACTCTGGATGCGACTCTCGCATCTTAGTTTCCAATTCCCAAGTCATATCGTCTTCTGCAGCACCTCCCCATGCTACTTTCACAAGCGCAATATCCTTGCCTCTTAACTTCTTAATCTCACGGTCCAAAATTTTAATCGGCAAAGCTTCCACTGTAAGGTTATCTCTTACTTCAACCTCGTCCATAAGGATAACATGTGACGGATCCGGAACATACTTCCGAAGTTGCGAAACATGAAACACATCATGCAAATTCGAAAGATTCGGAGGCAATTCCACACGATAAGCCATAACACCAACTCGTGCAATAATCTGATACGGACCGATGAAACGAGAAGTCAACTTCCTCGACTTCAAAGCACGACCCACACCCGTAACCGGTGTAACTCTCAAAAACACATGGTCGCCCTCTTGAAATTCAAGATCCTTCATTCTCTTATCATGATAACTTTTCTGCCTACTCTGAGAAGCTCTCAACTTTTCTCGAATCAACCTCACATTCTCCGTCGTCTGCTGTACCATCTCCGGTCCAACCACCGACCTCTCACCAGTTTCATGCCAACACAAAGGTGTTTGACATTTTCGACCATACAAAGCTTCAAATGGAGCCATACCAATACTCGAATGAAAACTGTTATTATAGGTGAATTCAATCAACGCTAAATAACTATCTCGCGCACTACCTTGCTCTAGCACACAAGCTCGTAACAAATCCTCCAATGATTGAATTGTCCTTTCGGTTTGACCATCTGTTTGCGGATGATAAGCCAAAATCAATCTCAACTGCGAACCCAAAGCCTTGTGCAAACTTTCCCAAAACCTTGAAGTAAACCTTAGATCTCTATCTGATACAATGCTCTTGGGAACTCCATGCAACTTCACAATCACCCGAACATAGATCTCAGCTAACTTCTCCAAAGGATAACTTAATATCAATCAGAATAAAGTGAGCAGATTTAGTAAGTCTATCAACAATCACCCAAATTGCATTGTGACCTCTCTGCGTATTCGACAACCCCGTAATAAAATCCATCGAGATACCATCCCATTTCCACTCTGGGATATCCAACGGTTGCATTAATCCAATAGGTTTCTGATGTTCCACTTTAGACTTCTGACAAGTCAAACATGCATACACAAACTGAGCCACATCTCTCTTCAACCCAGACCACCAAAAGATATTCTTCAAGTCTTGGGTACATCTTATTTGCTCCCGGATGAATACTCAAATTACTACGGTGTCCTTCTTCCAATATCATTCCTTTCAACTCCGCATCATCAGGAATACAAATACGACCACGAAACCTCAAAACTCCAAAATCATCAACTTTGAAATCTTCATTCTCTTTTGTCATCAAGTCAACAAACTTCAAATCTAACTTTTTCCTTTCGCAAACAGTTGCAAGAAAATCATTCGTGATATGAAGCATACCAAGTCTCACGCTTCTCGGCATCATATCACAAACCAAACTCAAATCTCTGAAATTCTCCAATAATTCCCATTCCTTTACCATCATTGCAGACACATGCAAAGATTTCCGACTTAAGGCATCGACCACCACATTTGCCTTACCCGAATGATAATTCAATCCAAAATCATAGTCCTTCAAAAGCTCTAGCCATCTTCTTTGTCTCATATTCAATTCCTTCTGATCAAATAAATACTTCAAACTCTTGTGGTCACTAAAAACTTCAAAACCTTGCACCATAAAGATAATGCCTCCAAATTTTTAACACAAATACCACGACCGCTAATTCCAAATCATGAGTAGGGTAATTCTTTTCGTGCACTCTTAACTGCCTAGAAGCATAAGCCACAACCTTCCCATCTTGTATCAAAACACCACCCAAACCAGTCAAAGAAGCATCACAATATACCACAAAAGTTTCTGTAGGATCCGGCAAAATCAAGATCGCCGCTGTTGTCAATCTTATCCTTAACTCCATAAAACTCTCCTCACAATCAACGTCCCAAATAAAACCCTTTCCCTTACAAGTTAACTGCGTTAACGGAAGCGCCAACTTCGAAAACTCTTCAATAAACCTCCGGTAATAACCTGCCAAACCCAAGAAGCTTCGAATCTCTGTAACTGTTCTAGGAGTCTCCCATAGCATTACCGCATCAATCTTAGACGGATCAACACTAATACCATTACCTGAAATAACATGCCTAAGAAAACTTACTTCCGATAACCAAAATTCACACTTCGACAAACTTGGCATACAATTTCTTCTCCCTCAAAATCTGTAACACAATTCTTAAATGTTCCTCATGCTCTTCTTGAGACTTAGAATAAATGAGATTGTCGTCAATAAACACAACCACAAAACGATCCAACTGCTCATGAAAAATACGATTCATGTACTCCATAAACACACCTGGCGCATTAGAAACTCCGAATGGCATCACTAAATATTCGTAATGTCCATACCGTGTCCTAAAAGTCGTCTTTTGAATATCTCCTTCCTTCACACGAATCTGGTGATAACCTGATCTTAAATCAATCTTGCTAAAAACTCGTGCTCCAACCAATTGGTCCATCAAATCATCAATTCTAGGAAGCGGATACTTATTCTTAATTGTCACTTTGTTCAACTGTCGATAATCAATACATAACCACATACTTCCATACTTTTTCTTTACTAACAACACCGATGCACCCCAAGGAGAAACACTTGGTCTCATAAACCTCTTTTATAACAAATCATTCAACTGCTTCTTCAACTCTACCAATTCTGATGCTGACATACGATACGGTGCCATCGAAATTGGTCTAGTACCCGGAATTAGATCAATAGAAAATTCAACTTCCCTTTCTGGCGGTACATCCGTAATATCCTCGGGAAACACTTCTGGAAATTCAAACACTACTGGAAACACGTCAAGTTCAACCTTGTCCTCTACCGACAACGATGCAAATAAACCAAACAACTGAGCTTCGTCCGCCAAAAGTTTCTTCAACTCTTTAGTGGATAGAAAACTCTCACTTTCATCATCTTCCAAAGAAGGAAACCTCACCAACTTATGATAGCAATCTAAATGAACTCTATTAAATTGCAACCAATTCATACCCAAAATCACATCCAAACCTTCCAACGACAAACGCACCAAATCCATAAGAAAGTCTTTACCATACATGGTCAAGGGACAACTTACACACACCAAAGAAGTAGTTACCGACCCTGAAGCAGGAGTCTCAATAACCATGCCACCATTCAAAGAAACCATGCGCAAACCCAAACGCTTAGCACATTCAAGAGAAATGAACGAATGAGTCACTCTAGTATCAATAATAGCAACTAAAGGCATATTATTAATAAAGCACGTACCTTTAATCAAGCGATCCGCATTAGTAGTGTCTGAACCGGCTAATGCAAATACTTTTCCACCCGACTGAGCTTACTTTGGTTTGGTACACTTGGTGCTAATATGACCAACTTCTCCACAGTTAAAACACTTTACCATATTCCTCCTACACTCAGAAGTGGTATGTCCAAAACTTCCACAATTAGCACACTTCTCCGTAGACTTCCCACACTCAAAAGATTTGTGGCCCATCACACCACACTTGTAACATTTGACTGCACCCGAACTTCCACCTCCAGATTTCCTATCGAAGTTTCCCTTATACTTGCCCTTATCAACAGGCGTCACATAAGGTCCACTCCTCACTTGTTGCTTGCCTTTCTTCTCACTCAAACTCTTGTAGTGAGTAGAACGAGCTCTACTATCCTCTTCAAAAATCCTACAACATTCGGTCAAGTCCGAATATCTTTGCATCCTCTGGTAACCCACCGCTTGCTTTATCTCCGGATGCAAGCCATTCTCATACTTAATGCACTTAGAGAACTCTGACGTAACAACTGCATAATAAGGATGAAACTGCACTAATTCCACAAACTTAGCCGTGTAATCTACCACAGACATGTTGCCTTGCTTCAACTCAAGGAATTCCATTTCCTTTTTACCCTTCACACTCTCAGGATAGTACTTCCTCAAAAATTCAGCGCGAAACAAATCCCAAGTTATTTCTTCGTCATCCACCTCAAGAACTTGCCTCATACTGACCCACCAGTCATCAGCCTCTTCCCTCAACATATGAGTCCCAAGTCTCACCTTGTTTCCTTCAGCACAGTTCATAACTCTAAAGATTCTCTCAACCTCCTTTAACCAGATCTGAGCACCGTCAGGATCAAACCTTCCTTTGAATACAGGCGGTTGATTCTTTCTAAACTCATCATTCACATTCACATTCGACGCACCATGCACCGCCCTTGTCATAGCCTCCAATGCCGCAGCCATATCAGTGTCATTACGACCAGCCATATTATGAGGATTCCCAAAAATAACAACAAAGTCAAACAACCGTTTAACCAACACAACAAGAAGACAGACACAACTGACTCAACACTGGCTCTGATACCACTTAATGTAACACCCCCTTTCTATATCCCCAATTAATCAATTAAAATCATATAAGCAATTAATAAAAGTTTCATCGAAGTATAAATTAAAACATGGTATAAAAGAGGCGCATCACATTATCATCGAAACGAAACATAAATAATACCTGCTCATAAAGATATGTAACAAAAGGGGTAAATCTCAACTAAAAACAAAGCATAGCGCTTAAAACCCACATATCAATATTTAGAATAAAGCGGAAACATCTAAACATTGAAATCATCTCATTAACATAAGCATCATATACATCATTCATATTAATTCAATTTATTAGTTGAGTTTACAAAACATTCAGCAGCAGATACATACACAGATGTATCACAAAAGAATCAAAACAATTCCTAACTACCCAGTGTTACATATCAGAGCCATCTGACCAAAAGAAATGAAGACTCGCTTCACAAAAGACCTCCAGCATCCTACTCTGCAATGCCTCATAGAGCATTATAAAACAACAGAAGGGTGAGAAACATTATCATAACAAACAATGCATAAAATTATATATCATAAAACACAATTATAACATACACACAATTCACATTTCTCACCACAACTTGTTACAATACATCACAATGTACACATACATAATCAATCACATTCACCAATTCATGCTTCACAATTCATAGCATTTCACTTAAACATTTACAATTACGTTCATTTCACCAAAAAATCATATAAAGATGATAATGCAACTCATAGAGACCGACTCACGACTCTATGCAGATGCAAATGCGGTACCGACTCGTTCAGCAGGTTCAATTGAAGAACCAAAATGGAACCATCGCTCGTTACCGAAGTAGCTCCCCGTCGGGCCTACGATGTTCACCCATCGCTCACACCCCACATGGGTACACGATGTTTCAGGATTGCTCACACCCCACACGGGCACACAATCCGGTTGCTCACACCCAACAAGGGCACACAACTGTTCTGCAGATTCTCCACGGAATAAAAAATAAACCATCGCTCACACCCCACAAGGGCACACGATCGTTTCTGCAGATCCTCCTAGGGATCAAAGTAGCTAAACCATCGCTCACACCCCACAAGGGCACACGAGGTTTCTGCAGATCCTACGCGGGATCAGACACACAAGAATGCAATCATGATGCTACACATGTGTCGCTTACGCGAAAATAAGGTGCCGACACAACAGAAGAGTCGCCACCTTTCGTTATTTATCCCTCGGAACGGGAAAGGAAACGACCAGAAAAACCTTACGAAAAAGGGTAAGACAAGGTCGCCGCAACCGTTGTCTGGGTTCGGGAGTCGGTTACGCAAGGGGAAGGTATTAGCACCTCTCACGTCCGTCGTACTCGACGGGATCCACGCTTGTTGTGTTTACTGGACGGGTTGGTTTTATCTATCTACCTTTCAAGGCTGGCTTAAAAAGAAAAGAAAAATGACTCGGCAAAGCGTCGCACTTTATGCCTGCGTATTCTCATTAGAGAACGAGAAATCAGAGTCAACGTAGTTCGACCTACGACGGGTTATGGGGGAAGGTAGCTCGCCAATACATCAGTATTGTGCCTATGTACTCTTAACAGGTATGAGAGATCAGAGCTCACGTAGTTCGGGAAACTACGGTTTATTTCCTGTCTTTTACGAAAGAAGTGTTTTTTATTGTGTTTGAAATTTCAATCGCACTAAAGACTATGACCTGAGAGTGAATGCGTCGCATGTCATCCAAAGGGTACCATACTAAACATCCAGACTATGGAAAAGAAACTCTCCCACAATCCTTTCTCAGATAGCTTAAGGCTAGTAACGTACGAAAGAAATCATTCATGATTACCGTATCTTAAGCTGTTTTGAGATGAGAAGAGAACAGGCTCAACTAGGAGGGAGACTATCAAGTCCTACTGTTGTCATGCCAAGGATTCATCCTATGGTTGAGGTTTAAAACAGGGAACTCCTAGAAGTTGTCATGCATAGGTTTCAACCTAAAGTTCTATCATCAATTCCTTATCAAAGGAAATGAGAGTCCTAAGGGATCATGTCAATGATACACAGAAACAGACAGAGCATCAGCTTAAACAGTAAACAGTAATACAGTAAAATGCATGCAATGCAAGTGAGGGAGGAAATGTGTGTGGGGCATCAGCCTCCACAAGCTCATCTCAACCTCAAGCCAGAATGAATAACAGTAATCATACTGAAAGATAAATCATGCTATCAAGCAAAATGCAGTAAACTGCAATCATACAGAAGAAATGAAATAAGATGCCATCAGGCAAACAAACCACATGGGCAAGGGAGCTGGGCTCTACCGAATACCCGCAAGCAAAGCCATACAGTAACAGTACAAGCAGAGGGAGCAACTCAACCTCTAGTGCAATCATGCTCCTAGATTCTACCTAGTCTAGATATGGACTTATTCTAATGCATCAAGCAAGTCAAACAAGGCACATCAATACAGCGAAGAAAACAGAGAAAGCAGATCAACTCCTCTCCCCTCAAGCCTCAGCTCTTCTAACAGCAACTCAGTCTTCAGACTTCCATCACTCTTAACAAATGTCAATTTGCTTCTCCAGGTTTCAACCCTTCAACATAAGTTTCAACTTATTCTTCTTCTTCAAGCTTCAGCTTTCCTTAATCAGATCCACCTTCAGGCTTCACTATTAATCACAAGTATCAACTTGATCTCCGTCAGGATCTCCAAGCTTCAAAGTAGGTATCAACTTCCTTTGTCCTTCAAGCTTCAGCTCTTCAGAATCAATCTCAATAGAATCCTCTTCCTAAGTATCAACTTAGTCTTCAAGATCTCAAGCTCTCTTTGCTTTACCAGTCTCAACTTGGTCTTCTCTTCCTGTAAACTTCATCTTCTCAGAGTAATCTTCAATCACTTAGAAGTATCAACTTCATCCTTCAATCTTTAAGCCTCAGCTCTTCATTCAGTCTTTACTGGATCTTCATTGGGTCTTCATGTATCAACTTGCTCTTGTTGCTCTTCGAGCTTCAGCTGGAATGGCAATGCTCAAGGAATCATCCTCTTCCACACTCTTTAATGAAGTCTTCACCTTCACACTCAAGCTCAACATCTCTCAAGATACTCAAACCTGAAGAAATCACTTAACTGGATAAGCTGGGGTGTTAAACTGCTTATTGACCACCCAAGGTGACCTATAAGGGTTTAACATCAAAAGAATGGTTCCCTCAAAAGTTCTACTTCCTAGGTATCATCACTTATCCCTTCTAAGGAGAGAGGTGAATACCATGGAAGGACTTTGAATCATGGGGAGGAACGGAGGTGAAAGATACCATCCATGTTTAAGAAAGAAGTTAACTAGGTCTAAGCTCTTCCTAATCCCTAACCCTAAAACAACAACAAAACAAACAAGATTCTCAAGCTCTCAAGCTCCTCAATCAACTTCAAGTCTTCTAATATGCTCCTCCATGCTCCTCAAAGCAAAACCAAGCTCACTGTAATACCCCAAATTTTACCCTTATATTTAGTCAGTCATTTCGCATATCATCTCATATGTACATTTGCTAACCACTAACAAGTTATGGAGGTTTTTTGTTTTGCAGATTTGGTTCCAGGGGTATTTTGGTCATTTTACGCAAATTCTGCTAATTCCCTGAAGACAGGCTATTATTAAGTTCCGAGGCGTTTGATACACTATTTTTTGAGGCATTTACCTATCACCAGGTCTAATTATATCAAGGTGCCAATTTGATGTGGTCGGTATTAAAATTTGTCAAGCACAACTGGATTAAGATCCATTCCATCGCTCATGGTTTATTTCCAAAGCGCTTCCGTTTCTGTTATTGAGGCACAGTCGTAATTGGGTATTGTTGGTTTGTGGCTCTTGGCGTTTGGTCAGTGGAATTTAATTACGAGTAGTGTTGTTTGTAACAGCCCAAATTTCATTAAATAATTAATTATAGTAATTAATTGATTTAGTGGGATTTTTATTAATGTTGGAAATTAATTTTATTAATTGGGATTAATAGAGAATTGAGAAGGAAATTGGGAGGAAGGAAAATGAAGGAAATATATATAAGAGAGAAAGAAAAGAAAAGAAAGTTAGAAAACATTTGGAAAGAAAGAGGAAGGAAGAAGAAAGGAGAGAAAGAGAAGAGAAGAAGAGGAAAAGTGGAAATCATCAAGAACCAACATCAAAGCTCCGATTAATCGAGGTAAGGGTGAGAAATGTTCCTATTTGATCATGGTATGATGTTATGTATGTTGGGTTAGGGTTTTAGTAGAGTTTCCATCACTTTCCAATTAGGGCAAATGTTGGGTTAATCAGTAGAATGATGATTTAATCGGTTGAAACTGAGCAATAATGCCGTAGAATAGTCGGGTAACATATATTGATGTTGTTTGTACTGATTTGGATGTGTAAGAGAGGGTTGATGATGGATTGGTGAAGGAGGAGCAGAATGGGGTTCTGTTCTGCGCAGGTTCGCTGGCTCTCGCCAGGCGAGCGAAGGCGAAGCTTCGCCAGGCGAAGCCTAGCGAATGTTGGCGAATAATTATATTTAAGTCCCAGTAGACTTCGCTGGTGGGTTCGCCAGGCGAAGTTGGATAGCGAAGGTTCGCCCAGCGAAGGTGCTGGCGAATGGTGGCGAATGAAGTCAGTAGCTACTGACTTGGGCTCGCTGGGAAGTCTCGCCAGGCGAAGCCTAGCGAGTGTTCGCTGAGAGAGTTCGCCAGGCGAAGGCCAGGCGAAGGTTCGCTGCGAGGGTTCGCCAGGCGAATGAAGGCGAATGTGACAGTATATTTCTTTGCTGTGTTATCCAAATGGTGATTGGTTGGTTGATTTGCATATGTTAATACTTTTATGTTATGAATGGGTATGTGAACTATTATGATAACATGTGCTGTGGGTAGCCTTCGGGCGTGAATCCTAGAGTTATGATATAAATGATTACTTGTAATCGGTTAAAATACATGAGAACATAATGATGATTATGTGTGCATTAATTGATGAGTTGTGAATACCTTGACTGTTGTGATAATTAGAGATACATGGGAATACAATGAGGAATGTATGTGTATCGTCTAATGAATTGTGAGTGCATATATGTATGCGATTGTCGTGTGAATGCATGGGAACATATGTGATATGTGTGCATTGTTGTTGAATATGATGATGTGTGAAATGAATACATTGATAAATGTTGATATATGTTGTATGTGCAATCATGATGAAATTCTCGAAGGGGTGAATTATTCGAATGCATGGGATTAAGACGCGGGAACGGTCTTAAGTGCATTTATTGTGATTGGTTGATTGTACATGCATCATTCAGTCAAGAGGCAATGTCTGTTAGTTTCGTGGAAACTAGTGGCTTGTCCCAAACCTAGAAGGGTGGGTTTGAAGCCTAGGGGACGGGCTTGGTTGTTATCGGTCTAGAAGGGTGGACCCGGTTTAAAGTAAAAACCGAGAAAAGATAACGAGAGTCGGTACCGCATAGCATTGAGTTGCATTGAATATGTTGAGTCACATTGCATAATATTGTTGTGGTACATATGTGCTTGTGAATGATTGTAAAGTCAAGCATGAAGGGATGTGCTTGTGGTTATTCACAATGTTGATATATGTGAATGTGATATGATTATGATTGTGAGAATAAAGGGTGGTGAGAAATGTGAATATGTGTTATATGATACCTATATATACGTAATCTTATGCTTTGATTATTATGGTTATATTTCTCACCCTTCTGCTGTTTTATAATGCTCTATGAGGCATTGCAGATTAGGATGCTGGAGTCCTTTTGTGAAGATTAGTCTTCATTCTTTTGAGTCTGCTGCTCTGATATGTAACACCGGGTAGTTAGACTAGTATAGTCATTCTTTTGTGATACATTGCGATGTATCAGCTGATGTGGTTTTGTAATCTAACTGATATGATGCATTAATCTGGATGACTTATGTGCATTTGAATTAATATTTTGGAACTGCTTAAATGATTTGATCTTCCGCTTACTTTTGAAAATGTTACATATTTTATAGAGCAAAATGTTAAAGTGTTTTATTGGTGAAGTTGTGACATTCTTCTTTTATACCTTATTCTAAAACTTTTACTCTGATGAATTTGTATATGCTTAAATGTTTTATATGCATTTATTTGGGGTATAGAAAAGGGTGTTACAATAGTGGTATCAGAGCAGGTCGGTCCGTCCGGCCAAGTTGTTAGAGTGTTTTTTCCCTGTGTGTTATTGATATGCGTGTGATGCATTATCAATATTGGTTGTTCTTACGTGGTTCTGTTGTTGGAATTAGTAAGATGGTTGCAGGGAGGAACGACGAAGCAATTGCGGAGGCATTGACGAGATTGGCGGGGGCAATTGGGCAGAATCCTCCGGCCAATGTGAATGTGAGGGATCATGCTGATGATGGATTCCGTGCTTTGGGGAAATTCCAAAAGAATAACCCTCCGGTCTTCAAGGGAACTCATGAACCGGACAAGGCACAAATTTGGTTGAAAGTTGTGGAAAAGATTTTTCGAGTTATGAATTGCTCGGATGCACAGAAGGTGCAGTTTGGGACTCATATGCTCGAAGAAGAAGCTGAAGATTGGTGGGGTAATACTCGCCAAAGATTTGAGGAAGATGATATTGTGATTACTTGGGATTTGTTTAGAGAAACTTTTCTGGAGAAGTACTTTCCAGAGGATGTGCGGGGGAAGAAAGAGATCGAATTTCTTGAGTTGAGGCAAGGTAATTCGACGGTTGCTGAGTATGCGGCGAAATTTGAGGAGTTGATCAAATTTTGTCCTCACTATAATACTGGTAATGCTGAGAGGTCTAAGTGCCTCAAGTTTGTGAACGGTTTGAGACCTGAGATTAGACAAGCTATTGGATACCAGGAAATCAGGCGGTTTTCTGAGTTGGTTAACAAGAGCAGAATTTATGACGAAGACAGTAGGGCTAGGTCTAGCCACTACAAGAGCCTAAGTGATAAGAAAGGAAAAGGTCAACTCAGAGGAAAACCTTATGTGACTCCTGCGGACAAAGGGAAGCAGAGAATGGGTTATGGCAAGAGGCCAAGTGGGGGAGTTTCTACTCCGGTGAGATGTTATAGGTGCGGTGAAGCGGGACATCGTGCTCCCAAATGCAAAAGTGTTGAGAAGGCGTGTTTTAAGTGTGGCAAGCCAGGCCACAAGGCGCTTGAGTGCAGAAGCGGTACGGGTGTTACTTGCTATAACTGTGGTGAGCAAGGACACATTAGTACGAAATGTGATAAGCCGAAGAAGAATCAAGGGAGCGGGAAAGTGTTCGCTCTTTTTGGATCTGAGACTGCTAGCGACGATCAATTGATCCGAGGTACGTGTTTTATTAATGGTATACCTTTGATCGCTATAATTGATACCGGAGCTACGCATTCTTTTATTTCTTTGGATTGTGTTAGAAGGTTGAATCTTGAGTTGTCTGTGATTGGTGGCGGTATGGTTATTGATACTCCTGCTATGGGTTCGGTAACTACACCGTATGTTTGCTTGAATTGCCCGTTGAGTATTTTCGGTAGAGATTTTGGGATTGATTTAGTGCGTCTTCATTTAGATCAACTGGATGTCATTCTTGGAATGAATTGGTTAAAATTCAATCGTGTGTATATTAACTGTTTTGACAAAACGGTTATTTTTCCCGATTCGGATGTTGAAAGAGATTTGTTTATGACGAGGAAACAAGTGAAAGAATCGGTGCAAGATGGGGCTAAGGTATTTATGCTTATGGCAACTTTGAGGACTGGTGAGAGTGAAGAGATTGATGGGTTGCCCATTGTTAGAGATTTTCCGGAAGTATTCCCTGATGAGATAAAAGATTTACCGCCGGAGCGAGAAGTGGAGTTTTCGATAGATTTGATTCCTGGAACTAGTCCGATATCGATGGCTCCATATCGTATGTCGGCCTCGGAGTTAAAAGAGTTGAAGATTCAACTTGAGGATTTGCTTGAAAAGAGGTTTATTCGTCCGAGCGTGTCACCGTGGGGTGCACCGGTCTTGTTGGTTAAGAAGAAAGAGGGTTCTATGAGGCTCTGTGTGGATTACAGACGGTTGAACAAGGTGACTATTAAGAATAAGTATCCACTTCCAAGGATTGATGATCTGATGGATCAGTTGGTTGGTGCAAGCGTGTTCAGCAAGATTGATTTGAGATCTGGGTATCATCAGATCCGTGTGAAAACTGAGGATATTCAGAAGACGGCGTTTCGGACGAGGTATGGACACTATGAGTATTCCGTGATGCCATTTGGTGTGACTAATGCACCGGGTGTATTTATGGAGTACATGAATAGGATTTTCCATCCTTATTTGGATAAGTTTGTGGTGGTGTTTATTGACGACATCTTGGTTTATTCGAAGAGCGAAGGAGAGCATGCCGAGCATCTGAAGATTGTGTTATCTGTGCTGAGAGAGAAGCAGTTGTTCGCGAAGCTTTCTAAGTGTGAATTTTGGTTGAAGGAAGTTAGTTTCCTTGGTCATGTGATTTCTAGTAGTGGTGTTACGGTTGATCCGTCGAAGGTTGAAGCGGTGTCGCAATGGGAGACTCCGAAGTCAGTTTTTGAGATCAGAAGTTTTCTTGGTTTAGCCGGTTATTATCGGAAGTTTATTGAGGGATTTGCTAAGTTATCGTTGCCGTTGACGCAGTTGACTAGGAAAGGTCAACTTTTGTTTGGGACGCCAAGTGTGAAGCGAGTTTTCAAGAACTTAAGCGAAGGTTGACGACAGCCCCTGTTTTGATTCTGCCAAATCCGGAAGAACCATTTGTTGTGTATTGTGATGCTTCTTTGATGGGTTTAGGAGGTGTGTTGATGCAGAATAATCAAGTTGTGGCTTATGCTTCGAGGCAACTCAAAGTGCATGAGAAGAATTATCCGACGCATGACTTAGAGTTGGCCGCCGTTGTGTTCGTGTTGAAACTTTGGAGGCATTATCTATTTGGCGCAAGATTTGAAGTGTTTAGTGACCACAAGAGTTTGAGATATCTTTTTGATCAAAAGGAATTGAATGCAAGACAAAGAAGATGGCTTGAACTTTTGAAGGATTTTGATTTTGGCTTGAACTACCATCTGGGTAAAGCGAATGTAGTAGCGGATGCATTGAGTCGGAAATCATTGCATATGTCGGCATTGATGGTGAAAGAGTTGGAATTGGTCGAGCAATTTCGGGATTTGAGTTTGGTATGTGAGAGAACTTCTTTTGGATTTAATTTGGGTATGTTAAAGCTTACAAGTGGTGTTTTGGACGAAATTCGAGAAGGACAGAAATCGGATTTGAGCCTAGTTGATCGGTTGAATTTAATCAACCAAGGCTAAGGTGGTGATTTTCGGATTGATGAGAATGGGATTATGAGATGCCGGGATCGAGTTTGTGTTCCAAATGTTGTTGAGCTTAAGAAGAGCATCCTTGAGGAAGGACATCGTAGCGGATTGAGTATTCATCCGGGTGCTACTAAGATGTATCAGGATTTGAGGAAAGTATTTTGGTGGCCTAGTATGAAGAAAGATATCGCGGAATTTGTGTATTCTTGTTTGACTTGCCAGAAGTCAAAGATTGAGCATCAGAAGCCATCGGGGTTGATGAAGCCGTTGTTTATTCCTGAGTGGAAATGGGATAGTATCTCTATGGATTTTGTATCAGGTTTGCCGAGGACGCCGAGTAATTTTGAGGCTATTTGGGTTATCATGGATAGGTTGACTAAATCTGCTCATTTTATTCCTATGCGTATGGATTACCCTTTGGAGAAGTTGGCTAAGTTGTATATTGAGAGGATTGTGTGTCTGCATGGTATTCCGTTAAGTATTGTTTCGGATAGAGATCCGCGGTTTACTTCGAGATTTTGGGAGAGCCTGCAGAGTGCTTTGGGTACTAAGTTGCGTTTGAGTTCAGCGTATCATCCTCAGACTGATGGTCAGACGGAGAGGACGATTCAGTCGCTTGAAGATCTTTTGAGAGCTTGTGTATTGGAAAAAGGAGGAGCTTGGGATAGCTACTTGCCTTTGATTGAGTTTACATACAACAACAGTTTCCATTCGAGTATTGGTATGGCACCATTTGAGGCGTTGTATGGTAGGAGGTGTAGGACACCATTGTGTTGGTTCGAGTCCGGAGAGAGTTCTGTTGTTGGACCCGAGTTAGTTCAACAGACTACTGATAAGATCAAGATGATTCAAGAGAAGATGAGAGTTGCTCAGAGTCGTCAGAAGAGTTATTATGACAAGAGGAGGAAGGCACTTGAATTTCAAGAGGGAGATCATGTGTTTCTTCGAGTCACTTCGATGACAGGTGTTGGTAGGGCACTAAAGTCGCGCAAGTTGTCGCCGCGTTTCATTGGTCCTTATCAGATTTTGCAAAGGATAGGAGAAGTGGCCTATCGTGTGGCTTTACCACCGTCGCTTGCTAATCTTCACGACGTATTCCATGTATCTCAGTTGAGGAAATATATTGTGGATCCGTCTCATGTAGTCCAGATAGATGATGTGCAGGTGAGGGATAACCTGACTGTTGAGACATCACCTATGCGGATAGAGGATCGGAAATTGAAGCAGCTTCGAGGTAAAGAGATTGCTTTAGTGAAGGTCGCTTGGGGAGGACCGGCTGGTGGAAATGTTACGTGGGAGCTTGAGAGCCAGATGAAGGAGTCTTATCCAGAACTGTTTGAATCAGGTAACATTTTCGAGGACGAAAATTCCTAAAGTGGGGGAGGGTTGTAACAGCCCAAATTTCATTAAATAATTAATTATAGTAATTAATTGATTTAGTGGGATTTTTATTAATGTTGGAAATTAATTTTATTAATTGGGATTAATAGAGAATTGAGAAGGAAATTGGGAGGAAGGAAAATGAAGGAAATATATATAAGAGAGAAAGAAAAGAAAAGAAAGTTAGAAAACATTTGGAAAGAAAGAGGAAGGAAGAAGAAAGGAGAGAAAGAGAAGAGAAGAAGAGAAAAAGTGGAAATAATCAAGAACCAACATCAAAGCTCCGATTAATCGAGGTAAGGGTGAGAAATGTTCCTATTTGATCATGGTATGATGTTATGTATGTTGGGTTAGGGTTTTAGTAGAGTTTCCATCACTTTCCAATTAGGGCAAATGTTGGGTTAATCAGTAGAATGATGATTTAATCGGTTGAAACTGAGCAATAATGCCGTAGAATAGTCGGGTAACATATATTGATGTTGTTTGTACTGATTTGGATGTGTAAGAGAGGGTTGATGATGGATTGGTGAAGGAGGAGCAGAATGGGGTTCTGTTTTGCGCAGGTTCGCTGGCTCTCGCCAGGCGAGCGAAGGCGAAGCTTCGCCAGGCGAAGCCTAGCGAATGTTGGCGAATAATTATATTTAAGTCCCAGTAGACTTCGCTGGTGGGTTCGCCAGGCGAAGTTGGATAGCGAAGGTTCGCCCAGCGAAGGTGCTGGCGAATGGTGGCGAATGAAGTCAGTAGCTACTGACTTGGGCTCGCTGGGAAGTCTCTCCAGGCGAAGCCTAGCGAGTGTTCGCTGAGAGAGTTCGCCAGGCGAAGGCCAGGCGAAGGTTCGCTGCGAGGGTTCGCCAGGCGAATGAAGGCGAATGTGACAGTATATTTCTTTGCTGTGTTATCCAAATGGTGATTGGTTGGTTGATTTGCATATGTTAATACTTTTATGTTATGAATGAGTATGTGAACTATTATGATAACATGTGCTGTGGGTAGCCTTCGGGCGTGAATCCTAGAGTTGTGATATAAATGATTACTTGTAATCGGTTAAAATACATGAGAACATAATGATGATTATGTGTGCATTAATTGATGAGTTGTGAATACCTTGACTGTTGTGATAATTAGAGATACATGGGAATACAATGAGGAATGTATGTGTATCGTCTAATGAATTGTGAGTGCATATATGTATGCGATTGTCGTGTGAATGCATGGGAACATATGTGATATGTGTGCATTGTTGTTGAATATGATGATGTGTGAAATGAATACATTGATAAATGTTGATATATGTTGTATGTGCAATCATGATGAAATTCTCGAAGGGGTGAATTATTCGAATGCATGGGATTAAGACGCGGGAACGGTCTTAAGTGCATTTATTGTGATTGGTTGATTGTACATGCATCATTCAGTCAAGAGGCAATGTCTGTTAGTTTCGTGGAAACTAGTGGCTTGTCCCAAACCTAGAAGGGTGGGTTTGAAGCCTAGGGGACGGGCTTGGTTGTTATCGGTCTAGAAGGGTGGACCCGGTTTAAAGTAAAAAACTGAGAAAAGATAACGAGAGTCGGTACCGCATAGCATTGAGTTGCATTGAATATGTTGAGTCACATTGCATAATATTATTGTGGTACATATGTGCTTGTGAATGATTGTAAAGTCAAGCATGAAGGGATGTGCTTGTGGTTATTCACAATGTTGATATATGTGAATGTGATATGATTATGATTGTGAGAATAAAGGGTGGTGAGAAATGTGAATATGTGTTATATGATACCTATATATACGTAATCTTATGCTTTGATTATTATGGTTATATTTCTCACCCTTCTGCTGTTTTATAATGCTCTATGAGGCATTGCAGATTAGGATGCTGGAGTCCTTTTGTGAAGATTAGTCTTCATTCTTTTGAGTCTGCTGCTCTGATATGTAACACCGGGTAGTTAGACTAGTATAGTCATTCTTTTGTGATACATTGCGATGTATCAGCTGATGTGATTTTGTAATCTAACTGATATGATGTATTAATCTGGATGACTTATGTGCATTTGAATTAATATTTTGGAACTGCTTAAATGATTTGATCTTCCGCTTACTTTTGAAAATGTTACATATTTTATAGAGCAAAATGTTAAAGTGTTTTATTGGTGAAGTTGTGACATTCTTCTTTTATACCTTATTCTAAAACTTTTACTCTGATGAATTTGTATATGCTTAAATGTTTTATATGCATTTATTTGGGGTATAGAAAAGGGTGTTACATTGTTGTTGATGATGAAACTGTTGTGATTATGGTGCACATCCGTGTTGGGTTATGAAATGGTTGGTTAGCATTTAAATTGGATTTTAATCCGATGATGAGACAAGTGCACAAATAAGAATATCATTTGGGAGTGTTTATGTTTTATGACTATGTTAATGAATTTAAATACTTGTGGATTTATTCACAAATGTTTATAATTTTTTTAACTAAGAATAAAATATAAATGAATTCAAATTTTGGGAATTTTATTTCATAAAAAAAATCTCATCATACAAGAAATGAAGATTACTTCACATTTCAGAGATAATGTTACAAGGAATTACATTGATCCTAAAAGTTCTAGATCCTAAGTCCTAAAAATGCTAAGTGTCTTCATGTTGGCCTTGAGCTTCTCCACGATTCCTCGACTAACCTGCACGTCAAAACAGAACAAGCAATATAGAAAAATGTTAGAAGTTGTTTTTTGACACTCTCAGAACAATGTCATCATCGAGTGCCGGGAGTGGCACAACCGAAGCTGCGTCCTACCCCCGTTACCGATCCGCGCCGTGGGCGTCAGATCAGGTGACACCTGTCCTTATCGGTACGAGACATCCGAGAGATAGAAGTAATAAAAGAAGCGGGACTGATTCGTTTTGCCGCGATTGGATTTCCGAACTGATACGAGAATAAGGCAACATAGACAAAATTGAACTCAGACCCGGATGCCGGCAGGTCTGAGTCACTTTGGTTCCGAAACTTCCACACCTGAAAATCCACAAACACATCAATATCAGGTTCAGCATTCAGAACTCAAAACTCAAAACGATTCATAAGTTGCCATAGGCATCAAACTGCATCAATTCCAAACAGAACACCAAATACAAACTGCATCAAAACAATATTTCAGAAGGCAAATTCATGCGCAAAAGGCCATCAGAAAACATCCTGTAAATCATGCCCAACAGGATCCAAAGAAAAAGGTAACAGCATGTTAATACAAAGAAAGCAAGTTCAAATAGAGCAAGAAGAATGAAGTATCCAAACAAAGCTGTATCAAGCTGCAAAGCTGTACCAAAAGGTTGTCAGTTAGGGGGAAGCCTCACGGATGGCAAGTCACAAAAATGGACACCAAGTTGCAGCACAGAATGGGGCTCAGTCATGAGCATCATTGCCCCAACAAATAAGTCACCGAAACAAGTTATCAAACCATACTCAGTTCATGAAACAAACAAGTGCACAAACACATGGCTCGAATCATCATCGCCCAAACTCACTATCGCGTAAATGTATCGAGGCAACATTAAGCGACATTTGAATTCATAGTTGGATACAATTGCCCAGAATATCAGCTCTGAAACGCAAGAATCAAATATCATCAGCAGTTAAAACAACTCAAATGGAATAAGTGATAAACCACAAGCGAAGATCATCAGAAGCAACCGCGACATCGTCGAAGAAACATCCCTCGAAGGCTCAGAACGGTGTCATCATTGCCGTATACCTTTCCCGGCAATTTTGATTCGACCGAAGTCGTAGCATCAACCCTCTCTAAAAGAAGAAGAGGAAAAGCTAACTGCACCAGAAAATTAAAAACAAATCGAAAACGCATCAGCACAGTCCAGATTGAATTCAAACAGGACAAACAAATTAATCCAGATATCGAACAGATCAAGTGAATTCAAAGGCAACCCAATCTACATCATAAAATGATCAAATCAAATCGAATCCCCATTTGCACTCAACCTGAATCAATCAAACAAATCAGTTCAGATTATATTCAATCACAGAGTTCTGAAGATAGAAAGCTCTGAACCAAATCAGAAGAATCATATCAGCTGGAGATCAGAAAGGACCAATCAAACCCTAAAAAGGGAAACAGAGTTCAATCAGTGTCAAATAGCATCTAATCGTAATCAAATCAAATCAAAATCAAACAAAATCAAATCCCGGTAAAATCAAATCGCATGAAAGTGAAAAAATAGCACAAATCCACACGGATTAAAGGCCCAGAAGTTGGTTATAAAAAGGAAGGTACAACCTGATGAAGGGGGGAACGTAGCCGTGAGAGAGAAAGAATCGCAGAAACCCTAGCGAGATCGCAAAAGCCCTAACAAACGAAACCCCAACGGCCGAGACTCAGAGGCGAAGCCTCATCATCGTCGCCGTACGAACATCACAAAACCACGAGCGAAGCATCGACGAGGAGATCGCCTTCGCCGTTCATTACAAACGGCGGGCAATCAACCTTTGGGCCTCAGTTCTGCACGTCACCGACCGTTTCACTCTAAAAGTAAGCTATGAGATCTTGGCCTCACCCTGTTTCTGTTTGATTTCAGGATATGGAGGAGAATGGGAGAAGCGAGAGGAAGAACGAATTGAAACGGCGCCTCAAGGGCATTAGGGTTCTGAGAACCTAATTGCTTTCCAAGTTAATCCAACCGGGTTGGGTCCGGGGTGATGACCGGCCCAACCCCTTATGTTTTTTTTATTTATTTTTTTATTTATTTTGTTATTTTAAAAATTATGTTTTTTATTTGTTTTAAAGTGTTTTAAAAACTTTTTTTTGGGAAGATATTATACATAAATAAAAATCTTTTATAATATAATAAAAAACCTTTTTTTAAAATAAAAATTAAAACTTTTTTTTTAAATATAAAATTAAAACTTTTGTAAATATAAAAATGAAAAAACTTTTTTTTTTAATAAAATAAGGAAAACTTTTTTAAAAATATAAAAATAAAACCTTTTTTTAAAATTCTTTTGTAAGCTAACATTAAATCATTAAATATTAAATAAAACAGTAATAGATCTCGAGTTTGCATCTCGTTTTCTTCATTGTCTCGTAATTCATCTGATAGCCGTTTGACTCTGCCTACTAACGGGTGTTCATTTTTTGCAGTTCATACTTATTACTATTGTGTTGAGTTTTCATTTAAGTTTCCTTTATATTTGTATCTGTTTCTCAATTGTAACCTCGCGAACCTAATAATCGCGTTTACTTTTCGCATTTAAATTTCTGCTGATGTATGATTTAATTTTCTCACACTGTCACTGCTATTATTCTGTCATATTACACACTTCCGAAGGAATTAGGTCTAGCTTTTGACCGCCGTGTCAATAGTTCTCACCTTCAACCCTTACATCTTTTCAACCCTAAATTTTCACAAATGCCTCGCCGCAGGCAAGATTACAATTTTACCCCTAGCTTTAGGTCAAAGAGCCGCCGCGCTCATTTTAGGGTTTCCCGCCGTGGAATCCCTAATTTAACCCTAATTACAACTTAACAATTTACAACGTAGATATTGGAGTTTCTACACTCCTCGTAAGCGTGTCCTTAAGACATGTTTATTCCCCATTGAGACCTTGACCACAGTCAAGAAGTTTCTAACCTCCCTTTTGAGGGGAACTACGATTACTCTGATTCCACTCCCGTAAGGATACGTAGGCACAAGATGCGATGTCTTTCCGAGTAAACTTAGAATTAACCCCTTAGGTTTATTTTCTCACTTTTAATCCCTTTGTACATATACCTTAAGCAAATAAATAAAGCAAATAGTAAACATCTGAATAAAAGGTTCCTGTAGAGTACTACAGAAGTTTAGGGTGCTAATACCTTCCCTAAATTTAACCAACCCCCGAACCCTAGATCTTTCCCCGCATTGTGTTTACGATGCAAAATAGGTTTTCCCTCTTTTGACCTTTTCCTTCGGATAAATCAAAGAGCGGTTGTGAATTGAATTGCGATTCAAACTAATTAATAGTTTGTGATCCTATTTCCACCGCAACAGAAAATGGCGACTTCACTGGGGAATCTAATGCTTTTGAGGGTTACCCCTAATTTGTTCATATTTATTACTATTTGTTTTACTATCCATTTGCATGTATATATTGTACTTTGATTTTGGGATTGTTCCTTGTGTTGTGAGATAAGTCCTACGCCCGGACTAGTGACATTATTATAGGATGGGGATATATTCGATGAGGCTTATAGGGAGTTGAATCCCGACCAAGCTGATTCGAGAATCACCGCTCAGTTGAGACCTTTTCGAAAATGGTTCGGTTGAACGAGTAATCGTTGAAAACTTTTTCCATGGTCGATTGGAGTCTGTGATATTGAGGACCGTAGTACCTTAACACCACCTTGGCCTTATTTAGGACGTAGTGCGGGAGCTATGTGGGAGTAATCCTACAACGGCTGCTACGCGATACTACACTCAAAAGAGGTTCTCTTGAGAATATTATTCACCCCCGAGTCAGTCGGAAGGTTGATAATATCCGAAAGATGGGCTGATGACTTTGGGCACTTTGTAGAACCTTGTTCGGCAGGTACAACTAACCTATAGTACACTCCTTTTGGGATGGGTAGACCTTGACTCCGCTCACGTTCCTTTAACCTAGGACTTTGTGTGTTTTCATGCATTGCATCCATAAAGCATCTCATTGCATTGTATTTCATGGAGTTAAAACATCATTTATGGATATCGCGGGATACCATAAATAAATAAAAAATAAAATGAAAAAAAAACAAGAAAAAGATTTCCTTGGTACCCCACGACATTCGTAAATGTTTGAATTCCATGAAATCTTCATTTGCATTCACATTTTAGAATCATACTTTTGCATTGCATGTGTCTCCCGATTTCTCATACTCGGTTCTCTCACCCTCCAGTTTCGTCACCCTGAGTTCTCTGCATCAATACGACCCTTCAAAAGAATGGAAGATCAAAACCAAGAGATCAACCGTGTCAGCCATGAACTCGAAGATCTTCGAGGAAGTGTAGGGCAGATTTTGGAGATGTTACGAGCTCTTAGTGTGAAGGTGGATGCTCAGTCTACTGTTGTTTCTAAGACTAATACCGTTATGGAACCTCAACCAGCTGTTACTGTCGAGAATGTACCTCCTCACGGTCTTCAATTCGGTTTGGTGCCTCCCAGTGCTCGACCAGTTCGACGAGCTACCCCTCCAAAGTGCAAAACTCCTAACTCCGACCATGGTAAAGGACCTACACGCTCGAGGAACCGCAAAATGGATACTCCTCAACCTTGGCAACATCAGCAGAATTATGTTCAAGGTTATCCGCTCCCATATGTTCAACAACCCTATGTAGCTACTGTTGCACCTCCTTTCGATCAGCAGTTTCCTACATACCAGCCTTTGCAGTCAGCTCCGGTATATCAGGCACCAGTTTATCAACAACCTTCCGGTTATCCGCCCATGCAAGTTCCTGTCAACAGTCAACGAGTGCCCAACGCTCCTGTTCGCCAACAATCACAGGATCAGGTTCCTTATCCCCGTAAGAAGCAGTATAAGCCTTGTCCTCCAATTCCGATAACTTTCACTGAGTTATACCCCCATTTGGTACAACAGGGTCTGATTACTACCCGTGCTTTGGGTCCTCCGCCTAATCCGTTACCTGCAGGTTACAACACTGCCGCTCATTGTTTATTTCATGAGAGTGCGCCCGACCATGATCTAGAGAATTGCTATGCTCTTAAGAAAGTTGTCAGAAATTTGCTAGAAATGAAGAAGTTGTCTTTTGGCAATGCTCAGCTGAAGATCGAGACTCCTCTCGGGGTCCCTCACTTGTCAAGTGCGAATTCTGCAAAGCATGCTACGCCTGTGGCAAATCAGCCGAATCCAGTAATTATTCAAAGGCTTAGCTCGTTTCATTTCAATAACCCTCAAGATGATATGACCGGGATCAACAAAGAATCTGGGAAAGTTATTTTGAAGCAACGACTGAAAACTGTTGAAGATGTGACCAGCATAACTGGGGCAAGCCATGACGACTCACAGTGATCATGAACCAGACGTCCTTTCCATTGAGGCTCCGCCAAAGGAAACTGTTACTCTTGAATGCCAGATTTCATAAACATTTAGAAGGATTTTTCCGACGGTTCATTTGTTTATTTATATGTATTTCTCTTTGATTAAGCATATTTAGCATGTACGAATTTGTTTACCTTTGATTGATTAATGCAACGCATATGTTTGTCTTGAATAAGTCCATTCGTTTCACTCATTCAAAATATATTTTTCGTAAATCATAATGCCAACTTTACCCGATCTCTGGTTCTGATGGAGAATTGGGGGGAGGATGATGAACCAGAAACGTCAAATCTCTTGTCGTATGCTTCGATTGAAATCCGCTGATGATGTAAGGCATTGTTTTAAAGCCCAAACACTGGAGATATAAGGATGTTAATCCCTCGTTAACCTCTTTGAGCCTTGAAGTAGGAGTTTTCTTTCTTTTAAGAACCTTCATCATAACCTGGGGCAGGGTAGGTTTCAGTTAAGCCGATCGAGCGCTTAGATCCTCAAAAAGGAAGAGCCGACCTTTGAGAATTTATCCTTAGCATCTTGAGAAGTCCAATACAATGGCTATCCCTCGGTTACCTAAGGAGTGGGGCAGTCACGAGCCTTTCGAAAGATTTACACGACTTATGCATAAAAGAATATTCAAAAAAAATAATAAAAGCCCGCTAAGTCAAAACCTATGAAGGAGACTTAGGCAAAACTGGGGCATCCCGCTGGACTCCAAAGTCAAATCAATAGACGCTGTCCAGGCAAAAGTTAGGGAATAGGAACAACAAACCAGTAGTTTTTAGAACCCCTATAAAGAACAAGGTCGTGTGACCAATTGCCAAAAGAAATAGGTGAGTGACTGCCATGGCCAAAGCCTTGATAAGTTCTCGACCATAACAAATCCGCTTGAGATATGAGCGTTCGTATCCGATTAACTGAATTAGGATTGGAGAACATCACGAAGAATGGGTGGGTACAAATATAACTTTGAGCCTTTATCTTTTGTTTTCTCAAACCGTGAACCGAGCCACGATACAACCTTTAAAAGACCTAATTGAAGTAGGACTTCGGTTGAAAGCATACTCGACAAGATCACGTTTCCTGACTCCTACGAGCTATGCTCAGAAAAAATTCATGTTGGCATTATAATTAATACTTATATCCCGACTAGTGATTTCGGTCACAAGTTATTGCGATATCTTTTTCAAAACAAAAATTCAAGACAAATATATGTGTACATTGACAAGCTCAGGATAGGCATTTCAGGCATGACAACTTTGCTTGATATCTTAGAGATTTACATATGAACATAACCCGTGGAACTTGAAGATCCTGCTGAACAGGGGCAGGCAGTTTCCCAATTCGCTTAACAACGCGAGTCTGACGTTCTTAAGAGCTATTTCCCAAAGATTTCGTCGTAACACGATTAATTTGTGCCAGTTACGTCGAGACCTGACAAATCTCTCAAAGAGTTTGAGAACAATGGGGCAACCGGACTCGGTGTTCTCTATAAATTCCTCTTGAGATGACCATACCTCACAACACAAATATCCTGGGGCACCGTGTTTTAAAGGAAACAAATGGCGACTGCTATAAGGTCCTTCAAGATCAAAACCATGTGGTTTCACAACTTTTCTTCATGCACCCGATGGATTTTACTCACGACGGCCTTCGTTCCCCAGTAAATCTCAGTGTTGCAACAGGCTCCTAAACTATTGCCTCTTCATAGTCCCCAGAGAGACTATAAGCTGACAACTTTTTCTTGGGTAACTCGAAAGTGTTCCTCAGGTTTTCTTCTCCCCATGTGAAGACGTGATACTGTACACCCAAGCAGATTACCTTCTCCCCAGAGAATTCAGAACTTTAAAACCAGATTTGGTTCTACCATTGATCTTTCTTACCCATGATTGACGTATTGGTTGCAGAGAACGCAGGGTATTTCCGTCGAGATGTTTATTTCATCTCTCGTCCCGTCTCTAGTCTGTTTCGTCAGCATACGCAAGGGCATAAGCATCACATGCCTATTTCATTACATATTCATTACATATTCATTACATATTCATTACATACTCATTACATACTCATTTCATAACATCCTGCATATTTACATACATAAACATTAACATACATTCACATTAACATATGCATTAACATATGCATTAGCATTCACAGGTTCATTGTGTTTCACCATCATTTGGTTGTTACCGCCGAGTAACTGGGTTCGTCCATTCTCTCCAAATAGATTGTCAGCCCTAAGCATAAAATACTTACTTGTTTCCAGTTTCCCCACAGAGCTCGATCCTCGTGGATGACGGTTACTTCAGCTATCTTTCCTCGCCAGGATAAGATATCTACCCTTCGAGTTCATTCCCTCGATGGAGTCTTGATTGCCATTTTTCTTTCTAGCTCGATCCTAGATTGAACCTCAGTATTGTCGGTCGTCGAGCCCAACCGGACGTGCATTTATTTTGCACCATCTAAAAATTTTCACCATACCATGGCAGACACGCGACTTTTCTCGCCCGAGAAGGTTATCACTGTACCCGGACGTGCATTTATTTTGCACTATCTTTCAAGAAAATCGCCACGACCCTTTTACAAGTACACGCCAGTTCACGCCGGGAAAATCTATCAGTACAACACTTTACAATCCTACATGTTACAACATCGGTATACAACATTTCTCACCTAAAAAGCCGATCCTGTCTTCGTTATGACTCGCAGCAAATGGCCATCTCCATGGAGCAGTTGGGCTTCCATTTACCTGTCGTCTGGAAGTATGGGGGGTTTTGAACCAAATCGTATTCAGGAGAGCACGATCCTGAAGTACGGGGAGGTTTGAGCGGAATCATATTCAGGAGAGCACGATTCTGAATCATGAAGAAGTTCATTTATCCTTTAGTAAAAGAAGAAACCAAATTGTATTCAAGAGAGCACGATCTTGAAGTACGGGGAGGTTTGAGCCGAATCATATTCAGGAGAGCACGATTCTGAGTTATGAGGAAGTTCAATTAGCCATTTTCATATTCAGGAGAGCACGATTCTGAAGTATGAAGAAATTTCAAGAGCGAATCATATTCAGGAGAGCACGATTCTGAGTTATGAGGAAGTTCAATTAGCCATTTTCATATTCAGGAGAGCACGATTCTGAAGTATGAAGAATTTCATTTACAACCGAATCATATTCAGGAGAGCACGATTCTGAGTTATGAGGAAGTTCAATTAGCCATTTTCATATTCAGGAGAGCACGATTCTGAAGTATGAAGAAATTTCAAGAGCGAATCATATTCAGGAGAGCACGATTCTGAGTTATGAGGAAGTTCAATTATCCATTTTCATGTTCAGGAGAGCACGATTCTGAATTATGAAGAATTTCATTTACAAGAAAGAGCCGAATCATATTCAGGAGAGCACGATTCTGAAGTATGAGGAAGTTCAGTTAGCCCTTTTCATATTCAGGAGAGCACGATTCTGAAGTATGAAGAATTTCATTTACAAGAAAGAGCCGAATCATATTCAGGAGAGCACGATTCTGAAGTATGAGGAAGTTCAGTTAGCCCTTTTCATATTCAGGAGAGCACGATCTTGAAACATGAAGAAGTTTATTTATCCTTCAGTAAGAGAAGAATCAGAATCGTATTCCAGGCGTCGACCTTAAATGCGAGAAGATTTATCTATCAGATAAGCAGCAGCCTCTTTATTTGAGTGCTTATCCATTTTGGCACATAAGTCCCTTCCAACGATAAGTGACAATTCTCCCTCGAGAAGCCTATCAGGGCATTTCCCATTAAAGTCCATTTATTTTGGCATACAGCTGGTCTTTACCCTGTATATTTGATACGGATTTCTGAAAAGTCCATTCGATCCCATCACGAAGGATAGTTTATTAGAAGCTTGGATGTTATTCTTTGCTCAATGCTCCAGCATTCTATAATCGACCTTGCAACCGTGTAGATCCAGTTTTATTATTAGACATTCCCTAGTGGAGGTCATCTCATAGGTGCCATCTCCATTTAAGGATCTTATTCCTAAAGTCCATTTATTTTGGCATACAGCCGGTTTTTACCCTGTATATTTGCTACGGATTCCCGAAAAGTCCGTTTGATCGTGTCACGAGAGATAGTTTACAGAAGCTTGGATGTTATTCTTTGCTCAATGCTCCAGCATTCTGTAATCGATCTTGCAATCGTACATGATCCAGTTTTACTTTTAGATTCCCCAGTGGAGGCCGTCTCATAGGTACCATCTCCATTTGAGAATCTCGTTCCTTTTCTAAAAAAGACAATTGGTCGTGTTCGCACCAGTTGACCATCGTTTTTAGAATTCCCCAGTGTTGTACTGTGTCCCAGCGCGTCGTTTTCCCCAGTGTGTTCTTCTCGTAGCGTCTGTCTCTGTGTCGTCGTATTCGTCAGCATTTTTCGCATTCATCATTCCAGCATACACACCATATCATATTCATGGCATCATCTGCATTAAGCTGTCCTCACTTTATCCGTAGCATTGCATATCGTCGCATATAAGGGCAAAATTTTCGGTTATCTATATTTAAATCTCCCCACCACGATTCCTCGAGTCTCTGTCACTCAAATCGTCCGGTGTAGCTATTTAAATAGGGGCAACTGTAATACCCCAAATTTTACCCTTATATTTAGTCAGTCATTTCGCATATCATCTCATATGTACATTTGCTAACCACTAACAAGTTATGGAGGTTTTTTGTTTTGCAGATTTGGTTCCAGGGGTATTTTGGTCATTTTACGCAAATTCTGCTAATTCCCTGAAGACAGGCTATTATTAAGTTCCGAGGCGTTTGATACACTATTTTTTGAGGCATTTACCTATCACCAGGTCTAATTATATCAAGGTGCCAATTTGATGTGGTCGGTATTAAAATTTGTCAAGCACAACTGGATTAAGATCCATTCCATCGCTCATGGTTTATTTCCAAAGCGCTTCCGTTTCTGTTATTAAGGCACAGTCGTAATTGGGTATTGTTGGTTTGTGGCTCTTGGCGTTTGGTCAGTGGAATTTAATTACGAGTAGTGTTGTTGTTGATGATGAAACTGTTGTGATTATGGTGCACATCCGTGTTGGGTTATGAAATGGTTGGTTAGCATTTAAATTGGATTTTAATCCGATGATGAGACAAGTGCACAAATAAGAATATCATTTGGGAGTGTTTATGTTTTATGACTATGTTAATGAATTTAAATACTTGTGGATTTATTCACAAATGTTTATAATTTTTTTAACTAAGAATAAAATATAAATGAATTCAAATTTTGGGAATTTTATTTCATAAAAAAAATCTCATCATACAAGAAATGAAGATTACTTCACATTTCAGAGATAATGTTACAAGGAATTACATTGATCCTAAAAGTTCTAGATCCTAAGTCCTAAAAATGCTAAGTGTCTTCATGTTGGCCTTGAGCTTCTCCACGAGTCCTCGACTAACCTGCACGTCAAAACAGAACAAGCAATATAGAAAAATGTTAGAAGTTGTTTTTTGACACTCTCAGAACAATGTCATCATCGAGTGCCGGGAGTGGCACAACCGAAGCTGCGTCCTACCCCCGTTACCGATCCGCGCCGTGGGCGTCAGATCAGGTGACACCTGTCCTTATCGGTACGGGACATCCGAGAGATAGAAGTAATAAAAGAAGCGGGACTGATTCGTTTTGCCGCGATTGGATTTCCGAACTGATACGAGAATAAGGCAACATAGACAAAATTGAACTCAGACCCGGATGCCGGCAGGTCTGAGTCACTTTGGTTCCGAAACTTCCACACCTGAAAATCCACAAACACATCAATATCAGGTTCAGCATTCAGAACTCAAAACTCAAAACGATTCATAAGTTGCCATAGGCATCAAACTGCATCAATTCCAAACAGAACACCAAATACAAACTGCATCAAAACAATATTTCAGAAGGCAAATTCATGCGCAAAAGGCCATCAGAAAACATCCTGTAAATCATGCCCAACAGGATCCAAAGAAAAAGGTAACAGCATGTTAATACAAAGAAAGCAAGTTCAAATAGAGCAAGAAGAATGAAGTATCCAAACAAAGCTGTATCAAGCTGCAAAGCTGTACCAAAAGGTTGTCAGTTAGGGGGAAGCCTCACGGATGGCAAGTCACAAAAATGGACACCAAGTTGCAGCACAGAATGGGGCTCAGTCATGAGCATCATTGCCCCAACAAATAAGTCACCGAAACAAGTTATCAAACCATACTCAGTTCATGAAACAAACAAGTGCACAAACACATGGCTCGAATCATCATCGCCCAAACTCACTATCGCGTAAATGTATCGAGGCAACATTAAGCGACATTTGAATTCATAGTTGGATACAATTGCCCAGAATATCAGCTCTGAAACGCAAGAATCAAATATCATCAGCAGTTAAAACAACTCAAATGGAATAAGTGATAAACCACAAGCGAAGATCATCAGAAGCAACCGCGACATCGTCGAAGAAACATCCCTCGAAGGCTCAGAACGGTGTCATCATTGCCGTATACCTTTCCCGACAATTTTGATTCGACCGAAGTCGTAGCATCAACCCTCTCTAAAAGAAGAAGAGGAAAAGCTAACTGCACCAGAAAATTAAAAACAAATCGAAAACGCATCAGCACAGTCCAGATTGAATTCAAACAGGACAAACAAATTAATCCAGATATCGAACAGATCAAGTGAATTCAAAGACAACCCAATCTACATCATAAAATGATCAAATCAAATTGAATCCCCATTTGCACTCAACCTGAATCAATCAAACAAATCAGTTCAGATTATATTCAATCACAGAGTTCTGAAGATAGAAAGCTCTGAACCAAATCAGAAGAATCATATCAGCTGGAGATCAGAAAGGACCAATCAAACCCTAAAAAGGGAAACAGAGTTCAATCAGTGTCAAATAGCATCTAATCGTAATCAAATCAAATCAAAATCAAACAAAATCAAATCCCGGTAAAATCAAATCGCATGAAAGTGAAAAAATAGCACAAATCCACACGGATTAAAGGCCCAGAAGTTGGTTATAAAAAGGAAGGTACAACCTGATGAAGGGGGGAACGTAGCCGTGAGAGAGAGAGAATCGCAGAAACCCTAGCGAGATCGCAAAAGCCCTAACAAACGAAACCCCAACGGCCGAGACTCAGAGACGAAGCCTCATCATCGTCGCCGTTCGTCGCCGTACGAACATCACAAAACCACGAGCGAAGCATCGACGAGGAGATCGCCTTCGCCGTTCATTACAAACGGCGGGCAATCAACCTTTGGGCCTCAGTTCTGCACGTC
Organism: Lathyrus sativus; assembly: GCA_963859935.3. Classification (NCBI taxonomy): domain Eukaryota; kingdom Viridiplantae; phylum Streptophyta; class Magnoliopsida; order Fabales; family Fabaceae; genus Lathyrus; species Lathyrus sativus. The sequence continues at coordinate 261,328,890 of OZ012738.1, forward strand.
ACCGACCGTTTCACTCTAAAAGTAAGCTATGAGATCTTGGCCTCACCCTGTTTCTGTTTGATTTCAGGATATGGAGGAGAATGGGAGAAGCGAGAGGAAGAACGAATTGAAACGGCGCCTCAAGGGCATTAGGGTTCTGAGAACCTAATTGCTTTCCAAGTTAATCCAACCGGGTTGGGTCCGGGGTGATGACCGGCCCAACCCCTTATGTTTTTTTTATTTATTTTTTTATTTATTTTGTTATTTTAAAAATTATGTTTTTTATTTGTTTTAAAGTGTTTTAAAAACTTTTTTTGGGAAGATATTATACATAAATAAAAATCTTTTATAATATAATAAAAAACCTTTTTTTAAAATAAAAATTAAAACTTTTTTTTTAAATATAAAATTAAAACTTTTGTAAATATAAAAATGAAAAAACTTTTTTTTTTAATAAAATAAGGAAAACTTTTTTAAAAATATAAAAATAAAACCTTTTTTTAAAATTATTTTGTAAGCTAACATTAAATCATTAAATATTAAATAAAACAGTAATAGATCTCGAGTTTGCATCTCGTTTTCTTCATTGTCTCGTAATTCATCTGATAGCCGTTTGACTCTGCCTACTAACGGGTGTTCATTTTTTGCAGTTCATACTTATTACTATTGTGTTGAGTTTTCATTTAAGTTTCCTTTATATTTGTATCTGTTTCTCAATTGTAACCTCGCGAACCTAATAATCGCGTTTACTTTTCGCATTTAAATTTCTGCTGATGTATGATTTAATTTTCTCACACTGTCACTGCTATTATTCTGTCATATTACACACTTCCGAAGGAATTAGGTCTAGCTTTTGACCGCCGTGTCAATAGTCCTCACCTTCAAACCTTACACCTTTTCAACCCTAAATTTTCACAAATGCCTCGCCGCAGGCAAGATTACAATTTTACCCCTAGCTTTAGGTCAAAGAGCCGCCGCTCTCATTTTAGGGTTTCCCGCCGTGGAATCCCTAATTTAACCCTAATTACAACTTAACAATTTACAACGTAGATATTGGAGTTTCTACACTCCTCGTAAGCGTGTCCTTAAGACATGTTTATTCCCCATTGAGACCTTGACCACAGTCAAGAAGTTTCTAACCTCCCTTTTGAGGGGAACTACGATTACTCTGATTCCACTCCCGTAAGGATACGTAGGCACAAGATGCGATGTCTTGCCGAGTAAACTTAGAATTAACCCCTTAGGTTTATTTTCTCACTTTTAATCCCTTTGTACATATACCTTAAGCAAATAAATAAAGCAAACAGTAAACATCTGAACAAAAGGTTCCTGTAGAGTACTACAGAAGTTTAGGGTGCTAATACCTTCCCTAAATTTAACCAACCCCCGAACCCTAGATCTTTCCCCGCATTGTGTTTACGATGCAAAATAGGTTTTCCCTCTTTTGACCTTTTCCTTCGGATAAATCAAAGAGCGGTTGTGAATTGAATTGCGATTCAAACTAATTAATAGTTTGTGATCCTATTTCCACCGCAACACTCACCAAGCCCACAAAGCAAAGCAAACAAAAATACAAGCCCACAAGGGCAACACAAACAATCATCAACTACAAAAATCATCTAAAAATAGTATACTATTATATTAAAACCTAATATAATTTCTAGGGGATCCTACATGACTACCCTTAATACCCTATATGTTCCAATATCTATCTTGGCCTAGAAACCCAAAATTCTAGTGTTATTGTGGACCTATGTTAAGGATTAACCTAATTCTATACAACCTAAAGTCATCTAAGCAAAACTAATCAAAAACTAATCACAAAATTATGGAATAAATCCAGGGGAGAGCTAAAGTCCTAATATAACAATCCTAAAAAGGATGGCCTAAAAATATGAAGGGAACTAGCTAAACAAAATTCTACAAATCTATGCATCAACATAAAAGGAATTAAAAATCTATTAAAAGAGAAAATACACAAAAAATATTAAAAATGCATGAAATGCAAATATTTTGATTTTATAATTTTCTAGACATGAACATGAAATGGGAGAAAAAATCCCCATGCAAAAATCATCATTTTTCTATTTAATATGATTTTTCAAAGATTAATGAAAAATGGAGAAAAAGAAATTAAAATATGAAATGTTTGGTGTGAATAGCAATGCCAGACAGTTCATTTATGAGACTGGGCTCTAAATGGGGGTGCAAACAACAATACGCGCTAGGCCCAATTTCCATCAGAAATTAATTAACAAAATATAAATAAAATGAAAAAGAAACGGTGCAAAGAGTAATGAAAACTAGTTCAAAACAAACATGGGCCATGATCTGGGGTGTGGATATCAAATGAGCCCAATCCCCCTTTTAATGAAACGACACGTTTCATTGTCTTCCTCAGAATTCCCTCTCCAAATGAAATTAAATCTCAGCCGTGAGATCTCCCTCCAGTCAATGGGTCTTCGCCTCATCCAATGGCCACACCCTCATCTTCTTCCTCCAGCTAGGGTTCAAACTGAAGAATCCATGGAAGCAGAGCTTCAAGCTCAATCTTCTCCCAACTCATACCACCTCAATTCTCCATGAAAAATTAAGATTCAAAACCCTAATCCATCCAGAATTTCATGCTGATCACATCCATGGTCTTGAAATCAATTGAATCATCCTAAATCTCCAAACCCGATCCAAGATCAAAGATATGCTCAAACTTCAGTTCTAACAATTCTTGAAATTAATCACCTCAGAATGATCACCACTTCACACTGATTAAATCTTGATATCTAATTCATGCTATAGCTCACTATATCTCATGTTCTTGGTCCAAACAAAAATGGTGTCATCAATTGAAACCTCACCAATTGCTCTCAAACTTCCCAGAATCCATCACCTAATTGTCTCTAACCGTTCTAACCTAACAATTCTTGCTAATTATGCCTAAATAATGGTGTAGAAGAAAAGTTACTAACCTGTTGAATCTTGATTAACAGATGGGGTAAACCTTCGCTTCAAGCCTTCAAACTCTTCAGAATCATTCCTTGAATGATGATCTTGCTACTGTTTGCAAAAGATTGGACCAAGAAAGCCTGAATCTCCAAAACCGATTATGACTTGCAACCTTCAAAATCCAAATGCCAACTCTTCAATTCTCCATGGTTTTGCCTCCAATTTGGTCTGCACAGCTTCAGTATGATCAAAGGAATGTGTTTAGATTGAAAGAATGAATGGAATTGAATCAGAATGTGGAATTTGATTTCAACTTGCAATGGAAGCAAGTGAAATGGCTATCTCTCTCTTCTCTCAAATATCTCACCAACCTTGCATCTGAGAAAGTTCTAAACACTATATAGAATGGTTTAGACTCATCTAGAACCATCTGGAACCATCCAATGAGAAATTGGAATTCTCATGTCATGAGTTTATGGATTCATCTCATCTCACATGCCATCTCATGCCATAGACCTTGCAGCCCTTGTAACTGACTTGAAAATCTCCCTAAATGAGATATATGGTATGTTAAGATACTTATCAAGCTTGTACATTGAGTTTCCTTATGTTTTGCATTTGTGCCTTAAGATGCAAGCAAGCATTTTCCAAAGCAACCCCATGATCTAGGCCTCAATTCAAAAAAGTGGCTGAACCATTGTTTTTAGAATGTCTTTTAGAGTCAAAATGACCTATTATATACCATGGTTTGGTGTGTAACTTGGAATTTCCAATTTCCAACTTCAACTTATTTAACTTATGCCTCCATTTTAGGTCATTTTTATCACTTTTTGCTACAAGCCTTTTCAACATCTCATGACCTCCCTACTAGCCTTAAAACATCATTTTAAGCAAGTTTGATGTTGAAGATTTTTCCATTTGAAGCTTGGAAATAGGAGATATGGCCTTATGCTTGAAATGACCTATAATATCCAAATGACCAAAATGCCCTTGACTTGTCAAAGCCATAACTTGAGTTCTACAAATCCTATCAAGGATTTCTAGTACTCTCTAGAAAGCTAAGAATATTAGGAACAACATTCATGTTGACCAAAAGTTCATAGGAATCATCCTTCTTGGGCAAAACTTTGATGCAAGTTGGGTGACTTTCAAGGACCCAGATTCACATACCTGTAACTTGTCAAAGTCATAACTTGAGCTCTACAAATCTTATCAAGTACTTCTAGTACTCAAATTAAAGTTAAGAACAATCTCTACAACATTCATGTTGGGGGTAAGATGAGATGACAATCACATCTTGAGCTAAACTGCCTTGAGAATAGGGGTCAAACTAGGGGATTTTACACTGTCAAGCCTTAGAAACCCTAGCTTAAAACTTCTCAAACTCCTCAATCATGATGAGTTGGTCTAGGAATCATCCTTATAGCATCTCATTGCATCAATCCATGATCACATGGCTCTTGGATTAGGTCTCAACCTTCTCCAAATCATCAGTTGACCTAGGGTTGACCCAGTCAAACCCTAATTACACCACTCATGGCTGAGTCTTCTTATTCTTGTACAATGACCTCTCTAGGCCTCATGATGGCTTTCAAGACATCTCATAAGCTCTTTCAAAGCTTCAAGTCCATCCTCATAGCCTTAGAATCATCTTAGGAGCTCCCACAACTCTCAAGTTTTGAGGCACACAACCTTGGTTTCAACCAATCTTCCTGAGGATCTCTTAAATTCTCTGACAAAGGTATCAACCTTTGAACATTTGAGTAACCTTCTTGGCTAGCTTCAAAAGTCTCATATAACTCTTGATGGGTATTCATACCTCCTGATCTACTGCACACATATCAATGAGAAGCATGTGATAATGCTAGTGAACACAATCTAGGTAAATAGATGTTGGTCAAATTTTGGGGTGCAACAACATGCAACACGACTCAATACACTCTTAGAATCCACACATGTTTACAAACATATTCATGCATTATTCATATTATACAAGTATATACAAATATACGCATTCACATTAAAATCACCATGCATTCCCATTTAATCCAAACAAATGCACGAAATTGCCAAACGGCCACATCACACAATCTAGGGTTCATGCCATACGGCTACCCACAACACAATATAACTCGGCATGATCGATGCCTCGAGCAAGGAAATAATCAAAGTTAAGTCGGAAATCTGACCACAGATGGAAACATTAAAGAAAACACAACCTGCCACGTTCGCTACCCTGCTCGCTTAGCGAGCTCCTAGCGAACAAGCTCGCGAAGGCAAACAGAAGCCTCTGACTTTGTTCGCTACCTCGCTCGCTCAGCGAACCCCTAGCGAACCTTCGCTACCCTCATTCGCTACCAGCGAACACCACAACATGCATTCTGTCCAAGTCTGGGACCGTTCGCTACCTATTCGCTACTGCTCGCTTAGCGAACGTTCACGACCAGCTCGCCTAGCGAACATGCTAGCGAGTGTCTGCGAACTCAGAATTTCCCCACTGTTCTTCCACTAAAGAACTCTTGGATTCACCCGATTAAGTCCCAACTCATTCCAGCACTTTATCCTAACATCACCCGACATAAATGCTACTACTTAATCTCACTTTCACCAACGAAAACTCGAGTTCTATCGATTAAATCCGTATTATGCCCTAGAATGAAAAATGAGTAAAACTCTCCCCAATCCAAAACAAAACCAACAAGAACACACATAATCATACACATTGCAAGAATAATAAAGTTTCACACCCTTACCCGATTAATCGAAAGCTTAGAAGTTGATTCTTGATGATTCTAGGTTTTTCTCCTCTTCCTCCTCTTTTCTCTTACTTCCTTTATTTCTCTTCTTTTTCTTTCCTTTTGGTTTCTATTCTCCCTATTCTTTCTCTTTTCCACTTATACTCTTTCTACTCTATTTCTCTCAAAATAACTACTAATCAAGGATTATCTAAAACACCCTCTAATTAATTCCCAAAACTCTCCAAATAATAAAATACCACAACATACACACATAACATATTATCATATAATTCCACAATAAAATAATAATTAACCAAATAAATTAAAAGACTCAACAAGAATCGTAATTTAATATTATATGAAATATATTAACCTATTTAATGTATTAACAATTATGAAGGAAAACTAATTAATGCCCCCACTTAAAAAATATACTGACTATCACACCTATTTAAATATCTAATTAATTATTTTATTTTTCTTTAAAAAAACAATTAGTTTTATATAATAAATAAAATAAATGTTTTAAATAAAATTTAAAATAAAATCTAACTTTTCCTATTCCTATTCCTATTATTCATAATTCTCTTTGACTCTTTGCAAATACAAACAAATCACTTTTGGTATTCCTCGTTCTCTCACTCCTCTTTCTCTTACTGCAAATAGTCTCTCTCTGTTACTAGCTTCTTCTCCCTCCATTGTTGATCTTTTAAAAGATAATTTTTTTTTTAATTTTAATCTAAATGAATTTATAATTTATTTTTATTATTATAATAAGAGTAAAAATATATTATTACATTATTGAACAAGAGATTATGTTAATTGTAGAAAATTTATTTTTATAGTTTTGTAGTATTTGTTTGAATTTGTTATGTTTGTATCAATTTTATAGTATTATTGTGAATTTTTTAAATAGGATTTCAATTGTGATATTTTTGTTTTGTTTTTCTTTTAGTAATAAGCAATGGAAAAACATTTTAAAAGAAAATCAACAGAGTAATCATCAACTTCTAATCCTCAAACACCTAATGAAGGTCGAAGTCTCAGACTGAGTCCTCCCATGAAAAAAAAGGTTTTTGGAGTTTGAATTGGAAAAACTTCCTAATGATCCTGGTTTAAGGCCAAAAATGTCAGATTATCATCCAAGTGATAGAGATGAAATTAGAAGATAATATTTGAAAAAGGGTCCTTGTCAACCAAAAGAAATTATTTTTCCACAAAGAAAATTTGGAGATACCTTTCGTAAGTTTAATTCAGATTAGTATTTAAAATGTGGTAGTTGGTTGGAATATAGTCAAAGTGAGGATGCTGCATATTGTTTATATTGTTATCTTATGAGGTCACACGTTGAAGAACATAAAGGTTGTGGTGATGCCTTTATAACAGAAGGCTTTACAAATTGGAAGAAAAGTGAAAGGTTTCAAGTTCATCTTGGAGATGTAAATAGCTCTCACAATAAAGCATGGAGAAATTGCCAAGCTCTAATGAAACAAAAGCAACACATTGAAGGTGTCTTGTGTAAATAATCCAATCAAGTTAAAAAGGACTATCGAATTCATTTGACAAGTATAACTGATTGCATTCGATATTTATTAGCACAAGGTTTAGCTTTTCGTGGTAATGATGAGTCAATTTCATCTAGAAATAAGGGGAATTTTCTTGAACTTATGAATTTTCTTATTAACCACAATGAAGATATTTATAAAGTTTGGAAAAATTGTCGTGGAAATCTTAAGTTAACATCTTCTGATATTCAAAAGGATATTGTTAAAGCTGCTGCAACAGTCACTACTCAAGTTATACTAGATGATCTTGAAGATGATTTATTTGCTATTTTAATTGATGAATCTTGTGATATCTCAGTGAAGGAGCAAATGGTTGTCGTTATACGTTATGTAAATAATGAAGGAAAAGTTATTGAGCGTTTTCTTGGTGTTGTTCATGTTTTAAATACTAGTGCTCTAACATTGAAATCGGCTTTGGAGTCATTATTTGCAAAATATGGATTAAGTTTGTCAAGGATACGTGGACAAGGCTATGACGGAGCAAGTAATATGCAAGGTGAATACAATGGTCTAAAAATCTTGATTTTAAAAGAGAATTATTCTGCATTTTTTATTCATTGTTTTGCCCATCAACTCCAATTAGCTCTTGTGACATTAGCAAAAAAGCATTCTAAAATTACTTTATTTTTCAATTTAGTTGCTAATTTGTATAATGTTGTTTGAGCATCATGTAAGCACCGAGATATTCTTCGTGAAAGTCAAGCTACAAAGGTGAAAGAAGCATTGGAACATGGAGAAATCTCCAGTGGGTGTGGCTTGAAACTAGAAATGACAATTAAGAAGGCGGGGGAAACAAGATGGATCTCACATTATGGTACATTACTTAGTATAGTTTCTTTATTCTCTTATATGATTGATGTGCTAGAAATGGTTGAGGAAGATGGAACATATTTAGATAAAAAAGGTGAAGCACTAATGCTGATGAATTATATGCAATCTTTTGAATTTATTTTCATCTTGCACTTAATGGAAAAAGTTTTAGGAATTAGACATGATTTATCTCAAGCATTAAAAAGAAATGATCAAGATATTGTAAATGCTATGAAGTTAGTAAAATTGTCCAAAAATAAGGCTACAAGCTATAAGAGATAATGGTTGGAATTCTTTGTTGAATGTTGTTTCATTATTTTGTGAGCATAATGATATTAATATTCCAGATATGAATGACACTTTTCAACCGACACAAAAAAAGTCAAAGAGAAAAATAGATAAAGTATCTAATTTACATCATTTTCAAGTTGAATTGTTTTATGAAGTGATTGATTGACAACTTCAAGAGCTGAATAACCGTTTTACAGAAGTGAATACAAAGTTGCTCCTTTGTGTAGCTTGTTTAAGTCCAAGAGATTCATTTTCTGCATTTGATAAGGAAAGGTTGATCCATTTAGCTCAATTTTATCCTTCAGAGTTTTCTCAAGTGGAATTATTGGCACTAGATTGTCAGCTTGATAACTATTTCTTAGATGTATGCTCTAACACTGAATTTTCAGAATTAAAGGGGATTGGTGATCTTTCTATCAAGCTTGTAGAGACCAAAAAACATGTTGTGTACCCGTTGGTTTATTTGCTTTTAAAGTTATCTCTGATATTACCAGTGGCAACTGCAACAGCTGAAAGAGCTTTCTCTGCTATGAATATTATCAAGAATCGAATGCGAAATCGCATGGGTGATGATTGGTTAAATGATTGTTTAGTTACTTACATTGAGAGAGATATTTTTGTTGATGTTGAAAATGAGAAAATCATTCAACATTTTCAAAACATGAAAAATCGTAGAGAACAATTATAATTTATATTTATATTTTTGAAAATGAAATATTATATTTATATTGACCCCACTACTCAAAATTTCTGGCTCCGTCCCTGATTGAAAGGAAATATATTTTATTGAAAATTAAAAGAACCTCAAAGTATCGACGGAAATCGATTACAACAAATTAATCCTTGAGATTAGTTCTCCATTCAATCATACAAAAACAAAAACTAAAATTGTGAATAGTGAAAAGAACGTCATGAATAGTAGCACGACTTTCACTAGATATAGGGAAGCATAAAAAAAATCCAATTCTAACACAACTGGGTCGAAAAAACATAAAAAACCCGGCCTAAAACTAAGTATTACTAAAGGCAGAATTCGGGTCCTGACTTCAACGATTCATTCGAGCCTACTACACTCTAAATCAGCTTCTACGTAAAACATAAAAGTTGTAGCTCTTTGTCTCAGATTCCCAACGCCTGGTAGAACGCATAGATCCGATTCTCGTTGCTTCAGTTATGATCCAAATAGTGGACATGTATCAAATAACCAATAAAAGTTAAAAATAAGCTGCGAAAATAGATTAACGGCAAATAAATACTTAATTATAAAAACATTATAAAATAGTAAAATAAACAAATAAAACTAAGGAAATACCTAAGTACAAACATAAGAAAATGTGCATTAAAATACACTGATCAAATTCCCCCACACTTGAACTTTTGCACTCCGAGCAAAATAGTATTAAGACTCATGAAAAACAATAGCATTCGAAAACTCATTATAGGCTACAAACTCTTCTTTGGTTAAGATTGCATCGATAGGCACTAATTTTACATACTAAGGATATTATAAGAGCACAAATCCACAATTGTGGGGTTATAAACCTCCCTCCTATACAAACCAATATGAATCATGTTATTATGCATAAGCCTAACTAACTCATCCTACTTTTTGCTCTCTTTAATTCTAATGCAATCATATTAAGCCCGTTACCTATTCACACACATGGTAAATAAGCTTGTTAGTGACTATGATCCATATCTTGTCAACAATTCAAAATTAACCACTTTACAACAACAACAACATTTTTTTGAAGGTTTCACAACCGTTAGCATAAGTGACCGGGTGAGGCTCACCTAACTTAAAAGGCGGATCCCTATTTAGATTTCTTATTAAGCACAGGATCATTCACTTATTTGCATAAGTTTAATTACTTAGTGTGTGATTTTTAGATGGTGCTGACTACTAGATAAACTACTTAAGAGCTATTAAAGGATGAGAACTCAAGGCTATGTCATAATAAGTATTTAAATCGGTTTCCATCTTCGGGAGACTTAAGGTGTTAAAACGGTACCGATCTTATGAACTTTTCCCAAGTCTCAACAATCTAACCTCAAATTAATCTATAGCCTAAAAATTTCAAAAGATGCATTGCATTTCTAAGTCTAATTTTGTTTTTCACTTAATAAAAACATAAAAACGAAGAAAACTAAAAGAAAACAAAACGAAGAAATGGTTCTCTCCCCCACACTTAAAATATGCATTGTCCTCAATGAAAGGACATAACTATTAAATAAGAGTGAGAGAAAGGAAAGACCACACCTGGGCAGTCAAGGAAGATAGGTGATGGCATAAAAAACCTTTGCTAGTGAAGGCTCTTCTACAGTCTCTTCTTATAAATTGGGGTTTTCATGGATCAGCTTCGGGTAATGCTCACCGTCCTTACAAATTGGTATAGTTCCTTCGACCTTTATTCCAGGATCAAAGAATGATCTCAGATGAGTAAAAGTGTCAAAGTAAAGGGGCTGCCCAATGGATGGTGTTGGTGCAACATATATGTCGAGAGCTCAGCTGCATAAACATCTTCTTCATCGATAACTTCACCTGTAGGAACAATGTCAATGTCAACCTGCTGAGCAACTTTAATCTCAGCAAAAAAAGAGGAAGAACCACATGAGTAAATATTATAAAAAGTAGGCAATAATGGAAAATCAAATGAAAACAAATAAGAATAAGTATCATCAACCGACTCAGAAAGCACTCCGATGTGAAAAACATAATGTTCTTCCATGGGATGTTTCATAGCATCAAAAAAGTTAAATTTAACAATGGTATCACCAAACTCCATGGACATTGTTCCATCATCAACATCAATTTTTGTTTTTTCCGTTTTCATGAACGGTCTGCCTAAAATGATTGGTGATCTACTTGAATTTGTTTCTCCGGCCATGTCCAAAATGTAAAAATCTGCAAGAAAAAGAAAATCATTAACTTGGACAAGCACTTCTTCCACTACTCCAATAGGGCGAGTATTGCTCCTGTTCACCAATTGGATGATTAAACCTGTATGTTGCAAATGACCAAGATTAAGATTAATATAAACAGAAATAAGTATAACATTAATTCCTGCTTCTAAATCAAGCATGCAATTTTTGAATTTACTATCCTCAATGGTACATGGAATAGAAAAAGTCCTGGATCCTTACATTTTTGGGGCAACATGGCATGATTGAAGGCTGAAACATTAGCCTTTTCAGGTGCATGTTTAGGTTGAATGAGGGCTGGAACATTTTTTTCCATGTTCACTCTCTCATTTCTTTTCATCCTCCTCTTGTGTATGCACAAATATTTCAGAAGTTTTTCATACTTTGGAACCTGCTTAATCACATCAAGAAGTGGAATGTTCACTGCCACTTTCCTGAATACATCCAGAATCTCTCTCTCTATCTTTGTCTCCCTCTTCCATCTTTTTAGTTTTGGCTACTTCGTGCGGGAAAGGTATCTTAGGTACATACTCTCTTTCTTTTCCTCAACAATAATAGAAGGTTCAGGTTCATGTTAAGGTGTGACCTCAACAACTTTCTCATTTTTTTAGGGCAAAATCTACAACTTTTTCAAATCGCAAGGACATTGCACTCATATTAGGACCTTTAAGATTCACCACTATTTGGAAAGGTAGTTGGTTGGCATCCACTATTTAGTTCCTAAATAGAGGCTTTTGATCCTTGATTTTTTTCTAATGAATCAACCAAGAATCAGACAAATCTGAGACAATTTTCCTAAAAACCAATTTTTTGACTAGGTCGGACGCGAGACGGGACGTTTGAACGCAAAAATGGAAAAGCAATAAAATAAAAGTTCAAAACACACTAATTGACACTTATGACTAAACTAATGGTTAAAAATGACAAGAATCCTCAACAATAATGCCAATTTGATGAGCTGTCGCGCATGAATCAAATACAAGTTTTGTTTAAAAAAAATATAGTAACGGTAACGACAACTCGAGCATCATTCTCACAAGGATTCTTGTAATGTTATTAACCAACAAAGTAAAGGTTTATGGGGGTTTGAATTTCTATTAAGAGAAAAAATAATGAAAATAAGTGATTATAAAAAAGTGATTATCAAAATAAACTGAAACGATTAATCTGCTGTTTTAGGTTCCCAACTTATCATCGATCAGAAGAATTCCCAATTCTTAAGCGGACTCTATCCCCTTTTCGATTATAATATCAATCAAAAAAGCGCAATTGATATTATACGATACATATTCCTAATTTCCAAATTAAGCAAACAGATGAGATATAACAACCATGAATTAAGAAAACACGAGAAACATACGGGGATTAAGCAAACGCGATTAAAGTATAAGAACATGCAACTATCGAAATAAATAAATCAACCCTAAGATAAATCCAATTAAGCAAACAAAATATCATAGAGAAGAATTGAAATGAAATAGAATTTATTGGAAATTAAAAGAACCTCAAAGTGTCGACGAAAACTGATTATAGTAGATTAATCCTTGGGATTAGTTCTCCATTCAATCGTACAAAAGCAAAAACCAAAATTGTGAATAGTTAAAAGAAATTCATGAACAATAGCACGAATATTACTGCGTATAGGGAAGCATAACCAAATCTGGTTCTAACCCAACTGGGTCAAAAAAACATAAAAAACCTGACCCAAAACTAAGTATTCCTAAAGGCAGAACTTGGGTCATGACTTCCAAAAACTATTCGATCCTTCTACACTTTGAATTAGCTTCTGCATAAAACATAAAAGTTGTAGGTTTTGTATCAGCTTTCCAACGCCTGGTAGAACGCGTAAATTTGATTCTCGTAGCTCCAATTATGATCTGAACAGTGGACAGGTATCAAATAACCACTAAAGCTAAAAATAATCTGCAAAAATAGATTAACAGAAAATAAAGACTTAATTATAAAAATATAATAAAATTGTAAAACAAACAAAATAAACTAAGGAAATTCTTAAGTACAAACATAAGAGAATATGCATTAAAATGCGCTGATCACAAGACCTAAGAGGAAAGAAAAGAAAGTTAATTTGAAGAAGGTGTGGAAACCAAAAAGGGAAGTTCCAAGTCTAATAGCTCACACATCCCTTAGAGTGTCTTCTAGAGAGGATTGATACTTTGGTAATGGTTGTTTTAGACACATGATAGAGGAAAAGACTTATCTTGAAGAGATAAAACTCTACTCAAACATTTATGTCACGTTTGGTGATGGTGCAAAAGGTTGAATCAAGGGCATAAATAAACTAGTTTATCCTAGTATTCTTAGCTTGGAGAATGTTCTGCTAGTAGAAGAGATGACTGGAAACTTGATAAGTATAAGTCAGTTGTGTAATCAAGGTCTTGGTGTGAGCTTCAAAAATGTTGAATACATTGTTTCCAATCAAAGTCAAGAAGTTGTTATGAAAGATTCAAGGTCAAAGGAAAATTTCTATTTGTGGATGTCTCAAGACAAAGGAAATCCCTCAGCATGCCTGATGACAAAAGTTGATGAGACTAAGATATGATATCAAAAACTTAGTCACCTTAATCTTAAGAGCTTGAAGAAGATTGTTTTAGAAGAAGTTGTTAAGGGGTTGCCTAATCTAAAAATTGAAGAAGGTAAAGTTGTTGGGGAGTGCCAAATAGGCATACAAACCAAAATGCCTCACAAGAAGCTCTAACATCTTGCCACCATAAAAGTTCTTGAAATGTTGCATATGGGTTTAATGGAGCCGATGCAAGTGGAAAGTATATGAGGGAAAAAGGTATGTCTTTGTGTGTGTTAATGACTTGTTATGGTTTACTTAGGTTAAGTTCATTAGTGGAAAGCATGATACTTTAGTGGTGTTCAAAAAGCTATGTGAACTTCCTCAAAGAGAAAAAAAGGGCTGGGATTGTTAAAATCAGAAATGACCATGGCACAAAATTTGAGAATTCAAAGTTCTCTGAGCATTGTAATTCAGAAGGAATTAGTCATGAATTTTATGCTTCTATCATTCCTCAGAAAAATAGGGTGGAGAAAAAGAAGAATAAGACTCTGTAAGAGTTATCCAGAGTCATGTTACATGCCAAGAAATTGCCTTATATTTGTAAGCTGAAGCAATGAACACAACCTACCACATTCATAATCAATTGACCATTAGATCAGGGACTAAAGAAACTCTTTATGAGTTATGGAAATGGAGAAAGCTAAATGTCAATTACGTTCATGTTTTTGGGTGTAGATTCTACATCCTGGAAGATAGAGAGCAAAGAAGAAAAATGGACCCTAAGTGTGATGAACAAATCTTTCTTGGATACTCCAAAAACAATAGATCTTTTAAAGTATTTAACCTGCGCACCAAGACCATGATGAAGTCCATTAACGTAGTCATTAACAATACTCTTGAAGATAAGTAAGAAGTAGAAGATGAGGTTCCTCTTCAACAAATTGATGTCCTAGAAAATGTCCCAAACAAAGAGTTCGACATTGTGTCTGAGATGACACATTCTGAATGATCTTCAAATCAACAAAGGACACCTAAGCATTATTTATAAGGATTATCCTATGGAGAATATCATATGAAATATTAATGAAGGAGTTATAACAAGATCCATAAAAAGTATTGACAACTCATGATTTATCTCTAAGATTGAGCCCAAGAACATCAAAGAAGCTTTGACTGATGAATTTTAGATCAATGGTATACAAGAAGAACTTGGCTAGTTTGAAAGAAATAAAGTATGGGAAATAGTACCTAGACTTGAAGATGTGAATGTCATTAGTACCAAGTGGATATTCAAGAACAAATATGATGAAAACATTAATGTGATAAGGAATAAGGCAAGGTTAGTTACTCAAGGATACACTCAAATAGAAGGAGTGGACTTTGATGAGACATTTAACCTAGTAGCCAGATTGGAATCCATTATACTTTTGTTGGGAATTTCGTGCATGTTGAAGTTCAGATTGTTTCAAATGGATTTGAAAAGTGCCTATCTAAACGAGTATCTTAACAAAGAGGTATATGTTGAAAAACTAAATGTTTTTATGATCCCTACTTTCCTGATCATTTAATATAAATTAAAGAAAGCTCTCTAAGGCTTGAAACAAGCTCCAAGATCATGGTATGAAAGATTAAATGAGTTTTTGATCAACCATGGATATAATAGAGGAGGAATAGATAAAACTCTATTTGTGAAGAATGATGAAGGAAAACTTATGATACCTCGAATCTATGTGATGATATTGTTTTTGAAGGAGTGTCTGACTCGATGGTGAAACATTTTGTTCAACAAACGTAATTTGAGTTTGAAATGAGTCTTGTAGGAGAAGTCACCTGCTTTCTTGGTCTCCAAGTAAAGAAAATGGAAGATAATATTTTTGCATCTCAAAGCAAGTATGCTAAGAGCATAGTGAAGAAGTTTGATATTGACAATGCAAGCCATAAGAGAACTCTTACTGCAACTCACTTGAAGCTTTTTAAGGATTAAAATGGAGCTTATGTAGATCAAAGCCTCTATAGAAGTATGATATAAAGTTTTTTTTTTTTATGTCTTACAACTAGTAGACCTAATATCACATTTGTTGTAGGTATATGTGCTAGGTACCAAGCAAGTCTTAAGTATAGTCACCTTACTCAAGTGAAGAAAATATTGAAATACATAAGCAGGACCTATTACTATGGCATATTATACTCTCATGAT
The DNA here is from genome assembly GCA_963859935.3 of Lathyrus sativus. Classification (NCBI taxonomy): domain Eukaryota; kingdom Viridiplantae; phylum Streptophyta; class Magnoliopsida; order Fabales; family Fabaceae; genus Lathyrus; species Lathyrus sativus. The sequence continues at coordinate 261,344,859 of OZ012738.1, forward strand.
ACAAATCACATACTTGTAGGATATTGTGACGCAGATTGGGATGGAAGTACTGATGACAAAAAAAGTACATCAGGGGGATGTTTCTTTCTTGGCAGCAATATGATATATTTGTTCAACAAGAAGAAAAATTATGTTTCATTTTCTATTGCTGAAGTTGAGTACATTGCTGCTGGAAGAAGTTGCACTTAGTTAATCTGGATGAAATAGGTGCTGAAGGAGTACAATGTCGAACAAGATGTCATGACATTGTTCTGTGACAACTTAAGTGCTATAAATATTTCAAAAATCCCTTTTAGTAGAACAAAACCAAGCACATTGAAATTCGTCATCATTTTATTAGGGATTTGTGGAAGATAAAGTGGTTAATCTAGAGCACATAATCACTAACAAACAACTGGCATATATTTTTACTAAGCCTTTGGATGTTGTCCGCTTTGAAAAATTAAGAAATGCACTTGGAGTGTGCATATTGGAGATCTTATAGCAACTTAAGATTGGGGTACGTGCAAGGAGACCAAGTCAACATCTTTCTCCTTCTCTTTATGATGTGTGTTTATTAAGGGAACCTAACCCTTTGCCAAATTATGGCAAAAAAGGGGAGTAATAAATAATTCAATTTTTATTTAGTACTAACCATCTTTGGGAAAATCCTAATGTTATTCTCCATGATAAAGCATCGGGAATGACGTTTGGTCCTTGTATCTGTGAAAACAAATCTATTTGTATTAGTAGTATTCATTGCATATTGTGATATCATCTACTGAGTGATTGTGTGTGCATGACTAAGCATGTGAATGACTACATATTGATATATGTTAGCTGTTGTACCCCAAAATTTGCCCTCTTATTCCTAACCCTAGTTGGCTTTTGCTTCTCAGTCACGTGCATCTTCATTAGGTCATGATATCATAATCATTCATGTGCATGAGCTCTTAGAGCATGGGATCACAACTTATTTCTTGTAGTTCAGGATTTTCTTTATTTTAGAGAGTGTTTCAATAGTATTCAAAACTAAACTTATAGTCATCAGAGGCTTCAAGCATTTATTTTGCTCAACAAATGGTTTGATTACTTCAGAATTAATAACAGAGATCACGGAGTTCATATGATTCATTCTAGACAAGATATCTATCATATTTCGAGCATCATTTAAGTGTCATGCCAAAGGTTGAGGTTCAGACGCAGAGTCGTGCTCATAACAGGTTGCAATAGGGCAATTTTCTCATTTTTGCATTGATGTAATCAGTTACCCAAAAGCTTGTGGCCGTTACACCCCCTCCAAAAGGCGCCATTTTTGAATTTTCGAAGCATTAACCGGTTACCATGATTGGTGTAACCGGTTACATCAGGTGAATTTGGCCAAAAACAACAGGTTTTCAACACTGTAGCAGTTTGTAACTCATTTCAATTGCTTGGTTCAATTCTACACCAGTGGAAGGATCTAGGTGATGCAAAATATCAGCATATTTTCAAGTTAATTTCATTTCTCTCCTTAATTCAAATGATTGCCAATCCTAATTCCAAGCCAAAAATCCAATCCTCACTCATAACTAATTTCTAAGCCTCATTCTCATTCCATACCTAGACCATATTTAAACCAATTTCTCCCATTCCAAAAGGATCCCCGCTCATTTTTATGATTTCTCTACATTTCACACTCCACTTCTCTCTCAAATTCTCTCTCACTTTTTCACTATCCATTTTCGTCCCTAACCTCATTAAAGCTCTTCCATTAGAACTAGCAAGTTCTTCATTGGAATTTGTTAATTTTAGAGCATTAACCTCCATCAATTCCTTTAATTAGCATCAAATCCTACAATATAAGTTTGATTTGGATCTGGATCTAAATTTTAGAAGCAATTTCTTGAAGTGACTTTGAAACAATTCTAGCTTATTGCATTGTTCTTCAACTTTTCTTGTGTAGAACTCATTGGATCTCTGGTTTTCTTGATTACGTCCTCCATTTTCTATTTACAACAATTACCAAAGAGTTGTACCCCAAATTTTACCCTTAGATTCACTGATCATCCACCTTTCGTTTTAGCTAACCGTTTAACCAGTTTGTCTATTTTGTTTTATGAGGACAGGTTTGCTGTAAGAGGTTCAAGGCTTTATGGTTGTTTTAGTCTTTGCAAGATGTGTTGAAATAAGGAGTAGACATACCCCTATGATTGTGATCCTCAATCAGAACACGTTCAATGTCCCTCCAAGGTTTTTCTTTGAGATTTCTCCAGAGAGGATTGAGATTAAGGTGTTTTTACCCATGGATTTTGAACTGTGATCATTAGAAGACTATTGAGAATTTTGTGGTGATTGGCATTAAAGATGGTGTCCTCATTTTCAAAGGATTCTTTAAACAAGACTTGGCCCTTATTCATACGTTTTGCAAAATCACTGGTTTCTATTCCAATAAAAAGGATTCTTCATCCAAATAGCCAAAGTCAAGACATTATTCATGAAATGTCCATGTTAGTGCCATTGGAATAAGGTTGGAAGTTCATATTATTCTCAAAGTTGAGTTGACAAATTTGGATTAATTTAAGACAAAGTTGAAATAGACAAATTCAAATTTTACATACAAAATCCAAGTCTTTACAAACAATATTCAAGATTACAACTTTTGTTTTACAATTTCAAAATCCTACAACTAGACTATCTTCAAAGCCCCCATTATCTTCCGGCCTCCATGACTCGCTTCAAGGTCCTACCTCTGCAAAACAATGGAAAAACATCAGTAGCTTGCCAGAATTAAAAGAAAAGGACATTGAATTTAATTTACAGCCCTCAGATTCAAGATTATCATTGGGCAAGAAGGAAGGGCAACGGTAAAACCACCACTAACTTCCATTCCTAAACAGACAACAATAATATCAAAGAAGCTCAAAGCAAAACGATTCAGATGTACAAAGGCATCATCATCACCAAATATTAGAACCGTTCCTAACAGCATCAAACCAGATTAGGGTAGTATCTAAAATAGCCATGAAAGAGAAAAGATGAAGAAAAAAGAATAAGGCAACAAGTTCAAACAACCGTCAGTTTCTTTCCAAATACAGTCCAACATGAGTTAAAAATTTCCAAGACATGTCCCCAACAGAATATTAACCCAACATGTCGTTTTCTTTCCAAAATTAACCCAACATGTTACAAACAAGATCAAACGAAAAAGGAAAGCTCTTAAAATTCCTCTTCAAGTCGTTTTAAGAATTGAGCTATAAGAAGAAGCAGAAATCCACAGATTTGGGGGGGGGGGGGGGGGACGAAAATTAGAGACAAAAAACATCACAGATCAAAAAACCCCCAGAAAATTTTCGGAACCCTAACAGACAACAAAATCCATCAAAGTTTCCACAAACATCACAAATTCACAAAACCATCACAAAATCCACAAAACCAAATCGCAAACCCATCAACGAACCAACATCCACAAACCCATCGCGAGTCACCACCAACAAACCGGCTCAGAACTCCGTTCATCATCGCTGAAAAACCACAAATAACCCCAACACACCGTAAGCAGCTTCCGATAACATTTGTTGGTTTTGTTTTTCGTTTCTTTTCAGGTTAGAGAAGAAGAAAAATCGTGTAAGAAGAGGAGAAAGCATCGCAGAGAAGAAGAAGAAAAAAGATTGCATGCGAAAGGAAGAAGAGCGGTCAAGAAGGGAGAGGAAGAGATTTGGCGCCGTCTGATACAAGGGTTAGGGTTTTGTTTTGAAACCCGCCCTCCCCTTTTGTCTTCCAAACCGGACCGGGTTGGGTCCTGGGTGATGAGACTCAGGCCCAACCCATTTATTTATATTGCTTTTTTTTTTTTTTTTAATTTTTTATAGGTAATATTAATATAAATAAAACAATACTAACAACCACTAACTTAATTTAAAATAAAATTTGAATATATTATTAAAAAAAATGAAAATTAAGAAAATATAAAAATATGTTTTTTTAGGATTTAAATTTTGATTCATAAATAAAAATACAAAAAAAATAGATTTAGTTGTTTTTTTTTATATAAAAATTCAAAACATTCTCAATTTGTTAATTTCTTTTTATAATTTAATTAACTTTTAATAATCTAAGCAACTTAATTTTCAATTTATTTCAAATGTAAATTCTAAGTTCTATTTGTTAATCTCCATTTAATTTTAATCATTTCTAAATCAAAAACACAAAGAAATTAATTTTAGACTTAATTTAATTAATTTCTTAATTTTTAGTTTTTATTCATTTAGAAACTAATTAATTAACCTTATCTCAATTTTCCATTTAACTTAATATTTTTCTCAACAAAAAAAAAAATTAGAATATTATCTTTAGCATTTTATCAAACTTATTAATTTCTAATTCCTAAATTATTTACAATTCACCATTTTACATTCCAATTACTTATCATTTCCTCTAATCATCATTTCACTTCTCAATTTATCCATTCAAATCTAATTCAACCTCTAACCATGCTTATTGTACAATACTTACATTTCATATCTCATGCTATATCACCCATTTATCTATGCTTTAATTTTTCTGTTATCACTGTTTATTCTGGTTCTGAAGGAAAGGTTTTCCGTTTGACCGCCATGTCAATGCCTTTACCCTCACCCTATCCTAGCCTTAGGACCCGAGTCGCCGTACTCGTGCTTAGCGTCCCGCCGTTGACATACCTTAACCTTATCCTAGCCTTAAGATTTGAGTCGCCGTACTCATGCTTAGGCGTCCCGCCGTGGACATCCTAGCCTTAGGATCAGGAGTCTCCACACTCCATGTAAGTTCTCGCCGTGGAATACTTCACCCTTTTTTAATTCAACTTTACAATGTAGAATCGGAGTCGCCGCACTCCATGTAAGCGCTTCCATATGAACGTTTACTTCCCCCTGGAACCTTGACCATAATCAAGAAGTTCCTCTCCCTCTTTAAGGAGAACTACGATTACTCTGATTCCATCCCCTACCTCGGATACGCAGGCACAAGATGCGAGTCTTGGGGAGTATACTTAGAATTAACCCCTTTAGGACTTCTCTTTAACCTTAACCTTTAGCATTGCTCTTAAACAGATAACCAATAGCAATAGCACATTTTAAACAAGAGGTTCCTGTAGAGTACTACAGAAGTTTAGGATGCTAATACCTTCCCTAGGCTTAACCAACCCTCGTACCCTAGATCTCTCCCCGCACCGTGTTTACGATGCAAAATAGGTTTTTCCTTTATTTAACCTTTCCTTCGGATAAATCAAAGACTGATTGCGAGTCTAAGATTGTGATTCAAATTAATCAATAATTTGATATCCTATTCTCACCGCAACACAAAACAAATCTCAACTTTGGAGGTTAGTAATTCTTAAATCCAACTCTGTTTTAGCTTAATTCACACTTTTACAATGCAGTCTCTTGTGATTTAAGTGTTAATGGATCCATTGGTTTACATGCTTGATAATGTTGATTTTTGATTGATTCAATTGGTGTTTGTTTGCTCATGATTATTGTGAATTTCGTGTACAATTGCATGCCCTAAGATCTGGTGTTTAGATCAAATAAGTGATTCTGAAAAGTGCTTTTCAAAATTGTGTTTATGCTGTTTTTGCAGGTGTAACCGGTTACTGCATATGGTGTAACTGGTTACACCCCTTTGTTTGCGCCTAGGAAGTGCTTTGTTCATGGTGTAACTGGTTACACTTGACCTGACTTATGTTTTTATTGCTTTTTGGAGCTTATCTTGATTCCTTTCCACTTATATCCTTCATTGCTTGATATAGGTGATATTTGTGGACATTTATTGAGTTGTTTAACATCTATTTACAATTTATATGTGAACTTGTGATAGACTTGTGTTCACATGCTTGATTAATTGTTGATTACATATTCATATAAATTATTAATTGTTGCTTGCATGATTCATGATATGTTCATGTTAATGTATGCTTGATCTTATTGAATGCATTCAATGTTGTTGGTGCATACACTGTTTTTGTGCATAATACATGTTGTTATATATTGCCATTCTGTTGCTGCTGCATATACCCCTGTTATGGCTTAAATGAGCTGTTAAATGTTGTTGTGCTATTGCTGAAGATACACTGCTATTCTGATTTAAGCGCTGTCGTATGCTATTGTTTTTGCCTTTTTCTTGTTTTCTTAGCTTTTTGCTTGCTCTTGTATGTTCCCTTAGGGCTTCCTAGTCCAACTTAAATTTTGATTAAGCTTGGAGTATGATAGACATTAAAGTGGTAATCCAAGCATGACAACACTAGGGTAGATATTCCTTTAATCCTCAACCATAGGTCCATCTTGCATGATCATATTAGGATAGAAAATTCTTTTTATCCCAATTTTAGGACCACTTTGCATGACAATATTTAGGACAAGTGGTAATGCAAGCATGACAACACTAGGGTAGATATTCCTTTAATCCTCAACCATAGGTCCATCTTGCATGATCATATTAGGATAAAAATTTCTTTTTATCCCAATTTTAGGACCACTTTGCATGACAATATTTAGGACAGAGCTTTCCCCTAGATTTTTCTTTCCTTTTTGCATCTCTTAAAACAAATATCTTTTTCTTGCATCAACATCAAAATACTTAATAAATATGATGCGTATTGTATGTTAGGAGCCTTAAGTACATGGGAAAAGATGAGCGGGAGTCTTTCCTTACCTCTTCTTAGAGTATTTTGTACGCGAGACGTGGATCATTTGTACAAAGGACTTGCTTCTATTGTCATAGACTTTAGTACAATACATGTCTTAAATCATTTTCAAAACTTAACAAAGACACTCCAATAAATGCAAATCATTTTCCTTTGGGATTTTCTTTTCAACTTTTTTAGAAAGGGCATGTCACTTCCGTTCAACCTTAAATACAGGCTAAAGCATAAGTCTCCTCATGTGCGAGTGGTAAAACCTAGCGGTTGGCATGTGAACATTAACGCCGTCTATAAAAAATGCTAAACAGAGCAATAAAATTTTAACAAGAACTACGAAGCTCTGATTCCCTCTGGGATACGTAAGATCTAAGTTGTAAGATTCAGACGAACTCAATAATAAAAACCTTTTCTTTTTTCCCAATAATTCATTCATGCATTCCTTAGTGTTGCACCCTAAAATTTTCTCAACCTTAGTCACTTGGTTTATGCTTCAATATCATTAGCATTTGCATATAGAGTCATGTACATAGCCTAACCATCTGCATAGCATAAGCATAGCAAGTCATCCAACAGGGGACCAATCATTATTATCATCTCTAGAGACCTATCAAGAGGTTGTTATCCTAATTCAATTTCATTCAAGTCATCAGAAAAGAATTTGGAAGCAGAGAGTCCATCAGGTCAAGCTTTGAGTCTATCTCCTATCTGAGGGGATCTGAGGATCAACAAGGGAGTTGTGAGCTGTGAATTGAAGGCATGGGGAGTATCTAGACATCTTGGAGGACTTAGAAATTCATTTGGAGAAGAAAACAAGTCATTGATGTAGTCACAAGAGTTGTGGAGGAAGACAGTCAACTAGGGTTTCATCTGGGTCAACCCTGGGTCAACCCTAGGTCAAAGGATTGTTGGAAAGGCATTAAGGGCTATTGAAGAGATGTGGGGTTCATTATTTGACATGGAGAATAAGGATTTGTTGTTATGCTAAGAAGAAATCAAGAGAAATCAAGGAGAAGAGGAGGTTCTAAATTAGGGTTTCTATGTAAAATCCCCTAGTTTAGGTCAAATTTCCAAGCAAGATAAGTCAAAATGAAAGCTTCAAATGAATCCTTGGCCAACATGAAACTTGTAGAGGATCTCAATACCTTTAATTTGAGTGGTGGAAGACATCAAGGAGATTTATATAACTCAAGTTATGGTCCTTGCAAGTTACAGGTCATCTGAGGTATCTGAAATTTTGTCTGTGAAAATGACTTGACTTCCAAGCAATTTTTACCACTCAAGGAGATTTCAAATGAATTTATGGTCAACATAAGAATTGTTCCTCATTGTCTTATCTTTCTAGAATGGTATGGTATGCCTTCATATGATTTGGGGAACTCTACTTATGGTCTTGGCAAGCAAAGGGTATTTTGGTCATTTGTGAATTACAGGTCATTTTAACCTATGCCCAAAAATCATACAAGGGAGCTTCAAATGGAAAACTTTACAACATCAAACTTGTTCCAAATGACATTTTGAGTCTAGAAAAGTGACCATGAGAGATTGGAAAGATTCATAGCACAAGGTTTCAAAATTGTTGGATTTAATGAATAAAAATGGCCTTAAAAATGAGATTTTTCATATCTTGGCCAAATGAAGCAAAATTATAGGTCATTTTGAATGGAAAGATCATTTTAAAGACATTGGCTAAAGTGGAATTTTGAGCTTAGTTCATATTTTGTGAGTTATCCATGGTTGCTTGTAATGGAAGAAACATAAGCCAAATTCAAGGGAAATTACACAAGGGAAGCTTCTCCAAGTTTCTAGGAGGTTCTAACCTCATGTATATATTGATGCAAGATGGTTCATGCCAGGGTTGGTGACTTCATTTGTTCAAAACCCCAAGTTTGACACACTTTCTCATTTTTGCATAAGCTTCACAAACTCTCCATAATCTCCATCAATTCTCATTGTTCTTGATTGAATCTTCATCATCATCATCCCTAGATCAGAATTCCATCAAAGATGTGGTAAATTGAAGCAAGGATCGTGCTATTCATCATCATCATCCAAGGAGCATCAATCTTGGAAGTGAGTGATTCAAGGCCTTGGAACCATACTTGTTGCATACAGAAGTAATCACCAAGCTTGTTGATCACTTTCCAGTCATCACAAGCATCTGATTCAGAGATCTTAGCACCTGTATCAAGAAATTGCACCAGGTTTGTTTTCTCTTCGTATGGCATGAATTAGTTAGAATTTTAGGGTTTGGATAGTGTAGACTGGTTAAGATAGGATAGAGGATTGATTGTGATGATTTTGGAGGAGTTTCATGAGGTTTGAGCATGAGGTACCCAATCTGGTAGAGCTTGTAATTACTAGGTTAAGGCACGAAAATGTTATTGGATTAGCATGTTGTGATCAGTGCAAGCTGTAGATAAGTGTAAGACACAGTTTGGAGAGAATTGAAGCAATGAATATCAGGTGTTCATGGTGGACCATAACTGTTATCTTCATCGAATTGATTAATTGCTTGAGTTTTAGGAAGATTTATGGTCATGGCTGTGTAGAGGGATTGTTGTAGACCAATTTTGCTTTTTGTATCGTGTGAATCCATGGAGGTATGAGGGAGAACAGAGTGGGGCAAGATCGTGCATGGTTAGGGTTTTCTGAAACCCTAGGGCTGCTCAAGGTTGAAGATGATGGCTGGACCACACGATGAGGGTTTGACCTTTGACTGGAGCTCTAATCCAACGGATCATGTTCAAACTGAAAGCGGAGGGAAGACTTGGGAGTGAAACGCTCCGTTTCACTTAAGTCTCTGAGTGGGCTTTATAATTCATTGCTAATAGCACCCCTCCCAGTGCAGGCCCATTGTGTTTTAACTAGGAACGTTGCTATCTGCACCGTTTTGGGATTTTTGTTTTTTGTTGGAGTTCTGAAGCGCGTATGGGCCTTGCTCAATTGATGTTCGCACCCCCATTTCTCAGCCCACCTGAAGAAACAACTGAAGCGAGCTGCTATTCTCACCCCTCCCATTTATTCCTTTGTATTTCTTTTATTTTCTTTACATTTTTCATGCATTTTCTAAAAATCACATAAAATTGAAAAATCACTATTTTTTGATAATTCTTTTTGCATCATTTTCTCTAAAGAGTCAAGAAAATTATAAAAAATAAAAATTGCATTTTATATTTTATTTGATATTTTTGCCATATTTTCCAAATAACTAGCATTTTAAATAGTTTCATTTCATACATAAATTTGTTAATTTTCGTTCTATTAATTGCCTTAATGTTTTTTGTCCATTCTTTTTAGGTTGTTTAGTTTAGATACTCAACTTGTGAATACAATTTAATTCATTTTTTTTTTAGAAATTAATTTTAGGTGTTTAGTTTAGGTGAGAACAACATGAACAAACTAGGGTTTTAAGTGACAACTTAGGAGAGTTAATTCATTTCCCTTAAGACTTAGGGATTAAATAGTTTAGCTATGGGATTATAGGGGCTATGGGTAGTTATTAGACCCCCCTTAGAAAAGACAGGATTTCCCTACTGCTATTAATATACTGTCCTTATTTGATTGACTGGTGTGGTGTGCCCTCTGGGGATTATTGCTTGCTTGTTTGGGTGTTGGGATTTGTCTGGGGATTGGGGGAGCTGAAGATTGATGATGATGGAGCCATTGGAGATCCAGAGCCTGAATACCAACTGCCAGGGTTAATGAGTTGTTTCTTGCTAGCAGCTGTTGAGGAGATTAGGGTTTAGGAGCTAGGCAGAGCTCTAGGTTAGAAAACTTGATTCTCAAACATGGAAGGCCTTGACTGCCTCCATTCTTCTCTGTGATACAGAGTCTCTCTAAGACACTCACCCCCTTCCTTTGGAAGGCTTGGTGCTAGTGTCTAAGGGATAGAACTCTTGAGAGAAAATATCTTATGTGTTAGAAGCAGTCTGTTCACCACCCTTGGTAGTCAACTGATTGCTTAACACCTAATTCACTCTTGTGATTGATCCCTCATCCTGGAGGTTTGAACTTGAAGAAAAGCCATTGTAGATAGAAGACTGATGATCAAAGCCCTTGCTTGAAGGTCCTGAAGATGGAGTAATGCTTGTTGAAGTCTGTAGCTGATTGGAGATTATTTGAAGCCAGATGTTGATTCAAAGCTGCTGAAGCTGGTTGTTTTTTTTGCTGTATTTCATTTCTGATGTATTGTTTGGTTTTCCTGGTTGTATTGTTTGCTGTTTACCCTGTTGGGTTGAAAGTGAAGCCTGTTCACTCTTGCCTATTGTTTTCTAGGTTCGAGGTTGAGTGGGACTCCCTTGCCTCGCTTGTATTGTTGCATTCATGCATTTTACTGTTTTACTGTATATATCTGATATTGTTTTTATTTTCCGTCTATTCCCTTAGGATCTCTGTTTCTCTCTGCGCAAGAGAGGAGCATGATAGACACTAGGTCTTAACCCATGCATGACAACATTAGGATAGTTTGATTCCCTTCGCAACCATAGGTTAGAGTTCTGTCTCTTCTTCTTAAAACAAACAGAAAAATACCATAAAGATTTCAAACACAATAAAAGACACTTCTTCCGTAAAAGAATGTGAACTCATCAAGACGTCATTTTTGTCCGCTTGGACTGTTAATCAGAAAAACCTTTTTCAGAAGGAATAAAATCAATCAAGACAAATCTGTGTCTTCCGTGGCCCGAACTACGTTTGCTCTGATCTTTCATGCTGTATGAAAGTACGTAGGCATAGGATACGATATCCTAGCGAGCAACCTTCCCCTCCTTTCCCGTAGGTAGGCGAACTACGTTGACTCTGATTTCTCGTTCCAGACGGGAATACGTAGGCATAAAGTGCGTCTGATTTGCCGAGTCATTTTATTTTCATTTTCTTTTCTTTGAACCCCTGAACCTTTAGTTTAGATAGAATAACAATCCATACCCGAAAACAAGCGTGGATCCCGTCGAGTACGACAGACGTGAGGGGTGCTAATACCTTCCCCTTGCGTAACCGACTCCCGAATCCAGGTTTTGGTTGCGACGACCATACCTTTCCCATGTTGTGCGAGGTTTACTCTGAGCGTTTCCTTTCCCTCCCGTGGGATAAATAACGCACGGTGGTGACTCTTCTGTTCAGCCGGCGCCGATTTTCGCAGTAGCGACAGCTGGCGACTCTGCTGGGGACCCAACGTCCCCTGGCTGCTAAGGACTGCGACAGTTCTTATGCATTTGGGATCCAACGCCCCTTAAGAGAGTCAATCCTAACGCTTGTTTTCCCGTTGAGGATTTTGTATGGATTTATATTTCTGACCTTCATTTTCAGCTTTGTATGTATGGATTATTATTGCTGTATCTTGGGGTGTGACGGGTGTTCTGATATTGAGGAGAAGCCGGACCTGGGCTTGAGTGCACCTAGAATTAGAGTAGAGATTAGTTGGCGCCCGCTTGCTTTGGTGTCCCGCGAAATCTACACTCAGACGAGGTTCCTCTGGTTGGCCTCCTGCCCCTTCCTTTGGTTGGCGTGGGTTGCTGGTTAGTTGAATTGTCGACTCTGGGGACCGATCATTTGGAAGTTGGCTAAGTGAGGCCTCTTCAGGATTTGATGATGCCACTCCTTCTGGGAATCGTATCATCAACCCTGAAAGTCTGTGACGCCAGCGACCGCATAGGATGCCATACCTTTGTCAGTTACTAGGACATCCACCTGTGAGAGGGTTTGGGGTTATGCAGGTAACTAGACCTTCAGATACCGGTTATTTCTTGATCAGAGATCCTGGGTATTTATGGAGGGTTATGAGGTCTGTCAGAGACCATTTGGAAATGTGTTCTGAGGTCTCTCAGAGACCAGTTGGAGATGTGATTTGAGGTCTGCCAGAGACCAGTTGGAGTTATGGTTTGAGATCTGTCAGATACCCTTATTGGAGCTTGATTTTAGGTCTATCTGAGACCAGGGTTTGAGGAATTCTAGAGAATCTATCTGAGACTTCTTGATATGGTCCAGGCTATTCAGCTACGGCAGTTGGCCCCCGTTGCATGTCACTTGCATTGCATTGTTTGCATACTCATCATCATTGCATCCTACTAACGTGTGTCTGTGCTGCAGGTGCATTTGCATTCCCGAGTTCTAGTGTCCGAATTTCTGAGTGTTTGATCATGGCCAGCTTAAGAAGGACAGTTGCTTACAAATTGCCTACTCCTGATGTTGTTCCCCTGCTTGGGTTGATCTCTCTGGATGATGAGGATGTTCGTAGGAGCTTCAGAATGAGCTATGGAAGACTATTGAGATTGGTGCGCAAACCCACGGAGACAGAGCTAGATAGGCTGTACGCTTTGATGCAATTCTATGATCCCGCATTGAGATGTTTTACCTTTGCTGATTTCATCATGGGGCCTACCATTGAGGAGTATATGGAGTTTACTGAGTTACCCGTGCAGAACCAGGTTCCATTCATTCATTCGGGCATTAAGCCCAAGCCGAAAGACTTGGCAAAAGCCTTGCATGTGGATGCTTCTGAACTGTTGACTACTGTTTCCCGTGGAGTCCCAGGCTTCTCACTCCAGTTCTTGATTGGTAAAGCTCAAGAGTACGCTAAGAGCGGATGTTGGATTGCCTTCAATGCTGTGTTGGCCCTGTGCATTTACGGCATAATATTGTTTCCCAATGTACCGGATTTTGTGGACTTTGATGCCTTCTACTTGTTTGCCGCTGGTAATCCTGTACCGACCATGCTTGGAGATTTCTACGACTCACTGCATTACAAGAATGAGAAAGGAAGAGGAAAGAATGTTCATTTCTATGTACCATTGCTGGATATGTGGCTTAAAAGCCACCTTCCCGTGAAGGGATCTTTTGTGAAGAGTACAACCACATCTAGCTGGTCAGAGCGCCTGATGAGGCTATCTTCTGAAGACGTTGAGTGGTTTGATCGAGACCTGCTAGGATCTGAGCTTATATTCAGTTGTTCTGGGTACCCTAATGTTCCGTTGATAGGGAGGAAAGGGTGTATCAACTACAACCCTTCTCTGTTCGTCCGTCAGTTCGGATATGTGCTGAAGAACCCGCCGAAGGAGGAAGAAGTACAGGAATCTCTGTACTTCACCGGAGATTTGAAGGGGGAGTTATTGGCCAAGCTGCAGCATGCCTGGACGCGTATTAACCGAAGAGGGAAGCCGCTGTTAGGGAAGAACGACTGTCAGGCCTATGCACCATACAGAGTTTGGGTCCAGGAGAGAGCAAGTCAGTTGCGGATGCCATTTCCAGACGCACCAATTCTTGTTCCTATTCCGGTAGCAGAGCCAACCACTGTTTCTCGGGAAGCCTACGAGCAAGTTGTGAAAGAAAAAGAAGCCTTGATGAAGATCAACGAAGGGTTAGAGCAAGAGTTAGCCCAGGTACGCAGTGAGAAAAACAAGGCCGTATATGCTTTCCAACAACAGATCGAGCTGTTAAGCAGGTTAGGGGCTGAGTTGACTGAGGAAAAGAAAAAGCGCGAACGTCTGGGGCAAGAGTTCAGAAGCTCCCATGACATGCTGGAATCCAAGAAGAAAGCGCTTGACATCGCTCACCAAGAGATCTCTTCTTGCAATAAGACTTGGAATGCCACGCTCACTAACAACAAGAAGAGGGAGGATAAGTTGAAGCAGCAAATCTCCGACCTCGAAGAGCAGTTGAAGTCCAACATCAACAAGTGCGAGGAAGAAGTGATGACCCGGTATAGTCTCCAGAACGCACTAAACAAGGCCATCAAAGGCAGAGATGAAGCTGTGTCTCAGAAGCGTAAACTGGAAGATCGCTTCGGAGAGGGGGCATGGGAAGAAACTGCTGAAGACGTACGCCGTGTTCTTAAGAAAAGGAACCAACTTGTCGAAGGGCTGCTCGCTCGACCCAGTCATCCGGAGACCAAGAAGTTGCTAGAAGAATACCAGACCTATGGGAGGATTTGATCATTTCATGTAGTAACTTGTATGCTTTATTTGCATAGTGCTGACCATCACCAGGATTGTTGGTTGAGGTCATGCCTTCTCTTTGTACTCTTGGTGATATTGTATTCTGGGTTTATTGGTTTCTCGGCAATATATGAGGCTTTCTGTGATTCAGCTCCGATCTTTATAGCACTGTCACTGCACCGACACCTTCACACTAGAACCGGGGAATGAATTTCCCTAATGCACAGACACACATTGCATTGCATTCATATTCACATTTGCATTACAGGTAATCTCTAGATGGTGTCTTATTTCCTGCTTTGTACCAGGTACTTTTCAGGATTGCAGATCAGCACCCGCACCGCTATTCTACCCGTACCAACTGTCGAAGAATCATGGATCAAATGCAAAACGAGATGCAAGATGTGCGCGAGAAGCTCGCTCTCTTCATGCAGACCATGGAAGCTATTGCAAAAGGTCAGGAGAATTTGCAGGCCATGGTCCAGCCTCTGTTGGCCCGAAATGCTGGTCACGGTAACGAGGATCATCAGTCTGTACGAGTCGATACTGCTCATGGAGACGGCACTCTCACGCCAGTGGCTCCACCTGTAGTCAACATGCCTGCTGCTAATGTCAACAACGCTACCGCTGCTGTGAATGGTAACGTCGGAGTTGGGAATGAGACTGCTGTCCATAACGTTGGGCTTGGTGACGTCAACTTGGGTGATAATATGGGAGGCAACGGCTTTGGCAATGCTGGATTCGGGTTCAACGATCAGGGATTCGATAATGCTGGGAAATATGGTTTCAATGCTCAAGGCTTTGGGCAAGATGGTTATGGTGTGGCCAATCAGGGCTACGGGGGTTTTGGAAATGGAAACGGCGCTGGGTTTATGGCTTTTGGGCCTGCTGGAGGTGTTCAAGGGTACGGCAATAGAGGCCGAGGTCCGGGGATGAATCAAATCAGGGCTGGACGTAATAATGGATATGATGGGTATGGAGCTGGGAATGGTATGTGGCAAGAAGATCAGCAGGAGGACGCTTTCTCCGGCGGAGGTTTCGAAGGGCCGATGGATGACTCCCAGAAGATCAGAATGCTGGAAGAGCAGATGAGGGGGGTCCTGAACCAAAGCGCTGTGGGCTTGGACATGGCAACAATGGGTCTGGTACCTGGCTTGAGGGTGCCAATCAAATTCAAAGCTCCCGCGTTTGATAAGTATAAAGGGGACACATGTCCGAAAGTGCTTGTACGAGCCTATTACAGAAAGATGTCTGCATACTCAACTGATGAAAGAATGCTAATGCATTTCTTTCAAGATAGTCTGTCGGGTCCTTCCCTAGAGTGGTATATGGGGTTGGAGCCAACCGATATCAAGACATGGAAGTAATTGGCAGAGGCATTTGTAGCCCACTACAAGTATAACAGCGACTTGGCACCCAATCGGGTCCAATTGGCAGGGCTGTCGCAGAAGAAGGGGGAGAGTTTTAAAGAGTACGCGCAAAGGTGGCGCGATATGGCTGCCAGGGTCCGTCCTCCTGTAGAAGATAAAGAAATGAACGACATGTTCGTCGGCACATTCACAGGCTTGTTTCATGACATGCTGTTTCACACATCTCTGGCCAGTTTTTCAGACCTAATTCTGATGGGAGAAAAGATTGAGCGTAACATTAAGCAAGGAAAATTCCAGGTTGAGGAATCAACTGCATCTGGCAGTAATAGGAAGGCTTTTGGTGGGCGCCGTCAGGGCGAGGCAAGCGCGGTGTTTGGGGGTCGGGGCCGAGGCCGAGGTAGGGGACGAAACCAATATCATCAGCCGCAGCAGGTGGCGAGTGTTACTATCCCGTACCAGCAACAATCACTTCAGCAACAACCGTCTCAGCAGCAGCCAATGCAGCAGCAGCAGCCTCAGCAGGGGGCACAGCAGGCTCAACGAAGATTCCAGGGTGGTAAACCAAGAAGAGTGTTTGAGAAGCCTCCCACGACATATGCTGATTTATTGCAGACATTGTTGGGATTGAACCTGGTAGAGAAGAGAACTCTGGCACCGATAACGGGAGCTCCCCCGTTTGGCTATGATGCAAGCAGGCACTGTGAGTTTCATTCTGGGGCTCCGGGCCACGACATAGAGGGTTGCCATGCTTTTAAGCATGTTGTGCAGGATCTGTTGGACAATAAGACTATCAATTTCGGAACGGAAGGTCCGAATATAGTGCAGAAGCCCATGCCTAATCATGGGGCAAACGCCATTCTGACTGAGGAAGGGTTGAATCTGATTATGAGTGTCGACGATTTAAAGACTCCGCTGAGCGAGATAAAGAGCCGACTATTGCAAGGGGGTGTTTATCCAGGATGTGACGAATATTGTTTAGAATGATGGACCCTAGCTGGGGGGTGTGATGATTTGAAGAAAGGCATCCAGGCTTTAATTGATGGAGGCACACTGCAGTTTGACCGAGCAGCAACTGAAGAGCCTGCAGGGGCGGTAGCAGATGATCAGAGTGATGTGGCCACTGTAACGATTCCTCGAAAGACCATCACTATTGCAGCACCAGCTCAGCGACCACCGATTACTATAACTAAGGCCGGGTCGATCCCGTACGAGAACACGAAAGCAGTCCCCTGGTCATATGGGTTGGAGGTGTACTGTGACGGGATAAAGATTGATGTTAATAAACAGCCCTCCGAGACAGTCAATAATGTTGTTGGTTCGGGGGGTATGACAAGGAGTGGTAGGGTCTTTATATCACCCGAAGTGGAGGCCGAAAGACTAGCGAAAGGGAAAGGGAAGATGGTTAAGAATGTCCCAGTGCAAGCAAGTGACAAAGAGGCGGCATCGAAAGATGTAGAAGAGTTCATGCGCTTGATTCGAAAAAGTGATTATAAGATTGTGGAGCATCTGCAGCAGACGCCGTCCAAAATATCCATCTTGTCATTGCTCTTATGTTCGGAAGCTCACAGAAATGCTTTGCTGAAAGTCCTGGATACTTCTTTTGTACCTCAAGATGTCTCCGTGAATCAGCTGGAAGGAGTGTTGGCACATGTAAATGCAGGCCACAGCTTGGGCTTTACTGACTTCGATCTAATCCCGAAAGGGAGAGATCATAATATGGCGTTGCACATATCTGTTGAGTGTAGAGGATCAGTAATGTCGCACGTATTGGTCGACACCGGATCGTCTTTGAATGTGATGCCTAAGAAGGCGATGATGAAGCTGGACGTTAGAGGAATCTTGTGTACGCCCAGTGACTTGGTAGTTAGAGCCTTCGACGGCACGCGGAGAACAGTCTTTGGATCGATCACATTGCCTTTACAAGTGGGGCCGGAGGTATTTGCGATTGAGTTTTATATCATGGATATACAGCCTGCGTACAGCTGCTTGCTTGGAAGACCCTGGATTCATGGGGCGGGGGCAGTCACGTCCACCCTACATCAGAAGTTGAAATATATGGTCGGAGACAGCGTAGTCACCGTATGCGGAGAAGAAGACATCCTGGTCAGCCATCTATCGTCATTTAAATACGTGGAAGTCGACGGAGAAATCCATGAAACGCCCTGTCAAGCATTTGAAGGGTTGCGTATCAAGGACAAAGGTCCCAGGCCGAGCAAAGTGCCAGAGATAGCCGTCTCATCGTATAAAGAAGCTCAAGCTCTAGTGGAGGCCGGAGAAGCAAAGGGCTGGGGCAAAGTGCTGGATATTCCTGTGAAGATGGACCGGTTCGGGTTGGGATACCAACCGTCGTCATCAACTCCTTCCGTGGGGACACCCCGTTTCAGGGGGCCAATCACCATCTCTACCAGTGGAGTGTGTCATGAAACCATCAATGCTGCTTCAGAGTCTGACGAAGGAGACAGCGACTGTGATATGGATGCCTGGATTCAGCCAAGCACGCCAGGACAAGGACTGTGCAACTGGTCTATTCAGGAGCTTGTTCCTGTGACTCTTAAACAGTAATGCTTTGCTTTATTAATTGGTGAATAATCTGATGTCTTGCCCGGGGCATCAGGATTTCCTTAGGGCTGTGTTGTTATGAACATTGCATGTTAATCATTAAATAAATGGCGTTTTTCGTGTGCAAATACTGTAATCTCTGTCTTTCTTGTTGTATATTTTCCAATAAGATGGCAACGTGGGTTATTCGCTTTATACGCATTTTGAAGCACTTAACCATTCCTTTTGCAGGATAACATTTTCAGATGACATCCTTGAACCACCTATGACTCGTCCCGACTTTGAACATCCGGTATTTCAGGCCGAAGAAGAGGTTGTCGAAGATAGCGACGTTCCTGAAGAACTGTCTTGGTTAGTGAAGCGAGAGGAAAGAGCCATTCTGCCTCACGACGAGGTCATCGAAATTATCAACTTGGGGTCAGAAGGGGTTGAGAAGAACATTCGTATCGGTGCCGCACTGCAGAGCGATATCAAGCGAAGACTGGTTGAAATGCTCCGAGAGTATAGTGATGTGTTCGCTTGGTCGTATGAAGATATGCCAGGGCTCGATACCGATATGGTTGTGCACCGTCTGCCACTGAAAGAAGATTGCCCGCCGGTCAAACAAAAGCTTCGCAGAACTCGACCAGATATGGCAGTGAAGATCAAAGAGGAAGTTCAAAAACAGTGGGACGCTGGTTTCCTGGCTGTGACAAAATATCCCTCATGGGTTGCTAACATCATACCAGTACCGAAGAAAGATGGCAAGGTTCGAATGTGCGTGGATTATAGAGATCTGAATAAAGCAAGCCCAAAAGACGATTTTCCACTTCCTCACATTGACGTGTTAGTTGATAATACTGCTCAATACTCCGTATTCTCCTTCATGGATGGCTTTTCAGGCTATAATCAGATTAAGATGGCGCCAGAGGATATGGAGAAGACCACTTTCATAACGCCTTGGGGAACATTTTGCTATAAAGTGATGCCCTTTGGTTTGAAAAATGCTGGGGCAACATATCAGCGTGCGATGACGACTCTTTTCCATGATATGATGCATAAAGAGATCGAAGTTTATGTTGACGATATGATTGCCAAATCCCAGACGGAGGAAGAGCATCTGGTGAATCTGCTAAAGTTATTTAAAAGGCTTAGGAAGTTCAGGCTGAGACTGAACCCTAACAAATGCACCTTCGGGGTAAGATCGGGTAAGCTGCTGGGGTTTATCGTAAGCGAAAGAGGGATAGAGGTTGATCCTGCTAAAATAAAAGCGATACAAGAAATGCCGACGCCTAAAACAGAGAAGGAGGTGCGCGGGTTTTTAGGGAGGTTGAACTACATCGCTCGGTTCATATCTCACCTAACTGCTACGTGTGAACCATTATTCAAGTTGTTGAAGAAAGATCAAGCTGTAACGTGAACGAAAATTGTCAAAAGGCGTTCGATAAAATAAAGCAGTATCTGCAGGAGCCTCCTATTTTGATACCCCCAGTGGCGGGTAGACCCTTGATCATGTATTTGACGGTTCTTGAGGGAAGCATGGGTTGTGTTCTCGGTCAGCACGACGAGACAGGGAGAAAAGAGCATGCGATCTATTACTTGAGTAAGAAATTTACAGATTGCGAATCTCGATACTCAATGCTCGAGAAAACTTGTTGCGCACTAGCTTGGGCCGCCAAGCGTTTGAGGCAATACATGCTGAATCATACAACCATGCTCATCTCGAAGATGGATCCTATCAAATATGTATTTGAAAAGCAGGCGTTGTCAGGAAGAATTGCCCGTTGGCAGATGGTCTTGACTGAATATGACATCCAATACGTCTCGCAAAAGGCTATAAAGGGGAGTGTGCTGTCTGAGTATCTGGCGGAGCAGCCTATTGAAGAGTACCAATCGATGAGGTTTGATTTTCCTGACGAGGATATCATGTACCTAAAGATGAAAGATTGTGAAGAGCCGTTGCCAGACGAAGGACCGGAGTTGGGTTCCAAATGGAAGATGATATTTGACGGAGCTGTAAATGCTTACGGTAGCGGAATAGGGGCAATCATCACTACTCCACACGGGTCGCACATCCCGTTTACTGCCCGATTGACCTTTGCAGTTACCAACAATGAGGCCGAATACGAAGCCTGTATAATGGGGCTTGAAGAAGCCATCGATTTGCGAATCAAGCATCTTGACGTATACGGGGACTCAGCTCTGGTGGTGAATCAAATCAAAGGGGAATGGGAGACGCGTCAGCCCAACTTGATACATTACATGAATTATGCAAGGAGATTGTTGCCTTTCTTCGACAAGGTTGAATTGCATCACGTACCGCGGGCAGAGAATCAAATGGCTGACGCCCTGGCCACTTTGTCTTCCATGTACAAAGTCAACTTCTGGAACGAGGCTCCCAGAATTGTCATCTCTCGGCTTGACAGGCCAGCTTATGTATTTGCTATTGATGAAGCATCCGACGACAAACCGTGGTATTTTGATATCCTTAATTTCCTGAAGAACAAAGAGTATCCGGCTGGGGCATCCAGTCAAGATCAGAAGACTCTCAGGAGATTAGCGGGTAATTTCTATTTGAATCCGGATGGCGTCTTATACAGAAGAAACCACGACATGGTGTTGTTGCGTTGCGTAGATGAAAAAGAGGCAAAGCTGCTCATGGAGGAAATACACGAAGGTACCTTTGGTACGCATGCTGGTGGGCATGCTATGACAAGAAAGCTGCTGAGGGCAGGTTACTTTTGGCTGACTATGGAAACTGATTATTTCAAGTTTGCGAGGAAGTGCCACAAGTGCCAAATCTATGCTGATAAGATCCATGTGCCTCCAAGTCCTCTCAATGTGATGTCATCGCCTTGTCCATTTTCGATGTGGGGAATCGATATGATTGGAAAGATCGAGCCGACAACTTCTAACGGGCATCGGTTCATCCTAGTAGCAATCGATTATTTCACCAAGTGGGTGGAAGCGGCGTCTTACGCAAATGTAACTAAGCAAGTGGTGGCCAGATTCATCAAGAGAGATATCATTTGCCGATACGGGATCCCCGAGCGGATAATCACGGACAACGGTTCGAACCTGAACAACAAAATGATGAAGGAGCTCTGTCAGAATTTCAAGATCGAACATCACAACTCCTCCCCGTACCGACCCAAGATGAATGGCGCTGTTGAGGCGGCCAATAAGAATATCAAGAAGATCGTTCAGAAAATGGTGGTGACCTATAAGGATTGGCACGAGATGCTACCCTTCGCATTGCACGGTTATCGTACGACGGTACGCACATCAACCGGGGCAACCCCGTTCTCGTTAGTGTACGGAATGGAAGCGGTATTACCATTGGAAGTTGAGATCCCTTCTCTGAGGGTACTGCGAGACGTTCAGCTGGACGAGGCAGAATGGGTGAAAGACAGGTTGAACCAATTGAGTTTGATGGATGAGAAGAGGCTAGCTTCTCTAGCATACGGTCGTTTATACCAGAGCCGAATGAAAAAAGCATATGACAAGAAAATACATCCGCGAAGCTTTCAGACGGGCGACCTTGTGCTGAAAAGGATTCTCCCGCCGCAGGCAGATCACAGGGGCAAGTGGACCCCCCAAGTACGAAGGGCCATACGTTGTTGGGAAAGTCTTTTCAGGAGGAGCGTTGTTGTTGTCCACTATGGACGGTGAAGACTTTACGTCACCTGTGAATTCAGACGCAGTTAAAAAATACTTTGCTTAAAATAGACCCGCTGGACAGAAAAAAGAGAGTCCAAGCAAAAATGGGGCATCCTGGCGAACCAAAAACAGAATGAAAGGTTCGGGCAAAAGTTAGGGATAAAATTGAAAGAATGTACACCCGCGAAGTTGAAAACCTACACTGGGCGGCTTCGGCAAAAAAGGGTATCCCGGTGAACTGAAAACCCGTAAGGGGCGGTTCACGCAAAAGTTAGGGATTTGAAAAGCAAATGATTGTGGTCCGAATTTGATACTGCGGTGAGCATCAATGCAGGGGGAATGCCTAAGGGATCGGTTATCTGGTACAACCTTTTCAGAAGTATGAATACCGGGAAAAGCATTAGAGTCGGACGAGTCATAGGAGGATCAGTTCGTGGTGTTCATCTGCATCCCGTTGCCGACATGTGTACAAAAGTTAGTTTGCCAATATATTTATGCTTCTTGTGCATACTTGTATATTTGCTTTGTGTAGCTTCCTCATTTCAGGAGTTACATCCCGTGTACAAAAATTCCGCCCGTTCAGGGGCCCAATCAATAAAATATGTTATTCAGTACCTGATGCTGGTTCTTTACTGTTTTATGCATGATAAAACGCCTAAGTTTATTGAAATTAGCATGTGTATAACAACACTGGCCCTTGCCAACAACTGCTAAAGCTTTGAATTAACTGAAAGTAACGTCACTGACCTGAATCGGTTTAGTTGCATAGACTTGTCGTGTCTTGTTTGTGTTGTTGCAGGTTTCATAGCCGTACGAGGAAGAGGATCAAAAGATTGCATTAACGAAAGACTTGATCTCCACGCAGGTCATGCATGTTCTTCCTGAAGAAGGATAAAATTCCCCAGCTAGTCGTAGCCTATCCAAGAAGACATGCTCCAGCAAAGCCAGTTATTCTCAGCAGAATTGGCAATCCCAAAATTATAGGCTGTATTCCGACAGTGCATCTCAAGCAGAAGATTAATATTTTGGGAGCTGTGTTCAGGCAAGTTCACATTTCCTCGCAGGGTCACCTACTCTCCCCAGCAGAGTGGGTGTGGATCATGGCATTTATTTTTCCGGAACACCGTGTGATACCCGTTCACTTTCCCGCAGAAGTTCAATCATACCAGGTGCATCTGTTGTTCCCCAGCAGAGTTATATTCCCCAGCAGGGTGTTCCTTGAACAAGGTGTTGGGTTAAGTTCCCAATTTCCCAGCCGAATCGACTTTATCGGCCCAACATTTATTTTGCTGGAATGATTTTGTAGCACCTGGCTATCCCCAGCGGAGTTGGCATTATTTTCAGCATTTATTTTGCTGAAGCAGCTCCTGCGCCCAGCAGTTCGAGTCTGCATTCGCATCAGCATATAGTGTCATACTTGCACTAACCAAATAAATGTGTAGCATTCCCATGTCGAAGGGAGCATTGCATCGTTGCCGAACATATGCATTTGTGAAACATAAACTAGGTTGGCTAACCGTCTGTTTCAAGTATTGTTCCTCTTGCAGGTAGAGAGAGCCCTTGCTCAAGAATCAATAAACATTCAGGATCTCGACGCGAGACATTCGACAAAGCAGCTTTGGCGTTATTCCCCACAGAGTCAGCAGGATAAGCTTCCCCTTTTCCCTAAGATTTCATGAATCAGAATTTCAGAGGCTACCGCCAGTTGTCAGAACAGGTGTCCGTTAGTTTGGTTTCTAAATATCCCCAGTAGAGTCAGCTTTGAAGTTGCTATAACGTCAGTGATGAGAAGTTTGCGGACTAATGGAAGGATGAGTCCTAACGTGGACAATTTTATTGACGGGATTTCTTTGCGCTAGAGACGATTGTTGGAGTATGGAGTCCTGACGTGGACATTTCCTCAAGTTGACGATGTGTGTTAGTCCTAACAGGGACAGGATCGAGTTCTCGGTATTGATTGGGTGTGGAGTCCTGACATGGGCGAACGTTGGTTGTTCTTCGTGTTGATATCCTAACGTGGACAAATTTGTCCTTCGTCGTGTTGTTGGCAAAGTATGAGTCCTGGCATGGACAAAGTCTTATTTCCCCAGCAAGTCGAAGACGCGCGAGTCCTGATGTGGACAGGTTTTATTATCTCATCAGATGAAGATTGAGTCCTTACGCGGACATATCAAGATGCATTCCTTACGTGGAAAGTGTAGTCCTGACATGGACAGATTCAAAAAAGAGATTGTGATTCCTAACGTGGAAAGGTGGGTCCTTACGCGGACGGAGTTGTATTCCTTACGTGGAAAGATAGCATTCCTGACGTGGAACGATGGAGTCCTTACGTGGACAAATCGAGAAGAGAGTTATTCCTCACGTGGAAAGGTGGGTCCTAACGTGGACGATGTAGTCCTAACGTGGACAAGTTTGATTCCTTACGTGGAATGAAGATGCATTCTTCACACGGAAAGAAGGGGGTCCTCAAGTGGACAGATCAAGATAAGATTGTGATTCCTTACGTAGAATGAAGGTTGGAATCCTTACGTGGTTAGATGAAGATGTTTTCCTTACGTGGAAAGAAATTGATTCCTTACGTGGAGAGAAGTTTATTCCTCACGTGGAAAGGCGAGTCCTGACGTGGGCGATGTATTAATGGCATGAAAAAGTTTAGTCCTGACGTGGACAGATTCAGATCAAGTTTGATTCCTAACGTGGAAAGATGGTGAATCCTAACGTGGACGGTGTTATTCCTAAACGTGGAAAAGTTTACTCCTAACGTGGACGATTTATTTCTGACGAGAGGGCAGACGAGCCATCCCCGACAAAGTTGTTGAAGTTTCTCGAATTGACGAAGCAGGCGTCCTAACGTGGACAATGTTCTATCTCTGCAATGATAAAATCTTTTTCAAGAATCCCCAGCACGGTCGTACGAGATCAGTGGGTTACTGTAACAGTCAGATTCAGCTGATGAATGTCGTCCCCCAAGCAGGAGCACAGTTTATTTCTGCGGTTGGCAAATTTCTGGTTCCACTGGTATTCAACCGTCTCGCACCGCGAATGTCTGAAGGCTCCGGGCCCTTCACCCAATCGGGTCCAAGTCGCTTGAATAGGGGCAGCTGTTGCACCCTAAAATTTGCTCAACCTTAGTCACTTGGTTTATGCTTCAATATCATTAGCATTTGCATATAGAGTCATGTACATAGCCTAACCATCTGCATAGCATAAGCATAGCAAGTCATCCAACAGGGGACCAATCATTATTATCATCTCTAGAGACCTATCAAGAGGTTGTTATCCTAATTCAATTTCATTCAAGTCATCAGAAAAGAATTTGGAAGCAGAGAGTCCATCAGGTCAAGCTTTGAGTCTATCTCCTATCTGAGGGGATCTGAGGATCAACAAGGGAGTTGTGAGCTGTGAATTGAAGGCATGGGGAGTATCTAGACATCTTGGAGGACTTAGAAAGTCATTTGGAGAAGAAAACAAGTCATTGATGTAGTCACAAGAGTTGTGGAGGAAGACAGTCAACTAGGGTTTCATCTAGGTCAACCCTGGGTCAACCCTAGGTCAAAGGATTGTTGGAAAGGCATTAAGGGCTATTGAAGAGATGTGGGGTTCATTATTTGACATGGAGAATAAGGATATGTTGTTATGCTAAGAAGAAATCAAGAGAAATCAAGGAGAAGAGGAGGTTCTAAATTAGGGTTTCTATGTAAAATCCCCTAGTTTAGGTCAAATTTCCAAGCAAGATAAGTCAAAATGAAAGCTTCAAATGAATCCTTGGCCAACATGAAACTTGTAGAGGATCTCAATACCTTTAATTTGAGTGGTGGAAGACATCAAGGAGATTTATATAACTCAAGTTATGGTCCTTGCAAGTTACAGGTCATCTGAGGTATCTGAAATTTTGTCTGTGAAAATGACTTGACATCTAAGCAATTTGTACCCCTCAAGGATATTTCAAATGAATTTCTGGTCAACATAAGAATTGTTCCTCATTGTCTTAGCTTTCTATAATGGTATGGTATGCCTTCATATGATTTGGGGAACTCTACTTATGGTCTTGGCAAGCAAAGGGTATTTTGGTCATTTGTGAATTACAGGTCATTTTAACCTATGCCCAAAACTTATACAAGGGAGCTTCAAATGGAAAACTTTACAACATCAAACTTGTTCCAAATGACATTTTGAGTCTAGAAAAGTGACCATGAGAGATTGGAAAGATTCATAGCACAAGGTTTCAAAATTGTTGGATTTAATGAATAAAAATGGCCTTAAAAATGAGATTTTTCATATCTTGGCCAAATGAAGCAAAATTATAGGTCATTTTGAATGGAAAGATCATTTTAAAGACATTGGCTAAAGTGGAATTTTGAGCTTAGTTCATATTTTGTGAGTTATCCATGGTTGCTTGTAATGGAAGAAACATAAGCCAAATTCAAGGGAAATTACACAAGGGAAGCTTCTCCAAGTTTCTAGGAGGTTCTAACCTCATGTATATATTGATGCAAGATGGTTCATGCCAGGGTTGGTGACTTCATTTGTTCAAAACCCCAAGTTTGACACACTTTCTCATTTTTGCATAAGCTTCACAAACTCCATAATCTCCATCAATTCTCATTGTTCTTGATTGAATCTTCATCATCATCATCCCTAGATCAGAATTCCATCAAAGATGTGGTAAATTGAAGCAAGGATCGTGCTATTCATCATCATCATCCAAGGAGCATCAATCTTGGAAGTGAGTGATTCAAGGCCTTGGAACCATACTTGTTGCATACAGAAGTAATCACCAAGCTTGTTGATCACTTTCCAGTCATCACAAGCATCTGATTCAGAGATCTTAGCACCTGTATCAAGAAATTGCACCAGGTTTGTTTTCTCTTCGTATGGCATGAATTAGTTAGAATTTTAGGGTTTGGATAGTGTAGACTGGTTAAGATAGGATAGAGGATTGATTGTGATGATTTTGGAGGAGTTTCATGAGGTTTGAGCATGAGGTACCCAATCTGGTAGAGCTTGTAATTACTAGGTTAAGGCACGAAAATGTTATTGGATTAGCATGTTGTGATCAGTGCAAGCTGTAGATAAGTGTAAGACACAGTTTGGAGAGAATTGAAGCAATGAATATCAGGTGTTCATGGTGGACCATAACTGTTATCTTCATCGAATTGATTAATTGCTTGAGTTTTAGGAAGATTTATGGTCATGGCTGTGTAGAGGGATTGTTGTAGACCAATTTTGCTTTTTGTATCGTGTGAATCCATGGAGGTATGAGGGAGAACAGAGTGGGGCAAGATCGTGCATGGTTAGGGTTTTCTGAAACCCTAGGGCTGCTCAAGGTTGAAGATGATGGCTGGACCACACGATGAGGGTTTGACCTTTGACTGGAGCTCTAATCCAACGGATCATGTTCAAACTGAAAGCGGAGGGAAGACTTGGGAGTGAAACGCTCCGTTTCACTTAAGTCTCTGAGTGGGCTTTATAATTCATTGCTAATAGCACCCCTCCCAGCGCAGGCCCATTGTGTTTTAACTAGGAACGTTGCTATCTGCACCGTTTTGGGATTTTTGTTTTTTGTTGGAGTTCTGAAGCGTGTATGGGCCTTGCTCAATTGATGTTCGCACCCCCATTTCTCAGCCCACCTGAAGAAACAACTGAAGCGAGCTGCTATTCTCACCCCTCCCATTTATTCCTTTGTATTTCTTTTATTTTCTTTACATTTTTCATGCATTTTCTAAAAATCACATAAAATTGAAAAATCACTATTTTTTGATAATTATTTTTGCATCATTTTCTCTAAAGAGTCAAGAAAATTATAAAAAATAAAAATTGCATTTTATATTTTATTTGATATTTTTGCCATATTTTACAAATAACTAGAATTTTAAATAGTTTCATTTCATACATAAATTTGTTAATTTTCGTTCTATTAATTGCCTTAATGTTTTTTGTCCATTCTTTTTAGGTTGTTTAGTTTAGATACTCAACTTGTGAATACAATTTAATTCATTTTTTTTTAGAAATTAATTTTAGGTGTTTAGTTTAGGTGAGAACAACATGAAAAAACTAGGGTTTTAAGTGACAACTTAGGAGAGTTAATTCATTTCCCTTAAGACTTAGGGATTAAATAGTTTAGCTATGGGATTATAGGGGCTATGGGTAGTTATTAGACCCCCTTAGAAAAGTCAGAATTTCCCTACTGCTATTAATATACTGTCCTTATTTGATTGACTGGTGTGGTGTGCCCTCTGGGGATTATTGCTTGCTTGTTTGGGTGTTGGGATTTGTCTGGGGATTGGGGGAGCTGAAGATTGATGATGATGGAGCCATTGGAGATCCAGAGCCTGAATACCAACTGCCAGGGTTAATGAGTTGTTTCTTGCTAGCAGCTGTTGAGGAGATTAGGGTTTAGGAGCTAGGCAGAGCTCTAGGTTAGAAAACTTGATTCTCAAACATGGAAGGCCTTGACTGCCTCTATTCTTCTCTGTGATACAGAGTCTCTCTAAGACACTCACCCCCTTCCTTTGGAAGGCTTGGTGCTAGTGTCTAAGGGATAGAACTCTTGAGAGAAAATATCTTATGTGTTAGAAGCAGTCTGTTCACCACCCTTGGTAGTCAACTGATTGCTTAACACCTAATTCACTCTTGTGATTGATCCCTCATCCTGGAGGTTTGAACTTGAAGAAAAGCCATTGTAGATAGAAGACTGATGATCAAAGCCCTTGCTTGAAGGTCCTGAAGATGGAGTAATGCTTGTTGAAGTCTGTAGCTGATTGGAGATTATTTGAAGCCAGATGTTGATTCAAAGCTGCTGAAGCTGGTTGTTTTTTTTGCTGTATTTCATTTCTGATGTATTGTTTGGTTTTCCTGGTTGTATTGTTTGCTGTTTACCCTGTTGGGTTGAAAGTGAAGCCCGTTCACTCTTGCCTATTGTTTTCTAGGTTCGAGGTTGAGTGGGACTCCCTTGCCTCGCTTGTATTGTTGCATTCATGCATTTTACAGTTTTACTGTATATATCTGATATTGTTTTTATTTTCCGTCTATTCCCTTAGGATCTCTGTTTCTCTCTGCGCAAGAGAGGAGCATGATAGACACTAGGTCTTAACCCATGCATGACAACATTAGGATAGTTTGATTCCCTTTGCAACCGTAGGTTAGAGTTCTGTCTCTTCTTCTTAAAACAAACAGAAAAATACCATAAAGATTTCAAACACAATAAAAGACACTTCTTCCGTAAAAGAATGTGAACTCATCAAGACGTCATTTTTGTCCGCTTGGACTGTTAATCAGAAAAACCTTTTTCAGAAGGAATAAAATCAATCAAGACAAATCTGTGTCTTCCGTGGCCCGAACTACGTTTGCTCTGATCTTTCATGCTGTATGAAAGTACGTAGGCATAGGATACGATATCCTAGCGAGCAACCTTCCCCTCCTTTCCCGTAGGTAGGCGAACTACGTTGACTCTGATTTCTCGTTCCAGACGGGAATACGTAGGCATAAAGTGCGATACTTTGCCGAGTCATTTTATTTTCATTTTCTTTTCTTTGAACCCCTGAACCTTTAGTTTAGATAGAATAACAATCCATACCCGAAAACAAGCGTGGATCCCGTCGAGTACGACAGACGTGAGGGGTGCTAATACCTTCCCCTTGCGTAACCGACTCCCGAATCCAGGTTTTGGTTGCGACGACCATACCTTTCCCATGTTGTGCGAGGTTTACTCTGAGCGTTTCCTTTCCCTCCCGTGGGATAAATAACGCACGGTGGCGACTCTTCTGTTCAGCCGGCGCCGATTTTCGCAGTAGCGACACTTAGTAAGTAAGATTTGGATATATACACACACTTTGATTAGAACAACAAGAATGGATTCCGTTGAGTATAATGGACGCGAGGGGTGCTAATAACTTTCTCTTGCATAATCGACTCCCGAACCCCAAATTTGGTTGCGAGACCATGTTCTTTCCCTTCTGAGGTTTTCTGGATGTTTTCCTTTCCTCGTTGGGATAAATAAAGTTTGATGGCGACTATCGTACCCAAAATTTTGAACCCTAGATCTCATCATCATTCTAGGAGCATTAACATAGATTATCTAACCTTAACCTATTTCAAGTTTGTCTTTGTCAAGATGCATATGAATTAGGGTTTCATACAGCCAAGAAAACAGGGTTTCTAGGGATTGATCAATCAAGGTTTTGGATTGATCCTCCACATAACAAGTCTCTATATCATCAAGGATATCACATGTGATTAAGAATGAATCCAATTTTATTTTTTCACCAAGAGAATGGAAGCAGTGCAGTGCAAGAACCCTAATTAGGGTTTCTTGTTGGAAAAGTCAATTGTGGTTTGACTTTTGTTCCAAAAGGTTTTCCAATAAGGGAATTGTGGTCCATAAGGCTCATATGACCCAATGAAGTCTACCCAAGAAGTTTCAAGGCCTCAGGAAACCCATAACATCAATAGTCGATCCAGAGATTTTCAACAGTTCGGTTCGTCTATCAGAAAAGTCAACTGTTTGACCAACAGGGGTTTTACCCCAAATTAAAAGCCAATATTGTTTCCAACATCATTTCACATCTAATTATGAAGTTTTGTGGAGATTTAATCAAGAATTGGTAGATAACTTGCAAATCAAGAAACAAGGGTAAGTGAAAAAACCCTAATTTTGATCAAACTTCAAATGGTCATAACTTCCTAACCATACATCCAAATGGAGTGGTTCAAAGCTTGTTGGAAAGGTATTAAGGAGCCTTACAAAAGTGTCCTACTGACCCAAGAGCAAAAAATAAATGGATTTTGAGTTATGAATCCATCAAGTTGTGAAGGATTTTAAACACTTTGAAATTTTGAGGTTTCTTAACTTGTAAGTCAAGAGTTCAACATTTTCACAAGGGGTTTTGACCTAGTTTCAAGTGGAATTAGTTCCTAACTCAAACATAAATGTTGTAGTACCTAATTATGGATTTCTAAAAAGTACAAGTGGGTTCCATAACTCCTCATGGTTAGGAAGAACCAAAGCCCACAAGTTAGTAAAAACTCACTGCTGCAAAACCAACTCAGCATGGATGTCTTGATTCCAAAGCTTCCCAAATCAATTCTAATCATGGTTTAAGCCTAATTTCTGACATTCACATTGCTAATGGAAGTGTTTAGCATCATACCCCACGAGCTTGGCACAAGAAATGAAGAAAATCATTGTTTAATGCAAGTTGCAAGAATGAATAGTGAAGAAAGAGAAAAATGGTTGCTGCCATCATTAAACCACCAACTATGCTGCAACCAGTCACCTCATATCCCCTCAAACATGATGAAAATGACCTATATGGCATGAAGAAGATTTTAGTACAGTGGCTTGAGGTCAGAAATGGAGATATGCATTGATTGTCACAAAGATTTCAAAGTTACAAGGCCAAAATTGGCATTTGGTTCCAATCTGCCCATGCCTCTTCTTCAAGACTCTTGCCTATAAATACAAGCTCATTATTACATCCCAAATATACCAATTACTTGCTAGAAATAAGCTACAACTCTCTCCCCCACTCAATCATCAAGTTTATGCAAGTTGCCACCAAATTTCCAAAACCTCCCAAAATCTGTTTTGCATTTTCACTTCCAAAACCTTTTCCAAACACTTTTCAAATCAAACAACATTACAAACACTTCAAAAATGATGTGTTAGCGCTTTCCAAGACCTCACTTTAGCTAGAAAACCATCCAAGCTAAAAGTCAACTTCCAAAACCTCATTTGTTGCCTTTTCTGCATTTTGAAGAGCAACCTTCAAACCATTGAATTTCCTTGAGTTCCAAGACCATTAACACATCCAATTTGACATATAAAAGCTGTCCATAAGTGAGTCACACTCCTGTAAAAAGATTTGAGAAAGTTTGCTTTGGAAATCTTTGTTTTTTTTGGTGTTTTGTTGACTATCAAGGCATTTTGTCCACTAGCTTGCTTGGAAGTTGCTTTGAACATCTTCACATCATCCTTGGAGCATTTTTAGACCATCCAAAAGCTTATAGGATCTCTGGTTTTCTTGCTTCCCAAGTTTGCATCAAAAGTCTACAAGAGGTAAGCCTAAAACTTGCATTTCTCATGCCACCTTGAGTTCTAGCCATGATTTTATATTGAACATTAATTAGACATGTTTTATGTATGTTATGTATTGTATATGAACCATTTCTTGCAGCAAAATATGTGTTTTTAAGACTTTCAAGATTCAGGTCACAAACTAGGCCCAACCTAGTCACATTTTGCATTTTGATTCCAATTTGCCAAACCTCTTGTGCATTTCTTGATTTCTCTTGTGCCAACCTCTATATATGATGTATATGTGATGTTTATACACTTGTTTCACAAAGCACACCACTACACAACACTGTCCACATGTTCTTGCATTTGGTTGTCACCAAAATTGCCCTACCATTGATGCTATCGGGTTTTCTTGAGGGTTCATGGTATGGAAAAACAAATTGTACCATTGAATTCCTTATTCAAAAGTACACAATTTTCACTTTTGTTTCACCTCATTTGGTTAAGATTTGACTGAGTTCCACTTTTTCATGCAAATGACGTTAAGTTACCTTACCTTGCCTTAACCTAGTTTTGCCCTCTTGGTGCACCAACTTTCCATGATCATAACTTGCTCATTTTATGATATTAATGCCATTCATTTTGCAAACTACTCCTTAAAATGTCTATTTTGATTGAGTGGAGAAAGAATTCAAGGATTGTTATCCTAGAAATACTTTGGTCCACTTGGATAGCATATGCTTCTTAGGGTTTTTCCATGGTGTTCTTGAATGTTTTCCAATATGTAACTTGATTTTTCTTGTGAGATTTTTCTTGTATGATTCATATGTGTTAGTTAACATGTTTAAGTATTCAAAGTTTTTAGATTCATTGCCTTGCTTTTGTGAATGCATACATGTGAAAATGGCCTGTTGAACTTCATCTGTGACTTATACCATGATTCTTGATGTTGTGACCTCTTGAATATGTTTATCATGCTTCATTCTACTTGTTTATATATCTTTTTAGAACCATAGCATGTTTAGGGTTTTTTTTCTTGTCTTTGCGAATGCTTGAATATGAATGGTAAACCTTGAACTTCTTTGTGATTCATAACATGGTTCTTGATGTTGTAACTTCTTGAATATGTTTTCCATGCCTCATTCTACTTTTTTATGTGTTTTTTTAGAACCATAAGATGCTAGGGTTTGATTGTTGACTTGGTTGTTACCATTAAAATTGTTTACTTTTCCCCTTCAAATCATTGAACACATGCTTGAACTGTTGTAACATTCCTTGTGTTTTTGTTTGTTTGATTGTTATCAATACATGTTTAGATGGTCTTATGTTGTTACATTTGATCTCATTTTATCCTTATAACATACTTGCTTCAAGTTGTAACTTGTTTAAATCAATCTTGTTTGAATGTTGTAGATGAACTTGTTGTTGTTACACATGTTCTTTGCTTGCATTGATGATTGTTACCTCTGTATCTTCATATTGATCTTAACTATTGTTCATATGTTATTACATGTTCTTGCTTATTTTCTTTAAATTTTTTATGCCTTCCCCAAGTGATGGAACTTGTTAGTTCTCATCCAGTTGCCTCATCTTTCTCCTATTCCAAAGGAAAGTTTATCCACTGACCGTTAGGGTCATAGGTGCTCTCTATCCTCCCTCTTACTTTGTTAAGTCATTTTGAACCCTAGCTTAATCATGTTAAAACCTACCAGACATTAGACTTTGCTTAAGTATAAAAGAACCACCTTTACTAGGAGTGTTCTTCAACTATAACCCTAGGTTAGAGTTTGTCAACTCTATGTAAGGATCATTGTCATGATTACTTACTTCCTCCTGGATTTTGTCAAAGTCAATCTCCTTGAGTGTATAACTTAGAATAGAAAGTTTTGTTAAACTATATACAAGCATTGTTATGTTTGTTCCCTTTTGAACCTTGATTATAATTAAGTGTTCATCCACCCTCAGTGAGGTGAACTACGGTTGCTCTGATTCCATCGTAGTCAGGATACATAGTCATAAGATGCGATATCTTTGCGAGCAAACTTAGAATTATCTTTAGAGCTTTACCCCAACCTTAATCCCAAACCATAGCAAGTAACCTAGCATAAAAACATACAAAAGGTTCCTGTAGAGTACTACAGATGTCTAGGATGTGAAATACCTACCCTAGGCATAACCAACCCCCGATCCCCGAATCTTTAGCGTTGTTGTTACATCGCGTAATATGTCTTTATTTCTTTAACCTTTCCTTCGGATAAATCAAAGTCCAGTTGTGAATTTGATGAATTAAGATTCAAGTTAGCTAATATTTTGACATCACGATTCTCACCGCAATAGAAATGGCGACTTCACTAGGGAAATACCTTAACTAGAGGGTTTAGCCTATTTTGTATGATTGTATGAATACTTGCTTACATGTATATTTGTGAATATATTTGTATTGTATGCTGTGAATATCGGGTATCATGAGTGGTGAGATAAGTCCTAACCCGGACTTGAGTGCACATGAGATAGAATGTGATATGATCAATAGTTGACTGTTGGGAGTAGTCCTAACAAGTTTGACATATGATGTAATCACGCTCAGTTGAGACCTCTTTGGGATGGTTAATGATGTATGAGTAGTCATACACTTCATTAATTCTTTCAACCTGAGAGTCCGTGAAACTGAGGACCTTTAGTTACCCACTTACCCCACTTAGCCTTTTTAGGACGTAGTGCGGAAACTATAAGGGAGTAGTCTCGAAATGGTTGATTACGCGATTCTACACTCAGACGAGTCTATCCCGAGAATATTTTTGACCCACGTGAGTAGTCACGTTGGTTGATAATATCCGAGGGACTTACATATGACTCTGTGCACTCTTGTTAGAACTCGATTTACAGGTACAATAACAACCTATAGTACAAGTCCGGGGGATGGTTAGACCTTTTGACTTCATGCTTTGAACCTGAATCTAGGGAAACCTTGTGTGCGCATGTGCATTGTATTTGTGAATACTTGTCTATGTGTTATGTGTGCATCATATCATCATAATCATCATAACATTTCATTTGGTTGCACTGGTTTTGTAAAACTCAGTCCTTTTCTTTTCCGAAACCCTAGTGATCATGGATTTTGAGAAAATAAACACCAAGAAATATAACTTCAAGAAATATGATACTTTGGAGTTAAGAAAGCTAGGAACATTGGTTTTCGAAGAATTCAGGAAGACATACGGAAAGCTTATGAGCAATGTGAAGACTAGGATGGAAGAAAAAGTTCTCAACACCTTGGTTCAATTCTACGATCCATTGTACCACTGTTTCACCTTTCCAGATTATCAGTTGATACCAACCTTAGAAGAGTATTCCTACTTCATTGGCATTCCTGTGAAAGATGAGAAGCTTTTCAGTGGTTTGGAGAAGACTCCCTCACTAAAGGAAATTGCTGACGCACTTCACCTAGAAACATCTGAGATTAATGCCAATCATATCTCAAAAAATGGGGTCAAGGGTTTTCACTCTGCTTACTTATTGGGAAAACTACCTACCTTTCCAAGGAAGGAAGTATGGATGCACTCGAAGCAGTTCTGGCTCTCCTAATCTATGGTTTAGTATTGTTCCCAGAGGTAGAAGGATTTGTTAATTCAATTGCCATAACAATATTTCTGAGTGGTAACCCGGTGCCCACTTTGTTGGGTGACACCTATCATTCCATTCATCGTAGAACTCTTCAAGGTAGAGGAACTATCAACTGCTGCGCTCCTTTGCTATACAGATTGTTTGTCAATCATCTACCAAGGACAAATGCCTTCAAAGAAAACCCTAATGGTTATTGATGGTCTTAGCGAATCATGTCTTTAACTCAAGCGGACATCCATTGGTACGATTCTGCGTATGACCGAGGAGTATACATTGACAGTTGTGGTTCTTTCCCAAATGTACCACTCTTAGGGACACAAGGAGGAATCAACTATGATCCTATTTTGGCCAGACGATAGCTTAGGTTCCCGATGAAGGACAAGCCCAACAACATCCTATTGTCCGGTTTCTTCTACCTCAATGCCGAAGAAGAGGAAATCTTAAGAAACACTAAAGCTGACTTGGGGAAAAGGAACTGTGTATCTTTTGAGCCATTCACTCGGTGGATCCAATCTAGAGCTCATGATCTCAAGATGCCTTACCTTTTTGAGAAAAATACGCAGAGCGTCATCGCGTCATTGTCTACCATTCCCATTGAATAATACCAAGAGGTTCTTGAAAGAATGAAACTTGAGAGAGACACATGGGAAGATAAGTACCATACCCTGCATGCTGATATGACAGAATTGCAGAGGGAGTCGCAAGACAAAGATGAGTTGATTGGGTGGATCGAAAGACGCCTAACTGACAGAGAAGTAACAAAAGAGAATTTATTTTTCTCTAGCGTCAACCCCACACAGAGTACCCATGAGTATTCAAACATCCCACCAACCTCTGGCGCTTGGAAGGGAATAGTGGACAAGTTGGTGATGGAAAATACTATGTTGAAAAGACTGAAAAGGACGCGCGGATAGAATTCTTGTCGGATTTCTTGAAACCATAGAGCCTAGTCTTTTCTTGGGTTATATTTCAAAAGTTGTAACATTTACCAACATAAATTAAACGAGGGTTCTGCTTTAACCATCTTCTAAGTTTTGTGAAACCAGTTGCATCCTTGCATTGCATCTTGCATTTTTTTACTAACCATTCAAGGAATTAAATCTTGTTTTTTGCAGACATAGTAATGAATCAAGGAAACATGATTACATTCCCAAACCTAAGGTTGGATAACCTAAGGACTTTAAGGAGCCTACTGAGGAACCCTACTTCTTTCATAGATGAATACATAGATTTGTTATCTTTACTTGATACACAAGTAAACCAGGAAATACTGCGAGCGCTCGTACAGTTCTACGACCCCATTTACCACTGCTTTACATTCCTGGACTTCCAACTACTGCCAACTTTGGAAGAATATTCTGAGTATCTGAAAATCCCAATGATTCTCACAGCTAACTTCAGAATGGAGAAAAGACCAAGGAGAATGGATATTGCTAAAGCTCTTCGCTTAGAATCCACTAATCTTCCAACTCAGTGGAGTAATAGGGATGGGATCACCGGAATGGAAGCAAGACCATTCATGGAGAAAGCTGAATCCCATTACAATCATGGGGAGTTTGGAATCTTCGAAGCCATTTTAGCTTTCTTGATTTACGACTTGTATCTGTTCCCTAACAGCTCCGATTTCATAAGTATGGAGGCAATCAAGCTGTTTATCGTCTAGAATCCGGGTCCCACCCATTTGGCTGTTACCTACTATGCCATCCATCGATGGAAAAGATACAATCTTGGATAGTTTTCTTGCTGCACAGCCCTCCTGAGCAAATGGTTTATTTCATATTTGCCTAGGATGTTCCCTCTGTGGAACCTACAAGACAGACACATGGATTGAAAAATTATCCTTACTCTCTCATTATAATGTCAGTTGGTACGACCCGACTCTTGGAGGAATAACCATGATACATAGATGCGGGGAGTTCCTAAATATACCTCTGATCAACACTCGAGGGTATATAAGCTACAATCCCATCCTAGCTCGCTGTCAGCTAGGATACCCCACCGAGGGAGAACCAGATCCAACGTTGTTAAAAGATTTCTTTTGTGAAAGAAATGACAACCCAGACTTTGAAGCGCGAGTCATTTTCACCTGGCGATACCCCAATCTTCAAGGAATAACTGCTATGGAGAATCTTAGTTGTCTAGTTCCAAACGCAT
Organism: Lathyrus sativus; assembly: GCA_963859935.3. Lineage (NCBI taxonomy): Eukaryota > Viridiplantae > Streptophyta > Magnoliopsida > Fabales > Fabaceae > Lathyrus > Lathyrus sativus. The sequence goes on from OZ012738.1 coordinate 261,382,788, forward strand.
ATTTACTCTGGTCAAAAGAAATAGCGTTGAGGATGTTCTATACTCATTCATACAACATCTCTCTGGAGCCGGATGAACTCTTGACTAGAAATTTGGAAATGAGGTTTGCTCTAGCCAAAGTTAGAAGAGAAAACGAAGAGCTTTGGGATTTACTTCATCAGAGCCAGAGCCAGAGCCATGTTGCAGGAGGGAGAAGGGTCGTCTTGTTAGGAGATCCTAAGCTTTAATTTCCTTTTGTTGTATCCCAAGGTTATGGGAATGTAATCTTTCTTTTTGAAAAAAGAGTTTCATTTGTTAATGAAAACTCAATGTTGTAAAACCTTTTGTTATTAATGAAATTTGTTTAAGCTTTCATTTGTCAATGACAAGCGACACATCGTTACGTGTTAATTTAACTTTGTTCGTAAACAAAACATGTTTATTCCTTGATTGTGTGGTTTGCATTTACATCTGCATCCTGCATATCATTTTGCATTTCATTAGTGTTCCGACTTATTCTGTGTTATGTGTTATCAGAATCACACTGAACTCCCATTGGTATAACATGAGAGCCTGCACTCAAAAGAAAATGGTGGAACAAGACTAGAGATTTGATCAGATTGACAATGACGTTGAAGGACTGTGCAGCGACGTCAACCAAATAATGGAAGTTCTTTAGGTGATCAGAGTGAAGATGGACACACAGGCCATTGTAGTGTCTAAAATCAATGCGATGACAACATTTCCTCCACCACCAGTAACTTCAGCGGCGGATCATCCCTTCGGCATCACTAAAGATTTCATACCTCCATTCAGCGACGCTCAACCGTTCAACCATAAGCCATATTCAAACCCATAGAGCATTCCCCTAATGATGGATTTTCAGAGTCCGATATACACTCAAGCTGGCACTCAAGCCCAGGCTCGATCGATCTTCAACCACCACCAGCCAATATTCGACATACTAGACGGATCCGAAGTTGAAGACGAAAAACATGAACAACTGCGGGTTGAGATGGATATAATGGCCAGAAGGATGAGGGCCATAGAAGGGAATAATTTCTTCGACTATGACGCAAAAGACATGTGCTTAATTTCAGGCTTGGTATTTCCACCAAAATTCGTAATGCCTGTATTTGAGAAATACGAATGGGCTACTTGCCCAAAATCCACATAATAATGTATTGCCGGCCCATGGCCCCGCACATTGAAAATGATAAACTGTTGATCCACAGTTTCCAGGATAGTCTGAAAGACGCCTCTGCTAAGTGGTATTTAAGTCTGGACCAATCCAAGATCCACTGTTTTCAGGACTTGTCTGATGCGTTCATACAACAGTATAAATATAATATGGACCTAGTTCCAGACATACGTCAACTTCTGAGGATGACTCAGAAAATCTCTGAAACCTTCAAAGAATATGCGCAAAGGTGGCGCGAGACAGCTGCCCAGGTAGAGCCTTCCCTGATGGAAAGGGAGTTGGATGACTGGTTTGTGGATACTGTAAGGCCCGAGTTTTACAAGAGAATCATCAACAGTGTCACAACAGATTTGTCCGACATTGTGGCTGTTGGCATAAAAGTAGAAGCTGGGTTGAAAAGCGACAAGGTGACAAGTGCTGCTAGCACTAGCGTGATGAAGAAGTTTCTGAGTCATCTCCACAAGAAAAAGGAAGGGGAAACAAACACCATAATGTATGATGAACGAATTCATAATAGAAGAAGCAATCCGCAGAATCAACGGTCGTCTCGCCTGCGGCCTCAACAAAATTATCATCAACAACCGTACGTGGCTGTCATCACACCGATTTTTTAACCACGACCAAATCTACAGAATCCTCCACAGCAGATGCCCAATGCCTATCGAACGAACAACAATCAGCAAGTACGCCCACAACAAGGAGCACCGGCTCCGAGGGCCGCTTTCCAAAACAGAAGGTCGGAGATTCGGCCTATCCCAATGAGTTATACAGATTTGTACCCTCAGCTGGTATAACAAGGTTTAATCCAGACCAGGAAGTTGGGTCCCCCTCCGACTCCTTTACCGTACTACTAAAATTCGAACGCACACTACGCATTTCATGAAAATTCCACCGGGCATGATCTCGAGGGCTGTAAAGCACTCCAACACATTGTGCGGGAGCTAATTGAAAAAAAGAATCCTCTCCTTTGAGGATAATCATCCGAATATGGAGAACCGTCCCCTGCCAAATCACGGTGGCGTCCATGCTGTGGAAGAAGATTCCGACATAAGGGTAATCTCCAAGGTATCCAAAATTAATATTCCATTGGTTGAATTACACAAAAAGTTGGTGAAAGCGGGACTAATCAAGGGTCCCCATGAAAGTTGCAATAATTGTCATCATAAGTCGCTGGGTTGTAACCTTGTGCAATGAGATATCTAGTCAATGATTGATGAAGGTATACTGCAAATATGTGGAAAGAAGAAGAAAGAGGATTTCTCGGTCATTGAGACAATCTTCAACCTACCGAAGAAATATGAAAAAAGACCAGTGTCCAATACCGGGAATAATAAGTCTGCTCCTCCCACTTTGGTCAGACTTGTTTTTTGCAGCAGCCTCGCATCAACTACAGACCAGCCTAAGCCTAGGTACGATCCAAGGAGGGGTCTGGGTCCTCATCCAAGGGTTGTATCTTTGAAATGCGACTACTCATGGTACGACATGAACGCCGAAAGGAAGCAGGAAGATGTAACGAACATTGCCAGAGGAAGCAAGATGACCCGCAGTGGTTGTGTATATCAACCTAAGGCAAAATTCACCGTTCTTCAGGCCACAACCACTATTCCCAAGACAACTACCACCATTCCTAAGGAATTTGTTCCAAAGGAAACCACCTCCAAAGAACCTATCATTGAAAAAACAAAAGGGAAAGAAGTCTCAAAGGAGGATGAAGAAGAATTCTTGAGAATCATTTGCCGAAGTGATTATCGGGTAGTGGACCAACATAACCAAATGCCGTCCAAAATCTCGATCATGTCATTGCTTTTAAACTCTCTTGTCGATCAACAAGCCTTATTGAAGATATTAACATGAGCCCATGTCACGAAGGACATCATAGTGGGGCAGTTTGATTCTGTGGTTGCCAACATTACGGCTTGCAACATGCTGAGTTTTGACAACTCTGATTTAACTACTGATGGTCGCAAGCACAATCGTGCCTTGCATGTGTCTGTTAAATGTGAAGAAGATAATCTTTCCATAGTACTTGTTGACAACGGATCGACTCTTAACGTGATGCCTAAAAGAACGTTGGCTAAATTGGCCTACAAAGGGGCAGATATGAGAGCTATGTCATTGATTATAAAAGCTTTTGATGGATCAAGAAGGACGGTGTCGCTACTGCGAGAATCGGCGCCGGCTGAACAGAAGAGTCGCCACCGTGCGTTATTTATCCCACGGGAGGGAAAGGAAACGCTCAGAGTAAACCTCGCACAACACGGGAAAGGTATGGTCGTCGCAACCAAAACCTGGATTTGGGAGTCGGTTACGCAAGGGGAAGGTATTAGCACCCCTCACGTCCGTCGTACTCGACGGGATCCACGCTTGTTTTCGGGTATGGATTGTTATTCTATCTAAACTAAGGGTTAAGGGTTAAAAAGAACAGAAAATGAAAATGACTCGGCAAAGTATCGCACTTTATGCCTACGTATTCCCGTCTGAAACGAGAAATCAGAGTCAACGTAGTTCGCCTACCTACGGGAAAGGAGGGGAAGGTTGCTCGCTAGGATATCGCATCCTATGCCTACGTACTTTCATACAGCATGAAAGATTAGAGCAAACGTAGTTCGGGCCACGTACGACGCAAGTCTGTCTTGATTGATTTTATTCCTTCTGAAAAAGGTTTTTTTGATTAGCAGTCCAAGCGGACAAAAACGACGTCTTGATGAGTTCACATTCTTTTACGAAAGAAGTGTCTTTTATTGTGTTTGAAATTTTATTGTATTTTTCTGTTTGTTTTGAGAAAGAAGAGACAGAACTCTAACCTACGGTTGCGAAGGGAATCAAACTAACCTAATGTTATCATGCATGGGTTAAGACCTAGTGTCTATCATGCTCCTCTCTTGCGCAGAGAGAAACAGAGATCCTAAGGGATAAACGGAAACAGAAACAATAGCATATATATATACAGTAAAGCAGTAAAATGCATGGATGCAGCAATACAAGCGAGGCAAGGGAGTCTCACTCAACCTCGAACCTAGAAAATAATAGGCAAAAGTGAACTGGATTCACTTTCAACCCAACAGGTTAACAGCAAACAATACAGTCAGGAAAACCAATCAATACATCAGAAATGAAATACAGCAAAAATAAACAGCCACAGCAGCTCTGTATCAACACCTATCTTCAAGTCATCTCCAATCAGCTATAAGCTTCAGCAAGCCTCAATCTCCATCTCCACAGTCTTCAAGCAAGGGCTTTGATCATTAGTCTTCCATCTGCATTGGCTTTTCTTCAAGTCTCAAACCTCTAGGATGAGGAATCAATCACAAGAGTGAATTGGGTGTTAAGCAATTAGTTGACCACCAAGGGTGGCAAACCAAATGCTTCTAACACATAAGATATTTTCTCTCAAGAGTTCTATCCCTTAGAGTAGCACCAAGCCTTCCAAAGGAAGGGGGTGAGTGTCTTAGAGAGACTCTGCATCACAGAGAAGAATGGAGGCAGTCAAGGCCTTCCATGTTTGAGAATCAAGTTTACTACTCTAGAGCTCTGCCTAGCTCCTAAACCCTAGTCTCCTCAACAGCTGCTAGCAAAGAATGCTCCTCATCAACTCTGGAAGTTGGTCTTCAGCATCCGGATCTCCAATGGCTTCATCATCACAAGTCTTCAGCTCTCCCAATCCCCAAGCAATCCCAATACCCACACAGACAAACAATAATCCCCAGAGGGCACACCACACCAATCAATCAAATATAGATAGTAATATACTAATAGCAGTAGGGGAATCCTAGTGATTTCTAAGGGATCTAATAACTACCCATAGTCCCTATAGTCCCATATCTAAAATATTCAATCTCTAAGTCCTAAGGGAAATGATTCAATTCTCCTAAGTCATCACTTAAACCCTAATTTTGTGCATGTTGCTCACACCTAAACTAATCACCTAAAATTAATTCCTAACAATATGAACTAAATTGTATATACAAGCTAATCTTATCTAATAATAAACCTAAAAAGAATGGGTGAAAAATATTAAAGCAACTATTCAAACTAAAATTATCAAATTCATGCACTAAACAAAATATTATTTACACCTATTTAAAAGAAAAATATGCCTAAAATATAAAAATGAAATGAATTATTAATTTTTTTGTATGATAATTTTCTTGACCAAATTAAGAAAATAATGCAAAAAGAACCAATGGAAAATATGCATTTTATGATTTATTATGATTTTTTGAAGATTTAATGTTTTTTTGAAATAAAATGAAATGAATTAATATGGAATGGGGTTCAGAAAGCAAAAAATCCAGTTAAAAGAATAAACTGGGCCCAGACTGGGGGGCGCGCATAGCAAGCGCGTATGGGCCCATATGCATTCAGAAAATAACCAAAAATTAAAAAAAGATGAAAGCGGTGCAGTAAGTAAATTTTTTAGTTCATTTCCAATTGGGCCATGCGCTTGGGGGTGTCATTAGCAAGGGGATTCAAAGCCCATCAGAGAGAATAAATGAAACGGTGCGTAGCACCTTGGACTTTCCCTCCGTAATTCCTTTTAAACCACAGTCGTTGGATTGGTCTTATAGTCAAAGTCAGAGTCAGGATCGTGTGGCTCCCAGATCATCTTCAACATCAGAAACCCTAGGGTTTCTGAAACTTCATCACCATGCGCGAATTTCCAGCTCTCTGTTCTCCCTCCATGCACCACAAAATCACACGATTCCAAAAGCAAAATTGCTCTACCTTCTTCCCTCTACACAACCATAACAATAATTCTTTCTAGAACTCAACAGATAATTGAACCCGATGAATGTAACAGTCTGAATCCACCATGATCACCTGATATCACTTCTTCCAATTCTCTCCAATTCTTGTCCTAAACTCATCTACACCTTATGTTGATCACAACATGCTATCTACCTAAGATTATCATGCAATATCCTAATATTTACAAGCCTCAACAGTTCATGTACTCCATGGCCAATCTTCATGAAACCTCTCCAAACTCACCAAAATCAGTCATCTAACTATGCTTAACCATTCTACGCTAACAAACCTCTAGGATCCTGACTAAATCGTGCAATTCGAATAGAAACTAACCTGGTGCAAAATGGTGAAAACAGATGCCAAAACCTTTTGATCCAATGCTTGCAATGGGTGGAGATTGATCAGGGAACCTGTTCTTGAGTTCTGTATGCACTGAATCTTGTTCAATTCCCTTGGATCTTGCAATTCCAAGTTTCTTGCTTCTTGGATGATGGAAGTGTGTGGCACAAGTTCTGCTCCAATATACCAAATGCTTGTGAGAATTGTAATCTAGGAATGATGATGATGAAGATCAGATCAAGAATGGTGAAGATTGGTGAAGATTTGAGGTAGTTTGAGAAGCTTTTGCAAATGAGAGAAAGTGTGTGAAACTTGTGGTTTTGAGTAAATGTGATCACCAACCATGGCATGAACCCTCTCCATTCAATATATACATGTCATTAGAACCTCCTAGAAACTTGGAGAAACTTCCCTTGCACTTTTTCCTTACATTTTGGATTATGTAACTTTCATTACAAGTAACCTTGAATAACTCCCAAAATGTGAACCAAGCTCAAAATTCTACTTTAGCCAATGTTCTCAAAATGATCTTTCCATTCAAAATGACCTATAATTTTACCTCATTTGGCCAAAATATGAAAAATCTCATTTTTTAGGTCATTTTTATTCATTAAATCCAACAATTTTGAAACCTTGTGCTATGAATCTTTCCAATCTCTCATGGTCACTTTTCTAGACTCAAAATGTCATTTGGAGAAAGTTTTATGTTGTGAAGTTTTCCATTTGAAGCTTCCTTGTATGAGTTTTGGGCATAGGCTTGAAATGACCTGTAATTCTCAAATGACCAAAATACCCTTTGCTTGCCAAGACCATAAGTAGAGTTACACAAATCATATGAAGGCATACTATACCATTATAGAAAGCTAAGACAATGAGGAACAACTCTTATGTTTACCATAAATTATTTGAAATCTCCTTGAGGGGTAAAAATTGCTTGGAAGTCAAGTCACTTTCACAGACAAAATTTCAGATACCTCAGATGACCTGTAACTTGCAAGGACCATAACTTGAGTTCTATAAATCTCCTTGATGTATTCCACCACTCAAATTAAATTTCTTGAGATCCTCTACAAGTTCCATGTTGGCCAAGGATCCATTTGAAGCTTGCATTTTGACTTATCTTGCTTGGAAATTTGACCTAAACTAGGGGATTTTACACAGAAACCCTAATTTAGAAACTCCTCTTCTCCTTGATTTCTCTTGAATTATTCTTGGCATATCACCATATCCTCTACTACATGTCAAATAATGAACCCCACATCTCTCCAATAGCCCTTAATGCCTTTCAATCAGTCAATTGACCTAGAGTTGACCTAGAGTTGACCCCAGATGAAACCCTAGTTGACTGTCTCCAACTGCAGTTCTTGTGATCACATCAACAACTTGTATCCTTCTCCAAATGACTTCCTAAGTCTCCCATGATGTCCACATACTCTCCATGCTCCATTCACAGCTCACAATTTCCTTGTTGATCCTCAAATACCCTCAGTTAGGAGACAGATGAACTGCTTGATCCATTGACTTGATAGCTTCCAAATTCTTTCTGATGACCTGAATGGGATTGAATTAGAATAATAACCTCTTGATGGGCTCATAGAGATGAGAATGATGATTGGTCCCCTGTTGGATGACTTGCTATGCTTATGTTATGCAGATGAGTAGACTATGTGCATGACCTTATATGCAAATGTTGATGATATTGAAACATAAACCAAGTGAATAAGGTTGAGCAAATTTTAGGGTGAAACAGCTGCCCCTATTCAAGCGACTCGGACCCGATTGGGTGAAGAGCCCGGAGCCTTCAGACATTCGTGGTACGAGACGGTTGAATACTAAGAACTCGGAAATTTGACAACCGCAGAAATAAACTGCACCACTGCTTGGGGAACGACATCCACTGCCTGGGTCTGACTGTTATGGCTACCAACTGATCCATTAGCGACCGTGCTGGGGATGACTCGTCTTTCCACGTAAGGAATAAATCGTCCACGTTAGGGCTAAGACTTCGTATAGATCTGTCCACGCCAGGACTAAACTCTCTGGGTTATGAATACTTCGTCCACGTTAGGACTCACCCTTCCACGTTAGGAATACATGTCCACGTCAGGACCCACCTTTCCACGTAAGGAATATATCGCTTTTCCACGTAAGGAAACCATCTATCGTCTTGATTCGTCCACGTAAGGACTCAACTTTTCCATGTAGGGAATAAACTCCTTTATCTGTCCACGTAAGGACTCCAATATTTCCACGTGAGAAATGTCATCTTTCCACGTAAGGAATCTCCAACTCTTTCCACGTAAGGAATAACTTGTCCACGTTAGGACTGCATCGTCCACGTTAGGACCCCCCTTTCCACGTTAGGAATAACTCTCTTCTCAATCTATCCGCGTCAGGACTAAACTTTCCACGTAAGGAATCAATCTCTTTCCATGTAAGGAAACCACTTTTCTTCCACGTAAGGAATCCACTTCTTTTCCATGTAAGGAAACACATTCTTTCCACGTAAGGAATACAATCTTGATTTGAATCTGTCCACGTAAGGACCCCGATTTTTCCACGTAAGGAATACAATCTCAATTTGTCCACATAAGGACTAAACTTTCCACGTAAGGAATACACTTGCTCTTCCACGTAAGGAACTGAACCTTCTCTTTCCACGTAAGGAATAAACTTGTCCATGTCAGGACCCACATCTTCCTCTGATGAAATAATAGAACCTGTCCATGTTAGGACTTGCGCGTCTTCGACTTGCTGGGGAAATAAAACTTGTCCACGTCAGGACACACACTCTGCCAACAACACGAAGAAGGATAAATTTGTCCACGTCAGGACTCTCGCATCTTGACGACACAAAGAACTATAAACTTGTCCACGTCAGGACGCACATTTCACCCTCACGAATAAAGCTATCTGCTGGAAATAAATTATCCACGTCAGGACACCAACACGAAGAGTAACTAACTTTGGTCTACGTCAGGACTCCACACTCAATCAATACCAAGAAATCAAATCTGTCCACGTTAGGACTAACACATATCGTTACCTGGAAGAAATCAATCTGTCCACGTCAGGACTTCACATTCCATCAATTCTGAGAAATCGACCCTGTCCACGTTAGGACTAGCACCTCTCATCCACCATGAGGAAGTAAAACTGTCCACGTTAGGACCCCACTTCTCTAGCACGAAGAACTTGTGAATAACATTGTCCACGTTAGGACTCATTCCTCCATTGGTCTCAAACCACAAACTTCTTAGCACTGACGTGACAGCGACTTTGAGGCGGACTCCACGGGGGATATTTGGAAACCAAACTAACGGATGCCTGTTCTGATAACCGGCGGTGGCCTCTGAAATTCTGGTTCGGGAAACCCTTTAATGACAAATAACTCTGCTTGAGAATGAGGAGAAATCTTGCCTACCCACTCTGGCGGGGAAAACACGAGAAACTCACAAATAACTCTGTGGGGAATAATGCCGAAGCTGACACTTTCGCTGAATGTCTCACGTCGAGATCTTGAATGCTTGATAATTCATTTTAGCAAGAGCTCTCTCTACCTGCATGAGAAATAACACTTGAAGCAAACGGTTAGCCAACCTGGTTTATGTCTCAAAATGCATATGTCTGACAACGATGCAATGCTCCATTCGACATGGGAACGCCACGCTTTTATTTGGTGGATGCAAGTATGACACTATATGCCGATGCAAATGCAGACTCGAACTGCTGAGATACAGGAACTGCTTCAGCAAAATAAATGCTGAAAACAATGCCAACTCCGCTGGGGATAGCCAGGTGCTACAGGATTATTCCAGCAAAATAAATGTTGGGAGAGTGAAGTCGACTCAGCTGGGAAACTAGGAACTTAAACCAAACACCTCGTTGAAGTAATACCCTGATGGGGAATATAACTCTGCTGGAGAATAACAGATGCGCCTGGTATGATTGGACTTCTGATGGAAAGTGAACGGATATCACACGGTATTTTGACAAAATAAATGCCAGGACACACAACCAACTCTGCCGGGGAGAGTCTCAATCTTCGAGTTCCACTGGAAGGAATGAAAACACTGGTTGAGAAAGAGATCTCCATTGGGGACGGGATGATTCTCTTGGGGAAAATCCCCTGGCTCCGCTGGGGGAGAGTAAATGACCCTGCAGGGAAAAGTAAACTGTCCGAATACAGCTCACCGGTCGGAAATATTAGTCTTCTGAGGCTAAACCACTTTGTTGGAGCATGCCCTCTGGATAAGCTACGGCCACCTGGAGAACTCTATCCTTCTTCAGGAAGAACATGCATGACCTGCGTGGGGGTCGAGTCTTTTGTTACTGCAATCTTTTGATCGTCTTCCCTCGTACGGCTATGTAACCTGCAACAACACAAACAAGACAAGACAAGCCTATACAACCAAATCGATTCAGGTTAGTGACGTTATTTTCAGTTAATTCAAAGCTTTAGCAATCGTTGGCAAGGGCCAGTGATGTTATACACCTGCTAGTTTCAGTAAACTTAGGCGTTTTATCATGCACAAAACAGTAAAGAACCAACATCAAGTACTGAATAACATGTTTTATTGATTGGGCCCCTGAATGGGCGGAGTTTTTATACACAGGATGTAACTCCTGAAAAGAGGAAGCTACGCAAAGCAGATATACAAGTATGCACAAGAAGCATAAATATTTTGACAAATTAAATTTGTACACATGTCGGTAACGGGATACAGACGAATGCCACGAACTGATCCTCCCATGACTCGTCCGGCTCTAATGCTTTCCCGGTATCCACACTTCCGAAGAGATTGTATCTGATAATCGACCCCTCAGGTATATTCTCCCGCACTGATGCTCACTGCAGTATCAAATTCGGACCGCAGTCATTTGCTTTTCAAATCCCTAACTTTTGCGTGAACCGCCCTTTACGGGTTTTCAGTTCACCGGGATACCCCTTTTTGCCGAAGCCGCCCAGTGCAGGTTTTCAACTTCGCGGGTGTACATTTTTCAATTTTATCCCTAACTTTTGCCCGAACCTTTTATTCTGTTTTTGGTTCGCCAGGATGCCCCATTTTTACCTGGACTCTCTTCTTTTTTTTTTTTTGTCCAGCGGGTCAATTTTAAGCAAAGTATTTTTTAACTGCGTCCGAATTCACAGGCGACGTGAAGTCTTCACCGTCCATAGTGGATAAAAATAACGCCCCTCCTGAAAAGACTTTCCTGACAACGTACGGCCCTTCGTAGTTGGGGGTCCACTTGCCCCTGTGATCTGTCTGCGGTGGGAGAATCCTTTTCAGCACAAGGTCGCCCGTCTGAAAGCTTCGCGGATGTATCCTCTTGTCATATGCTTTCTTCATTCGGCTCTGATACAAACGACCGTATGCTAGAGAAGCGAGCCTCTTCTCATCCATCAAACTCAATTGGTTCAACCTGTCTCTCACCCATTCTGCCTCGTCCAGCTGAACGTCTCGCAATACCCTCAGAGAAGGGATCTCAACTTCCAATGGTAATACCGCTTCCATTCCGTATACTAACGAGAACGGGGTTGCCCCGGTTGATGTGCGTACCGTCGTACGATAACCGTGCAAAGCGAAAGGTAGCATCTCATGCCAATCCTTATAGGTCACCACCATTTTCTGAACGATCTTCTTGATATTCTTATTGGCCGCCTCGACAGCGCCATTCATCTTGGGTCGGTAAGGGGAGGAGTTGTGATGTTCGATCTTGAAATTCTGACAGAGCTCCTTCATCATTTTGTTGTTCAGGTTTGAACCGTTGTCCGTGATTATCCGCTCGGGGATCCCATATCGGCAAATGATATCTCTCTTGATGAATCTGGCCACCACTTGCTTCGTTACATTTGCGTATGACGCCGCTTCCACCCACTTGGTGAAATAATCGATTGCTACTAGAATGAACCGGTGCCCATTAGAAGCCGTCGGCTCGATCTTTCCAATCATATCGATTCCCCACATCGAGAATGGCCATGGCGATGACATCACATTCAGAGGACTCGGAGGCACATGGATCTTATCAGCATAGATTTGGCACTTGTGGCACTTCCTCGCAAACTTGAAACAATCAGTTTCCATAGTCAGCCAAAAGTAACCCGCTCGTAGCAGCTTTCTCGTCATAGCATGCCCGCCAGCATGCGTACCAAAGGTACCTTCGTGTATTTCCTCCATGAGCAGCTTCGCCTCTTTCTCGTCTACACAACGCAACAGCACCAAGTCGTGGTTTCTTCTGTATAAGACGCCATCCGGATTCAAATAGAAATTTCCCGCTAATCTCCTGAGAGTCTTCTGATCTTGACTGGATGCCCCAGCCGGATACTCTTTATTCTTCAGGAAATTAAGGATGTCAAAATACCACGGTTTGTCGTCGGATGCTTCATCAATAGCAAATACGAAAGCTGGTCTGTCAAGCCGAGAGATAATGATTCTGGGAGCCTCGTTCCAGAAGTTGACTTTGTACATGGAAGACAAAGTGGCGAGAGCGTCAGCCATTTGATTCTCTGCCCGCGGTACGTGATGGAATTCAACCTTGTCGAAGAAAGGCAACAATCTCCTTGCATAGTTCATGTAATGTATCAAGTTGGGCTGACGCGTCTCCCATTCTCCTTTTATTTGATTCACCACCAGAGCTGAGTCTCCATATACGTCTAAATTCTTGATTCGCAAATCAATGGCTTCTTCAAGCCCTATTATACAAGCTTCGTATTCGGCTTCATTATTAGTAACGGCAAAGGTCAATCGGGCAGTAAACGGGATGTGCGACCCGTGTGGCGTAGTGATGATTGCCCCTATTCCGCTACCATAAGCATTCACAGCTCCGTCAAATATCATCTTCCATTTGGAACCCAACTCTGGTCCTTCGTCTGGCAACGGCTCTTCACAATCTTTCATCTTTAGGTACATGATATCCTCGTCAGGAAAATCAAACCTCATCGATTGGTAATCTTCAATAGGCTGCTCCGCCAGATACTCAGACAGCACACTCCCCTTTATAGCCTTTTGCGAGACATATTGAATGTCATATTCAGTCAAGACCATCTGCCAACGGGCAATTCTCCCTGACAACGCCTGCTTTTCGAATACATATTTGATAGGATCCATCTTCGAGATGAGCATGGTTGTATGATTCAGCATGTATTGCCTCAAACGCTTGGTGGCCCAGGCTAGCGCGCAACAAGTTTTCTCAAGCATTGAGTATCGAGATTCACAATCTGTAAATTTCTTACTCAAGTAATAAATTGCATGCTCTTTTCTTCCTGTCTCGTCGTGCTGACCGAGAACACAACCCATGCTTCCCTCAAGAACTGTCAAATACATGATCAAGGGTCTACCTGCCACTGGGGGTATCAAAATAGGAGATTCCTGCAAATACTGCTTTATTTTATCGAACGCCTTTTGACAATTTTCGTTCCATGTTACAGCTTGATCTTTCTTCAATAACTTGAATAATGGTTCACACATGGCCGTTAGATGAGATATGAACCGAGCGATGTAGTTCAACCTCCCTAAAAACCCGCGCACCTCTTTCTCTGTTTTAGGCGTCGGCATTTCTTGGATCGCTTTTATTTTGGCAGGATCGACCTCTATTCCTCTTTCGCTTACGATAAACCCCAGCAGTTTACCCGATCTCACCCCGAAGGTGCATTTGTTAGGGTTCAGTCTCAGCCTGAACTTCCTAAGCCTTTTAAATAACTTCAGCAGATTCACCAGATGCTCTTCCTCCGTCTGGGATTTGGAAATCATATCGTCAACATAAACTTCGATCTCTTTATGCATCATATCATGAAAAAGAGTCGTCATCGCACGCTGATATGTTGCCCCAGCATTTTTCAAACCAAAGGGCATCACTTTGTAGCAAAATGTTCCCCAAGGCGTTATGAAAGTGGTCTTCTCCATATCCTCTGGCGCCATTTTAATCTGATTATAGCCTGAAAAGCCATCCATGAAGGAGAATACGGAGTATTGAGCAGTATTATCAACTAGCACATCGATATGAGGAAGTGGAAAATCGTCTTTTGGGCTCGCTTTATTCAAATCCCTATAATCTACGCACATCCGAACCTTGCCATCTTTCTTTGGCACTGGTACGATGTTAGCAACCCATGAGGGATATTTTGTCACAGCCAGGAAACCAGCATCCCACTGTTTTTGAACTTCCTCTTTGATCTTCACGGCCATATCTGGTCTAGTTCTGCGAAGCTTTTGTTTGACCGGCGGGCATTCTTCTTTTAGTGGCAAACGGTGCACAACCATATCTGTATCGAGCCCTGGCATATCTTCATACGACCAAGCGAATACATCACTATACTCTCGGAGCATTTCAACCAGTCTTCGCTTGATATCGCCCTGCAGTGCGGCCCCGATACGAATATTCTTCTCAACCCCTTCCGACCCCAAGTTGATAATTTCGATGACCTCTTCGTGAGGCAGAATGGCTCTTTCCTCTTGCTTCACCAACCAAGACAGTTCTTCAGGAACGTCACTATCTTCGACAACCTCTTCTTCGGCCTGAAATACCGAGTGCTCAAAGTCGGGACGAGTCATAGGTGGTTCAAGGATGTCATCTGAAAATGTTATCCTGCAAAAGGAATGGTTAAGTGCTTCAAAATGCGTATAAAGCGAATAACCACGTTGCCATTTTATTGAAAAATACAAAACAAGAAAGACAGAGATTACAGTATTTGCACATGAAAAAAAACGCCATTTATTTAATGATTAACACGCAATGTTCATAACAACACAGCCCTAAGCAAATCACGATGTCCCGGGAAAGACATCAGATTATTCAACAATTAATAAAACAAAGCATTACTGTTTAAGAGTCACAGGAACAAGCTCCTGAATAGACCAGTTGCACAGTCCCTGTCCTGGCGTGCTTGGCTGAATCCAGGCATCCATATCACAGTCGCTGTCTCCTTCGTCAGACTCCGAAGCAGCATTGATGGTTTCATGACATACTCCACTAGCAGAGATGGTTATTGGCTCTCTGAAACGGGGTGCCCCCACAGCAGGAGTTGATGACGACGGTTGGTACCCCAGCCCGAATCGGTCCATCTTCACAGGGATATCCAGCACTTTGCCCCAACCCTTTGCTTCTCCTGCCTCCACCAGAGCTTGAGCTTCTTTATATGACGAGACGACTATCTCTGACACCTTGCTCGGCCCGGGACCTTTGTCCTTGATACGCAACCCTTCAAATGCCTGGCAGGGTGTTTCGTGGATCTCTCCGTCGACCTCCACATATTTAAATGACGACAGATGGCTGACCAGGATGTCTTCTTCTCCGCATACGGTGACTACGCTGTCTCCGACCATATATTTCAACTTCTGATGCAGGGTAGACGTGACTGCCCCAGCCCCATGAATCCAGGGTCTTCCGAGCAGGCAGCTATATGCGGGCTGTATATCCATGATATAGAATTCAGTGGCGAACACCTCTGGCCCCACCTGTAGAGGCAATGTTATCAATCCAAAGACTGTTCTTCGCGTGCCATCAAACGCTCTGACTACCAAGTCACTGGGCGTGCACAGGATTCCTCTGACATCTAGCTTCATCATCGCTTTCTTGGGCATCACATTCAAAGACGATCCGGTGTCGACCAATACATGCGACATTACTGATCCTCTACACTCGACAGATATGTGCAGCGCCATATTATGATCTCTCCCCTTAGGGGTCAAATCGAAGTCGGTAAAGCCCAAGCTGTGGCCTGCATTCACATGTGCCAACACTCCTTCCAGCTGATTTACAGAGACGTCTTGGGGTACGAAGGAAGTGTCCAGGACTTTCAGCAAAGCATTCTGTGAGCTTCAGAACATAGTAGCAATGACAGGATAGATATCTTGGACGGTGTCTGTTGCAGATGCTCCACAATCTTATAATCACTTTTTCGGATCAAGCGCATGAACTCTTCTACATCCTTCGATGCCGATGCTCTTTCGCTTGCCTGCACTGGGCCATTCTCAACCATCTTCCCCTTTCCTTTCGCTAGTCTTTCGGCCTCCACTTCAGGTGATATAAAGATCCTACCACTCCTTGTCATACCTCCTGAACCAACAACGTTGTCTACGGTCTCGGCTGGCTGCTTATTAACATCAATCTTTATCCCGTCACAATACACCTCCAACCCATATGACCATGGGACTGCTTTTGTGTTCTCGTACGGGATCGGTCCGGCCTTAGTTATGGTGATCGGTGGTCGCTGGACCGGTGCTGTAATAGTGATTGTCTTCCGAGGAATCGTTACAGTGGCCACATCACTCTGATCATCTGCTACTGCCCCTGCAGGCTCTTCAGTTGCTGCTCGGTCAAACTGTAATGTGTCGCCGTCAATTAAAGCCTGAATGCCTTTCTTCAAACCATCACACCCCCCAGCTAGGGTCCAGCATTCTAAGCAATACTCGTCACATCCTGGATAAACACCCCCTTGCAACAATCTGCTTTTTATCTCGTTCAGCGGCGTCTTCAAATCGTCGACATTCATAATCAGATTCAACCCTTCCTCAGTCAGAATGGCGTTTGCCCCATGATTAGGCATGGGTTTCTGCACTATATTCGGACCTGCCGTTCCGAAATTGATAGCCTTATTGTCCAAGAGATCCTGCACAACGTGCTTAAAAGCATGGCAACCCTCTACATCGTGGCCCGGAGCCCCAGAGTGAAACTCACAGTGCCTGCTTGCATCATAACCATACGGAGGAGTTCCCGTTATCGGTGCCAGAGTTCTCTTCTCTACCAGGTTCAAACCCAACAATGTCTGCAACAAATCAGCATACGTTGAGGGAGGCTTCTCAAACACTCTTCTTGGTTTACCACCCTGGAATCTTCGCTGAGCCTGCTGTGCCCCCTGCTGTGGCTGCTGCTGCTGTTGTTGTTGCTGTTGTTGTTGAAACGGTTGTGGTTGATATGGAATAGTAACACTCGCCACCTGCTGCGGCTGATGATATTGATTTCGACCCCTGCCTCGGCCTCAGCCTCGGCCTCTAAATACTGCGCTTGCCTCGCCCTGACGGCGCCCACCAAAAGCCTTCCTGCTACTGCCAGATGCAGTTGATTCCTCAGCCTGGAACCTGCCTTGCTTAATGTTGTTTTCAATCTTTTCTCCCATCAGAATTAAGTCTGAGAAACTAGCCAAAGATGTGTGAAACAACTTGTCATAAAACATGCCTGTGAACATGCTGATGAACATGTCGTTCATTTCCTTGTCTTCTAAAGGAGGACGGACCCTGGCAGCCATATCGCGCCACCTTTGCGCGTACTCTTTAAAGCTCTCACCCTTCTTCTGAGACAGCCCTGTCAATTGGACCCGATTGGGCGCCAAGTCGCTGTTATACTTGTAGTGAGCTACAAATGCCTCTGCCAATTGCTTCCATGTCTTTATATCAGTCGGCTCCAACCCCATGTACCATTCTAGGGAAGGACCCGACAGACTATCTTGAAAGAAATGCATTAGCATTCTCTCATCAATTGAGTAAGCAGACATCTTTCTGTAATAAGCCCGCACGTGCACTTTCGGACAGGTGCCCCCTTTATACTTATCAAACGTAGGAGCTTTGAATTTGATCGGCACCCTCAAGCCAGGTACCAGACCCATTGTTGCCATGTCCAAGCCCACAGCACTTTGGTTCAGGACCCCCCTCATCTGCTCTTCTAGCATTCTGATCTTCTAGGAGTTATCCATCGGCCCTTCAAAGCCTCCGCCGGAGAAAGCGTCCTCCTGCTGATCTTCTTGCCACATACCATTCCCAACTCCATACCCATCATATTCATTATTGCGGCCAGCTCTAATCTGATTCATCACCGGGCCTCGGCCTCTGTTGTCGTATCCCTGAACACCTCCATCAGGCCCAAAAGCCATTAACCCAGCACCGTTTCCATTTCCGAAACCTCCGTAACCCTGATTGGCCACACCATAACCATCTTGCCCAAAGCCTTGAGCATTGAAACCATATTTCCCAGCGTTATCGAATCCCTGATCGTTGAACCCGAATCCAGCATTGCCAAAGCCGTTGCCTCCCATATTATCACCCAAGTTGATATCACCAAGCCCAACGTTATGGACAACAGTCTCGTTCCCAACTCCGACGTTACCGTTCCCAGCAGCGGTAGCGTTGTTGACATTAGCAGCAGGTATATTGACTACAGGTGGAGCCACTGGCGTGGGAGTGCCATCTCCATGAACAGTATCGACTCGTACAGACTGATGATCCTCGTTACCGTGACCGGCGTTTCTGACCAATAGAGGCTGCACCATGGCTTGCAAATTCTCCTGACCTTTTGCAATAGCTTCCATGGTCTGCATAAAGAGAGCTAGCTTCTCGCGCACATCTTGCATCTCGTTCTGCATTTGATCCATGATTCTTCGACAGTTGGTGCGAGTGGAATAGCGGTGCGGGTGCTGATCTGCAATCCTGGAAAGTACCTGGTACAGAGCAGGAAATAAGACACCATCCAAAGATTACCTGTAATGCAATATGAATATGAATGCAATGCAATGTGTGTCTGTGCATTAGGGAAATTCACTCCCCGATTCTAGTGTGAAGGTGCCGGTGCAATGACAGTGCTAGCAATACAAAGATCGGAGTTGAATCACAGAAAGCCTCATATATTGCAGAGAAACCAATAAGCCAAGAATACAATATCACTGAGTACAAAGAGAAGGCATGACCTCAACCAACAATCCTGGTGATGGTCAGCACTATGCAAATAAAGCATTCAAGTTAATACAAGAAATGATCAAGTACTCCCATAAGCCCGATACTCTTCTATTAACTTCTTGGTCTCTGGATGACCTGGTCGGGTAAGCAGCCCTTCAACAAGTTGGTTTCTTCGTTTGAGCACACGTTGTACGTCTCCGGCAGTTTCCTCCCATGCCCCTTCTCCGAAGCGATCTTCTAGCTTCCGCTTCTGAGACATAGCTTCATCCTTGCCTTTGATGGCCTTGTTCAGTGCATTCTGGAGACTATACCGGGTCATCACTTCTTCTTCACACTTCTTGATGCTAGACTTCACCTGCTCTTCGAGGTCGGAGATTTGCTGCTTCAACTTATCCTCCCTCTTCTTATTGTTGGTCAGTGTAGCATTCCAAGTCTTATTGCAAGAGGAGATTTCTCGGTGAGCGATGTCAAGTGCTTTCTTTTTGGATTCCAGCATGTCATGGGAGCTTCTGAACTCTTGCCCCAGACGTTCGCGCTTCTTCCTCTCTTCAGTCAACTCAGCCCCTAGTCTGTTCATTAGCTCAATCTGCTGTTGGAAAGCATGCACGACCTTGTTTTTCTCGCTGCGTATCTGGGCTAGCTCTTGCTCTAACCCTTCATTGATCTTCATCAAGGCTTCTTTTTCTTTCACCACTTGCTCGTAGGCCTCCCTAGAAACAGTAGTTGGCTCTGCTACCGGAATAGGAACAGGGATTGGCGCTGCTGGAAATGGCATCCGCAACTGACTTGCTCTCTCTTGAATCCAAACTCTGTAAGGTGCGTAAGCCTGACAGTCATTCTTCCCTAACAACGGCTTCCCTCTTCGGTTAATACGCGTCCAGGCATGCTGCAGCTTGGCTAATAACTCCCCCTTCAAATCATCGGTGAAGTACAGAGATTCCTGTACTTCTTCCTCCTTTGGTGGGTTCTTCAGTGCATATCCGAACTGACGGACCAACAGAGATGGGTTGTAGTTTATACACCCTTTTCTTCCTATCAGCGGGACATTAGGGTACCCGGAACAACTGAAGATAAGCTCAGATCCCAGCAGATCTCTATCAAACCATTCAACATCTTCGGAAGATAGCCTCATCAGGCGCTCTGACCAGCTAGCTGTGGTTGCACTCTCCACAAAAGATCCCTTCATGGGAAGGTGGCTCTTAAACCACATACCCAGCAATGGTACACAGAAGTGAACATTCTTCCCTCTTCCCTTCTCATTCTTGTAATGCAGTGAGTGGTAGAAATCTCCGAGTAAGGTAGGTACAGGATTACCAGCGGCAAACAAGTAGAAGGCGTCGAAGTCCACGAAATCCGGTACATTGGGAAACAATACTATGCCATAAATGCACAGAGCCAACACGGCATTGAAGGCAATCCAGCACCCGCCCTTAGCGTACTCCTGGGCTTTACCAATTAAGAAATGGAGTGAGAAGCCTGGAACTCCACGGGAAACAGTAGTCAACAATTCAGCAGCATCCATGTGCAAAGCTTTGGCCAAGTCCTCTAGCTTGGGCTTAGCGCCAGAATGAATGAATGGAACCTGGTTCTGCATGGGTAGCTCAGTAAACTCCACATACTCTTCAATGGTAGGCCCCAGAATAAAATCAGCAAACGTAAAACATCTCAATGCGGGGTCATAGAACTGCATCAAGGTGTACAACCCATTCATCTCATCAGCAGTGGGCTTGTAGACTAATCTCAGTAATCTCCCATGACTCATTCTGAAGCTTCTCCTAACCTCCTCATCAGCAAGAGATATCAGACCGAGCAAAGGAGTAATATCAGGTGTAGGCAGCTTATACGCAACTGTTTTCCTCAAACCAGCCATAATCAATACTCAGGAGTCTGGGCACTAGAACCGGGGGATATGCAAATGCACCTACAGCACAGACACACGTTAATGGGATGCAATGATAATGGGTATGCAAACAATGCAATGCAAATAACATGCAACAGGGACCAAATGCCGTAGCTGAATAGCCTGAACCATATCAAGAGGTCTCCAATAGACTCTTTTAGAAGTCCTCAAACCCTGGTCTCAGATAGACCTAAAACAAAGCTCCAACAATGGTCTCTGACAGACCTCAAACCATAACTCCAACTGGTCTCTGGTAGACCTCAAATCACATTTCCAACTGGTCTCTGACAGACCTCAGAACTCTCCAACTGGTCTCTGACAGACCTCAGAACTCTCCAAATGTTCTTTGACAGACCTCAGAACTCTCCATAAATACTCGAGATCTCGGATCAAGAAATAACCGGTGTCTGAAGGTCTAGTTACCTGCACAACCCCAAACCCTCTCACAGGTGGATGTCCTAGTAACTGACAAAGGTATGGCATCCTATGCGGTCGTCGGCGTCATAGACTTCCAGGGTTGATGATACGATTCCCAGAAGGAGTGGCATCATCAAATCCTGAAGAGGCCTCACTTAGCCAACTTCCAAATGATCGGTCCCCAGAGTCGACAATTCAACTAACCAGCAACCCACGCCAACCAAAGGAAGGGGCAGGAGGCCAACCAGAGGAACCTCGTCTGAGTGTAGATTTCGCGGGACACCAAGGCAAGCAAAGCAAGCGGGCGCCAACTAATCTCTACTCTAAGTCTAAGGTGCACTCAAGCCCAGGTCCGGCTTCTCACTCAATATCAGAACACCCGTCACACCCCAATACAGCAATAATAACAATAATAATATGCTGAAAGTAAAGGTCAGAAATATAAATCCATACAAAATCCTCGACGGGAAAACAAGCGTTAGGATTGACTCTCTTAAGGGACGTTGGATCCCAAATGCATAAGAACTATCGCAGTCCTTAGCCGCCAGGGGACGTTGGATCCCCAGCAGAGTCGCCAGCTGTCGCTACTGCGAGAATCGGCGCCGGCTGAACAGAAGAGTCGCCACCGTGCGTTATTTATCCCACGGGAGGGAAAGAAAACGCTCAGAGTAAACCTCGCACAACACGGGAAAGGTATGGTCGTCGCAACCAAAACCTGGATTCGGGAGTCGGTTACGCAAGGGGAAGGTATTAGCACCCCTCACGTCCGTCGTACTCGACGGGATCCACGCTTGTTTTCGGGTATGGATTGTTATTCTATCTAAACTAAGGGTTAAGGGTTAAAAAGAACAGAAAATGAAAATGACTCGGCAAAGTATCGCACTTTATGCCTACGTATTCCCGTCTGAAACGAGAAATCAGAGTCAACGTAGTTCGCCTACCTACGGGAAAGGAGGGGAAGGTTGCTCGCTAGGATATCGCATCCTATGCCTACGTACTTTCATACAGCATGAAAGATCAGAGCAAACGTAGTTCGGGCCACGTACGACGCAAGTCTGTCTTGATTGATTTTATTCCTTCTGAAAAAGGTTTTTTTGATTAGCAGTCCAAGCGGACAAAAACGACGTCTTGATGAGTTCACATTCTTTTACGAAAGAAGTGTCTTTTATTGTGTTTGAAATTTTATTGTATTTTTCTGTTTGTTTTGAGAAAGAAGAGACAGAACTCTAACCTACGGTTGCGAAGGGAATCAAACTAACCTAATGTTATCATGCATGGGTTAAGACCTAGTGTCTATCATGCTCCTCTCTTGCGCAGAGAGAAACAGAGATCCTAAGGGATAAACGGAAACAGAAACAATAGCATATATATACAGTAAAGCAGTAAAATGCATGGATGCAGCAATACAAGCGAGGCAAGGGAGTCCCACTCAACCTCGAACCTAGAAAACAATAGGCAAAAGTGAACTGGATTCACTTTCAACCCAACAGGTTAACAGCAAACAATACAGTCAGGAAAACCAATCAATACATCAGAAATGAAATACAGCAAAAATAAACAGCCACAGCAGCTCTGTATCAGCACCTATCTTCAAGTCATCTCCAATCAGCTATAAGCTTCAGCAAGCCTCAATCTCCATCTCCACAGTCTTCAAGCAAGGGCTTTGATCATTAGTCTTCCATCTACATTGGCTTTTCTTCAAGTCTCAAACCTCTAGGATGAGGAATCAATCACAAGAGTGAATTGGGTGTTAAGCAATTAGTTGACCACCAAGGGTGGCAAACCAACTGCTTCTAACACATAAGATATTTTCTCTCAAGAGTTCTATCCCTTAGACAGTAGCACCAAGCCTTCCAAAGGAAGGGGGTGAGTGTCTTAGAGAGACTCTGCATCACAGAGAAGAATGGAGGCAGTCAAGGCCTTCCATGTTTGAGAATCAAGTTTACTACTCTAGAGCTCTGCCTAGCTCCTAAACCCTAGTCTCCTCAACAGCTGCTAGCAAAGAATGCTCCTCATCAACTCTGGAAGTTGGTCTTCAGCATCCGGATCTCCAATGGCTTCATCATCACAAGTCTTCAGCTCTCCCAATCCCCAAGCAATCCCAATACCCACACAGACAAACAATAATCCCCAGAGGGCACACCACACCAATCAATCAAATATAGATAGTAATATACTAATAGCAGTAGGGGAATCCTAGTGATTTCTAAGGGATCTAATAACTACCCATAGTCCCTATAGTCCCATATCTAAAATATTCAATCTCTAAGTCCTAAGGGAAATGATTCAATTCTCCTAAGTCATCACTTAAACCCTAATTTTGTGCATGTTGCTCACACCTAAACTAATCACCTAAAATTAATTCCTAACAATATGAACTAAATTGTATATACAAGCTAATCTTATCTACTAATCAACCTAAAAAGAATGGGTGAAAAATATTAAAGCAACTATTCAAACTAAAATTATCAAATTCATGCACTAAACAAAATATTATTTACACCTATTTAAAAGAAAAATATGCCTAAAATATAAAAATGAAATGAATTATTAATTTTTTTGTATGATAATTTTCTTGACCAAATTAAGAAAATAATGCAAAAAGAACCAATGGAAAATATGCATTTTATGATTTATTATGATGTTTTGAAGATTTAATGTTTTTTTAAAATAAAATGAAATGAATTAATATGGAATGGGGTTCAGAAAGCAAAAAATCCAGTTAAAAGAATAAACTGGGCCCAGACTGGGGGGCGCGCATAGCAAGCGCGTCTGGGCCCATATGCATTCAGAAAATAACCAAAAATTAAAAAAAGATGAAAGCGGTGCAGTAAGTAAATTTTTTAGTTCATTTCCAATTGGGCCATGCGCTTGGGGGTGTCATTAGCAAGGGGATTCAAAGCCCATCAGAGAGAATAAATGAAATGGTGCGTAGCACCTTGGACTTTCCCTCCGTAATTCCTTTTAAACCACAGCCGTTGGATTGGTCTTATAGTCAAAGTCAGAGTCAGGATCGTGTGGCTCCCAGATCATCTTCAACCTCAGAAACCCTAGGGTTTCTGAAACTTCATCACCATGCGCGAATTTCCAGCTCTCTGTTCTCCCTCCATGCACCACAAAATCACACGATTCCAAAAGCAAAATTGCTCTACCTTCTTCCCTCTACACAACCATAACAATAATTCTTTCTAGAACTCAACAGATAATTGAACCCGATGAATGTAACAGTCTGAATCCACCATGATCACCTGATATCACTTCTTCCAATTCTCTCCAATTCTTGTCCTAAACTCATCTACACCTTATGCTGATCACAACATGCTATCTACCTAAGATTATCATGCAATATCCTAATAGTTACAAGCCTCAACAGTTCATGTACTCCATGGCCAATCTTCATGAAACCTCTCCAAACTCACCAAAATCAGTCATCTAACTATGCTTAACCATTCTACGCTAACAAACCTCTAGGATCCTGACTAAATCGTGCAATTCGAATAGAAACTAACCTGGTGCAAAATGGTGAAAACAGATGCCAAAACCTCTTGATCCAATGCTTGCAATGAGTGGAGATTGATCAGGGAACCTGTTCTTGAGTTCTGTATGCATTGAATCTTGTTCAATTCCCTTGGATCTTGCAATTCCAAGTTTCTTGCTTCTTGGATGATGGAAGTGTGTGGCACAAGTTCTACTCCAATCTACCAAATGCTTGTGAGAATTGTAATCTAGGAATGATGATGATGAAGATCAGATCAAGAATGGTGAAGATTGGTGAAGATTTGAGGTAGTTTGAGAAGCTTTTGCAAATGAGAGAAAGTGTGTGAAACTTGTGGTTTTGAGTAAATGTTATCACCAACCATGGCATGAACCCTCTCCATTCAATATATACATGTCATTAGAACCTCCTAGAAACTTGGAGAAACTTCCCTTGCACTTTTTCCTTACATTTTGGATTATGTAACTTTCATTACAAGTAACCTTGAATAACTCCCAAAATGTGAACCAAGATCAAAATTCTACTTTAGAATATGTTCTCAAAATGATCTTTCCATTCAAAATGACTTATAATTTCACCTCATTTGGCCAAAATATGAAAAATCTCATTTTTTAGGTCATTTTTATTCATTAAATCCAACAATTTTGAAACCTTGTGCTATGAATCTTTCCAATCTCTCATGGTCACTTTTCTAGACTCAAAATGTCATTTGGAGAAAGTTTGATGTTGTGAAGTTTTCCATTTGAAGCTTCCTTGTATGAGTTTTGGGCATAGGCTTGAAATGACCTGTAATTCTCAAATGACCAAAATACCCTTTGCTTGCCAAGACCATAAGTAGAGTTCCACAAATCATATGAAGGCATACTATACCATTCTAGAAAGCTAAGACAATGCGGAACAACTATTATGTTTACCAGAAATTCATTTGAAATCTCCTTGAGGGGTAAAATTTGCTTGGAAGTCAAGTCACTTTCACAGACAAAATTTCAGATACCTCAGATGACCTGTAACTTGCAAGGACCATAACTTGAGTTCTATAAATCTCCTTGATGTCTTCCACCACTCAAATTAAAGGTCTTGAGATCCTCTACAAGTTCCATGTTGGCCAAGGATCCATTTGAAGCTTTCATTTTGACTTATCTTGCTTGGAAATTTGACCTAAACTAGGGGATTTTACACAGAAACCCTAATTTAGAAACTCCTCTTCTCCTTGATTTCTCTTGAATTCTTCTTGGCATATCACCATATCCTCTACTACATGTCAAATAATGAACCCCACATCTCTCCAATAGCCCTTAATGCCTTTCAATCAGTCAATTGACCTAGAGTTGACCTAGAGTTGACCCCAGATGAAACCCTAGTTGACTGTCTCCAACTGCAGTTCTTGTGATCACATCAACAACTTGTCTCCTTCTCCAAATGACTTCCTAAGTCTCCCATGATGTCCACATACTCTCCATGCTCCATTCACAGCTCACAATTT
Source organism: Lathyrus sativus (assembly GCA_963859935.3). Classification (NCBI taxonomy): domain Eukaryota; kingdom Viridiplantae; phylum Streptophyta; class Magnoliopsida; order Fabales; family Fabaceae; genus Lathyrus; species Lathyrus sativus. The sequence goes on from OZ012738.1 coordinate 261,409,017, forward strand.
CCTTGTTGATCCTCAAATACCCTCAGTTAGGAGACAGATGAACTGCTTGATCCATTGACTTGATAGCTTCCAAATTCTTTCTGATGACCTGAATGGGATTGAATTAGAATAATAACCTCTTGATGGGCTCATAGAGATGAGAATGATGATTGGTCCCCTGTTGGATGACTTGCTATGCTTATGCTATGCAGATGAGTAGACTATGTGCATGACCTTATATGCAAATGTTGATGATATTGAAACATAAACCAAGTGAATAAGGTTGAGCAAATTTTAGGGTGCAACAGACGGTGATCGGATAAGTTGACCTACCCATCATGGTGGGCCCCCAAGTTTTTGAAGTCACTTTCCAAGTGATGGACATAAATCCAGCTTACAGCTGTCTGTTAGGAAGACCATGGATACACGCGGCAGGCGCTGTCACGTCTACTCCGCATCAAAAGATAAAATTCATTATTGAGGATCAATTGATCATGGTGCACAGAGAAGAGGGTCTGATGGTAAGAAACCTCTCCTCTTTTCAATATATTGAGGCTGACGAAGATGCATTGGAAAAAACCTTCCAAGCATTAGAAATCGCACATGCTGTGATGGTGGAAAACATTGTCGTTACACGTGGTCCGTCCTTTGTCTTCGCCTAGAGTATTAAGAATGCTATGAAAGAAGGACTTCCATAAGGATGGGAAGAAGTGATCAAGTCAATTCCCGAGCAAAGAATGACCGACGAAGGTTACGAACCAACTCCAAACGAAAAGCCAGAAGTCAACGTCGAGCGCCTCAAGACTCTGGAAGAAATCTTTGTAAGTGGTGGTGTTCAAGACAAAGCCATTATGCACAATTGGAAGGCTGTCAAAATCCCTATCATGTTGCCTCTTGTCGAGTAATTGACTTGTTTTGCTTGTTAGCATTTTCAATGTTTAAAATCTCTGGTCGTGCCTAAGCCAAGTGGATCATTTTGTACAGGCCACACTTTCAAAAATCAATTAAAGAATGAGTATTTCGCTAAATTCCCATTTATTTTGGTTCATTTGTTTATTTTCATCTTTTCGTAAAAAGGAAAATGACAATCTTTTCAAAAAAAAAATCTAAAAAAAAGAAAGAATCATTTGCATCCCTTTTTGTGTGCGTTTGCTCATTTTAGACTCGTTTAACATATGCAGAGAACCTTCATCATCTCTTAAATCCGATAGTCATCTGATCCCATCTAAATTCAATTCGGCGGTGTTCTAAGCTGAAGAAGACAATGATAAAGATTTTGAAGTTCCAGAAGAACTAGCCAAAATGACCGAGGGCGAAGACGCCTATCTTCAACCGTACAAAGAGCAAATTGATGTTGTCAATTTGGGGTCAACAGAGTAAATAAAGAAGTCAAGATTGGGGCATCACTAGGGGCAGACATTAAAGGTCGATTAATAACGCTTCTTAGAGATTACGCGGATGTGTTCGCTTGGTCTTACCAAGACATGCCTGGGCTGGATACTAATATTATGACACACAAGCTTCCTCTTAAACTCGAGTTTCCTCCGGTCAAGCAAAAGCTTCGAATATCCCGACCTGACATGTGTTGTACCCCAAAATTTGACCAACATTTTTCTTGCTTGGCTTATGTTTCATTTCCATTTTAACATCTTGCATTTGCATAACATTGTTCTTACAGGGGGTCAATATTGTTTGTGTGCCAGCCAAGAAGAAATTCTTAATGGCTTCAAGCTCAAGCAAAGGCATTGGTAAAGGTCATTAAGTGTGTGGTATCATTATGAGGTTGTGAAAGCTCCTTGAGAGGAGAGGTGTGCTATAGCTCCTTGTCTGAGAATCACCAGAGGATTTTTTCAAGAGTTCATGAGGTACTATCATTGGTGTAAGCATGGGATAGAGATTTATTGAGTACCTTAGAGGCTATCGTGGAGTTGGAATGGTCATTCAGTTCATCTGCAAAAAGCCTAGACAAGGACATGAAATTAGGGTTTCACATATAATCAGTCTAGACTTGTTTCTTGGATCAAAACTTGTTTCCATGATCCTTCATATGTCCCAAGGTGTCTAGAAGTAGAAGATTGATCAACAATTTCAACCAGAAGGGCTTCAACTGGTCAGTCAATTGCAAATCAAGAGATTTGGGAAAAAAGTCAATTGTGCAAGGAAAAAGTCAACTCCTGACTTTTTAAGGTCAATATCATGTTCCTCAAGTTCAATATGACCAATGGGTGAAATTTGACCAAGAAATGCCAAAGGTGTAAGACCCATTTTATTTATTTAGTCATTTTGGTGTTAATTTAATTATTTTATGTTGGTGTGCCCTTAGGTGGGGTGTGTTGGTATGTGATTGGTGAGTATCCTTGATATATAAGGATCATTGGTGGTGTGGAGATAATAATATAATAGTTAATAGTAATATTGGTGGTATTATTATTATTATTATTATTATTATTATTATTATTATTATCATTATTACTATTATTATTATTATTATTTTATTAAGTTATTAACATTATTATTATTTTGGTGAGATAATAATAGGATTATTATTACTATTATTATTATTATTATTTTATTAAGTTATTAACATTATTATTATTTTGGTGAGATAATAATAGGATTATTATTACTATTATTATTATTATTATTATTTTATTAAGTTATTAACATTATTATTATTTTGGTGAGATAATAATAGGATTATTATTACTATTATTATTATTATTTTTTTTATTATTATTATTAAGTTATTATTATTATTGGGATTAGAAAATTAAAATAGAGAAGGAGAGGGGTTAGCAGTTTTACGATACATTGTGAGAAGTTAGAGAAAGTGGAAAAAGAACGATAGAAAGGAGAGAACGGGAAAGGGAACGGAAAAGGGAGCAAAGAACGAAGGATACAAGGGAAAATCAGAATTGGCCAAACCTTGGAGGGTTCTTTCATCGATCAACCGATTAACAAGGTAAGGGGGGAGAAACTTGATTTGGGATAGTATATACATGTATAGGGTAGAGGGGATTCCTTAACCCCGTAGGAAAATTCCGATCTATGAAGTTTTATATTGGCATGCTTGTTATTATTGTTGCTAATGATAAATTGATGCTTGACATTGATGAATTGTTGATTGGTATTGGTGAATTTGGTGTATATATATTATGGTGATGTTAGTGAAATTATATGTTGTTACTGCAGTGTTGATAGTAAATATAAATAGAGTTTTGGTGAGATTATGTGTTGTTACTGTAGTGTGGGTAACAACCATGGTTATAGCTTTGGGGAAAATTATATGTTGTTACTGCAGTGTTGATAGTAAATATAAATAGAGTTTTGGTGAGATTCTGTGTTGTTACTGTAGTGTGGGTAACGACCATGATTATAGCTTTGGGGAAAATTATATGTTGTTACTGCAGTGTTGATAGTAAATATAAATAGAGTTTTGGTGAGATTCTGTGTTGTTACTGTAGTGTGGGTAATGACCATGATTATAGCTTTGGGGAAAATTATATGTTGTTACTGCAGTGTTGATAGTAAATATAAATAGGTTTTGGTGAGATTTGGTGTTGTTACTATAGTGTTGGTAATGACCAGGATTATAGCTTTAGGAAAATTATGAGTTGTTCCCTGTGATGTTGTTAGTGACTATGGTTAGGACCTTGGTGAGATTCAGAGTGACTCTGAAGTGTCGGTAATGTACCGTAATGTTGGTTCTAGAGTAGGAAGTATAGGATAATTGGTAAGTATAATGTTTATTGGTGTGTTTGTGTTTGATGATAACTAGTAATTGATAGTGATGGAGTATAAGTCAATGTTAATGAATTGGTGTTTTGGGATGATTTGGCATATAGGGCATATAGGGTGTTTTACAGTTTTTAGGGAAAATTCCGTATGGCTTTTGAGGTATCGGTAAAGTGTGTAGGTGATGATTTTGGGAATAGGAATTAGAAACCTATTGGTTACGGTAATGTGCAAGATTGTTACTAGAATAGACTGAGGATCCGAGTTGAGATGATAGGTACAATTTGGCCTTGATGCACTGTAAGAATGATGAGTGTGGGAACTAACTTGTGTACTTGGTGATAGTACATGTTTCCCGTAATAATGACTGGTGGGCAATTAGTTGATATATATATGTGGGTAGTGATCAGTGGGATCGTGTATTCCCCGAGTGTTGAGATGTGTTTATATATGGTGTTAGAGTGTGAACTCGTTTAATATCTAATTTAATTAAAATGAATGATGGGTGTATCATGTATATGATTATGGTGCAGTGATCAGTAGGATCGTGTATTCCCCGAGTGTTGGGATGTGTTCATACTTGGTGTTAGAATGTGAGATTGCTCACTGTGTGAATTGATTTTTATGGTGTTGGTGTATGTTATATCTGTACATATATGCATTGATGTATGATGATATGATCAGGAGGATCGTGTGCACGTTGAGTGCCTAAATATATTAGTTATGCATTGGTGTGTGCATATCATGGTGTTTTGGTGGGATGAATCATGTCTCAGGAGGAGCGTAAGTGATTCATCCGTTACTCCTTTGTGGAGAATGGTGGGGGATAGATCATGTCTCAGGAGGAGCGTAAGTGATCTATCCAGGTTCGATTGAATGAACCAATGAGTCGGTACCGCATGCATGGTGTTGAGTTGCATATTTGCATTATAATATGTTATATTGTAATTTGAACAGTAGGTTCGTCATATGGAGTTGTTGGGGGTGAATATTGGTGTGTTGGTGTGTTTTACTACCTTATTTACATGTATTACATTACCATTATATTCTGATCATTATTTCTCACCCCTTTGTTGTTGTTGTTGTGGTCTGTGCTTCTTCGGAAGTACAGATAATCCAGGTGTTTAGCTAGCTTGGATATTGGTGTGACCGTCGAGTCTAGGATGCTCTGATACGTAACACAGGATATGGGTGTTGTAATTGTTTTATGTCAAACTTATTGTAATCCTGTGACGTATCATGAATTTGATGTATTTTATTTTATTAAACAAATTCCGCTGTATTATTTTGAAAAGAATGAATAAAGTATTTTTATAAAATTTGGAGATGTGATATCCCACTTTTTGGTGAAAACTCTGATTATTATTATAATATTTATATTTTATTTAATACGGGGAAGTGGGGTGTTACAATTGGTATCAGAGCAGGTCGGTCCGTCCGGCCAGTGTTGTTGAGTTGAGTTGAGTCTGTCCTTTGGGATGGAGACTGTGTGTTGTTTAACCTGGTGTTGTGGTTTAAATCCCTAGTATACGGCATGTGTGTGAAAACACTGTCGGTACGTGTTTATTTCCTAACCTTGTATGCAGAAGCAGGAATGATTCCAGTGGGGGAGAAGTGTGTAATTCTCCGGAATGCTACGGTGTGGTGGCTTAGTGTGTTGAGGAATGCTATCATAGTTTGGTAAAGATGGTTTGTACCCCATCAAGATTTCGGCTGTCTATTAACAAATTGAGGAACTGATCACCCTTAATCTCTTGTTAATAGTAGATGGGATTGTGCTGGATGGGATAGACGTGTCTTGCAAGCTTGTGTGGCGTGAGCAATGAATTGTCCTGAGTTAAGCTAAGTGCTTAAGGGATTATTTTGAGGAGTTGGCGTAATACGGTGTTGAGACGTTTATTTTGACGGAAACTTTGAATGAAAAGGAAAGTGAAAAAATTGGGATTTGTCAATTAGTTGAAATTGCCAGAGGTTCCCTAAGGAAGGAAGCAATTTATTATCGGAGTGTGAAGTAAAGCTTACATGTTTATTTTGTTTTTGGGACGAGTCTGATATTGATGACTCCATATTGTATGTTTACGTTGGGGTTGGAGAAGTTGAAGAGTCAACTTGAAGACCCGCTGGGGGAGAGGTTCTTTTGTTTGAGTGTGTTACCGTAAGGTGCACCAATTTTTGTTGGTTAGACAGACAGAAGGTTTTGTGAAGCTTTGGGTGAACTATAGATAAGTGAACAAGGTGACTGTCAAGGATAAGTGTTCGCTTCCAAGAGTTAATGATTTGATGTATCAATTGACTGAAGGACGTGAGTTTCCGTGTTCGTGAGATCGCGAGTAGAATTATTGTGTTGTGGTGTCGAAGGTCGAAGTGGTATCGTAATAGGGGGCTCCACGATCTGCTGTTGAGATTGGAAGTAATCGGGTTTTAAAATATTTAAAGATTGAAAGTGTGTTGGACGGCCTCCTAAGTATGAAATTGTGGTTATACGTTGAATTCCGAGATCGCAGCTTTTTACAGAATCGAAATCGGACACTCGGAAGTCAGGTAACGGTCAAAAATAGAATTTCGGGACTGTCATGTCCGCCGAGATTCGCCTGGCGAAGTGCCCTGAGCAGAAAAATGTTGTTGTGGTATTTTTGTCGTAACGGGAGAACCGTAACTCGGAATGACGCCCGGTTCGAAGCGTTGGAAAGCTATTGAAATTATCTATGAGATGGTGAAGTATTGACATAGATTTAATCTATTTATTGATGAAGTGTGTTTGAATGTTGTGGTAAGGGCTGGTAGTACGGTACGTGTTCCCGCCATAACTCACAACTTGTTTGTCCATTTGGCATGGGATCTTCTTTAATTATTTATATAAGGAAATGGTTGTGTTAATAAATGATATTTTAAGGTATTCGAAGAGTATAGAGGATTATGTTGAGCATAAGGAACTGGAGTTATCAGTGTTAGAAAAAGAGCGGTGATATACTTCCGTAAGGAAAGTTCTGCCGAATCCGATAGAACTAATTGTGGTGTTTGTGATGCTTGTTGATATAATTAGGGGATTTGCTAAAGACAACTTCAGCGAGTTTCAATTATGCAAAAGGCAACTTGAAGTGTATAAGAGAAATCATCCGACCAGTGATTTAGAGTTGGTTACTATTGTGATTGTACCGGAGTCGGAGTCTTCAAAGGTTCAGACTGAGATCGGAGATGTTTGCTGATCTTAAGAGTTTAAGGTGTTTGTTTAATTTGAATAAGACGAATATGAGGCATAGGAAATAATTGGGACTTCGAAAAGAGTACGACTTCGAGTTGAATTACCATTCGGGTAAAGTGGACATGGTAGATGATGCAGTGAGTTAGAAATATTTGCATATACCGAAGATGATGGTGAAAAGAGTTAGAACTAATTGAGCAATTTCATAATATGAGTTTTGTGAGTACGGAGACTTCTTATGGAGTTAAGCTTTTATTATTAAGATCTGACTAGTGATATCCTTGAGCAGAATCGAGAAAGTCAGAAACCTGGGTTGAGTAGTGAATTAGTTGAAATTGATAAATTAGAGTCGAAGAGTGGATTGTCGGGTTTGTGGAAATAGTACCATAATGTGTTATGATAGGGTATGTGTACCAGATGTTGTTGAGGGGAGTAGGAGTACTTGTGAAGAAATACATTGAGGTAGATGGAGTATCCATCCCGGTGCTATGAAGAAGTAACCGAATTTGAGTAGATTGTTTTGGAGACCATGGATAAGGGGAGGAGTAGTTGAGGTGGAATATGCTGGTTAGAATTGTAGGAATTCGAAGAATGAATATCAGAGACTGTTGAGTCTGATGCAGTCGTTAAATATTCCAGAGTGGAAATCAGGTAGTATTTTCACGAAATTGGTGTTGAGATTTCCAAAGAATTTGTAAAGACATAATTTTAATTTGAATTGTTAAGAGTGGATTAACTATTCCGTGTTGAGGATATACGAGATGCATATTGAGAAAGTGGCGAAGTTAGATGAGATACTGACGAATATTGTGTCAGATGGGAATTTGAGGTTTATATTGAGATTTTTGAGGGGCTTACAGGAAGCATCGGGTACTAAGTTGAAGTTGAGTTCGACTTACCATCCGCAAACTGATGGTCAGTCAGAGAGGACTATTAAGTCTGTAGAGAATTGGTGAGAGCTTGGGTGTTGGATCGAGGTGGATTGTGGGATAATTAATTACCGTTGATTGAGTTACCTATAATAACAGTTACCATCCTAGTGTCGGAATGGCACTATATGTGGCTCGGTGAAATAGGGAGTGTAGGACTCTACTGTGTTGGAATGGGTCGAGTGAGAGTGTTGTGCTCAGACCTGAAAATTATGTTGAGAGGGCTGAAAAGATCAAGAGGATCCAAGGAAAGATGTGTTTGGAGAGTCACGCTGGTGACTGATGTTGGTCGAGCTTCGAAGTCTCAGAAGTTCGCACCGTGTTCTGTGGTTTGTATCAGAGTGGCGCAGCAGAGGTTTGGGAGGAGTAACATGTTAGACCGTTTTTCCCGCTGTCGCTATGAATTGGCATGATATGTTTCAGGTGTCTTAGTTGAGAAAGTACATTGAACCAGGTGGATGATGTACAAGTGAAAATAATTTGATTGTTGAGGCATTGCTATTTCGTTTGGACGAGCGAGAAACAACCCCGAAGGGAGGAGATATCTTTGGTGAAAGTAACTTGGGGAGGTGCTGCAGAAGGCAGTGTGACCTGTTAGTTGGAATGAAGGATGTGGGAAGCTTATCCGGAAGTGTTCCATCAGGTAATTTTCGAGGACGAAAATACTTAAAGTGGGGGAGAGTTGTAACACCCATTTTATTTATTTAGTCATTTTGGTGTTAATTTAATTATTTTATGTTGGTGTGCCCTTAGGTGGGGTGTGTTGGTATGTGATTGGTGAGTATCCTTGATATATAAGGATCATTGGTGGTGTGGAGATAATAATATAATAGTTAATAGTAATATTGGTGGTATTATTATTATTATTATTATTATTATTATTATTATTATTATTATTATCATTATTACTATTATTATTATTATTATTTTATTAAGTTATTAACATTATTATTATTTTGGTGAGATAATAATAGGATTATTATTACTATTATTATTATTATTATTTTATTAAGTTATTAACATTATTATTATTTTGGTGAGATGATAATAGGATTATTATTACTATTATTATTATTATTATTATTATTATTTTATTAAGTTATTAACATTATTATTCTTTTGGTGAGATAATAATAGGATTATTATTACTATTATTATTATTATTATTATTTTATTATTATTATTAAGTTATTATTATTATTGGGATTAGAAAATTAAAATAGAGAAGGAGAGGAGTTAGCAGTTTTACGATACATTGTGAGAAGTTAGAGAAAGTGGAAAAAGAACGATAGAAAGGAGAGAACGGGAAAGGGAACGGAAAAGGGAGCAAAGAACGAAGGATACAAGGGAAAATCAGAATTGGCCAAACCTTGGAGGGTTCTTTCATCGATCAACCGATTAACAAGGTAAGGGGGGAGAAACTTGATTTGGGATGGTATATACATGTATAGGGTAGAGGGGATTCCTTAACCCCGTAGGAAAATTCCGATCTATGAAGTTTTATATTGGCATGCTTGTTATTATTGTTGCTAATGATAAATTGATGCTTGACATTGATGAATTGTTGATTGGTATTGGTGAATTTGGTGTATATATATTATGGTGATGTTAGTGAAATTATATGTTGTTACTGCAGTGTTGATAGTAAATATAAATAGAGTTTTGGTGAGATTCTGTGTTGTTACTGTAGTGTGGGTAACGACCATGGTTATAGCTTTGGGGAAAATTATATGTTGTTACTGCAGTGTTGATAGTAAATATAAATAGAGTTTTGGTGAGATTCTGTGTTGTTACTGTAGTGTGGGTAACGACCATGATTATAGCTTTGGGGAAAATTATATGTTGTTACTGCAGTGTTGATAGTAAATATAAATAGAGTTTTGGTGAGATTCTGTGTTGTTACTGTAGTGTGGGTAATGACCATGATTATAGCTTTGGGGAAAATTATATGTTGTTACTGCAGTGTTGATAGTAAATATAAATAGGTTTTGGTGAGATTTGGTGTTGTTACTATAGTGTTGGTAATGACCAGGATTATAGCTTTAGGAAAATTATGAGTTGTTCCCTGTGATGTTGTTAGTGACTATGGTTAGGACCTTGGTGAGATTCAGAGTGACTCTGAAGTGTCGGTAATGTACCGTAATGTTGGTTCTAGAGTAGGAAGTATAGGATAATTGGTAAGTATAATGTTTATTGGTGTGTTTGTGTTTGATGATAACTAGTAATTGATAGTGATGGAGTATAAGTCAATGTTAATGAATTGGTGTTTTGGGATGATTTGGCATATAGGGCATATAGGGTGTTTTACAGTTTTTAGGGAAAATTCCGTATGGCTTTTGAGGTATCGGTAAAGTGTGTAGGTGATGATTTTGGGAATAGGAATTAGAAACCTATTGGTTACGGTAATGTGCAAGATTGGTACTAGAATAGACTGAGGATCCGAGTTGAGATGATAGGTACAGTTTGGCCTTGATGCACTGTAAGAATGATGAGTGTGGGAACTAACTTGTGTACTTGGTAATAGTACATGTTTCCCGTAATAATGACTGGTGGGCAATTAGTTGATATATATATGTGGGTAGTGATCAGTGGGATCGTGTATTCCCCGAGTGTTGAGATGTGTTTATATATGGTGTTAGAGTGTGAACTCGTTTAATATCTAATTTAATTAAAATGAATGATGGGTGTATCATGTATATGATTATGGTGCAGTGATCAGTAGGATCGTGTATTCCCCGAGTGTTGGGATGTGTTCATACTTGGTGTTAGAATGTGAGATTGCTCACTGTGTGAATTGATTTATATGGTGTTGGTGTATGTTATATCTGTACATATATGCATTGATGTATGATGATATGATCAGGAGGATCGTGTGCACGTTGAGTGCCTAAATATATTAGTTATGCATTGGTGTGTGCATATCATGGTGTTTTGGTGGGATGAATCATGTCTCAGGAGGAGCGTAAGTGATTCATCCGTACTCCTTTGTGGAGAATGGTGGGGGATAGATCATGTCTCAGGAGGAGCGTAAGTGATCTATCCAGGTTCGATTGAATGAACCAATGAGTCGGTACCGCATGCATGGTGTTGAGTTGCATATTTGCATTATAATATGTTATATTGTAATTTGAACAGTAGGTTCGTCATATGGAGTTGTTGGGGGTGAATATTGGTGTGTTGGTGTGTTTTACTACCTTATTTACATGTATTACATTACCATTATATTTTGATCATTATTTCTCACCCCTTTGTTGTTGTTGTGGTCTGTGCTTCTTCGGAAGTACAGATAATCCAGGTGTTTAGCTAGCTTGGATATTGGTGTGACCGTCGAGTCTAGGATGCTCTGATACGTAACACGGGATATGGGTGTTGTAATTGTTTTATGTCAAACTTATTGTAATCCTGTGACGTATCATGAATTTGATGTATTTTATTTTATTAAACAAATTCCGCTGTATTATTTTGAAAAGAATGAATAAAGTATTTTTATAAAATTTGGAGATGTGATATCCCACTTTTTGGTGAAAACTCTGATTATTATTATAATATTTATGTTTTATTTAATACGGGGAAGTGGGGTGTTACAATTGGTATCAGAGCAGGTCGGTCCGTCCGGCCAGTGTTGTTGAGTTGAGTTGAGTCTGTCCTTTGGGATGGAGACTGTGTGTTGTTTAACCTGGTGTTGTGGTTTAAATCCCTAGTATACGGCATGTGTGTGAAAACACTGTCGGTACGTGTTTATTTCCTAACCTTGTCTGCAGAAGCAGGAATGATTCCAGTGGGGGAGAAGTGTGTAATTCTCCGGAATGCTACGGTGTGGTGGCTTAGTGTGTTGAGGAATGCTATCATAGTTTGGTAAAGATGGTTTGTACCCCATCAAGATTTCGGCTGTCTATTAACAAATTGAGGAACTGATCACCCTTAATCTCTTGTTAATAGTAGACGGGATTGTGCTGGATGGGATAGACGTGTCTTGCAAGCTTGTGTGGCGTGAGCAATGAATTGTCCTGAGTTAAGCTAAGTGCTTAAGGGATTATTTTGAGGAGTTGGCGTAATACGGTGTTGAGACGTTTATTTTGATGGAAACTTTGAATGAGAAGGAAAGTGAAAAAATTGGGATTTGTCAATTAGTTGAAATTGCCAGAGGTTCCCTGAGGAAGGAAGCGATTTACTATCGGAGTGTGAAGTAAAGCTTACATGTTTATTTTGTTTTTGGGACGAGTCTGATATTGATGACTCCATATTGTATGTTTACGTTGGGGTTGGAGAAGTTGAAGAGTCAACTTGAAGACCCGCTGGGGGAGAGGTTCTTGTTTTGTGTGAGTTTCATGAAGTTTTGGCTTTTGACACCTCAACTGTTTGCCTTCGAAACACCATGAAGATGACATTATTTTTAAAATGTGAGCTTGGATTTTGAATCGTCATGAAATTTTAAGGGGGGAAGTACCATTTTCCTCCATTTCTGGGCAGATTGGACCTTGCTCCGGTGGCTCCTTGCCGAAGAAGACGACCGAAACTAGGGTTCCGGCGTCTGAAGGTCAGGGGCGAGCTGACTTGGCTTTGGCGCCTTCCATTTGAATTTGAATTTATGCGCTGTCTTGTTTTCATTCGCTTTTGTGCATGACTCAGCCTCCACATCAATTAATGAGACAACGTGGCATCAGACTTGGGCGTTGGGCCTTGGTTTTTTACTCTTCACACCCCACTTATTTGGCCCATTTGCGCTCCAAACTTGGATTCAGTTCACTTTCATTTTACTAATACACCCTCTTTGAGTTTTAATTTATTTTATTTTATTTTCTTTCTAGTTTTCATTCAATTGTTTTAAAAATAGTTGTTTAACTTATAAAAATCCCCAAAAACTATTTTCTTAACAGTTTGATATGTTATTTATCTTTTCCATATTTTTATTTTATTTCATCATTTTATTTGAATTTTACAAAGTCAAGGGTTTTATGATGTGAACCTTGTGAGGGATTGAGGCTTCTTTAAGGGTGGTTTTGGACCATGTTTGGTTATTTTGCAATTGATTTTGAATTGGTTTTTCATGTCCCTCGATAAACCCTCGATAAGGTGGAACACCATACCTTCATGGAACTATTTGGTGGTGCCTTGATTGGAACTTGACCATGAGTTTTTGCTTGCTGTTTTATGCTTGATCAAGCTTGCTTTGACATTTTATTTGAGATTTATTGATCTTGTCTTCTATTTTTTTCATAGTTGCTTCAAGTTCAAGTTTTCTTTTGGCATGCTTACAAACTAGTTTGACCTAAAACTTTGGGATATGATCATGAGTGATCCCATATGCCCCTTTTGAGCTTTGTTGATTCATTTTAACATACATGAGGTGCTGTTTCATCTTGTCATAAATCATTTGAGTTTGTAACTTGCATCACAAGTCACCTTTGCATCATGCTTCTCCATTTGTCTTAAGTGTTGAGATTGTGTTAGGACTTTGGTTCCTTCACTTCATATGATCATGCTTGTGCTTCCTTCTTATAACCTTGAGTTTGAGGCTCTCTTCTTATTGTTTTACTTCTGCCCCATGTGGTTTAGACACTTGTTCATGATAATTTGGTGCTTATGTTTGCATTTTGAGTTTGTCATGAACATTGGGTTTGCTTTTGCATTGTTTGTTTGCATTACTTTGTTTGAGTCTTAAGAATTGTTTGGTTGAGATGTGCTTGTGGTGGTGGCTTCCCCACACTTTTTCCTCCCTCTTTTCTTTGTGTGTGCATCTTAGGATAACATCATTTTCTCTTGATGATTGATGGTATATGGTTGTAGGAGTTTATTTCTCCCATTTCATCTCATCTTTCTTGACTTGTTTAAGTCATTCTTTTGTGTCTTCTTTTCTCATCTTCTAAACACTTCAAAACATCTAATAAAGGATAACATGTGTTGTACGCTACGAGCCTTAAGTACTTGGGGAATGATGGTTGGGGGGCCTCCTCTCAACTGTCTAGAGTGTTTAGCGTATGCCCTTTGGGCGATATGGGACGCATTCGCCCTCAAGTCATAGTTTTTAGTGCAACATGAGTTACAAACCTAACTCAGTTCACTTCTTATTTAAAAAACACAAAAAAACATCAAACCTTTTTATCCTTCGAGATTAATTGAAAATCATTTTCAGAAAGAGCGTGTTAAGTCTTGGCTCTACCGCAAATAGGCATCGTCCCTAACTGCTGGAACCACTATTTAACCCTACTCAGTTAAAACACTTGAACCAACCAGTGGTCGTGTCATCCCAAACTACATTTGCTCTGATATCTCATACCAGATGAGGATACGTAGGCACAAGACGACGATGTCTTGGCGAGCAACCTCCTCCCCCTTCACCCGTAGTTTTCGAACTACGTTGACTATGACTTTCCCATTGCACGAGGGAATACGTAGGCATAGGGCGGCGATGTCCTATCGAGTCAGTTCTTTCCGTGTAGTAGCAGTCGTAGATAGTTTGCTTTTCACCCATAGACTAGACAACAAGCATGGATCCCGTTGAGTACAACGGACGTGAGGGGTGCTCATACCTTCCCCTTGCGTAACCGACTCCCGAACCCGAGATTTGGCTGCGATGACCTGTCTTTTCCCTTTTTTGTAGGTTTTCTATGATCGTTTCCTTTCCCTCTCTTTGGGATAAATAACGAACAGTGGCGACTCTTCTGTCCTTGCTGGCCCCCCTTCGCAGCGATGCGACAACTGGCGAATCTACTGGGGAATAATCCCACATACCCTATGCGAGTCAATCCTAGCACTTGTGTGTTCTATCTTTGGGTGTGTATATATGTGTATATGTGTCGCATTTGTACTTTTATTGCATTTTGCATTTTTATTTTCAGCATTCTATATATCATTATTGTTGTGTTGTGGGGTGGGAATGTTCCTCTGTGTGATAAGCCAAAACCCAGGCTTGAGTATAACCTTAGCATTAGAAGTGGAAAGTAGTGATGGACCTGTATGACAGCATGTACTAGTCCTTATGAAATTCGCATTTAGACGAGGTTTCCTTTGAAGACATCTCATCCTGTGCATTGGTCAGGAAGGGGATGTTGAATCTGGAAACTGTCGACTCTGGAGACCGATCATTTGGGAGTCAGCTAAGTGAGGACGCTTCATTCGACTATGATTTCAAACCAGAAATGGTGAACGTATCATCATTTCTCGAATGTCTGTGACGCTGACGGCCGCATAGGATGCCGAACCTTATCAGATTAGGTCCATAACTGTGAGAGGGATTGGGTTATGCAGGAAACCTTGACCTTCAACTTACCCAGTATTCTGGTTTTCTCGTCAGTGTGAACCTTTGATCCATGATACAGTGAGGTCCTTATGTCAGTGATGTGTTATTTCTCGCCAAAGCGAAGCGCTGGTTCATCTCAGTCAGCAGCACAACAATCTTGATCCCCTGTTGCATTTGCATATTCATTTGCATTTTTACATTGACATGTATTTGTGTTTCAGGTGCATTTTCTCCTCTTGATTCTAGTAATCTAATCCACTGCTGACATAGAGGTTTATCTGAAGAAAACAGTTGTGTTCAAGTTTCTAACACCAAATATAGGACCTTTGCTCAGTCTAATCTCTGCAGCTGATCACGGTGTGATGGGAGATTTCAAGAAAGATTATGGGAGGCTTCTGAGTTATGTCTGCAAACCTTCAATGTTTGAGTTAGAAGGTCTTCACACCTTGCTTCAATTCTATGACCCTCAACTGAGATGTTTCACTTTCCCTGGATATATGTCGATGCCTACCTTGGAAGAATTTGCCATGCTGCTAGGAGTTCCAGTTCTAGAACAGACGCCCTTCTATCATTCTAAAGCAGAGCCCGACTTGACAAAGCTTGCAAACTCTCTTCACGTGGATGCATCTGAGTTGGAGGGGAAGATGATTTGGAGGAATGGAATGCTTGGTTTCCCATTGCCTTTTTTGGTGGGTAGAGCTCAACATTTTGCAAAAGAAGGATGTTGGACTGTCTTCAATGCTACCTTAGCTCTCTGCATCTATGGCATAATATTGTTCCCGAATATTCCAGATTTTGTTGACTTGGATGCCTTCCATATCTTCACCTCCAAGAATTCTATGCCAACGCTTCTAGGAGATGTGTATCATTCTGTCCACTATAAGAATGGGAACAAAAGAGGAAAGAGTGTTTTTTTGTTGTGTGCCTCTCTTATACAGATGGTTTATTTTGCATCTTCCTAAGTCTGGTCCTTTTGTTAACATCTTTGGCACTGCTGATTGGTCAGAGAGGCTGATGGGTTTAACTTCTGAGAACATTTTATGGTTCAGTAGAGATCTCTTGGGCGTGGGTTTATTTACAGCTGTGGTAATTTCCCCAATGTTCCTTTGGTTGGGAGGAAAGGTGGCATTAACTACAACCCTGCTCTCGCTATCAGACAGTTTGGTTATGCTCTAAGAGAACCTCTGAGGGAAGAAGAAATACATGAATCTCTGTATTTCACTGGTTTAATTGACAATGAGACATTAATCAGATTGGGAAAAGCTTGGGGTAAAATTCGCCATGAAGGAAAATATTCTTTGGGCAAAAGCAATTCTAAAGCTTACGGACCATACATGGAATGTATCCAGGAGAGAGTTGAGAGACTTTTGTTACCATTTCCAGTCCGAGAACCTTTGTACCCCATGGTGGTTGAAGAACCAATGACAATTGATATTCAGAAGTACAATCAACTGTGGGTTGAAAAAGAAGGACTACGCAAGGCGAATGAAGAATTGGAGAAGGAGATTATCCAGCTTAGGAGTGAGAGGAATCAAGCTACCCATTCATCCAAGAAGCAAACAGAGATAGTAAATAGGATGGGTAAAGAATTGAAAAAAGAGATTAGTGCCCGAGGACGAGTAGGCCAAGATTTGAAGAGTGTCAGTGATGTTCTCAAAGGTAAGAAGAAGGAGTTAGAGAAAGCACATTTAGAGATATCAAAGTTCAATGCCCAATGGAATGTCATGCAAGCTTGCATTTGATCCCAAGTTCCAATCAAGAGGAGCTTTGTACATCAAGATACCATGGTCCAAAAATGGTGGTTTGGACAGTATTTCAAAGCATGACTCATAGGTCATTTTGGCATGTTTCTCCAATCATCCATGGATCATTTGCCTCATTTCCAAGTCATGCATATAAAGTGTCAAATTGTGCACTCCAAACATTACCAAAATGAGGCCAACATGTCATGTACTACAATGGAGTGATTTTGAATTTCTTGCCCAAAGGAGGAAAGGACAAGCAGCCACTACTCTGACCATCAGACTCTCCCTCTGATTTGTATTTCCACTCAAGCAAAACATCCACAATATGCAAGGCAATTCGTGAGGCTCATCATCCACCATTGAGACCAAAAATCATTTTGATCATAACATCTGCACCATTGAAGTTTCACCACAGTAAAAGCCCCCAATTCCATTTTTACTTCATATATAAGCTAAGAGGGAAACCCTAGCATGGAGAGTAGCCATCATTTGAGCAAAAATCAGAATTTGTCATTGTTGATTCTCTCTAGTTTTTCCTTCGAAACACACTCCATATTGAGCCTGTGTGCACCTTGACCCTCACCTGCTCAGATTTTTTTGGAAGATTTAAGGAGTTTTCAAGGCCATTCAAGCTTAGCTCAAGTTTCTACAAGTGCCAAGGAGTTGTTCTGCAGCTTTTGGTGGTGTTTCAACATGCATAGAAGAAGCAGTGGACATACTCCACTAGGTACTTTCTTAAACTTTTTCCCATGATTTTAGGCACATTCTAGGGACATGCTGAGTACATATGAAGTCCTACTCATGTAGGCATTGATTTCATATTGTTTTGTGTGAGTTTCATGAAGTTTTGGCTTTTGACACCTCAACTGTTTGCCTTTAAAACACCATGAAGATGACATTATTTTTAAAATGTGAGCTTGGATTTGGAATCCTCATGAAATTTTGAGGGGGGAGATACCATTTTCCTCTATTTCTGGGCAGATTGGACCTTGCTCCGGTGGCTCCTCACCGGAGAAGACGATCAAAACTAGGGATCTGGCGTCTGAAGGTCAGGGGCGAGCTGACTTGGCTTTGGCGCCTTCCATTTGAATTTGAATTTATGTGCTGTCTTGTTTTCATTCGCTTTTGTGCATGACTCAGCCTCCATGTCAATTAATGAGACAACGTGGCATCAGACTTGGGCGTTAGGTCTTACTTTTTTACTCTTCACACCCCACTTATTTGGCCCGTTTGCGCTCCAAACTTGGATTTAGTTCACTTTCATTTTACTAATACACCCCCTTTGGGTTTTAATTTATTTTATTTTATTTTCTTTCTAGTTTTCATTCAATTGTTTTAAAAATAGTTGTTTAACTTATAAAAATCTTAAAAAATATTTTCTTAACAGTTTGATATGTTATTTATTTTTTCCATATTTTTATTTTATTTTTCATTTTATTTTATCATTTTATTTGAATTTTACAAAGTCAAGGGTTTTATGATGTGCACCTTGTGATGTCTTGTCCATTTGAACCCTAAAATTTATCCCCTATGACCATGGTTTCTCTCTCACTTATGTGAGGGATTGAGGCTTATTTGAGGGTGGTTTTGGACCATGTTTGGTTATTTCGCAATTGATTTTGAATTGGTTTTTCATGTCCCTTGACAAACCCTCGATAAGGTGGAACACCACACCTTCATGGAACTATTTGGTGGTGCCTTGAGTGGAACTTGACCATGATTTTTTGCTTTCTGTTTTATGCTTGATCAAGCTTGCTTTGACATTTTATTTGAGATTTATTGATCTTGTCTTCTATTTTTTTCATAGTTGCTTCAAGTTCAAGTCTTCTTTTGGCATGCTTACAAACTAGTTTGACCTAAAACTTTGGGATATGATCATGAGTGATCCCATATGCACCTTTTGAGCTTTGTTGATTCATTTTAACATACTTGAGGTGTTGTTTCATCTTGTCATAAATCATTTGAGTTTGTAACTTGCATCACAAGTCACCTTTGAATCATGCTTCTCCACTTGTCTTAAGTGTTGAGATTGTGTTAGGACTTTGGTTCCTTCACTTCATATGATCATGCTTGTGTTTCCTTCTTGTTATAAACTTGAGTTTGAGGCTCTCTTCTTATTGTTTTACTTCTGCCCCATGTGGTTTAGACACTTGTTCATGATAATTTGGTGCTTATGTTTGCATTTTGAGTTTGTCATGAACATTGGGTTTGTTTTTGCATTGTTTGTTTGCATTACTTTGTTTGAGTCTTAAGAATTATTTGGTTGAGATGTGCTTGTGGTAGTGGCTTCCCCACACTTTTTCCTCCCTCTTTTCTTTGTCTGTGCATCTTAGGATAGCATCATTTTCTCTTGATGATTGATGGTATATGGTTGTAGGAGTTTATTTCTCCCATTTCATCTCATCTTTCTTGACTTGTTTAAGTCATTATTTTGTGTTGAGTCTCTTATGTTGTTGAGTCTTGTTGCATCATTTGTATTTTCATTTCTTCTTTGCATCTCACATCTCTTGTTTTTGTTGTTCTTTGACTTGTTTAAAGTCAATTTCTTTTCCATTTCATCTGTGAGTGAATTATCTGTTGTTTACTTGGACCTTTGGCCATGATCCCCTTAGGATTCCTAGTCCCTCTGTTTAATATGGGAGTAGGAGAGACATTAGGTGTTAAATCCTTTGCATGATAACATTAGGATAGTTTCTACCCTCTTAATCCCAACTTTATGAGCATTGTGTATGATAACATTAGAGTCCAGTTTCCCCTTAGTTTGTGTCTTCTTTTCTCATCTTCTAAACACTTCAAAACATCTAATAAAGGATAACATGTGTTTTACGCTACGAGCCTTAAGTACTTGGGGAATGATGGTTGGGGGGCCTCATCTCAACTGTCTAGAGTGTTTAGCGTATGCCCTTTGGGCGATATGCGACACATTCACCCTCAAGTCATAGTCTTTAGTGAAACATGAGTTACAAACCTAACTCAATTCACTCCTTGTTTAAAAAACACAAAACAAAAACATCAAACCTTTTTATCCTTCGGGATTAATTGAAAATCATTTTCAGAAAGAGCGTGTTAAGTCTTGGCAATACCGCAAACAGGCATCGTCCCTAACTGCTGGAACCACTATTTAACCCTACTCAGTTAAAACACTTGAACCAACCAGTGGTCGTGTCATCCCAAACTACGTTTGCTCTGATATCTCATACCAGATGAGGATACGTAGGCACAAGACGGCGACGTCTTGGCGAGCAACCTCCTCCCCCTTCACCCATAGTTTTCCGAACTACGTTGACTCTGACTTTCCCATTGCACGAGGGAATATGTAGGCATAGGGCGGCGATGTTCTATCGAGTCAGTTCTTTCTGTGTAGTAGCAGCCATAGATAGCTTTGTTTTCACCCATAGACTATACAACAAGCATGGATCCCATTGAGTACAACGGACGTGAGGGGTGCTCATACCTTCCCCTTGTGTAACCGACTCCTGAACCCGAGATTTGGTTGCGATGACCTGTCTTTTCCCTTTTTCGTAGGTTTTCTCTTATTGTTTCCTTTCCCTCTCTTTGGGATAAATAACTAACGGTGGCGACTCTTCTATCCTTGTCGACCCCCCTTCGCTGTGATGCAACAACATGGATCTCAAGATCAAGGAAGAGGTTGAGAAACAAATCGATGTGGGCTTCTTGGCAGTCTCTAAATATCCTGAATGGGTGGCTAACATTGTACCAGTGCCCAAAAAGGATGACAAGGTTAGAATATGCGTAAATTATAGGGATCTTAACAAAGCCAGTCCAAAAGACGACTTCCCCTACCACATATTGACACCTTGGTGGATAACACAACCAAGTTTGCATGGTTTTCATTTATGGACGATTTCTCCAGTTATAACTAGATAAAAATGGATCCAGCTGACATGGAAAAAATGACATTCATCACCCCCTAGGGCACTTATTGTTATAAGGTTATGCCTTTCGGTCTGAAGAACACTGGAGCTACATACCAACGGGCCATGGTAGCATTATTTCATGATATGATGCACCAAGAGATTGAAGTCTATGTCAATGACATGATTGCTAAATCTCAAAGCAAGGAAGATCACCTTGAGCACCTGTTAAAATTGTTCAAGAGGCTTAGGAAGTATCAGTTGAGACTGAACCCCGCCAAGTGTACTTTCGGGGTAAGATCTGGCAAGTTACTCGGTTTCATTGTTAGTCAACATGGAATCGAGGTAGACCCCGAGAAGGTACGAGTCATTCAAGAGATGCTTGCACCACAAACCGAGAAGCAAGTTAGAGGTTTCTTCGGAAGGTTGAATTACATATCTAGATTTATCTCCAACCTAACTCCTACCTGCACGCCAATCTTTAAGTTGTTACGAAAAGATCAAGCGGTAGTATGGAATGAGGATTAACAGGCAGCATTCGAAAAGATCAAAGAGTATCTCCAAGAGCCTCCTATATTGATCCCTCTTGTACCTGGAAAACCGCTCTTCATGTACATGATGGTGCTTGAAGAATCAATGGGTTGCATTTTGGGTCAAAAAGATGAGTCAGGGAAGAAGGAGCACACAATCTACTATCTAAGCAAAAAATTCACCGATTGTGAGAGTCGTTACCCTCCATTAGAAAAAGCTTGTTGCGCGCTAGCATGGGCAACCAAACGTCTAAGGCAATATATGATTTGCCACACTACTCTATTGATATCCAAGATGGACCCAATAAAGTATATCTTTGAAAAGTCTGCTCAAACAGGAAGGCTCACTCGTTGGCACATGCTCTTGTCAGAGTATGATATCCAATATGTTGCTCAAAAATCAATAAAAGGAAGTGTCTTGTCAGACTACCTTGCTGAGCAACCTGTTGAGGATTACTAACCGCTCAAGTTCGACTTTCCTGATGAAGATGTCATGTTTCTTTACCATATTTCCATTTTTTGTTCCAAATTGTAATTATTCCATGGGGCTTTGCCTTCACAAGTTTCCATCGTCAATAAAATCAGATTTAGGACCAATCCTTGTTTGTGCTCATTTTATGCTCTACTTTCTTTGTTATGCAAACATCACTTATTCATTAATAATGATTTTTGAAAACAAAAGTTTTATTTTGAAACTAAAATTGTTTTAAAATTGACAAGCAAATTATACTATCGATTGTGACATGATAATGTGAAATTAAACTCCTCTCATAAGGGCAGAACAGTCGAAACCTTGATATCTATCTTATGGCAGCATGAGGTCTAAAAACGTTTCACTCCCCATGCCGTCGTGTTATGAAATTTTGATCGTCTCCAAGCAGTTGTTTTAACGATAGCATTGAAGTAGTGACTTCTCTCGCCAGCAAGTTCGCAAGAAAAGAGACCGCTTCCCCAAAAGAATCACCAGATGATTAATATCGCTCTCTAACGATGGAATTCAGTGTGATTTTCTTTGTTTCCCATATGATAGATCTCTATCTATCTTTTGTTTCCTTCCACCGCGAGTCGTTCGACATTGCATTTGCATCATACCTTTAGCATACACATTTTTCAGCATACCTCTTACTCTGGTCTGTTCTGGCTAAGGCCATTTTGGGTTGGTTTGTTCGGTTCTCCTTTGTCAGGAGTATGTCGGGTGTTTCTTCCCTAGTAGTTACTGGATGTCATCTTGAGATCCTTTGGTCGTCACCAAACTTTTTGCTTCAGACCTGTTGTCACGGGCTTACCTTTTGATTGTTACTTTAACTTTTTCAAGTTATCTGGAGTAAGTATTATTGTGATAAATGGTTATATCCCAGTAAGTCTAGTTGTAACTAGAAATATCTGTTACTATTTATTGGTGTTTACCAAGATGTTAGTTGTTACTAATACCACAATTTTTCTTTGAGACCCGATGTTTACCTGAGTCTAACCCCAGCTGATGTTCTGTTAGTTAACCGACTCTGTTGAGACATAGTAGCTACTATGTTTTCAAAATCCAATTGTTATTGGTGCAAGATATGGTAGTTACCTATATCCCCATTAGAGTCCAGTAGTTACTGGCATTGTTTTTTAAATCCAATTGTTATTGGTATTTTGATTTGGTTGTCACCAATTTTTCTCAAAAGTCCAGTGGTTACTGGCGTTGCTTTTTAAACCCAATTATTATTGGTATAAATCATGGTCGTTATCCATTTTCCCAGTTAAGTCCAGTAATTACTGGCATTACTTAGTAGATCCAATCGTTATTGGTGTGATACTTGGTTGTCACCAATCTTTTTTCTAAAGTCTAGTCATTACTAGCATCATTTAAAGCCTGTTGGTTATTGGAAATGTTCACCTATCTCTAATATTAGGATGGTGAGGTGTTACCGATATCCCCGGTGAAGCTTAGAATGGTTGTTTATAACCAATATCTGTAGATATCCCCAATAGAGTCTTGGAAGATCTAGTAAGTTACTAGCATCCTCGGCGAATTTAGTTTTGCCTCCAGTTGTTCCCTGAAGATCCCATTTGAACTCTTCACTATAAGGAAATCCTCTGTTTTTGATTTCATCCCCAGGGAAGATCTTTCTCCTCTCTGGATTCCCCAGGAAGTCTAGTTGTTACCAGCTCCCTGTTAATCTTGCTTAACTGGTTATCACCAGATTCCCCTGAGAAGTCTAATCATAACTAGCAATAGGTCGCTCGCTGACCCCCATCTGATGCTGCTGATTGGTAGTTACCAAACCTTAGTCGTTACTAATGTTGCAGCTTACCCTCGAGATCTGGTGTTTATCTGAATCTATCTCCCAATCGGTGTATCGTTTGGTAATCAACTCGGCTAGAGACCAGTTGTTACTGGAATCCTTCCTAAAACCCAATCATTATTGGTATCATTGATTTGGTTGTCACCATATCCCCTTTGAGGTCTAGTCATTAATAGCACTCCCCAGAGAGTCCAATTGTTATTAGCAAATTTCATCCAACCCTATTATATTCTGTGAATGTTGTTTGTTATCAACATTTCCCCAGAAAGTCCAGTGGTTACTGGCATTGTTTGGCAGTTGTTTCAACCATCTATGTTGTGTTTCTTAGATTATTAGTTGTCACCGATATCTCCCTAGTGAATCCCTGGGTCTCCCCAGCAGGCCTCAGAGGTCTAGTATTTTCTAGCGTCCCCGGTGAGTCTGGTCTTGTTTCTAGTTCTTTCCTGAAGATCCCGTTCGAACTCTTCGTTGCAAGAAACGCCCCCATTTGATTGTTTCCCAATAAGAACCATGTCTCTGGTCTTTTGCATCCCTCAGTCATAGTTTGAGTCTGTTGACTTTTGTCCCTTTGCGTGACTTCTCATTTGTATCTTCCTTAATGCATTTCCCTAGTGGAGATTTTCATTTCCCTAGTGGAGATTGGCCTTTTCCCCAGTGAAGATTTATCTTCCCCGGTGGATCTTGTGTCCCCTGTATGGAGGATCCCCTTGAAGTGACATCATTAGTCATGTCAGAACTATTGATTAGTTTCACTTCAGATCTCTCCCCAGTGTATCTGTTCCCTAGCGAGTGGTTACTCGTTGTGTCGTTCTTCTTTTTTTCTTTTGCTCGTATGTCAGCATATTTCTTGCGCTTCAGCATCATGAAGCATCTTTTTTTAGAATTCATGGCATTTCAGCATTTGTCCTTTTGCATACCGTCGTATCTAAGGGACAAAATTTCTGATTTGCTATATTTAAATACCTTTCACCATGATTCTATGGAGATTGTCATCTCTCGTGGCCATCTGGTAAAGATATTTAAATAGGGGCAACTGTCATACCCTAAATTTTGAATCCTAGATCTCATCAGAATTCTAGGAGCATTAACATTGATTATCTAACCTTAACCTATTTCAAGTTTGTCTTTGTCAAGATGCAGATGAATTAGGGTTCCATATAGTCAAGAAAACAGGGTTTCTAGGGATTGATCAGTTAAGGTTTTGGATTGATCCTCCACGTAAAAAGTCTCTATATCATCAAGGATATCACATGTGATCAAGAATAAATCCAATTTGAGGTTGTCACCAAGAGAATGGAAGCAGTGTAGTGCAAGAAACCTAATCAGGGTTTCTTGTTGGAAAAGTTAATTGTGGTTTAACTTTTGCTCCAGAAGGTTTTCCAATAAGGGAATTGTGTTCCATAAGGCTCATATGACCCAATGAAGTCTACCCAAGAAGTTTCAAGGCCTCATGGAACCCAAAACATCAACAGTCGATCCCGAGGTTTTCAATTGTTCGGTTCGTCTATCAGAAAAGTCAACTGTTTGACCAACAGGGTTTTTACCCCAAATTAAAAGCCAATATTGTTTCCAACATCATTTCACATATAATTATGAAGTTTGGTGGAGATTTAATCAAGAATTTACAGATAACTTGCAAATCAAGAAATAAGGGTAAGTGAAAAATCCCTAATTTTGATCAAACTTCAAATGGTCAAAACTTCCTAACCATACATCCAAATGGAGTGGTTCTAAGCTTGTTGAAAAGGTCTTAAGGAGACTTAAAAAAGTGTCCTACTTAACCCTGAGCAAAAAATGAATGGATTTGGATTTATGAATCCATCAAGTTGTGAAGGATTTTAAACACTTATAAATTTTGAGGTTTCTTGACTTGTAAGTCAAGAATTCAGCATTTTCACAAGGGGTTTTGACCTAGTTTCAAGTGGAATGAGTTCGTAACTCAAATATTAATGTTGTAGTACCTAATGAGGGTTTTTTAAAAAGTAAAATTGGGTTCCATAACTCCTCATGGTTAGGGAGAATCAAATCTCACAATTTAGCAAAAACTCACTGCTGCAAAATCAACTCAGCATGGATGTCTTGATTCCAAAGCTTCCCAAATCAATACTAATCATGGTTTAAGCCTAATTTCTGATCTTAACATTGCTAATGGAATTTTTTAGCATCATAACCCACGAGCTTGGCACAACAAATGAAGAAACTCATTGTTTAATGCAAGTTGCAAGAATGAATAGTGAAGAAAGAGAAAAATGGTGACTGCCATCATCAAACCGCCAACTATGCTGCAACAGGTCACCTCCTATCCCCTAAAACATGATGAAAATGACCTATAGGGCATGAAGAAGCTTTTAGTAGAGTTTCTTGAGGTCAGAAATGGAGATATGCATTGATTGACACAAAGATTTTAAAGTTACAAGGCCAAAATTAGCATTTGGTTCCAATCTGCCCATGCCTCTCCTTCAAGACTCTTGCCTATAAATAGAAGCTCATTATTACATCCCAAACACACCAATTCCTTACTAGAAACCATCTAGAACTCTCTCCCCCACTCAATCACCAAGTTTGTGCAAGTTGCCACCAAATTTCCAAAATCTCCCAAAATTTCTTTTGCATTTTCACTTCCAAAACCTTTTCCAAAAACATTCCAACTCAAAAAATTCCAAACACTTCACAAATGATGTGTTAGAGCTTTCCAATACCTCACTTTAGCTAGAAAACCATCCAAGCTAAAAGTCAACTTCCAAAACCTCATTTGTTGATTTTTTTGCATTTGAAGGACAACTTTCAAACTATTGCATTTCCTTGAGTTCCAAGACCATTCAAACTTCATATTGGACATATAAAAGCTTTCCATAAGTGATTCACACTTCTGTAACAAGATTTGAGCATGTTTGT
Organism: Lathyrus sativus; assembly: GCA_963859935.3. NCBI lineage: Eukaryota > Viridiplantae > Streptophyta > Magnoliopsida > Fabales > Fabaceae > Lathyrus > Lathyrus sativus. The sequence goes on from OZ012738.1 coordinate 261,435,435, forward strand.
TGTGGAAATCTTTGGGTTTTTTTTTGGTGTTTTCTTAACTATCAAGGAATTCTGTCCACTAGCTTTCTTGGAGGTTGCTTTGAGCATCTTAACATCATCCTTGGAGCATTTTTAGACCATCCAAGAGCTTGTAAGATCTCTGGCTTTCTTGATTCCCAAGTTTGCATCACAAGGCTACAAGAGGTAAGCCTAAAACTTGCATTTCTCATGCCACCTTGAGTTCAAACCATGATTTTGTATTGAAAATTTCTTAGACATGTTTTATATATGTTATATGTCATGCATGAACCATTTCTTGCAGCAAAATATGTGTCTTTAAGTCTGTCAAGATTCAGGTCACAAACTAGGCCCAACCTAGTCACATTTTGCATTTTGATTCCAATCTGCCAAACCGCTTGTGCATTTCTTGATTTCTCTTGTGCCAACCTCTATATATGATGTATGTGTAATGTTTATACACTTGTTTCACAAAGCACACCACTACACAACACTGTCCACATGTTCTTGCATTTGGTTGTCACCAAACTTGTTCTACCATTGATGCTATCGGGTTTTCTTGAGGGTTCATGGTATGGAAAAACAAATTGTACCATTGAATTACTTGTTCAAAAATACAAAATTTTCACTTTTTTTCGCCTCATTTGATTAAGATTTGACTGAGTTCCACTTCTTCATGCAAATGACCTTAAGTTGCCTTACCTTGCCTTAACCTAATTTTGCCCTCTTGGTGCACCAACTTTCCATGATCATAACTTGCTCATTTTATGCTATTGATGCCATTATTTTTGAAAAATACTCCTTAACATGTCTATTTTCATTGAGTGAATAAAGAATTCAAGGATTGTTATCCTAGAAATACTTTGGTCCACTTGGATAGCATGTGCTTCTTAGGGTTTTTCCATGGTGTTCTTGAATGTTTTCCAATATGCAACTTGATTTTTCTTGTGATATTTGTCTTGTATGATTCATATGTGTTTTTTTTTAACATTTTTAATTATTCAAAGTTGTTTGATTCATTGCCTTGCTATGTTCATGTTTGCTTTTGTGAATGCATACATGTGAAAATGGCCTGTTGAACTTCATCTCTAACTTATACCATGATTCTTGATGATGTGACCTCTTGAATATGTTTATCATGCTTCATTCTACTTGTTTATATGTCTTTTTAGAACCATAGCATGTTTAGGGTTTGTTTCTTGCCTTTGTGAATGCTTAAATGTGAATGGTAAACCTTGAACTTCTTTGTGATTCATAACATGATTCTTGATGTTGTAACTTCTTGAATATGTTTTCCATGCCTCATTCTAATTTTTTTATGTGTTTTTTTAGAACCATAAGATGCTAGGATTTGATTGTTGACTTGGTTGTTACCATTAAACTTGTTTACTTTTCCCCTTGAAATCATTGAACACATGTTTGAACTGTTGTAACATTCCTTGTGTTTTTGTTTGTTTGATTGTTATTAATACATGTTTAGATGGTCTTATGTTGTTACATTTGATCTCATTTGATCCTTATAACATACTTGCTTCAATTTTTAACTTGTTTGCATCAATCTTATTTGAATTTTGTGGATGAACTTGTTATTGTTACACATGTTCTTTACTTGCATTGATGGTTGTTACCTCTGTGTCTTCATGTTGATCTTGACCATTATTCATGTGTTGTTACATTTTCTTGCTTATTTTCTTTAACTTTGTTAAGCCTTCCCCAAGTGATGGAACTTGTTAGTTCTCATCCAGTTGCCTCATCTTTCAAATATTCCAAAGGAAAGTTTATCCAATGACCTCCAGGGTCATAGGTGCTCTCTACCATCCCTTTGACTTTGTTAAGTCATCTTGAACCCTAGGTTTGTTAAGTTAGAACCTACTAGCCATTAGAATTTTCTTAATTCTAAAAGACCCACCTTTACTAGGAGTGTTCTTCAACAAGAACCCTAGGTTAGAGTTTGTCAACTCTATGTAAGGATCATTATCATGATTACTTACTCCCTCATAGCTTTCATCAAAGTCAATATCCTTAAGTGTACAACTTAGAATAGAGAGTTTTGTTAAACTCTATACAAGCATTATTATGTTTGTTCCCCTTTGAACCTTGATCATAATCAAGTATTCATCCACCCTTAGTGAGGTGAACTATGGTTGCTCTGATTCCATCCTAGTCAGGATACATAGGCATAAGATGTGATATCTTTGCGAGAAAACTTAGAATTATCTGTAGAGCTTTACCCCAACCTTGATCCCAAACCATAGTAAGTAACCTAACATACAAACATACAAAAGGTTCCTGTAGAGTACTACAGATGTTTAGGATGTGAAATACCTACCCTAGGCATAACCAACTCCCGATCCCCGAATCTTTAGCGTTGTTGTTACATCATGCAAAAGGTATTTTTTTTCTTTAACCTTTCCTTTGGATAAGTCAAAGTCCAGTTGTGAATTTAATGAATTAAGATTCAAGTTAGCCAATAGCTTGACATCACGATTCTCACTGCAACAACGACTCTGTGTCTTCGCTGGGTGGTTTTTGCAGTAGCGACATTAGTTAGTAGGATTGTATGCTACTAACTATGAAATACTAGATTCATGCATGAATAAGTCTTTGATTGATTACATGAGTGTCTGTTTTGTTTGGAGCAACTGAATGGATTATATGTAAGCATCTAAATGCTAATGCTTTTGATTAATACTGCTACAGGGGCTTAACTCTGATACATGGAAGCTGAAACAGGTTAAATGTTATGAAGATCCAGTACATCTACTGGCTATCACTTTTTTTTATTTAAGAAGTATTGTTTATCTTGAAGAGTTGTTTTCCATATTTTTCTAAAGGGGGAGATTTTTGTTCCCATTGGATTGGTCTTTTGGATTGGTTGTATATAGCAAAACAACACCTTGGGTAAGTGTCCAAGTGTTTAGGATCGTCTAGCTTACTAAAGTTGTATGAAACTGGAAAAGGGACACATGCTAAGCGCGATGCTCCAACATGTTCGTACGACATATGGACCTTGAGCAACAGGCACTAAATTGTTGTATTTTAATAGAATTTTTATAGAATACTCAGTTATGTTTTATTTCTTTTGGTTTAACAATATGATTATATGATTTGTTGGACAACCGTGAAGATCAAATCTGATTTAAATGAGATTTATATTTGAATTTGTAACAAACCAAATCATATCTTACTATTGGAGATATTCAAGGAGTAAATCAAATATCCAACCTATTCTGCAAAGATTTTGGACAAAAATAATACAGATCCACAAGGAAAAATCTTAGAGTTATTTTTCTATATAAGGAGCTCAAACCAACATTGGAAAACAGGCATTGACATTGAAGATTTTAGAGTGCTAGGGTTTATAAGAGTCTTTGTTATGTTTATGTACATCTCTATGTTTAAGTAACTTGGTATAGAAGGTTTGTCTAGTTAAGCTGTAAATTCAACATTGTTATGTGTGAGTGTACTTTTAGATTTTGAATGATTTCAAAACGAGGATAGTGTAGCGTTGTGTATATTAGACGATATCTTCCCATTCTAGATGAGCATCTTAGTATTAGAAAGAATTCAAATTATTTAGAAAAGGAGTTTACATTCTACATGAATTAAAAACTTAGTTCTTGCAAAAAATGCATTGAAAAACAAGTATTTAGGTGGTCAACACATTTCAAGTTGACACATGCGTAAACAAGTCGACCTATATAAGTTTCAACTTCAGTATAGGTCGACACATGGTCATTTCAGGTCGGCTCCCACGGATCAATATTAAAGCCTATAGCCACTGCCTTGAGGTCTCCTCACTTAGGTCGACACGTGGTCGAAACAAGACCTTCACACTATGACCTAAAACCTTCATAGGCCGACTCGAGTACCTTCATAAGCTGACCTATTACTTTCATTAGCCGACACATACGATGCCTATTTTAAAAAATTTCATTTTTACTCCATCCAATTGCATTCCTTTTGCTCATTTTCTCCCATACTTATATATACTCATAATTGCATCATATTCTAGTAAGTTACTAGTGTAAAACCAAAATGAAACCAGAATTACAAAGCATTCTAATCGTCTTGAATCTCCCTTTTATGCATACATGCAATCAAACTACACATAATCATTTTTTTTATTGGGTGACCATCTAGATTAGGGTTGATAATGTCTAATTAGGTTGGTGTAACCAAGAATATTGGGTTAGGATCTTTGTGAGTTTTAAATAAGAAAACCAAGTTGAGATTTTACTTCAAGATTATTATGATTCGAAGGTTCTGGACAAGATCACATAAATATGGATTCGACTGAGTGAAGGCCTTGAGACAAGGTGGATCTTTGCAAGGGAGTAGAGCGAGACGGTGAATCATGTTCTTGAATCTTGGATTCAACAAGTGTGTGTTAGGGATTAATTCGACCGAGCGAAAACCTTGAAGACGAGGAGGTCTTGCAAACAAGTAGTCAAGAACTGGTGGAAATTAGCAACATTATTGGTGACTTGATCAAACTTTGATCAAGGGTTTGGAAGTGGTAAAATCAACAACAAACCATAGGGTTTGTAGGGGTTAGAGTTCTTCATCTATTGTATAAACATTTTTGAAAAGATAAGGTTAATTGCAAATATCTCAATTCGATTTCGAATTAAGGGCAGACGTACCAATAGCGAGGCCAATTGGGGAACTGCCTAAACAAATCTTTATGTCTATCTCTCTTTCTCTATATATCTTTTTAATTGTTGTTCTTATAAATTATCGAGTTCATTGTTGTTTTGATCAATTCGTTTGGAAATTGTTTTTCAATTATCTTTTCAAAATGTTGTTGATATAATCATAATCACTTTGATTGTAATTGATTTTTAACATCAACAAAACAAATTGAATTTCAAAACGTTATCGATCACACACAAAGTGTTAGATAAATTTCCTTTGATTATTTTAATTGATTTTTGTTCATTTGAAATAAGCTCTCTGCATAGCTTATCATTTAATTGATTTCTGAATTAATTGTTGTTGAACAATTTATGTTCATTATCATCCAATTAGTTTATGTTACGCATATCTGAGCTTTTCGATAGTAGGTTCAGTTAGATGATTTGATTCAGGTTGTTTCCATTATGACATAAAACTTTTGAAAACTATTTTTGTCAAATGTTTTATTTTTAAATTTATGATATATTAACCCCCTCCAGATTGAAGTCTATCATCTAAAATTATGTACACTTATATGTTTCAGTAACTTGGTATAGAAGGTTTGTCTAGTTGAGTTGTAATTTTCAACATTCTTTCATCTTGTTAGATTGGAGTTGATCACTAGGGTTTAGTGATTGTTTTCACTTGTCACAGGTTGTGTGACAAAGAAGAAAGTGAGTAAGTTCTCATATTTAGGGTGATGCTCTAAATAGGAAGTCATTGGGTACTGTTAGGAAGAGGCATTGAACAACATAGGGTTTTTTTTGTAAGTCTATCTATACTAAGCTACTAATCATGATTTTCCTATCTTGGGTTGTAGACTCAGACCCCTAGACATAGGTGTACTTTCATTGAACTGGGTAAAATATTGATTATGTTCTTTATTGCTTTTTCGCTCCATCATCTAGTACTTCTTATTGTAGTGGTTATGGTGTATCTTGTCGAAACTGGTTGTTGAAGCATGAAGTTTGACATCTGCCCCATGAGGGTTAAAATTTAACATGCTTTCGAAATTACCAACAATCTGCCGGTCTCTCACTAAGAGTTTAAGTAAAATAGATAGACTAAATAAAATGATATATGGAACTGAAATTGAAACTATGTACAAAATTAATATTTCAACTAACGACTTAGGCCTTTACGTATAGAGTTCTAATATATCTTCTTTCATTGGGTGAAATGTGTCTCATCCAAAAATTTTAACGTTTTAACTTTTCTTTTCTCTTCAACAACCTTTGAGCAGCCAATGAATTGCCATAAATTTAACGGATGAGTGTGATTCGCCTAATTATTTTGCCCTATTTTGGACCCTAACTTTCTGCTCTAATTTTTTTGGTCGATGATTTATTCACCCAACGTATTTGGCTTGATTATGTCCTTCAATATTTTGGTTCTTTGCTCTATTTGGCTTGAAATTTGATCCTTTATTCAATGCTTGCAATCCATATATTTAAAAGGTGATAAAATAGGAATAATGCATTATTTTAGGATAAAATTCAGATTAAGTATAAATTAGGGGGGTGTTTCTTATTACTTTGTTTGCAAGTAATCTAATAAATGTGTAAAAATAATAGTGATCAACCGTTAAAATACACCTTTATCAACTCCCCTGTAACTTAACATTTTGTTTGCCTTCAAAGAAAAGTATAGTCAGACATCACACAATTATCATCAACACACGATCTCAATGACTTTTGGTTTTCAAATAAAACATGTTTTTCTATTAACTTGCATGGATTTGTTAACAACTTAATTCAAAACAAAGCATTTACATTAAGTTCTAAACCATGTTGAAATTTTCATTAGCAATCATTAACTCAAAAATAACAAAATAAACTAACGACCCTGAAAGACATGTAACACATTGTCGCTACGCGAAAAATGACACAGAGTCGCCACCGGATTTTATTTATCCCACGGAGGGCAAGGAAAATAGCGATAAAACCTTTGGGAAAAGAGCGTGGTCATCGCAACCAAGTCTTAGGGTTCGGGAGTCGGTTATGCGAGGGGAAGGTGTTAGCACCCCCTCGCATCCATCGTACTTGATGGGAACCTCCTAGGTTATTTAACGTGAATGGGTGTTTTTATTAAGAGTTTGCTTGCTTAAGGAAAAGAGGGGTTGGTTTATTTATTTTAATGCTCGCCAAGGATTTTGGCCCTTGTGCCTACGTATCCTCACTTAAAATAAGTGAAGAATCAGAGCTCCGTAGTTCGGAGGCTTGTGAAATTGTTGTTTGTTGGTTGATTTTATACCTTGAAAAAGGGTTTTTGGATTGATGCCCTAAGGCGAAAATAGGTTTGATGAGTTGATGTTATTTTTAAGTTTCTTAAGAGAAATTGTTCTTGATTAGGATTATACACAAAAGAATTTGGATAGAAATGAATGTTTCAAATAACTAAGTCGAGCGCCTTGTATCCAAAACATTCGGAACGAGTGTAGGAAGACTCCACTCTCATTCCTTTTCCACCACTTTAAAGTCCATGGTGTATAGTCCTAATCATATATTTATTGTGTTTTGGATTTTTTTTATTGAGAAAATGATCACTTGATGTTGGATCAAGGTTTATTGTTTATGAAAATGAACTTGAAGTGATACAGACATGGTTGGTGGCGATGCACAAGGCAATCGACTTATACGGGTGAAAATGGCTCGATAAAATCAAGAGTTTACTTTTAAAAAGGTTTTTTGGAATCAAAGGTCAACAAGGACCACAACAACATTCACATACGAAAAACATACAAACATATCGGGTTAGTCGCATAAAAAAATCGAGACATGCAAAAAAAACGGTGGTGTGACACGGGCGGCCGTGTTGTGTGACACGGGCGGCCGTGTTGTGTGACACGGCCCGTGTCACAGGGTACATGCAAAGAGGATTTTTGGGTCTTGACAGAGGTGCAACACGGGTGGCCGTGTTGTGTGACACGGCCCGTGTCATAAAGTCTGGGAGAAAAATGTTTTTGAGGCCAAACAGAGGTGCAACACGGGTGGCCGTGTTGTGTGACACGGCCCGTGTCAGGGGTCCAGGGCATTTTACACGTTGAAACCTCAAACAGAGGTGCAACACGGGCGGCCGTGTTGTGTGACACGGTGTTGCACCCCAAAATTTGACCAACATTTATTTACCCATCAAGTGTTTTAAGGTTGATACCTTTGTCAGAAAGCTCAAGAGATCCTCAGAGGAATTGGTTGAAACCAAGGTTGTGTGCCTCATAACTTGAGAGTTGTGGGAGCTCCTCAGATGATTCTGAGACTATGAGGATGGACTTGAAGCTTTGAGAAAGCTTATGAGATGTCTTGAAAGCCATCATGAAGCCTAGAGAGGTCATTGTACCAGAATTCAGAAGATTCAACCATGAATGGTGGAATTAGGGTTTGACTGGGTCAACCCTAGGTCAACTGAAGATTTGGAGAGGGTTGAGACCTAATACAAGATCCATGTGATCATGGAATGATGTATTGAGATACTATAAGGATTATTCCTAGACCAACTCATCATGATTGAGGAGTTTGAGAAGTTTTAAGCTAGGGTTTCTAAGGATTAACAGTGTAAAATCCCCTAGTTTGATCCCTATCTTCAAGGCAGTTTAGCTCAAGATGTGATTGTCATCTCATCTTCCCCACAACATGAATGTTGTATAGCTTTTTCTTAGCTTTAATTTGAGTAGTATAAGTCCTTGATAGGATTTGCAGAGCTCAAGTTATGGTTTTGACAAATTACAGGTCATCTGAGGTATGTGAATCTGGGTCCTTGAAAGTCACCCAACTTGCAGACAACTTTTGCCCTAGTAGGATGATTCCTATCGATTCTTGGTCAACATGAATGTTGAAGAAAATCTTCTTAGCTTTCTATAGAGTACTATAAGTCCTTGATAGGATTTGTAGAACTCAACTTATGGCTTTGACAAGCCAGGGGCATTTTGGTCACTTGGAAGTTATAGGTCATTTCAAGCATAAGGCCATATCTCCTACTTCCAAGCTTCAAATGGAAAAACCTTCAACATCAAACTTTCTTAGAATGATTTTTTAAGGCTAGTAGGGAGGTCATGAGATGTTTAAAAGGCTCATATCAAAAAGTGATAAAAATGGCCTAAAAATGAGGCATAAGTTAATTCAAGTGAATTTGAAAAATGGAAATCCCAAGTTATAAGTCCAAACCATGTCATGTAATAGGTCATTTTGACTCCAAATGACATTCTAAGAACAATGGTTCAGCCACAAGTTTGATTTGAGGCTTGAATCATAGGGTTGCTTTGGAAAAGTCTTACTTGCATAATGGGGTACCAAACCAAAACTAAAAAAAAACTCAATAAACAAGGAAGATATGCATTGTATCTCATCTTAGATCTCATGTAAGGAGAAATTCAAGTCAGAAACCAAAGATTACAAGGGTTTGGCATGAGATACCATATTATGAGAAATGAAAATACAAAATACCATTGCATGAAAAGATCAAATTCTCATGGGAAGGTTCTAGATGATTCTAGGGGGTTCTAGACTGTTCTAATCCATTCTATATAATCATTGTGACTTGCATTGAGGCAAGGTTGGTGTTAATTGGTGTAGAGAAGTGAGATTGAAATCCAAAAAGCTCCATTGCAAATTACATTCAAACTCTTGATTCTTCTTCATTGCAATCCATTTTTTCTCCACAAACTTTCTCCATACATATTTCTGAGTGTGTTCATGCTGAGTTGAGATTCCATTGATGAAGAACTGAAGGTGTTCCATTGGAAATTGCAAGGAAGCCATTGCCATTGGATCTTGAAGTACAAGCTTGCTACATCAAATCTTTTGCATACAGAGGAAGATTCATCATCCAAGGAGTGTTCTTGAAGAGTTTCAAGCCCTGAATTGAAGATCTTCATCACCTACCATTTCAAGAAGCCAGGTATGCAAAACCATTTCTACACCCTATTCTAGGCATGGCTAGGGTAAATTATTAGTGTAAAACTGCTAGAGACAATTAGGGGATCATTTCTGATGAGTTTAAGATCAATTGGTGAAGTTTCAACTATGGAGGTCAATTCTTGGATGAGCTAGAACGTGTGATTTAATGAGTTACAATGCAAGATTATTAGTTAGTTTTGATTGGTATAACATGAGGATCATTTTTATGTAAAGAAAGTTGAGTTTGGTTGAGGTCGAAAGTTGATGACATTTTGAGTTCAATATGGTTTCACATTCGGGTTTGAACATAGAGAGTGTTTCAATGAAATCTAAGACCACAGTCGTGTTCAGCTTGGAAAATAGGTCAAGATCATATTTTATTTTGCTAAAATGGATGGAGAAACGAGGGCATACGATGAGGTGTAATTCTGTGCATGGAAGATGTATTTTAATGGAGGTTTTGCAGAAACCCTAGTCTGAGGAAGAAGATAACTCACCAGCCGTTGGATACGCGCGGACCTGTTGACTGGGAAAGAAGATCCAACGACTTGCATTTCATTTCGCGTTTTGGAGGGAGTCTGGGCAGCGAAACGTTGCGTTTCACTTAAAGCCAATTCTGGGCTTAAGTGAAATTCCTATACCCACCCCCTATCAGGCCCATTGCAATTTTAAACTGATTTTCTTTCATTTCTGCACCGCTCATTTTTTCTTTTTCTTGTGATTTTTAATTGTTTTCTGAATCATCATTGGGCCCAGGCGCGCTTGTTATGCGCACCCCCCAGTCTGGGCCCAGCAATAGAATAAACTGAATATTATTACTATCTGCACCCATTTGCATATTGTCATTTTATTTTCACTCCAAATTTTCTCAAGCTTTAAAAAATCATAACAAATTGAAAAATCAATATTTTTTTAATGGGAGTTTTTTCTCCCTTTCCACATTTCTGTCTAGAAAAATATAAAATGAAAATATTTTCCATATCTTGCATTTTTGTATTTTTTGCATATTTTCCATTTTAATTGCTTTTTAATGCTTTTAAGTTGATATATGATTTTGTAGATTTTAGTTTAGGTAGCTCCTTTAATATTTTTAGGTCAATCTTTTTAGGATAGTTAGATATATGTTTTCGGTTCCCCCTGGATTAATTCCATATTTTTGTGATGATTTTTAGGATAGTTTTGATTAGATAATTCTAGGTTGTGTAGAATTAGTTAAAACTTCAACATAGGTCCATAACAACTTTAGATTTTGGGTTTTCAGGACAATTCAGACTATGGGACATATATGGGTATTAAGGGTAGGTATGTAGGATCCCTTAGAAATTATATTAGGATTTAATATGATAGTATGCTATTTTTGGTTGATTTTTGTATTGGTTGATTGTTTGTGTTGCCTTTAAGGCATGTTTGCTTTAGTTGCTTTGTTTTGGAGTTTCCCTTTTGCTTGGAGAGCTTGATCTTATCCTAAGGAGCATTGAGGAGCATAGTAGAAGACTTGAAGATGCATTGAGGAGCTTGAGATCTTGTTCTTCTTTTCTTTTTGTGTTGTTTTAGGGTTAGGGATTAGGAAGAGTTTAGATGTAGATAACTTCTTTCTCAAACATGGATGGTATCATTCACCTCCATTCCTCCCTATGATTCAAAGTCCTTCCATGGTATACACCTCTCTCCTTTGGAGGGATAAGTGCTATACCTAGGAGGTAGAACTTTTGAGGGAACCATTCCTTTGATGTTGAACCCTTATAGGTCACCTTTGGTGGTCAAATAAGCAGTTCAATATCCCCCAGCTTATTCAGTAAGTGATTTTCTTTGGTTTTGATTTGTCTCGAGAGATGCTTGAGCCTGAGCATGAAGATGAAGACTCCATTGAAGAGCGTTGAATAGGATGAATCCTTGGGTATTTCCATTCCAGCTGAAGCTTGAGGAGCAACAAGAGCAAGTTGATACTTGAAGATCCCTGAAGATTAGGTGAAGCCTGAAGGTGGAGCTGATCAAAGAAGCTGAAGCTTAAGGGAGAAGATGAGTTGAAACTCATGTTGTAGGGTTGAAACCTGGAAAAGCAATAGATATTTGTCAAGAGTGATTAAAGTCTGAAGACTGAGTTGCTGTTGGAAAAGCTGAAGCTTGAAGTTGAGAGAGGAGTTGATCTGCTTTCTTCTTTTTCTTTTCTGTATTGCTGTGTTTTGTTTGACTTGTCTGATGCATTAGAATAAGTTCATATCTAGAATAGGTAGAATCTAAGAGCATGATTGCACTAGAGGTTGAGTTGCTCCCTCTGCTTGTATTGTTACTGTGTGGCTTTGCTTGCGGGTATTCGGTAGAGCCCAGCTCCCTTGCCCATGTGGTTTGTTTTGCCTGATGGCATTTCATTTCATTTTATCTGTATGATTGCAGTTTACTGTTATTGCTTGATAGCATGTTGTTTATATTTCAGTATGATTACTGTTATTTCATTCTGGCTTGAGGTTGAGATGAGCTTGTGGAGGTTGAAGCCCCACACACATTTCCTCCCTCACTTGCATTGCATGCATTTTATTGTTAAGTTGATGCTTTGTCTGTTTTGGTGTATCATTGACATGATCCCTTAGGACTCTCATTTCCTTTGATAAGGATTTGATGATAGACTTTTAGGTTGAAACCTATGCATGACAACTTCTAGGAGTTCCCTGTTCAAACCTCAACCATAGGATGAATCCATGGCATGATAACAGTAGGACTTGATAGTCTCCCTCCTAGTTGGGCCTGTTCTCTTCTCATCTCAAAACAGTTTAAGATACAGTAATCATGAATGATTTCTTTCGCACATTACGAGCCTTAAGCTATCTGAGAAAGGATTGTGGGAGAGTTTCTTTTCCACAGTCTGGATGTTTAGTATGGTACCCTTTGGGTGACATGCGACGCATTCACTCTCAAGTCATAGTCTCTAGTGCGGTTGAAATCGCAAACACAATAAAAAACACTTCTTTCGTAAAAGACAGGAAATAAACCGTAGTTTCCCGAACTACGTATGCTCTGATCTCTCATGCCTGTTGAGAGTACGTAGGCACAAGATGGCGATGTCTTGGCGAGCTACCTTCCCCCATAACCCTTCGTAGGCCGAACTACGTTGACTCTGATTTCTCATTCTCTGATGAGAATACGTAGGCATAAAGTGCGACGCTTTGCCGAGTCATTTTTCTTTTCTTTTTCAGCCAGCCTTGATAGGTAGATAGAATAAAACCAACCCGTCCAAGTAAACACAACAAGCGTGGATCCCGTCGAATACGACGAACGTGAGGGGTGCTAATACCTTCCCCTTGCGTAACCGACTCCCGAACCCAGACAACGGTTGCGACGATCTTGTCTTACCCTTTTTCGTCAGGTTTTTCCGATCGTTTCCTTTCCCGCTCTGAGGGATAAATAACGAAAGGTGGGGACTCTTCTGTTGTGTCGGCACCTTATTTTCGCGCAAGCGACACACGGCCCATGTTGTGATGCCTGGGGTTTTTGGACGTAGAAAAGGCTATCAGAAGTGCAACACGGTCGGCCGTGTCGGGCTACCAGGTGAAAAAATCTAATTTTTTCTATGTTTTTCTTTCGTTTTTGTGGTTTCTTGAGAATGGTTTCTTGGTCCCTTTGGAACCTTACATGATACATACAATACAACAATACATAAAAGAGTAAACAAAATGAATGTAAGAGCAAAAAAATAAAGGGAGAAAGGTTGGAGGAAATGGATACCCAAGAGCTTTCTATCCTTCTTGCAAGTCCTCCTTGATCTTGGTTGAATGTACTTCACTCCTCTTCACTCTATGTTGTGAAGGTTTTGTTTCTCAATGATCCTCTTGGTTCTATCTCACTCTCTTTTTCTCTGGTTTGCAAAGCCTTCTATTTTTCTGGTTTTGCAATGTGTGTCTAGAATGAATGTTGAATGAATGAAGAGTGATCTCTTTTTGTTTACAGCCCCCTCCTTTTATCTCAGCTCCTAGGGTTTTCTCTTCCCCCCAAACATCAGATTTTTTCATGGGGCAATGTCTCTTGCCACCTTTTCTCATGTCACTCTATTTCTTTCCATTTCCATGCAACTTGCTATGCTGCATTTTCTGCACTACTTTCCTATGCTATTTGCTACAGCACCTTGTGCCTTGCACCCATTTTGTTGGTTTGTGTTTGGACAGCTCCTCTTGGTCAATGCCACCAACTCTTGAAAGCATTTTGAAAATTCTGATATGTAGAAGCATTGTCACATGTTATTCCCTTGGTCTTGTGACATGTAGTTTTTTGTGACATGAGGAAACTTGCCACCTTTTGCATGGGACTGTTTTGTTCATGACTAACATGCATAATCTTGGTCCTAAAACATTCCAATGTTGATTTAATCCTTGCATGTTTCTTGGATGTTTGTAAACACATTGTGGACTTGGTGTGACACTACCATAACATGAATTTGATTAGAGGCTTGAATGGACATTAGAAATAAACTAATTTCTAAACATTGCTTAGAGTTGGAAATCTAGCAACAAATGACATTCTTGTAACATCATGAAATTTCTCTTTGTAATATTCTTGCCTCTAATTCATGAATTCATGATGGATTTCCTTAGAACCATTAAACTTGAAATGGATGAAGTCTTGAATTATGGACTTGTGATCTTGACTCATGCTTTGCAAATTTGGACTCCAATTGATCAAGAATTTGAAACAAAATTGGATGAAGCAATCTTGAATTTGGCCTTGAATTTCATGTTCATTAGGAATATATTTTGAATATCCTAATATTTTTCCAAGTAACTTCTCCTTGAAGAAATCTAGATAAATAGATTTTCCAACTTAGATCAAACCTAAGGTAATGAACCTTTTCTTCCATGTAGCCCAAGATAGACAAGTTATCTCATTTGAAATGGAAAATAACAAATCGACCTAGTTTGTACCTTGTGAACCCGCATGCTCGATATTCAATAGAATAATGTATGTTATGCCGAATGCAGGATATAAAGGCTAAAGGTGAAAATGAGGGTATGACACACATGAATTAAAACATAAATATGGAAATTATAATATAAAAATAGAAACAAAATATCAAACAAAAAAATAAACAAATCATAAGAAAATGTAAATGTAGCATGATTGGAGTGATTTTTACGACTACGACCCCTCTTTGAAATTTGGATTGTCAACAAACCATGTACAATGTCTTATTGTGTGACTACCTACACATAGTTAGCATTAACAAAATTTAGTTTTGAGGCCTTTTTGTCAAGCGGATTATTCCTCGCTCAATGAATAAAAAATAGAAACACACTTTTGATTTTGGCCATTTTTTTGCTTGGAAAATGGGTGTTCGCTTAGCGTATTATATAGGAAGTTTAGTTTAAGAACATGTGCCTCAAAACCCATTTCAAGATTTAGTTACTTCTAAATGCTCAAGAAGTGATTAAATAAACTATAAAATGCAGGAACCAAACAATAGTAAAAGAAAATTAGGTTGCCTTCTAATAAGTGCTTGGATAACGTCGTTAGCCCAACATTTGTGTTAGGGAGGATCAAAGTACATACCTAAGACATATTTTTTACTAAGCTTTTCTTATTGTGCCATTTGCTTGGTCCAAGGTACACTATTTTTAGCATTGTTCGTAAGTTGACTAGGGATTTTGTTAGCTTTAGAGAGATATGATATCCCAATATCCTTCTCCCCTTCATTTCTCTTAATGTTTTTCTCCATGGCATAACAATTTCTATGTGATAGTAACAATTTTCAATTACATTTTTTTTTAGATTTCTAGTGTAGGTGGTTTCTTAGCCTTCCTCTTCTTTTCTTCACCAACTTCAAATCTTATGAAAATATCCAAAAATCTAGTATTTTATCTTTCTATACGTTGTTGGTTGGAACAGGTGGGTATCTTAATTCATTATTAGCTTTAAAGATTTTGTTTCCTCTATATATTTTATTGTTTTAACAATAAAAATTTCGTGATAGTCAAAAACAAATACAATATTACTTATCTTATTGCATTCAATGGTGATTGTATTGTCAAGTTCATCTGAAATGATATGCATTTGTATAGTGGTAGTGAATTCATCATCTATATGATTTTAAATTTGTCCCATCTAGATTTCTAGATTTCTAGCTGTTGCAATAGTTCTCTTCTGATTTATCATTTAGAACAAAATATACTGATTAAAAACTTATTTTAAATTTGATGACTTTTCTGATTGAGAATGACTCTAATTATTAGAAATGACATACCTAAGCTCTGGGACTCCCAAGGCAAGCATGCATGAGATGGCCTGCCTAAGCTATGAGACTCATAAGGCAAACATGCAAAAGGTGGAGCTTTTAATCATGAGAAGGTGATTAATCTATGACAGAGGTGTTTTAACTAAGAGAAGGTGATTAACCTCAAGAGTGTATGGGTGTCCAAAGAGTATTGTGTTTGGTCTAAAGAGAATGGTGTTCTGGATGTGGATTGTTGACTTATTGGTATGAGGATGAAGGTTAAAAATTGTTCTGATTTGAATTGCAATAAAGTCTATAAATTGAGGTGAATACTTTGAATAACTGGGGCCTACATCTCATATTCAAAGATATTCAGAACAAGGTTAGGAAGGCTCCTTCTCATTCTTCTCCATTTCTTAAGGCTCGTGGCGCATAATTCGCATCATAATTAACAAGTGTAAGTTTTAAAAAAAGATTTTGTTTGAAAGGGATGAGGAAAGATATGTTTGAAAGAAGAGAATGAAGTTTAGCATGACCATGTCTTGATGTTCACCTAATTCTAGGGTTTTGAATGGAAAAGGGATTAGAATTGACCTAATGGATCAAGTGTAAGTGCAAGCATAAAGATCTAATTTAATCAAAAGATCAAAGAAATTATAATCACTTAATCGAATGTAAATCCTAAGTGAGCAAGCAAATTTTTTATAAAAGAGTAACTAAATAGTCCTAAAGCTATTAACTCAATTAATTGACTAAAAGAAGTTTAATCAATTAACTAAATCAAAATAAATGGGGATGATGTAAAAATTTGGTTAAGATATTAAGAAGAATCAAGCAAGCCTCATGAAATGTGAATTAAGATAAAGAAAAAGAGAAATTCAAGGTTAATGATATTCACCCTAATTTTCTAATTAATTTATGATGATAAAAAATTAAAAATAAAGTAACATGAGTTTAAAATTAATTGGTGGGATGTGATATAGCAATATATTCTAAACAAATGAGCCCAATTAATGCTCAAACAAATAATAAGAAAATGGTAAAATTTATAAGTGTACAATAGATTAAATCTCTAAATAAATACACTAGCCAATTTAGAGGCAACATGCGGCACTTAATATAATTAAATGAAAAGAAAAAAAAAAGTATTACAATCCTAACGTGGTTTATGTTCTAAACATAATTTTAATATAGTTAATTATATACGTTATATAATACAATACTGACATAATACTAAAAAAAGAAAACGTTAGCAGTAGAAGCAGTAATGTAGCAGTACAAACCGTGATTTTTAGAAAAGTATATAACATTGTACTAAAAGCAAAACTTATAATAATATTATTATAATAATAGCATGTTATAGATTTAGAGTTAAATATGTGTATAGTTCTCTTATATATTTTAATTTCGTTTTTAGTCATTTAAAATATTTTTTTAAAAAAAATGACCCTTTTAAAAATTTTCATCCACATTTTTTATCCTTCCCTGCAATTTAACGACGATTTTTACAACTTAGCGATAGAATTAGCGAAGGTTTTAGTGATGATTTATCACTTGGCGATTGAATTAGCGACTATTTTAGCAACAATTTTAGTATTAGGGATCAAAAGTGTGGATGGAAATATTTAGAAGGATCATTCTTTGAAAGAAATATTTTGAGAGACTAAAATGAAATTTGAAATATTTAGATGAACTACAAACATATTTAACCCTAGATTATATATAGAACATATAAATTAGTAGAGCAAAACTTATAACATATGTGAATTGAAACCACAACATGTGTTAAAACCGCATGCGAGAATGACATCACCTACATATTTTGCTCGTCTGAAAGTTAAACACAAGCACTGAGGCAACGCGTTATCTTCAGTTTCATATACACAATATTGAGATATTAGATATAATTCAAGTTGAGTTGTGTGGCTTAAACCCAAAGCTAATTAGAGTTTAGAGTTTGTTATTTTACTTAGTAGTCAAGTCACTTATGTGTATATAAATAAACACTTTATAATTCACTTTTATTCATTCAATAATATCAATCATTATTTCCGTATTCTCTCTTTTTCTCTACTTACTAAAAGTGTCTCACGCATTAAATAATTGGTATTTAGAGCTTTGATTAGATTCTTGATCGTGTTTTTAAGAATCACACGGGAGAGATCGTATTTTCGGGATCGTGGGTTGTTGTTGATCAATCGTTGCGAAGATGAATGCTAACAGAAATTTACCAAACTCCCTTCTTGTTGAAGAAATTTCCAAAATATTAAATTGATAAATAATAATGATTAAATTGATTTTATGAATCTTTTTAATCATAAATAATGGCTATGTGTTGTAGTGGTCATGACTTTTGCTATAAACTAAATGGCCAAAAGTTGCAACTGTCTTGAATGAAACCAAATATCCTATAATGATTAGGTACATGGTCATAAGGTGCAACAACCAGACTAACACAACTTTTCATAAAAATGTTTGTTGTTATTGATATATAATGGTTTGCAAATGGTCATGTTGAAACCATTAAAACATTGTTTCTCCTCACCAATTAGTATAAGTTTTTCTATAAATAGAGATACTTGTTAGGCATAAAATATATACGAAAATAATATATTTCAGAGCCAAAATTTATATCTAAGTCATTTCTTTATTTTTCTTGTGCACGAGAATAAGTGAAGAAACTTTATTCTGTAAAATATCATTGATCGATATGCTTAATGTGAATGTGAAATTCATGTTAAGGATTTCAAAGTATCCTGAAGGAGATTCGTCGGATTACCCATTTACATCTAATTAGTCTAAATTAGTGGAGCGAAATGAACCTAAAGCTTAGTGTAAACACATACTTTGGAATTTATTTTGTGCAACTTTCATCATAATTTTTTCATCTTCTTATTCAAGTTTTGCAGCAGACCTCTAACACAAGATCTAACACTTCCAACTCTTGACGCAAGAATTGGCTTCGGTGGAGAAAACAAATGCAATCACTATTTGGATTTCATGAAACCCTAGTAGGGGTTACTAGCAATGTTCCTGCGCTTGGTGAAGATGCAATGGACGCATAGAGAACCACTCACAGGGATGCCAAGAAGAAGGATTGCAAGGCAGCGTTTTACATCCAATTGACGGTTCATTTAGCTAATTTTGACATAATCGCTCATGCTGAATCGGAGAAAGAGGCATGGGATATTCTTGTCAAGTTGAAAAATTTGCAATGATAATATGAATTTTTGTCGATGGGAAAAGACGAAAAGATTGCAGGCTATGTGTCGAAGGTGCAAAAACATGTCCATCTCATGAAGGGTTGTGGCGAAACCCTAATTAATAAGATGATAGTTGAGAAGGTAATGCGTATGTTAACCTCTCACTTTGATCAAGTTATCGTATATATTCAAGAATCCAACAATCTTGAAACCCTAAAACTGGAAGACTTGGTTGGTTCGTTGGAGGTGCATGAGATTAGGATTGTCGAAAGGAATGGAGTTCAAGACTCGATACAAGCACTACAGGCTCAATCATGGAAGAAGAATGCCGGTTCCAACAAGTACAAAGGCAAAATCAACAAGACTTAGGGTAAGAAGTCTTGGTCGAACCCTCACAAGAATAAGGTTGATGATAGAACTTCTAAATCCTTGAAAATAGGAGAAGGGAATTCCCATCAGAAAAATAAAGTAGATAAAAAAGGTGTGCAATGCTATAATCGTGAAAAGTGGGGTCACTTGGCCAAGCATTATTGATATAGGAAAGACAAGGGATCAACAAAAGTCAAGGACAAAGGAACGAACCTTGCACGTCAAGACTCAGATGATTATGATGATATTATGGTTATGGCTGCAGTTGCAGATAACAATGTTGGATCCAAGATCTGGTTCCTCGACTCAGGCTAATCGAATCACATGACTGGTTGAAAAGCATGGTTAGTAAATTTCAACGAGTCGAAGAAGAGCAAGGTCAAACATGGTGATAATAGCTCGTTGCAAGCAGAAGGTACTAGAAACATAGTTATTCAAAGGAGTAATGGAGCAAAAGCCTTGATCAAAGACGTACTCTATGTCCCCGAAATAAAGTGCAATCTGCTAAGTGTAGGACAACTGGTCGAAAAGGGGTTCTCAGTGGTTATGAAAGATGGAGCCTTAGAACTTTTCGACATCCAGAATAACTTAGTATTGAAATCTCCTATGTTCAAGAATAGAACATTCAAGACCATAATCAATTTGACTGAGGTACAATGTCTAAAAATAGTTTTCGACCATAAGAATAGTTTTCGACCATAAGGATAGTTGGTTGTGGCATATGAGGTTTGGTCATCTAAAATTTAGGTTGCTCAATCAACTGATCCCTCAAGATATGGTAACTGTGCCTGACAAACTTTACAAAGGTTGTCTAGTCGGAAAACAGTCTAGGAAGTATTTCATTTCACTATGCCAATGATATCATCCTGCATACTCGAAGTTGTACATTCATATGTATGTGGTCCTTTTGAAGATCATACCATTGGTGGAAACAAATATTTCATCTTCTTTGTCGATGAGTATAATCGAAAGCTCTGGATCTATGTGATCAAACAAAAGGACATAATGTTTGAAATCTTTAAGAGATTCAAGATACTTGTTGAAAACCAGGGTGAAAAGAAGATCAAAGATCTGCGAATAGATGGAAGTGGCGAATACACATCAAAGATATTTGAAGCATTATGTGCAGAACATGTTGTTGTTCATAAAGTAACTGCTCCTTATACTCCTCAAAATAATGGAATAATAGAAAGAATAAACATGACCATATTGGACATGGTGAGATGCATGATGAAGCAGAAGAATTTGCCAAAGTCCTTATGGGGTGAAGTTATTTCGATTGTTGTTTATATTCTGAACAGGTGCCTTACCAAGAAGCTGAAGACAAGGTTCCTGAAGAAGTGTTGAGTGGAAAACTACCATCAGTGAGTCATCTAACTGTGTTTGGCTCTATTTGCTACAAGCATGTTCCTGATGCAAGAAGAAGGAAGCTTGATGATAAGAGTGAACCTATGATTTTAGTAGGATATCATAAGACTAGAGCATACTAGCTATTCAATCCAATGAATAATAAGATCGTAATGAGTCGAGACATTGTGATTGATGATAACTCTACATGGGATTGGAATTATGGTGATCCAATTAACAAGCCATTGATGAGCTATGATTTCGACGAAGCAAGTAATGATATCGAAGTCAAAGATATTGTTGACATTCCAATTGAAGTAAAAGTTATTGGTGAAATACCCAAGTCAGTCAAAGTTGAAGATAAAATGGATGGAACAAGCCAGAGACCCCAAAGAACTAGAGCTTGTCCAGTAAGACTTCAAGACTATGAAGTGGTTGGCGATGATGAAGTTACAACAGATGGAGAAATAATTCATTTTTATTTACTTGCAGGTGCTGAAATAATCAACAATAAAGAAGCCTTCGAAGATAAAAAATTGAAGTATTCTATGGTGAAAGAGTTAGAAGCAATTGAAAGAAATAACACATGGGAGTTGGTCAAATTGTCAGCACATACAAAAGCTATCTAAGTGAAATGGGTGTTCAAGTTGAAGTACAATGCTGATGGGTCGATAGCAAAACATAAGGTGAGATTGGTAGCTCTAGGATTTATTTAGAGAGAAGGACTCGACTACTTTGAAGTATTTGCACATGTCGCAAGATTGGAAACTGTTCGAATAGTGGAAACCTTGGCATGCAATCAAGGTTGGTCGACATTTCACTTAGATTTGAAATTGACATTTTTGAATGGACCTTTAGATGAAGAGGTGTATGTCACACAACCTATTGGGTTTTTTTATTTAGGAGGAAGCAAGGAAAGTAAACAAGTTTCACAAAGCATTATATGGTCTCAAGCAGGCACCTAGGGCATGAAACAAGAAGATTGACTCATACTTGGTCAATTGGGATTCGTCAAATGAAAATCTGAGTATGGTGTCTATGTTCATGTTGTGGCATAAGATATAACAATCACCTGCTTATATGTTAATGACTTGTTAGTAACTAGAAGTAGCTTGGAGAACTTATCGAAGTTCAAAGAGATTATGAAAAAGGAATTTGAAATGTCGAATCTGTGAAAGTTGTCGTACTTCCTAGGCATGGAATTTCAAATTCCGAAGCAAGGTGTGGTGCTACATCAAAGAAAGTATGTCAAAGAGATACTCAAGAGATTCGGAATGCATGATTCGACTCCTACATCTTCGCCTATCGAACCAAATTTGAAGTTGGAGAAGCATGGAGAGGAAGACAAAATTGATGCGACTTTGTTCAAACAAATTATCGGATCTTTGAGATATGTGTGCAATAGTCGACCTAATATATGTTTCTCATTTGGATTAGTGAGCAGATATATAAGTGAACCAAGGGTTTCACACATGAAGGCTACAAGAAGAACCCTGGGATACTTAATGATCGACAAACTATGAAATTTTATTTCGAGGAGACTCTGAAAGCAAAGAAGTTATGGTTACTTGTTATTAGATGTTGATTAGTGTGGAGATAAGGAAGATCAAAGAAGCATTACTGGATATTTATTTAAAGAATTTGGTATCCCAATCTCATAGTGCTCCAAAAAGTCACCTATGGTGGCATTGTCATCAAGTGAGGCTGAATATATATCACGATCCTATACTACATGTTAAGTAATTTAGATCAGATCTGTGCTGGAAGAGATCAAGGTCGAAGTGAATAAACCTTTGGTACCGCAGATCGACAACAAGTCAACCATAAATATGGCGAAGAATCCAGTTTTGCATGGAAAAATTAAAAACATCGAAGCTAGATTTCACGTCTTAAGGGAGAAGGTGAATAGAGGTGAACTTGAAGTAAGACATTGCTTGAGGGAAGCACAATTGGCCGACATTTTTACCAAAGGGTTGAAGATTGACAAGTTCTTAATGTTAAGAAATAAATTGGGAATAGTTCATATCGACAATTATTAATGTGTTCCGGCAACTTGGATTATAGGGGGTATGTTGAGATATTAGATATAATCCAAGTTGAGTTGTATGAGCCAAGCCCAAAGCTGATTAGGGTTTAGGGTTTGTTATTTAGTTTTTTTATTTTACATAATGTTGTACCCTAAAATTTGCTCAACCTATTTTACCTGGTTTATGTTTCAATTACATTGTCATTTGCATAATAAGTCATGTACATAGTCTAATCACTTGCATAACATAGCATAACAAGTCATCTAACAAGGGATCAAGTGCCATTCTTACCAGAAAGAGGCCCATCAAGGGGTTTTAGCCAAGTTCAAGACCATCTAAGTAATCAAGAAATGAGTTGAAGTTTTGAAAAGTTTGAGGGTCAACCAGTGGATTTCTCTCCTAATCTTGAGGGGTTAAAGATCATAAATGAGTGTGTGAGCCATGATTGAGGGTATGGAAAAGATAATGGAGGACCTAGAGGGTCATTTTGAAGATGAGACAAGTCATTGATACAAGTACAAGAGCCAGAGTTGAAGTACAGTCAACTAGGGTTTCATCTGGGTCAACCCTAGGTCAACTGAGTGATTGAAGAGCATCAAGGCTTAATTTAAAGGTGTGGGATTCATGAATTGATATGTGTATACATTTGTGGTGTTTTTCCAAGGATAAATCAAAAGGAATCAAGAAGAAGAGGAGTTACTAAATTAGGGTTTTAATGTAAAAAAACCCTAATTTAGGCCTATCTTCCAAGCTAGATAAGTCAAAATGCAAGTTTCAAATGAATTCTTGGTCAACATGAAACTTGTAGAGCTTCTAAATATCTTTAATTTGAGTACTAGAAGTCTTCAAGGAGATTTATATAACTCAAGTTATGGTTCTTGCAAGTTATGGATCATCAGAGGACACTGAAATTTATCTGTGAAAGTCACTTGACTTCCAAGCAACTTTTGCCCATCAAGGAGTTTTCAAATGGATTCTTAGCCAACATAAGAGTTGTAGATATTGATCTTATATTTAATTTGAGTACTATAAGTCCTCAAGAGGAATTGTAGAACTCAAGTTATGGTCTTGGCAACCCAGGGGTATTTTGGGAAAGTTGAATTACAGGTCATTTTTCACCATAGGTCCAAATCTCCATCTTCCACTCCTCAAATGGAAAAATGTTCAACATGAGATGTGTTCAAAATGATGTTTTTAGGCTAGATAAGAGGTCATGAGAACTTGGAATGGCTTGCTTCACAAAATCACAAAAATGGCCTAAAATGAAGGTGAAATTTAAATGAATCAAGGTTGGAAATTAGGGTTTTTGATCTACAAATCCAAACCAAGCCATATGACATACCAATTTGATTGTAAAATGCATTTTGAGAACATTTACATTGCCACAATTTTGAATTGAGGATTATTTTTAGGACATGCTTTGTAAATGGGCTACTTGCATCATAAGGCACATATGCAAAATCACTTGTCAAGGCAAATGCAAGGCTTCCTTCCATCCTAACACCTCCAATATCTCATTTGGAGAGAATTTAAACTCAGAACCAAGTGAATTGCAAGCCAAATCATGAGATGGTATGTACATAACATGAGATGAGATTTCCATGGCATGAGAAGTTGATTTTCTCATTGGATTGATCCAGAAGATTCTAGAGTCTTCATTCACACTCTATATATGCATATGAAGTGATCCAAAGCTAGAGTTGGTGAGAATTGAAGGAGAGAAGAGAGATTGAGATCAGAAATTTCTTATTGCAATTCAGAATCGGTTACAAGCTTTTACACCATTTCAATCCAAGATTTTGATTTCTATAGCTTCCATTTGTGTTAGAGATTGATTCCAGATCAAGTTCCAAGCAAATTGGTGGAGAAATCGTGTTCTTGCTCTTGGATTTTCTCACCTGCAACTCATAATCGGTTTCTATAATCCAAGCATCTTCAACCAATTCTTTTGCATACAGAAGCAAGATTGTGACTCATTGAAGGTGTCTGGAAGTTCTCAAAGCTTGATTTGAAGATTTCATACCTCTGTGCATCAAGATTTCGCAGGTATGCACTTTTCAATCCACAGCTTAATTTAAGTAGTTTCAATAGATTTTGTTAGGTTAGAATGATTGTAGGTGATTAGTAGAAGCTTTCTGGTAGCTTTAGGATCGATTTAGATACAATTAGTGTGATGACACAAAATCTGTTCATGCTCATATCTTGTTGTTCTTGGTGTTATAATCTTAGTTTGATAGTTAGAAATGTTCAGTGACATGGAGATTTTTCACCATAGGTCCAAATCTCCATCGGGTTTTGAGGAGGAGTAGGTTTTAATGATTGGGAATGACATGGTTGAATTCAGTGTAAAATTTCAAGCAGGTTAGGGTTTTTAATTTTGAGTTTTGATGGAGATTTGGTGGAATCCGATTGGGAAGAAGATGAAGTTGCAAGCTCTGTTTCCATGGCTTCCCTCTCCCTCCAGAATTTGAATTGGAGAAGACAAGTTGGCAGCCATTAGATCCTCACGAGACCTTTGACCAGAACGAGAACCAATGGCCATGATTTGCCCTCAGTTTGTGAAGGAGAAGTCTGAGGATCAAGACGCAGCGTTTCATTTAAGTTGCAGCTTGGGCCTAAATGAATTCATTCTATCCACACCCCTGTTTAGAAGCCCAATAGATTTTGCACTAATATTCATTGCTTTTTACACCAAGATTTTATCATTTTTCCTTTATATTTCCATTTCAATTTTCTGATGTAAATGGGCCTAACGCGCGCTGCTATCCCCACCCCCTCTCTGGGCCCAGTTGGTTTTTGCATTGATTCTGATTGCTATTTGACACGCTTATTTCCCATTTTTCCATATTTTCTTTTATTTTCACATTTATTTTAAGTTCTTTAAAAATTCATAATAAATTGAAAACATAATATTTTTGCATGGGAGTTTTTTCCCTATTTTCATCAAGACATCAAGAAAATTGTAAAAGAATAAAAATGTCATTTCATGCATTTTTCTATTTTTGGTTTATTTTTACTTTTAATAGCTTTTATTTCATTTTCATTTGATACATGTTACTTGCTGAATTTAGTATGATCATTCTACTTTGATTTTTGATGTGATTCTTTTTCCTATGGTTAGATTAGAGTATTAGGTTCCCCCTGGATTTTTGTCACATTTTTGGGACTTAAATTTAATTGTTTTTGAGAGGTGTGAAGCAAGTGTGCTAGAATTAGGGTTTCAACTTGACATAGGTGCATTTCAACCGATAGTTCTTGGGTTTTTAGTTTGGTTTAGGCCTTGGGGTTTATGTGGGGTATAGGGTACATAGCTAGGGTCCCTTAGAAATTAATCTAGGATTTTATGATGAATATTTCCATTTTATTTGATTTTTGCAAGTTGATTGATATTGGTGTGTTTCCCTCTTGGTAAGTTGCTTTGTTTGTTGAGTTTTTTGGCCTTTTATTTGGGTGTTGGGGATTGTGATTGGCTTGAGGATTGTATGACGACTTTGAGGATGATTGAAGACAAATAAGGATGCTTGGATCTTAAGTTGCTTGTGCTTGAAGATTGCTTGATGAAGACTTAGGAGATATGAGATATAAGGAGAGCTCTAGAGTAGACTGAGTTCTTCTGTCAAACATAGAGAGCTTCTTGTGCCTCTATTCCATCCTATGACATAAGGTCCCCTAAAATAGTTCCATCTCTCCTTAGGAGGGATGTAGAGCATGCTTTGATTGGGTAGAACCTTGAGGATAACTTTCACTAGCTATGTTAAGATCTTAGTGATTTCCCTGGGTTGTCATTAAGCCTCTTAACATTTCAACTTCATCTATCACTTGATTCTCCCCTGTGAGTGTCTGCATTGAAGATAGAAGCCTATTGAAGATAAGAAGTGTATTGATGACTGGATAAGAGGAAGCTTGTGCCTGTCAAAGCTGGATATCTGTTGAAGACTAGGGTTTTACTGCTATTTGAAGTTGTTTGTTGTTTGGGTTCATTGATTGCTAAAGCTGGAGATTATTGGAGATGAGAGCTTATCTGAAGCTTGGATATCCTTTGAGAGTGAAGATGGGATCTTACTGTCAACCTTTTGCTGTTAATCAACTGTAGCTGCCAGAGCTAGTGCTGTTTGAACTTGCTTACTGTAGGAGCTAGTGTGGCTGTCTGAGCTGGTTGGGTGTGGTTTTCTTTGCTGTATTGTTTGTTGATTTGCCCTTAGGTTTGAGGTGGAGCTTGTCTCCTCTTGCCTATTGCTTTCTCCCTTGCCTCGCTTGTATTGCTGCATCTCATGCATTTTACTGTTTACTATATATCTGCTGTTTCTTTTCCGTTTATCCCCTAGGATCTCTGATTTCCTCTGTGCAGGAGGGAATTATGACAGACATTAGGATGTAATCCATGCATGACAACATTAGGGTAGTTTTGATTCACCTTTCTTAAACCCTAGGTTTTTAGACTTCCTTCTCTTCTATCTCAGAACAATTCAAAACACAATAATAAGGATAATCGATGTCGTACGCTACGAGCCTTAAGCTATTTGAGAAAGGTTGCTGGAGGGTCACTCTTCAATAACCTGATTGCTTAGTGTGTTACCCTTAGGGTGACATACGACGTAGTCACCCTCAAATCATAGTCTCTAGTGCGTCAGAGATTGCAAACATCATAAAAAACAGTTCTTGCGTAAAAGACTGAAAACAAACATCAAAACATCATTTTTGTCCGCTTGGACTCTTAATCAGAAAAAACCCTTTCATAAGGAGATAAAAAACATTCAGACAAGCTTGTGTCTTCCGTGGCCCGAACTACGTTTGCTCTGATCTTTCATGCTGTGTGAAAGTACGTAGGCATAGGATGCAATATCCTAGCGAGCAACCTTCCCCTCCTTTCCCGTAGGTAGGCGAACTACGTTGACTCTGATTTCTCGTTCCAGACGGGAATACGTAGGCATAAAGTGTGATACTTTGCCGAGTCATTTTATTTTCTTTTAACCCCAGACCTTTAGCGTAGATAGAATAACAATCCGTACTAGAAAACAAGCGTGGATCCCGTCGAGTACGACGGGCGTAAGGGGTGCTAATACCTTCCCCTTGCGTAACCGACTCCCGAATCCAGGAATTTGGTTGCGATGACCATTCCTTTCCCGTCTTTGCGTGAGGTTTACTTCGAGTGTTTCCTTTCCCTCCTTTGGGATAAATAACACACGGTGGCGACTCTTCTGTTCAGCCGGCGCCGATTTTCGCAGTAGCGACAGCTGGCGACTCTGCTGGGGACAGGAATATCCCCTATGTGAGTCAATCCTAGCGCTTGTTTTCCCGTCGTGGGTGTTGTATAGATTTACGTTTCTTTCTTTACTTTCCGCATTTTATTTATCAGCTTTATACTGTTATTGCTGCTGTGGGAAGGGGATAATCTGTTGAGAGATAAGTCGGACCTGGGCTTGAGGTTACACATAGACTTAGAAGTAGAGAGTAGTGGTTAGCCTGCTTGCTTAGCTCGCACCAGCTAGCCGCGAAATTTACGCTCGGACGAGATTCTCTTTGATGCTTCTTGCCTGGCCCTTAGGGCTCGACAAGTTGTCTGACCCGAGGATTGTCGACTCTGGGAACCTATCAATTGGGATTCAACTAAGTGAGGCCGCTTCAAGGGATGATGATGCCACACCTTCTGGGTATCGTATCATCACTCTTGAAAGTCTGTGACGTTGAACCCGCATAGGATGTCGTACGTCGTCTGCGAGTTAAGTACACACCTGTGAGGGGTAGGAGGGTCTGTTTGCAGGAAACCTTTGACCTCAGAATACCTGGTTTATCTCTGTCAGTGAGATGTGGTTACAAGGTTCACTTGAGTGGTTGGTTTGGTTTGAGATGAAGATTGGATGGTTCTCAGGCTTCAGTACAGAGCAGCCCAGTCTATCAGCATTGCACTTGGTCCCTTGTTTGCATATGCATGTGCATTTTCATGATTGCATTTCATTAACATGTATTTATGTTGCAGGTGATCATTCCCCTCTGATTCTAGTATATCTTCTAGCCAGACATGGAGTCCCTGAAGAAGACAGTTGCTTACCGGTTGCATTCGCCAGACATCAGTTCCTTGCTGGGTTTAGTTGCTCTAGCAGATGAGAAAGTGAGGGCTGAGTTCAGAGTATCTTATGGGAGATTGCTTAGCCTGTTGTACAGACCTTCGGCATTTGAGACAACTGGGGTGTATACCTTGTTGCAGTTTTATGAGCCGCAACTGAGATGTTTCTTATTTCCAGACTATATTCTAGCACCCACTTTGGAGGAGTATTCTACAATATTGGGAGTTCCTGTGTTAGACCAGATTCCCTTTGTACATGTTGATGCTGAGCCTGAGTTATCTGCACTTGCTGAGATTGTCAGTTTGGACGCTGCTGAGTTCCCAGGAGGGTTGGTCAAGCTGAACGGAGCTTATGGTTTTCACCTGTCTGTCCTAGTTGAGAAGGCTACGCAGTGCGCGAAGAGTGGATGTTGGGTTGCTTTCAGTGCCATTCTGGCTGTCTACATTTATGGGATTGTCTTGTTTCCTAATGTGCCAGATTTTGTCGACTCGGACGCCTTCCTGATTCTTGCCTCAAAGAATCCAGTTCCTACTCTCTTGGGCGATGTTTATCATTCCATTCACTATAAGAATGAGAAACGTCGTGGCAAGAATGTTCCCTCCTGTCTTCCCCTCTTGTACAGGTGGTTCCAGGGGCACCTTCCGAAGACAGGACCTTTTGTGGATGTTGTTGATACTCTGGATTGGTCTTCCCGGTTGATGGGGTTGTCTGTTGAGAACGTCATTTGGTTTGATCGGAGTATGCTTGGTACTAATGTTATATATAGTTGCAGTGGCTTTCTGAATGTCCCCTTGATTGGACGGAAAGGCTGTATCAACTATAACCCTTCACTGCTGGTAAGACAGTTCGGTTATGCTTTGAGGGATGCTCCTAGTGAAAAGGAGATACAGGAATCTCTGTATCTCACGGGCTTATTAGAGACAACTGTGTTGATTAGATTGAGACATGCATGGGCTAACATCCATAGGAGAGGGAAAGCTTTGCTCGGTAAAAGCAACAGCAGAGCTTATGATCCTTACTTGGCTTGGATTCGCGAGAGAGTTGGTACTTCTTTGATGCCTTATCCTGCTGGGGAACCCTTGTATCTTCCGTTGATTGAAGTACCTCCTTCAGAAGAGAGTGAGAAGTATAGCAAATTGTTGGCTGAAAACGAGGAACTGAAGAAAGTCAATGAGGAGTTAGAGAAGGAGATCTTCCAGTTACATCGTGAGAAGAATGAAGCCACCTTCACTGTGAAGGAGCAGACTGAATTGATTAACAGGTTGGGATCAGAGCTGACAGAAGCAACCAACAAGAAAGAAAAAGTGGGGATAGCCTTGAACGGTGTTAGCAAGGTGCTTATTTCCAAGAAGGAACTTTTAAGCAAAGCTTATGCCCGTCTCAGCAAGTGGGAAGCTTTGTGGAATGCCACGCTTACCAAGCGGAAGGAGCGTGAAGACGAACTGAAGCTGCAGATTGCCACACTAGAGGCACAGATTAGAGCCCAAGACGCAAAGATCGCTGAAGCGGCATCACTTAGGAGCGCTGCTGAGCTCAGAATAAGTGACATTGACGAGAAGCCGAGAGGTTATGAAAAGAAGTCCGGTTCCAAGAGGTACAGATTTGACGAGAGTGCTGGCAAAGGAACCTACCAGGATGATGCCAAAAGGCTGAGATCCACTACCGAGCGGCATGCTTTATTGATACAAGAGCTGATCTCCCGACTAGGACACTCAGAGACGATGAGGATATTGGAGGACGTCAGAGCATGCCATTTGGCCTGATTTATCTTTGCCTTACCTTTGTTATTCGTACTTGTATTTGGACCATCGCCAGACTTGTTGGCCGAGGTCTCTTCAGTTGTATTCAGTTGTACTCTTGTACTCAGCCTATTGGCATTTGTTATATATGAGGGTTTTCTGATTCCTTGCTTGCTTGATGGGGACTCCATTATCGTGATGACCTTCTCTCCGAAACTAGAATCGGGGGGGGGGGGGGGGGGGGAATAAAACCTGTAGCATATTTACATACTTGCATCCGCATTCGTATTGCATAACCGGTATTCGTGAATCGGTATCTTATTTCCTTCGTCTGTAGGTTTCCAGGATTGACGAACCAAGAGTTCACCGCTACTCAACCCGAAATAACTGCAAGAGAATCATGGATCAAGTCCAAGTAGAGATGCAAGAAATTCGCGATAAGTTGAACCTGTTCATGCAGGACATGGAGAGTATTGCTAAAGGCCAGGAGAATCTCCAGACTTTGGTGCAGCCGCTGCTGACGCGGGCTAATGGGAACGAAAACAATGACCACAACTCTGTGCATGTCGAAACTCTTCATGAGGATGGTCCCCCTACGCCTGTGGTTCCTCCTGTGGTGACCCCACCTGTTGTGGTTGTCAACAATGACGCTGGCACTGGCAATGGTAACACAGGGAATGGACATGAGACTGTTGTTAACAATGTTGGATTCAGAGACACCAATCTGGGCGGTGGTAACTACAATGGCGGCAATGGTTTTGGTAATAATGGATTCGGCTATAACGACCAGGGGTTTGAGTACGGAAATCAGGGCGGAAAGGTCGGCTTCAACACTCAGGGTTTTGGCTACGACGGTTTCGGTAACGCTAACCAGGGTTATGGTGGAAATGGTGCTGGATTGGTTCCTATCAACACTAGTTTCAATCAAGGTTATGGTAATGGGGGACGAGGTCCCATGACTAATCAACAAGGGTTTGGTCGCAACACTGGTTACAACGGGTAGGAAAATGAAAATATGAACTGGGGCGAAGACTGTCAAGAGGACGCCTTTTCTGGAAGAGGCATGGGATTTGAGGAACCCGTTGACAATACTCAGAGGATTAAAATGCTTGAAGAACAGGTGAAGGGTATGGCTAATCAGAATTCTACCGGACTAGACATGACTACTATGGGCTTGGTGCCCGGGCTGAGGGTACCACTAAAATTCAAAGCCCCCACTTTTGAGAAATATAAGGGGGACACTTGCCCTAAGGTGCATGTCCGCTCTTATTACAGAAGGATGTCCGCGTATTCGGATGACGAAAGGATGCTTATGCACTTCTTTCAAGACAGCCTATCAAGACAGTCACTCGAGTGGTACATGGGGTTGGAGCCCGCTCAAATCAAAACCTGGAAGCAATTGGCGGATGCTTTCGTCCTGCATTATAAATATAATAGTGATCTGGCACCAAACCGAGTTCAATTGCAAGGTTTGTCGCAGAAGAAAGAGGAAAGCTTTAAAGAGTATGCGTAGAGATGGCGCGATATGGCAGCAAGAGTACATCCTCCGTTGGCTGAAAGAGAAATGAGTAGCATGTTCATTGGGACACTTACAGGGATATATTACGAAAAATTGTTTAATGTCTCGTTCAGCAGTTTTTCAGATTTGATTCTCATGGGTGAGATGGTCAAAGACAATATTAAGGTTGGAAGATTCCAAGCAGGTGAGTCTGCCCCCACAGGAGGTACCAGAAAGGCATTTGGCGGTAGACGTCAAGGTGATTTTAGTGTTGTGTTTGGCGGCAGAGGCCGGGGCAGAGGACGAAGTTAGTATGCTCAGCATCAACAGGTCGCTAGTGTTACCATCCCTTTTCAACAACAACAGCAGCAGCAGCCGCAGCAGCAGCAACAACAAAGGCAACACCCCGCCCAACGCAGAATCCTAGAGGGCAAGCCCAGGCGAGTATTTGAAACACCTCCTTCGACATACGCCGAACTGCTTCAAACACTGCTAGGATTAAAGTTGGTGGAGAAAAGGACCATGGCACCGTTAACGGGCAATCCTCCGTTTGGCTATGATGCTGGTAAACACTGTGAGTTTCACTCCGGGGTGCCAGGACATGATATTGAAGGTTGTCATGCGTTCAAACATAAAGTCCAAGACTTGTTGGACAACAAAGCTATCAACTTTGGACAGGCAGGTCCAAATATAGTACAACAGCCTATGCCCAATCACGGGGAAAACGCCATCCTGACCGAGGAGAGTTTTAATCTAGTGACGGATGTCAATGAGCTGAAGACACCGTTGGGTGAAATCAAAAGCAGGTTGTTAAAAGGGGGTGTATTCCCAGGGTGTGATGAATTTTGCTTGGATTGTTGGATACAGCCAGAGGGTTGTAATGAGTTGAAACAGGGTATTCAGGCTATGATGGATGAAGGAACATTGCAGTTTGATAGAACCGCGGTTGAAAAGCCTGTAGAGGCAGTGTGTGATGAGCGGAACGATGTTGCGACGATAACGATTCCAAGAAAAACAATAACGATAACGGCGCCTGCCAGGCGGCCGACGATCACTATTACTAAAGCAGGGCCAGTCCCTTTTGAGAGTACCAAAGTCGTGCCATGGACTTACGGGTTGGAGGTTTATTGCGACGGTGAGAAAATTGAAGTAAATAAACAACCAGCTGGGGTTGTAGATAATGTGGTCGGAACAGGAGGTATGACCAGAAGTGGGAGAATCTTCACATCGCCTGAGGTAGAGGCAGAAAGATTGGCAAAGGGGAAAGCCAAGGTAGACGAGAGTGGCCCCTTGCAGATAAAGGAAAAGGAAACATCGCTTAAGGATGTGGAAGAGTTTATAAGGTTCATCCGTAAAAGTGATTACAAAATCTTGGAGCACCTCCAGCAAACGCCATCAAAGATCTCGATCCTGTCACTGCTATTATGTTCCGAGGCCCATCGAAATGCTTTGTTGAAGATTCTTGACACGTCGTTTGTACCCCAAGATGTTTCTGTGAATCAGTTAGAGGGGGTGATGGCGCATGTTAATGCAGGGCATAGTTTGGGATTTACAGATTTTGATTTGACCCCAAGGGGGAGAGAGCATAATATGGTGCTGCATGTATCAGTAGAATGTCGGGGCACGGTTATGTCCCATGTTTTAGTAGACACTGGATCTTCCTTGAATGTGCTTCCGAAGAAAGCAATGATGAAGTTGGATATCAGGGGGATTCTCTGCACACCCAGTGACTTAGTGGTGAGAGCATTCGATGGTACGCGGAGGTCAGTTTTCAGATCGATAACATTACCATTACAGGTGGGGCCTGAAGTATTTGAAACTGAATTCTATATAATGGACATCCAGCCAGCGTATAGTTGTCTCCTTGGACGCCCATGGATCCATGCTGCGGGGCAGTCACGTCCACGCTACACCAAAAGTTGAAATATATGGTGGGAGATAGTGTTGTCACGGTTTGTGGAGAGGAGGATATTCTGGTTAGCCATTTGTCGTCGTTCAGATATGTGGAAGTCGACGGCGAAATCCATGAAACACCCTGTCAAGAATTTGAAGGGCTAAAGGTTAAAGACAAAGCTCTAGTGCCCAAGATATCAGATGTGGCAGTGTCATCGTACAAAGAGGCTCAGGCTCTAGTGCAGGCAGGCGAGACCAAGGGCTGGGGTCAGGTGTTGGATATTCCCGTGAAGAATGACCAGTTCGGGCTTGGATATCATCCTTCGTCATCAGCATCCTCTTCAGGAACGCCCAAGTTCAGAGGGCCAATAACCGTTACACAGAATGGAGTGAGCTTCGAGACTATTAATGTTGTTTCTGATTCTGAGGAAGGAGATAGCGATTGTGATATGGATGCATGGATCAAGCCAGGCGTGCCAGGACAAAGTCTCTGCAATTGGTCTATCCAGGAAACTGTTCCTGTGACAACTAAACAGTAATGATTTGTTTTCTTAATTGTTGAATAATCCTGTGCCTTACCCGGGGCATAGTGATTTTGCTTAGGGCCATTTTTTTATGTGCATTACATTGTTGAATCATGAATAAAGGCGTTTTTTCATATACAAATGTTGTGATCCCTGTTTTTCCTGTTTTTATCTTTTACAATAAAATGGCAACGAGGTTATCTGCTTTGTATGCGTTTTGAAGCATTTAACCATTT
Source organism: Lathyrus sativus (assembly GCA_963859935.3). NCBI lineage: Eukaryota > Viridiplantae > Streptophyta > Magnoliopsida > Fabales > Fabaceae > Lathyrus > Lathyrus sativus. The sequence continues at coordinate 261,470,098 of OZ012738.1, forward strand.
CCTTTGCAGGATTACTATTTCAGATGACATCTATGAACCGCCTATGACTCACTTCGACTTTGAGCACCCGGTATTTCAGGCTGAGGAAGAGATTGTCGAAGATGGTGAAGTGCCAGAGGAGTTGACCTGGTTATTGAAACAAGAAGAAAGAATCATTCTGCCTCATGAGGAAGTCATTGAGATTATCAACTTGGGGTCGGAAGGGGTTGAAAGGAACATCCGTATAGGGGCTGCGCTGCAAAGCGACATCAAGCGAAGGTTGGTTGAGATGCTCAAAGAGTACAGTGATATATTCGCTTGGTCGTACGAGGACATGCCTGGGTTGGATACGGATATGGTTGTTCACCGTCTGCCGCTAAAAGAAGAATGCCCGCCGGTTAAGCAGAAACTCCAAAGAACTAGACCGGACATGGCTGTGAAGATCAAGGAGGAAGTTCAAAAACAGTGGGATGCTGGGTTCCTAGCTGTTACAAAATATCCCTCATGGGTCGCTAATATTGTGCTAGTACCAAAGGAAGACGGTAAAGTGCGAATGTGTGTAGATTACCGTGACTTGAATAAAGCGAGCCCGAAAGATGACTTTCCACTTCCTCACATCGATGTGCTGGTTGATAACACTGCTCAATTCTCTGTATTCTCCTTCATGGATGGCTTCTCGGGTTATAATCAGATCAAAATGGCACCAGAAGACATGGAGAAGACGACTTTCATTACTCCTTGGGGAACATTTTGTTACAAAGTGATGCCCTTCGGACTGAAGAATGCTGGGGCAACATATCAACGTGCTATGACGACTCTCTTTCATGACATGATGCATAAAGAGATCGAAGTTTATGTTGACGATATGATTGCCAAATCCCAGACAGAGGAAGAGCATTTGGTTAATCTGCTGAAATTATTCAAGAGGCTTAGGAAGTTCAGGCTGAGACTGAACCCTAACAAGTGCACCTTCGGGGTGAGATCGGGTAAACTGCTGGGGTTTATTGTGAGCGAAAAAGGAATAGAGGTTGATCCTGCGAAAATAAAAGCAATACAAGAAATGCCGACGTCTAAGACAGAAAAAGAGGTGCGCGGGTTTTTAGGGAGATTGAACTACATCGCCCGGTTCATATTTCACCTAACCGCGACATGCAAGCCATTATTCAAACTGTTAAAGAAGGACCAGGCTGTGACCTGGAATGAAAATTGTCAAAAGGCGTTCGACAAGATAAAACAATACTTGCAGGAACCTCCTGTTTTGATACCCCCAGTGGTCGGGAGACCGTTGATTATGTATTTGACAGTTCTTGAGGAAAGTATGGGTTGTGTTCTCGGTCAACACGATGAGACAGGACATAAAGAGCATGTGATCTACTATTTGAGTAAGAAGTTTACAGATTGTGAGTCCAGATACTCAATGCTCGAGAAGACGTGTTGCGCGCTAGCCTGGGCCGCCAAACGTTTGAGGCAATACATGCTAAATCATACAACCCTGCTCATTTCAAAGATGGATCCAATCAAATACGTGTTTGAGAAGCAAGCACTCTCCGGTAGAATTGCCCGATGGCAGATGGTGTTAACCGAATATGATATTCAGTATGTCTCGGAAAAGGCTATTAAAGGTAGTGTTTTGTCAGAGTACCTTGCGGAGCAGCCTGTTGAGGACTACCAATCGATGAGGTTTTATTTTCCTGACGAGGATATCATGTACCTAAAGATGAAAGATTGTGAAGAACCGTTGCCGGACGAAGGACCAGAATTGGGTCCCAAATGGCAGTTAATATTTGATGGAGCTGTGAATTCCTATGGTAGCGGAATAGGGGCAATCATCACTACTCCTCATGGGTCGCACATCCCCTTTACGGCTCGATTGACCTTTCCGGTTACCAATAATGAGGCTGAATACGAGGCTTGCATCATGGTGTTGCACCCTAAAATTTGCTCAACCTTATTCACTTGGTTTATGTTTCAATATCATTAGCATTTGCATATAGAGTCATGTACATAGTCTAATCATCTGCATAGCATAAGCATAGCAAGTCATCCAACAGGGGACCAATCATTATTCTCATCTCTAGAGGCCTATCAAGAGGTTATTATTCTAATCCAATCTCATTCAAGTCATCAGAAAGAATTTGAAAGCTGGGAAGTTAATAGATCAAGCAAGTGCATCCATCTCCTATCCGAGGGTATCTGGGGATCATCAAGGAAAGTGTGAGCTGTGAATTGAAGGCATGGAGAGTATCTAGACATCTTGGAGGACTTAGAAAGTCATTTGGAGAAGGATACAAGTCAATGGTGTAGTCACAAGTATTGCAGTTGAGGACAGTCAACTAGGGTTTCATCTGGGTCAACCCTGGGTCAACTCTAGGTCAATTGACTGATTGAAAGGCATTAAAGGCTATTGGAGAGATGTGGAGTTCATCATTTTACATGTAGAAGAGGATATGGTGGTATGCCAAGAAGAATTCAAGACAAATCAAGGAGAAGAGGAGTTTCTAAATTAGGGTTTCTGTGTAGAATCCCCTAGTTTAGGTCAAATTTCCAAGCAAGATAAGTCAAAATGCAGGCTTCAAATCGATCCTTGGCCAACATGAAACTTGTAGAGGATCTCAAGAACTTTAATTTGAGTGGTGGAAGACATCAAGGAGATTTATAGAACTCAAGTTATAGTCCTTGCAAGTTACAGGTCATCTGAGGTATCTGAAACTTTGTCTGTGAAAGTGACTTGACTTCCAAGCTATTTTTACCCCTCAAGGAGATTTCAAATGAATTTTTGGTAAACATAAGAGTTGTTATTCATTGTCTTAGATTTCTAGAATGGTATGGTATGCCTTCATATGATTTGTGGAACTCCACTTATGGTCTTGGCAAGCAAAGGGTATTTTGGTCATCTGAGGATTACAGGTCATTCTTAGCATATGCCCAAAACTCATACAAGGAAGCTTCAAATGAAACACTTCCCAACATCAAAGTTGCTCAAAATTCCATTTTAAGTCAAGAAAAGAAGTCATGGAAGTTTGGAAATGCATAGAATGAGACTTGACCAAAGTTGGTGAAAAATGACCTAAAAAAGGCATATAAGTTGAAAAAGTTGAGATAAAAAATTGGTTTGAGAGATCTACAAATCCAATATGGGTCATCCAATATACCAAATTGATTCCCAACATCATTTTAGAGACATTGGTTCAGCCACATTTTTGAGTTTAGGCTTAAAAATTGGACTTCCTTTGTAAATGTGTTTCTTGCATCATAAGGCAACTTGGCAAAACTCAACACAAGGCAAAACCAAGCTTGTTTTTTTCCACACTTTCACTCCCAATATCTCATGAAAGGAGATTTTAACACAAGTTTACAAAGGTGCAAGCATGAGATAAGAGAATTCAAAATACCATCAAATGAGAAGTTCATGAAATTTCCACAAGTTTCTAGATCCCTCTAGGATCAATCTAGAAACTTCTCAAGCTGTTAGTAATCATCTATATAATGAAATGAAGCCATTTGTGCAGGGGTTGGTGATTGAGAGTGCTTGCATTACATAGTTTGATTCCATAACTCCATATTGCATTTTGCTTTCAAACTCCATTGAAACTTCATCAATCATCATAATCCTTGTTATCATCATCATCCACCATCATCATAGAGCAATTGGCAAAGAAAATTGAGAGGGATTCGTGGCTGGTTTGTGTGATCCATGTTTTCACTCCAAGTTGCATGAAGAGGGGGATAAGGTGATTCAAGAAGTTTGAGCAACAACCATTGCAAACAGAAACCCTAGCATCATCTAAAGATCATTGGTGAAAGCTTACAAGTGTTGAATCGAGCTCCTTCTCATCTGTTTCAGCAAGAATAGCAGGTTGGTGTTTTCTTTCATATCTCCATAACTAGATGTTGCTAGGTTAGATTATTGGTATAAGATTGTTAGGGTTAGGTAGAGGAACATTTACCCCATCTGTTATGGCCATTAGAGACAATTGGATTAATGATGATGAAACTGTGATGATCAAGAACTCCTGAATTAGGGCAAGGGAATGTTAGATCTTTGGCTCAGAATACTCGCCATAACCTATAGATCATTCTAGGGTAGTTTAAGCAAGAACTATCATCATGCACATCAGGTGCAAATCAGTGGTACCATGATCTTCCAGCTATCGAGCTCGAGTATGCAATGAGATTCAGCAAAATCTAGGGTTAGGATCTTGTAGAGGGTGAAGAGTAGAGCAGTTTTGGTTTTAAGGTCGTGGCGTTTGGTTGAGTGAGGAGGGAGAACTGAGCAGTGGAATTTTGTGCATGGGAGAAGAATTTCTGAAAACCCTAGCTCCTCGTTGGGGACGATGACTCAGGGACGTTGGATGGTTTTTAAAGTTTGACCCAGTAGCCTCATCCAACGGTGCAGATTTGAAGATGAAAACGGAGGGAAATCTCCCAAGTGAAACGATGCGTTTCACTTATGCATCAGCGTGGGCCTTGGACTTACATTTCTATCCCCACCCCCATTTTGAGAAGCCCAATGAATTACACATGATATTGTTACTATTTGCACCGAAGGTTTATTCTTTTTCTGGTAATTTTCACTTGATTTTTTCTGAGCGCGCTGGGCCTAGTGAATTTGATATTCACACCCCTGCTCTGTGGCCCACCTGGATATTACAACTGGGCGCAAATGCTGTTCTCACCCCCCTCCCATTTTATTCATATTTTGTGTTTCTTAATTTCTTTAATATTTTTACATCTTTTAAAAAATCATAAAAAAATGGAAAATGGCTTGTTTTAATTGGTTCTTTTTGCTATAGGTCCATTATTCTGTCTAGAAAAATATAAAAAAATAAAAATGGCATTTTATTTTGTTTTAATATTTTTTATGCATTTTTCTTGTAAATAGCATTTTGTTAAGTTTAGTTTGATACATGATTTTGTTAGTTTTAGTTTGATCAAATGCTTTAATATTTTTTGTCCATTCTTTTTAGGTTGATTAATAGACATTGTTAGCTTGTACATAAAATTTAGTTCACATTTTTAAGACTCAATTTTAGGTGTTTAGTTTAGGTGTGAACAACATGAACAAAATTAGGGTTTTAAGTGATGACTTAGGAGAATTGAACCATTTCCCTTAGGACTTAGAGACTGAATATTTTAGATATGGGACTATAGAGACTATGGGTAGTTATTAGATCCCTTAGAAATCACTAGGATTCCCCTACTGCTATTAGTATATTACTGTCTATACTGGATTGATTGGTGTGGTGTGCCCTCTGGGGATTATTGTTTATCTGTATGGGTATTGGGATTGTCTGGGGATTGGGAAAGCTGAAGGCTTGTGATGATGAAGCCATTGGAGATCAAGAGCTTGAAGACCAACTTCCAGAGTTGATGAGGAGATTCCTGCTAGCAGCTGTTGAGGAGATTAGGGTTTAGGAGCTAGGCAGAGCTCTAGATTAGAAAGCTTGATTCTCAAACATGGAAGGTTTTGACTGCCTCCATTCCTCTCTGTGATACAGAGTCTCTCTAAGACACTCACCCCCTTCCTTTGGAAGGCTTGGTGCTACTGTCTAAGGGATATAACTCTTGAGAGAAAATATCTTATGTGTTAGTAGCAGTTGGTTTGCCACCCTTGGTAGTCAACTAATTGCTTAACACCCAATTCACTCTTATGATTGATCCCTCATCCTGGAGTTTTGAGACTTGAAGAAAAGCCATTGTAGACTGAAGATTGATGACAAAGACCTTGCTTGAAGGCTGTGGAGGTGGAGATTGATGCTTGCTGAAGCTTGAAGTCAGATGTTGTTTCAGAGCTGCTGATGCTATTTATTTTTCTGTTGTATCTCATTTCTTGATGTATTGATTGGTTTTCTGGACTGTATTGTTTGCTGTTTACCCTGTTGGGTTGAAAGTGAATCCTGTTCACTTTTGCCTATTGTTTTCTAGGTTCGAGGTTGAGTGGGACTCCCTTTCCTCGCTTGTATTGTTGCATCCATGCATTTTACCGCTTTACTGTATATATCTGCTATTGTTTCTGTTTCCGTCTATTCCCTTAGGATCTCTGTTTCTCTCTGTGCAAGAGAGGAGCATGATAGACGCTAGGTCTTAACCCATGCATGATAACGGTAGGTTAGTTTGATTCCCTTCGCAACGAGTTCTGTCTCTTCTCTCTCAAAACTAACAGAAAAACACAATAAAATTTCAAACACAATAAAAGACACTTCTTCTGTAAAAGAATGTGAACTCATCAAGACGTCACTTTTGTCCGCTTGGACCGGTAATCAGAAAAACCTTTTTCAGAAGAAATAAAATCAACCAAGACAGACTTGTGTCGTACGTGGCCCGAACTACGTTTGCTCTGATCTTTCATGCTGTATGAAAGTACGTAGGCATAGGACGCGATATCCTAGCGAGCAACCTTCCCCTCCTTTCCCGTAGGTCGGCGAACTACGTTGACTCTGATTTCTCATTCCAGACGGGAATACGTAGGCATAAAGTGCGATACTTTGCCGAGTCATTTTATTTTCTTTTAACCCCTTGACCTGTAGAGTAGATAGAATAACAATCCATATCCGAAAACAAGTGTGGATCCCGTCGAGTACGACGGACGTGAGGGGTGCTAATACCTTCCCCTTGCGTAACCGACTCCCGAATCCAGGTTTTGGTTGCGACGACCGTACCTTTCCCGTGTTGTGCGAGGTTTACTCTGAGCGTTTCCTTTCCCTTACATGGGATAAATAACGCACGGTGGCGACTCTTCTGTTCAGCCGACGCCGATTTTCGCAGTAGCGACAGCTGGCGACTCTGCTGGGGATCCAACGTCCCCTGGCTGCTAAGGACTGCGATAGTTCTTATGTATTTGGGATCCAACGTCCCTTAAGAGAGTCAATCCTAACGCTTGTTTTCCCGTCGAGGATTTTGTATGGATTTATATTTCTGACCTTTATTTTCAGCATTATATATATTGATTATTATTGCTGTATTGGGGTGTGACGGATGTTCTGATACTGAGTGAGAAGCCGGACCTGGGCTTGAGTGCACCTTAGACTTAGAGTAGAGATTAGTTGGCGCCCGCTTGCTTTGCTTGCCTTGGTGTCCCGCGAAATCTACACTCAGACGAGGTTCCTCTGGTTGGCCTCCTGCCCCTTCCTTTGGTTGGCGTGGGTTGCTGGTTAGTTGAATTGTCGACTCTGGGGACCGATCATTTGGAAATTGGCTAAGTGAGGCCTCTTCAGGATTTGATGATGCCACTCCTTCTGGGAATCGTATCATCAACCCTGAAAGTCTGTGACGCCGACGACCGCATAGGATGCCATACCTTTGTCAGTTACTAGGACATCCACCTGTGAGAGGGTTTGGGGTTATGCAGGTTACTAGACCTTCAGATACCGGTTATTTCTTGATCAGAGATCCTGGGTATTTATGGAGGGTTATGAGGTCTGTCAGAGACCAGTTGGAGAGTTCTGAGGTCTGTCAGAGACCAGTTGGAGAGTTTTGAGGTCTACCAGAGACCAGTTGGAGTTATGGTTTGAGGTCTGTCAGAGACCATTGTTGGAGCTTTGTTTTAGGTCTATCTAAGACCAGGGTTTGAGGACTTCTAAAGAGTCTGTTTGAGACCTCTTGATATGGTTCAGGCTATTCAGCTACGGCAGTTGGTCCCTGTTGCATGTTACTTGCATTGCATTGTTTGCATACTCATTATCATTGCATCCCACTAACGTGTGTCTGTGCTGCAGGTGCATTTGCATTTCCCTAGTTCTAGTGTCCGGATTTCTGAGTGATTGGTCATGGCCAGCTTGAGGAGGACCGTTGCTTACAAATTGCCTACTCCTGATGTTGTTCCCCTGCTTGGGTTGATCTCTCTGGCTGATGAGGATGTTCGTAGGAGCTTCAGAATGAGCTATGGAAGACTATTGAGGTTGGTGCGCAAACCCACGGAGATGGAGCTAGATGGGCTGTACGCTTTGATGCAATTCTATGATCCCGCATTGAGATGTTTTACGTTTGCTGATTTTATTCTGGGGCCTACCTTTGAGGAGTATGTGGAATTTACTGAGCTACCAGTGCGGGACAAGGTTCCATTCATTCATTCTGGCGCTAAGCCCAAGCCGGAGGACTTGGCAAAAGCTTTGCATGTGGATGTTTCTGAATTGTTGACTACTGTTTCCCGTGGAGTTCCAGGCTTCTCGCTCCAGTTCTTGATTGGTAAAGCCCAGGAGTACGCTAAGAGCGGGTGCTGGATTGCCTTCAATGTTGTGCTGGCTCTGTGCATTTACGACATAGTATTGTTTCCCAATGTACCGGATTTTGTGGACTTCGACGCCTTCTACTTGTTCGCCGCTGGTAATCCTGTACCTACCTTACTCGGAGATTTCTACCACTCACTGCATTACAAGAATGAGAAGGGAAGAGGAAAGAATGTTCATTTCTGTGTACCATTGCTGGGTATGTGGTTTGAGAGCCACCTTCCTAAGAGAAGATCTGTCATAAAGACTACAGTCCCGACTAGCTGGTCAGAGCGCCTGATGAGGCTATCTTCCGAAGACGTTGAATGGTTTGATAGAGATCTGCTGGGATCCGAGCTTATCTTCAGTTGTTCTGGTTACCCTAATGTCCCGCTGATAGGAAGGAAAGGGTGTATCAACTACAACCCATCTCTGTTGGTCCGTCAGTTCGGATATGCACTGAAGAACCCACCAAAGGAGGAAGAAGTACAGGAATCTCTGTATTTCACCGGAGACGTGAAGGGGGAGTTACTAGCCAAGCTGCAGCATGCCTGGACGCGTATTAACCGAAGAGGGAAGCCGTTGCTAGGGAAGAATGACTGTCAGGCCTATGCACCTTACAGAGTCTGGATCCAGGAGAGAGCGAGTCAGTTGCGGATGCCATTTCCAGATGCACCAGCCCTTGTTCCTGTTCCGGTAGCAGAGCCAACTACTGTTTCTAGGGAAGCCTACGAGCAAGTTGTGAAAGAAAAAGAAGCCTTGATGAAGATCAACGAAGGGTTAGAGCAGGAGCTGGCCCAGATACGCAGCGAGAAAAACAAGGCCGTGCATGCTTTCCAACAGCAGATTGAGTTAATGAACAGATTAGGGGCTGAGTTGACTGAGGAGAGGAAGAAGCGCGAACGTCTGGGGCAAGAGTTCAGAAGCTCCCATGACATGCTTGAATCCGAAAAGAAGGCACTCGACATCGCTCACCGAGAAATCTCTTCTTGCAATAAGACTTGGAATGCTACGCTCACCAACAATAAGAAGAGGGAGGATAAGTTGAAGCAGCAAATTTCCGACCTCGAAGAGCAGTTGAAGTCTAGCATTAAGAAGTGTGAAGAAGAAGTGATGACCCGGTATAGTCTCCAGAACACACTGAACAAGGCCATCAAAGGCAGAGATGAAGCTGTGTCTCAGAAGCGTAAACTAGAAGATCGCTTCGGAGAAGGGGCATGGGAGGAAACTGCTGAAGACGTGTGACGCGTTCTCAAGAGAAGAAACCAACTTGTTGAAGGGCTGCTTACCCAACCAAGTCATCCGGAGACCAAGAAGTTGCTGGAGGAGTACCATACTTATGGGAGTATTTGATCAATTCATGTATTAGCTTGTATGCTTTATTTGCATAGCGCTGACCATCACCAGGATTGTTGGTTGAGGTCATGCCTTCTTATTGTACTCTCAGTGATATTGTACTCTGGGTTTATTGGTTTCTCTGCAATATATGAGGCTTTCTGTGATTCAACTCCGATCTGTGTATTGCTAGCACTGTCATTGCACCGACACCTTCACACTAGAATCGGGGAATGAATTTCCCTAATGCACAGACACACATTGCATTGCATTCATATTCATATTGCATTACAGGTAATCATCGGATGATATCTTATTTCCTGCTCTGTACCAGGTATTTTCAGGATTGCATATCAGCACCCGCACCGCTATTCCACCCGCACCAACTGTCGAAGAATCATGGATCAAATGCAGAACGAGATGCAAGATGTGCGCGAGAAGCTAGCTCTCTTTATGCAGACCATGGAGGCTATTGCAAAAGGTCAGGAGAATTTGCAAGCCATGGTGCAGCCTCTGTTGGTTAGGAACGCCGGTCACGGTAACGAGGATCATCAGTCGGTGCGAGTCGATACTGTTCATGGAGATGGCACTCCTACGCCGGTGGCTCCACCTGTAGTCAACATACCTGCTGCTAATGTCAACAACACTACCGCTGCGGGGAACGGTAACGTCGGAGTTGGGAACGAGACTGTTGTCCATAACGTTGGGCTTGGTGATATCAACGTGGGTGATAATATGGGAGGCAACGGCTTCGGCAATACTGGATTCGGGTTCAATGATCAGGGATTCGATAATGCTGGGAAATATGGTTTCAATGCTCAAGGCATTGGGCAAGATGGTTATGGTGTGGTCAATCAGGGTTACGGGGTTTTCGGAAATGGAAACGGCGCTGGGTTAATGGCTGTTGGGCCTGCTGGAGGTGTTCAGGGATACGGCAACAGAAGCCGAGGCCCGGTGATGAATCAAATTAGAGATGGCCGCAATAATGAATATGATGGGTATGGAGCTGGGAATGTTATGTGGCAAGAAGATCAGCAGGAGGACGCTTTCTCCGGCGGAGGCTTTGAAGGGCCGATGGATAACTCCCAGAAGATCAGAATGCTAGAAGAGTAGATGAGGGGGGTCCTGAACCAAAGTGTTGTGGGCTTGGACATGGCAACAATGGTTCTGGTACCTGGCTTGAGGGTGCCAATCAAATTCAAAGCTCCTACGTTTGATAAGTATAAAGGGGACACATGTCCGAAAGTGCACGTGCTGGCTTATTACAGAAAGATGTCTGCATACTCAACTGATGAGAGAATGCTAATGCATTTCTTTCAAGATAGTTTGTCAGGCCCTTCCCTAGAGTGGTATATGGGATTGGAGCCAACTAATATCAAGACATGGAAGCAATTAGCAGAGGCATTTGTAGCTCACTACAAGTATAACAGCGACTTGGCGCCCAATCGGGTCCAATTGACAGGGCTGTCGCAGAAGAAGGGTGAGAGCTTTAAAGAGTACGCGCAAAGGTGGCGCGATATGGCTGCCAGGGTCCGCCCTTCTTTAGAAGACAAGGAAATGAATGACATGTTCGTCGGCAATTCACAGGCTTGTTTCATGACATGTTGTTTCATACATCTCTGGCCAGTTTCTCAGACTTAATTCTGATGGGAGAAAAGATTGAACGTAACATTAAGCAAGGAAAATTCCAGGCTGAGGAATCAACTGCATTTGGCAGTAATAGGAAGGCTTTCGGTGGGCGCCGTCAGGGCAAGGCAAGCGCAGTATTTGGAGGCCGAGGCCGAGGCCGAGGCAGGGGACGAAACCAATATCATCAGCCGCAGCAGGTGGCGAGTGTTACTATTCCATATCAACAACAACCGTTTCAGCAGCAGCCAATGCAACAGCAACAGCAATAGCAACAGCCGCCTCAGCAGGGGGCACAGCAGGCTCAGCGAAGATTCTAGGGTGGTAAACCAAGAAGAGTGTTTGAGAAGCCTCCCTCAACCTATGCAGATTTATTGCAGACATTGTTGGGTTTGAACCTGGTAGAGAAGAGAACTCTGGCACCTATAACGGGAACTCCTCCGTATGGTTATGACGCAAGCAGGCACTGTGAGTTTCATTCTGGGGCTCCGGGCCACGATGTAGAGGGTTGCCATGCTTTTAAGCACGTTGTGCAGGATCTTTTGGACAATAAGACTATCAATTTCGGAACGGCAGGTCCGAATATAGTGCAGAAACCCATGCCTAATCATGGAGTAAACGCCATTCTGACTGAGGAAGGGTTGAATCTGATTATGAATGTCGACGATTTAAAGACGCCGCTGAACGAGATAAAAAGCAGATTGTTGCAAGGGGGTGTTTATCCAGGATGTGACGAGTATTGCTTAGAATGATGGACCCTAGCTGGGGGGTGTGATGATTTGAAGAAAGGCATTCAGGCTTTAATTGATGGAGGCACATTGCAGTTTGACCGAGCAGCAATCGAAGAGCCTGCGGGGGCAGTAGCAGATAATCAGAGTGATGTGGCCACCGTAACGATTCCTCGGAAGACAATCACTATAGCAGCACCGGCTCAGCGACCACCGATCACCATAACTAAGGCCGAACCAATCCCGTACGAGAACACAAAAGCAGTCCCATGGTCATATGGGTTGGAGGTGTGTTGTGACGGGATAAAGATTGATGTTAACAAGCAGCCAGCCGAGACTGTGGACAGCGTTGTTGGTTCAGGAGGTATGACAAGGAGTGGTAGGATCTTTATATCACCTGAAGTGGAGGCCGAAAGACTAGCGAAAGGAAAAGGGAAGATGGTTGAGAATGTCCCAGTGCAAGCAAGCGGCAAAGAAGCGACATCGAAAGACATAGAAAAGTTCATGCGCTTGATTCGGAAAAGTGATTATAAGATTGTGGAGCATCTGCAACAGACGCCCTCCAAGATATCTATCCTGTCGTTGCTCTTATGTTCTGAAGCTCACAGAAATGCTTTGTTGAAAGTCCTGGATACTTATTTTGTACCCCAAGACGTCTCTGTAAATCAGTTGGAAGGAGTATTGGCACATGTGAATGCAGGCCACAGCTTGGGCTTTACCGACTTCGATTTGACCCCGAAAGGGAGAGATCATAATATGGCGCTGCACATATCTGTCGAATGTAGAGGATCAGTAATGTCGCATGTATTGGTCGACACCGGATCGTCTTTGAATGTGCTGCCCAAGAAAGCGATGATGAAGCTAGATGTCAGAGGAATCCTGTGCACGCCCAGTGACTTGGTAGTCAGAGCATTTGATGGCACGCGAAGAACAGTCTTTGGATCGATAACATTGCCTCTACAGGTGGGGCCGGAGGTATTTGCGACCGAATTTTATATCATGGATATACAACCCGCATATAGCTGCCTGCTCGGAAGACCCTGGATTCATGGGGCTGGGGCAGTCACGTCTACCCTGCATCAGAAGTTGAAATATATGGTCAGAGACAGCGTAGTCACCGTATGCGGAGAAGAAGACATCCTGGTCAGCCATCTGTCGTCATTTAAGTATGTGGAGGTCGACGGAGAGATCTACGAAACACCCGCCAGGCATTTGAAGGGGTGCGTATCAAGGACAAAGGTCCCGGGCCGAGCAAAGCGTCGGAGATAGCCGTCTCGTCGTATAAAGAAGCTCAAGCTCTTGTAGAGGCTGGCGAGACCAAGGGCTGGGGTAAAGTGCTGGATATTCCTGTAAAGATGGACCGGTTCGGGCTGGGATACCAACCGTCGTCGTCAACACCTGCTGTGGGGGCACCCCGTTTCAGAGGGCCAATAACCATCTCTGCCAGTGGAGTATGTCATGAAACCATCAATGCTGCTTCGGAGTCTGACGAAGGAGACAGTGACTGTGATATGGATGCCTGGATTCAGCCAAGCACGCCAGGACAGGGACTGTGCAACTGGTCTATTCAGGAGCTTGTTCCTGTGACTCTTAAACAGTAATGCTTTGCTTTATTAATTGTTGAATAATCTGATGTCTTGCCCGGGGCATCGTGATTTGCTTAGGGTTGTGTTGTTATGAACATTGCGTGTTAATCATTAAATAAATGGCGTTTTTTTCATGTGCAAATACTGTAATCTCTGTCTTTCTTGTTTTGTATTTTTCAATAAAATGGCAACGTGGTTATTCGCTTTATACGCATTTTTGAAGCACTTAACCATTCCTTTTGCAGGATAACGTTTTCAGATGACATCCTTGAACCACCTATGACTCGTCCCGACTTCGAGCACCCGGTATTTCAGGCCGAAGGAGAGGTTGTCGAAGATAGTGACGTTCCCGAAGAACTGTCTTGGTTGGTGAGACAAGAGGAAAGAGTCATTCTGCCGCACGACGAGGTCATCGAAATTATCAACTTGGGGTCGGAAGGGGCTGAGAAGAATATTCGTATCGGAGCCGCGCTGCAGAGCGATATCAAGCGAAGACTGGTTGAAATGCTCAGGGAGTATAGTGATGTATTCGCTTGGTCGTATGAAGATATGCCAGGGCTCGATACAGACATGTTTGTGCACCGTCTGCCATTGAAAGAAGAATGCCCGCCAGTCAAACAAAAGCTCCGCAGAACTCGACCAGATATGGCAGTGAAGATCAAAGAGGAAGTTCAAAAACAGTGGGACGCTGGTTTCCTGGCTGTGACAAAATATCCCTCATGGGTTGCTAACATCGTACCAGTGCCAAAGAAAGACGGCAAGGTTCGGATGTGCGTGGATTATAGGGACTTGAATAAGGCGAGCCCAAAAGACGATTTTCCACTTCCTCATATCGATGTGCTAGTTGACAATACTGCTCAATACTCCGTATTCTCCTTCGGGGATGGCTTTTCAGGCTATAATCAGATTAAAATGGCGCCAGAGGATATGGAGAAGACTACTTTCATAACGCCTTGGGGAACATTTTGTTACAAAGTGATGCCCTTTGGTTTGAAAAATGCTGGGGCAACGTATCAGCGCGCGATGACGACTCTTTTTCATGATATGATGCATAAAGAGATCGAGGTTTATGTTGACGATATGATTGCCAAATCCCAGACGGAGGAAGAGCATCTGGTGAATCTGCTGAAGTTATTTAAAAGGCTTAGGAAGTTCAGGCTGAGACTGAACCCTAACAAATGCACCTTCGGGGTGAGATCGGGTAAGCTGCTGGGGTTTATCGTAAGCGAAAGAGGAATAGAGGTCGATCCTGCTAAAATAAAAGCGATTCAAGAAATGCCGACGCCTAAAACAGAGAAAGAGGTGCGCGGGTTTTTAGGGAGGTTGAACTACATCGCCCGGTTCATATCTCACCTAACGGCCACGTGTGAACCATTATTCAAGTTATTGAAGAAAGATCAAGCTGTAGCGTGGAACGAAAATTATCAAAAGGCGTTCGATAAAATAAAGCAGTATTTGCAGGAGCCTCCTATTTTGATACCCCCAGTGGCAGGGAGACCCTTGATTATGTATTTGACAGTTCTTGAGGGAAGCATGGGTTGTGTTCTCGGTCAACACGACGAGACAGGAAGGAAAGAGCATGCGATCTACTACTTGAGTAAGAAATTTACAGATTGTGAATCTCGATACTCAATGCTTGAGAAAACTTGTTGCGCGCTAGCCTGGGCCGCCAAGCGTTTGAGGCAATACATGCTGAATCATACAACCATGCTCATCTCGAAGATGGATCCTATCAAATATGTATTCGAAAAGCAGGCGTTGTCAGGGAGAATTGCCCGTTGGCAGATGGTCTTGACTGAATATGACATTCAATACGTCTCGCAAAAGGCTATAAAGGGGAGTGTGCTGTCTGAGTATCTGGCGGAGCAGCCTATTGAAGATTACCAATCGATGAGGTTTGATTTTCCTGACGAGGATATCATGTACCTAAAGATGAAAGATTGTGAAGAGCCGTTGCCAGACGAGGGACCAGAGTTGGGTTCCAAATGGAATATGATATTTGACGGAGCTGTGAATGCTTACGGTAGCGGAATAGGGGCAATCATCACTACGCCACACGGGTCGCACATCCCGTTTACTGCCCGATTGACCTTTTCCGTTACCAACAATGAAGCCGAATACGAAGCTTATATAATGGGGCTTGAAGAAGCCATTGATTTACGAATCAAGAATTTAGACGTATACGGAGACTCAGCTCTGGTAGTGAATCAAATAAAAGGGGAATGGGAGACGCGTCAGCCCAACTTGATACATTACATGAACTATGCAAGGAGATTGTTGCCTTTCTTCGACAAGGTTGAATTGCATCATGTACCGCGGCCAGAGAATCAAATGGCTGACGCCCTGGCCACTTTGTCTTCCATGTACAAAGTCAACTTCTGGAACGAGGCTCCCAGAATCATTATCTCTCGACTTGACAGACCTGCCTTCGTGTTTGCTATTGATGAAGCATCCGACGATAGACCGTGGTATTTTGATATCCTTAATTTCCTGAAGAATAAAGAGTATCCGGCTGGGGCATCCAGTCAAGATCAGAAGACTCTCAGGAGATTGGCGGGTAATTTCTACTTGAATCCGGATGGTGTCTTATACAGAAGGAACCACGACTTGGTGTTGTTGCGTTGTGTAGACGAAAGAGAGGCAAAGCTGCTCATAGAGGAAATACACGAAGGTACCTTTGGTACGCATGCTGGCGGGCATGCTATGACGAGAAAGCTGCTGCGGGCAGGTTACTTTTGGCTGACTATGGAGACTGATTGCTTCAAGTTTGCGAGGAAGTGCCACAAGTGTCAAATCTATGCTGATAAGATCCATGTGCCTCCGAGTCCTCTGAATGTGATGTCATCGCCATGGCCATTCTCGATGTGGGGAATCGATATGATTGGAAAGATCGAGCCGACAGCTTCTAATGGGCACCGGTTCATTCTAGTAGCAATCGATTATTTCACCAAGTGGGTAGAAGCGGCGTCTTACGCAAACGTAACTAAGCAGGTGGTGGCCAGATTCATCAAGAGAGATATCATTTGCCGATATGGGATTCCCGAGCGGATAATCACGGACAACGGTTCAAACCTGAACAACAAAATGATGAAGGAGCTCTGTCAGAATTTCAAGATCGAACATCACAACTCTTCCCCTTACCGACCCAAGATGAATGGCGCTGTCGAAGCGGCCAATAAGAATATCAAGAAGATCGTTCAAAAGATGGTGGTGACTTATAAGGATTGGCATGAGATGCTACCTTTTGCTTTGCACGGTTATCGTACGACGGTACGCACATCAACCGGGGCAACCCCGTTCTCGTTAGTATACGGAATGGAGGCGGTATTACCATTGGAAGTTGAGATCCCTTCTCTGAGGGTATTGCGAGACGTTCAGCTAGACGAGGCAGAATGGGTGAAAGACAGGTTGAACCAATTGAGTTTGATGGATGAGAAGAGGCTAGCTTCTCTAGCATACGGTCGGTTGTACCAGAGCCGAATGAAGAAAGCATATGATAAGAAGATACATCCGCGAAGCTTTCAGACGGGCGACCTTGTGCTGAAAAGGATTCTCCCGCCGCAGGCAGATCACAGGGGCAAGTGGACCCCCAACTACGAAGGGCCATACGCTGTCAGGAAAGTCTTTTCAGGAGGAGCGTTGTTGTTGTCCACCATGGACGGTGAAGACTTTACGTCGCCTGTGAATTCGGACGCAGTTAAAAAATACTTTGCTTGAAATTGACCCGCTGGACAGAAAAAAGAGAGTCCAGGCAAAAATGGGGCATCCTGGCGAACCAAAAACAGAATGAAAGGTTCGGGCAAAAGTTAGGGATAAAATTGAAAAAAGGTACACCCGCGAAGTTGAAAACCTACACTGGACGGCTTCGGCAAAAAAGGGTATCCCGGTGAACTGAAAACCCGTAAAGGGCGGTTCACGCAAAAGTTAGGGATGTGAAAAGCAAATGACTGCGGTCCGAATTTGATATTACAATGAGCATCAGCGCGGGAGAATACGCTTGAAGGGGCGATTATCGGATACAATCTCGTCGTAAGTGTGGATACCGGGAAAGCATTAGAGTCGGACGAGTCATAGGAGGATCAGTTCGTGGTGTTCGTCTGCATCCCGTTGCCGACATGTGTACAAAATTTAATTTATCAAAATATTTATGCTTCTTGTGCATACTTGTGTATTTGCTTTACGTAGCTTCCTCTTTTCAGGAGTTACATCCCGTGTACAAAAAATTTTCCGCCCATTTAGGGGCCCAATCAATAAAAATTGTTATTCAGTACTTGATGCTGGTTCTTTACTGTTTTGTGCATGATAAAGCGCCTGAGTTTACTGAAACTAGCACGTGTATAACATCACTGGCCCTTGCCAACGATTGCTAAAGCTTTGAATTAACTGAAAATAACGTCACTAACCTGAATCGATGTGGTTGTATAGGCTTGTCTTGTCTCGGTTGTGTTGTTGCAGGTTACATAGCCGTACGAGGAAGACGATCAAAAGACTGTAGTAATAAAAGACTCGACCCCCACGCAGGTCATGCATGTTCTTCCTGAAGAGAGATCGAATTCCCCAGCCGGTCGTAGCTTATCCAGAGAGCATGCTCCAGCAAAGTCATTTATTCTCAGCAGAATTGGCGATTCCAAGTTGGTGAGTTGTATTCAGGCAGTTTACCTTTCCCCGCAGGGTCATTTACTCTCCCAACGGAGTCAGTTGATTTTCCCCAAGAGAATCGTCCCATCCCCAGTGGAGTTCTCTTTTCAGCAAGTGAAAATCGAAGATTAAGGCTCTCCCCGGCGGAGTCGGTGTGGCGCATTGGCATTTATTTTGTCAGAATACCGTGTGATATCCGTTCACTTTCCAGCAGAAGTCCAATCATACCAGGCGCCTCTGCCACTCTCCAGCAGAGATATATTCCCCAGCAGGGTGTTCCTTCAATAAGGTGATGGGTATTAAGTTCCCAGCTTCCCAGCTGAGTCGACTTCACTCTTCCAGCATTTATTTTGCTGGAATAATTCTGTAGCATCTGGCTATCCCCAGCGAAGTTGGCGTTGTCTTCAGCATTTATTTTGTTGAAGCAGTTTCTGTACCCAGCAGTTCGAGGCTGCATTGGCATCGGCATATAGTGTCATACTTGCATCCGCCAAATGAAAAAAGCGTAGCATTTCCATGTCAAATGGAACATTGCATCATTGACAAACGCATGCATTGTGAAACATAAACCAGGTTGGCTAACCTTTTGTTTCAAGTATTGTTTCTCTTGCAGGTAGAGAGAGCCCTTGCTCAGGTGAATCAATAAACATTCGAAGTCTCGGCAGGAGACGTTCAATGAAGTGTTAGCTCTGGCACTACTCCCCACAGAGTCAGCAGGATAAGTTTCTATTTGTCCCCAAGCAGAGTTACTTATTTCCCCGTCAGGGTTTCTTGTTGAAGTTTCTCTAGTCCGACCAGCGGATCGTTTCCTTCAAAGCTGTTGTTACGTCAGCATTAAAAGGTTTCATAAACCAGAATTTCAGAGGCTACCGCCGGGTATCAGAGCAGGCATCCAGTGGTTTGGTTTCCAAATATCCCCAGTAGAGTCCGCCTCAAGGTTGCTGTTTGTGGACCAATGGAAGGATGAGTCCTGACGTGGACAATCCTATAGCCAGGTTTTCCTTGTGCTAGAAAAGAGGTGGGTCCTGACGTGAACATTTCTTCCAGTTTGACGATATGTGTTAGCCCTAACGTGGACAGATTTGATTTCTTGGTATTGATCGAAGGTGAAGTCCTGACGTGGGCGAAGTTGGTTACTCTTCGTGTTGGTGTCCTGACGTGGACAATTTATTTCCAGCAAGTGTCTTTCTTCTTAATGGTGAACTGTGTGTCCTGACGTGGGCAGAGTTATAGTTTTTCGCGATGACAAGATGCGAGAGTCCTGACGTGGACAAATTTATCCTTCTTCATGTTGTTGGCAAAGTATGAGTCCTGACGTGGACAAAGTCTTATTTCCCCAGTAAGTCGAAGACGCACAAGTCCTGACGTGGACAGGTTCTATTATTTCATCAGAGGAAGATGTGAGTCCTGATGTGGACAAGTCTCACTTCCCCAGTAGGTCGAAGGTGCACAAGTCCTGACGTGGACAAGGTTTTATTTCCTCAGCAAGTCAAGAGGGGAGTCCTTACGTGGGCAAATCAAGACGAAAGGTGAGTCCTGACGTAGACAAGTTTATTCCTCACGTGGAAAGAGAAGTTGTTTCCTTACGTGGAAAAGTTTAGTCCTGACGTGGACAGATTAAAGTTTCATTCCTTACGTGGAAAGATTGGAGTCCTTACGTGGACAAAGTGAGGTGAAAGTTGGAGTCCTTACAGGGACGAATCAAAATGTGTTTCCTTACGTGGAAAGAGGTGATTCCTTACGTGGAAAGATTGAGTCCTTACGTGGACATATCAAATTTATTCCTTACGTGGAAAAATAGCATTCCTGACGTGGAAAGAGGTGATTCCTTACGTGGAAAGATTGAGTCCTTACGTGGACATATCAAGTTGGAGTCCTGATGTGGACAGATTGAGATTGTATTCCTTACATGGAGAGATTGGAGTCCTGACGTGGACAAACTAAGATAAGATTGTGTTTCCTTACGTGGAAAGAAAAGAAGTTCGTTTCCTTACGTGGAAAGATGGTTTCCTTACGTGGAAGAACGATGTATTCCTTACGTGGAAAGTTTAGTCCTGACGTGGACAGATTCAGATCAAGTTGGTTTCCTAACGTGGAAGAGATGATGTATTCCTTACGTGGAAAAGAGATGTATTCCTGACGTGAAAAAAAGAAGAAGAGTGTATTCCTTTACGTGGAAAGATGAGTCCTAACGTGGACAATGGTTATTCCTGGCGTGGAAGAGTTTATTCCTAACAGGGACGATTTATTTCTGATGAAGTGCAGACTAATTATCCCCAACGAAGTTGCCGAGTTTTTTCGGGTTAACAGCAGGTGGAGTCCTAACGTGGACGAGTTTAGATTGAGAGTGCTTTGTGTTGACGGCACAGACGTCCTAACATGGACAAGCAAAGTTTTATTCTTGCAATGAGAGAAGCTTTTCAGGCTGATGAAAATAATCCCCAAGCAGTGGCGCGGTTTATTTCTGCGGTTGGCAAATTTCTGGGTTCTTAGTATTCAACCGTCTCGTATCGCGAGTGTCTGAAGGCTCCGGGCTCTTCACCCAATCGGGTCCAAGTCGCTTGAATAGGGGCAGCTGTTGCACCCTAAAATTTGCTCAACCTTATTCACTTGGTTTATGTTTCAATATCATTAGCATTTGCATATAGAGTCATGTACATAGTCTAATCATCTGCATAGCATAAGCATAGCAAGTCATCCAACAGGGGACCAATCATTATTCTCATCTCTAGAGGCCTATCAAGAGGTTATTATTCTAATCCAATCTCATTCAAGTCATCAGAAAGAATTTGAAAGCTGGGAAGTTAATAGATCAAGCAAGTGCATCCATCTCCTATCCGAGGGTATCTGGGGATCATCAAGGAAAGTGTGAGCTGTGGATTGAAGGCATGGAGAGTATCTAGACATCTTGGAGGACTTAGAAAGTCATTTGGAGAAGGAGACAAGTCAATGGTGTAGTCACAAGTATTGCAGTTGAGGACAGTCAACTAGGGTTTCATCTGGGTCAACCCTGGGTCAACTCTAGGTCAATTGACTGATTGAAAGGCATTAAAGGCTATTGGAGAGATGTGGGGTTACTCATTTGACATGTAGAAGAGGATATGGTGGTATGCCAAGAAGAATTCAAGACAAATCAAGGAGAAGAGGAGTTTCTAAATTAGGGTTTCTGTGTAGAATCCCCTAATTTAGGTCAAATTTCCAAGCAAGATAATTCAAAATGCAGGCTTCAAATGGATCCTTGGCCAACATGAAACTTGTATAGGATCTCAAGACCTTTAATTTGAGTGGTGGAATACATCAAGGAGATTTATAGAACTCAAGTTATAGTCCTTGCAAGTTACAGGTCATCTGAGGTATCTGAAACTTTGTCTGTGAAAGTGACTTGACTTCCAAGCTATTTTTACCCCTCAAGGAAATTTCAAATGAATTTCTGGTAAACATAAGAGTTATTCCTCATTGTCTTAGCTTTCTAGAATGGTATGGTATGCCTTCATATGATTTGTGGAACTCCACTTATGGTCTTGGCAAGAAAAGGGTATTTCGGTCATCTGAGGATTACAGGTCATTCTTAGCATATGGCCAAAACCCATACAAGGAAGCTTCAAATGAAAAACTTCCCAACATCAAAGTTGCTCAAAATTCCATTTTAAGTCAAGAAAAGAAGTCATGGAATTTTGGAAATGCATAGAATGAGACTTGACCAAAGTTGGTGAAAAATGACCTAAAAAAGGCATATAAGTTGAAAAAGTTGAGAAAAAAAATTGGTTTGAGAGATCTACAAATCCAATATGGGTCATACAATATACCAAATTGATTCCCAACATCATTTTAGAGACATTGGTTCAGCCACATTTTTGAGTTTAGGCTTAAAAATTGGACTTCCTTTGTAAATGTGTTTCTTGCATCATAAGGCAACTTGGCAAAACTCAACACAAGGCAAAACCAAGCTTGTTTTTTTCCACACTTTCACTCCCAATATCTCATGAAAGGAGATTTTAACACAAGTTTACAAATGTGCAAGCATGAGATAAGAGAATTCAAAATACCATCAAATGAGAAGTTCATGAAATTTCCACAAGTTTCTAGATCCCTCTAGGATCAATCTAGAAACTTCTCAAGCTGTTAGTAATCATCTATATAATGAAATGAAGCCATTTGTGCAGGGGTTGGTGATTGAGAGTGCTTGCATTACATAGTTTGATTCCATAACTCCATATTGCATTTTGCTTTCAAACTCCATTGAAACTTCATCAATCATCATAATCCTTGTTATCATCATCATCCACCATCATCATAGAGCAATTGGCAAAGAAAATTGAGAGGGATTCGTGGCTGGTTTGTGTGATCCAAGTTTTCACTCCAAGTTGCATGAAGAGGGGGCTAAGGTGATTCAAGAAGTTTGAGCAACAACCATTGCAAACAGAAACCCTAGCATCATCTAAAGATCATTGGTGAAAGCTTACAAGTGTTGAATCGAGCTCCTTCTCATCTGTTTCAGCAAGAATAGCAGGTTGGTGTTTTCTTTCATATCTCCATAACTAGATGTTGCTAGGTTAGATTATTGGTATAAGATTGTTAGGGTTAGGTAGAGGAACATTTACCCCATCTGTTATGGCCATTAGAGACAATTGGATTAATGATGATGAAACTGTGATGATCAAGAACTCCTGAATTAGGGCAAGGGAATGTTAGATCTTTGGCTCAGAATACTCGCCATAACCTATAGATCATTCTAGGGTAGTTTAAGCAAGAACTATCATCATGCACATCAGGTGCAAATCAGTGGTACCATGATCTTCCAGCTATCGAGCTCGAGTATGCAATGAGATTCAGCAAAATCTAGGGTTAGGATCTTGTAGAGGGTGAAGAGTAGAGCAGTTTTGGTTTTAAGGTCGTGGCGTTTGGTTGAGTGAGGAGGGAGAACTGAGCAGTGGAAGTTTGTGCATGGGAGAAGAATTTCTGAAAACCCTAGCTCCTCGTTGGGGACGATGACTCAGGGACGTTGGATGGTTTTTAAAGTTTGACCCAGTAGCCTCATCCAACGGTGCAGATTTGAAGATGAAAACGGAGGGAAATCTCCCAAGTGAAACGATGCGTTTCACTTATGCATCAGCGTGGGCCTTGGACTTACATTTCTATCCCCACCCCCATTTTGAGAAGCCCAATGAATTACACATGATATTGTTACTATTTGCACCGAAGGTTTATTCTTTTTCTGGTAATTTTCACTTGATTTTTTCTGAGCGCGCTGGGCCTAGTGAATTTGATATTCACACCCCTGCTCTGTGGCCCACCTGGATATTACAACTGGGCGCAAATGCTGTTCTCACCCCCTCCCCTTTTATTCATATTTTGTGTTTCTTAATTTCTTTAATATTTTTACATCTTTTAAAAAATCATAAAAAAATGGAAAATGGCTTGTTTTAATTGGTTCTTTTTGCTATAGGTCCATTATTCTGTCTAGAAAATATAAAAAAATAAAAATGGCATTTTATTTTGTTTTAATATTTTTTATGCATTTTTCTTGTAAATAGCATTTTGTTAAGTTTAGTTTGATACATGATTTTGTTAATTTTAGTTTGATCAAATGCTTTAATATTTTTTGTCCATTCTTTTTAGGTTGATTAATAGACATTGTTAGCTTGTACATAAAATTTAGTTCACATTTTTAAGACTCAATTTTAGGTGTTTAGTTTAGGTGTGAACAACATGAACAAAATTAGGGTTTTAAGTGATGACTTAGGAGAATTGAACCATTTCCCTTAGGACTTAGAGACTGAATATTTTAGCTATGGGACTATAGGGACTATGGGTAGTTATTAAATCCCTTAGAAATCACTAGGATTCCCCTACTGCTATTAGTATATTACTGTCTATACTGGATTGATTGGTGTGGTGTGCCCTCTGGGGATTATTGTTTATCTGTATGGGTATTGGGATTGTCTGGGGATTGGGAAAGCTGAAGGCTTGTGATGATGAAGCCATTGGAGATCAAGAGCTTGAAGACCAACTTCCAGAGTTGATGAGGAGATTCCTGCTAGCAGCTGTTGAGGAGATTAGGGTTTAGGAGCTAGGCAGAGCTCTAGATTAGAAAGCTTGATTCTCAAACATGGAAGGTTTTGACTGCCTCCATTCCTCTCTGTGATACAGAGTCTCTCTAAGACACTCACCCCCTTCCTTTGGAAGGCTTGGTGCTACTGTCTAAGGGATAGAACTCTTGAGAGAAAATATCTTATGTCTTAGTAGCAGTTGGTTTGCCACCCTTGGTAGTCAACTAATTGCTTAACACCCAATTCACTCTTATGATTGATCCCTCATCCTGGAGTTTTGAGACTTGAAGAAAAGCCATTGTAGACTGAAGATTAATGACAAAGACCTTGCTTGAAGGCTGTGGAGGTGGAGATTGATGCTTGCTGAAGCTTGAAGTCAGATGTTGTTTCAGAGCTGCTGATGCTATTTATTTTTCTGCTGTATCTCATTTCTTGATGTATTGATTGGTTTTCTGGACTGTATTGTTTGCTGTTTACCCTGTTGGGTTGAAAGTGAATCTTGTTCACTTTTGCCTATTGTTTTCTAGGTTCGAGGTTGAGTGGGACTCCCTTGCCTCGCTTGTATTGTTGCATCCATGCATTTTACTGCTTTACTGTATATATCTGCTATTGTTTCTGTTTCCGTCTATTCCCTTAGGATCTCTGTTTCTCTCTGTGCAAGAGAGGAGCATGATAGACGCTAGGTCTTAACCCATGCATGATAACGGTAGGTTAGTTTGATTCCCTTCGCAACCGTAGGTTAGAGTTCTGTCTCTTCTCTCTCAAAACTAACAGAAAAACACAATAAAATTTCAAACACAATAAAAGACACTTCTTCCGTAAAAGAATGTGAACTCATCAAGACGTCACTTTTGTCCGCTTGGACCGGTAATCAGAAAAACCTTTTTCAGAAGAAATAAAATCAACCAAGACAGACTTGTGTCGTACGTGGCCCGAACTACGTTTGCTCTGATCTTTCATGCTGTATGAAAGTACGTAGGCATAGGACGCGATATCCTAGCGAGCAACCTTCCCCTCCTTTCCCGTAGGTCGGCGAACTACGTTGACTCTGATTTCTCGTTCCAGACGGGAATACGCAGGCATAAAGTGCGATACTTTGCCGAGTCATTTTATTTTCTTTTAACCCCTTGACCTGTAGAGTAGATAGAATAACAATCCATATCCGAAAACAAGCGTGGATCCCGTCGAGTACGACGGACGTGAGGGGTGCTAATACCTTCCCCTTGCGTAACCGACTCCCGAATCCAGGTTTTGGTTGCGACGACCGTACCTTTCCCGTGTTGTGCGAGGTTTACTCTGAGCGTTTCCTTTCCCTTCCGTGGGATAAATAACGCACGGTGGCGACTCTTCTGTTCAGCCGGCGCCAATTTTCGCAGTAGCGACACATGGGTCTTAAAGAAGCTATCGATTTAAGAATCAAACATCTGGATGTATACGGAGACTCAGCTCTAGTGGTGAACCAGATAAAAGGAGAATGGGAGACACGTCAGCCCAATTTGATACCATACATGAATTATGCAAGGAGATTGTTGCCTTTCTTCGACAAGGTTGAATTCCATCATGTGCCGCGAGCGAAAAATCAAATGGCTGACGCCCTGGCGACATTGTCTTCCATGTATAAAGTTAACTTCTGGAACGAAGCTCCCCGGATTGTTATCTCTCGGCTTGACAGACCTGCCTTCATATTTGCTATTGACGAAGCATCGGATGATAAACCCTGGTACTATGACATCCAGAATTTCTTGAAGAACAAGGAGTATCCGACTGGGGCATTCAGTCGAGGTCAGAAGACTCTCAGGAAATTGGCTGGCAATTTCTATTTGAATCCTGACGGTGTCCTATACAAAAGAAACCACGACTTGGTGTTGCTACGCTGTGTAGACGAGAAGGAAGCAAAATTTCTCATGGAAGAGATACATGAGGGTATGTTTGGTACACATGCTGGTGGGCATGCTATGACGAGAAAGCTGCTGCGGGCAGGTTATTACTAGCTAACGATGGAAACAGACTGTTTCAAGTTTGCAAAGAGGTGTCATAAGTGCCAAATTTATGCGGACAAGGTCCATGTACCCCCAAGTCCTCTGAATCTGATGTCATCACCTTGGCCATTCTCGATGTGGGGAATTTATATGATTGGTAAGATTGAACCTACGGCATCAAACGGACACCAGTTCATATTGGTGGCAATTGATTACTTCACCAAGTGGGTGGAAGCGGCATCATATGCCAATGTGACCAAACAGGTGGTAGCCAGGTTTATCAAACGAGATATTATTTGCAGATATGGAATCCCTGAGCGGATCATTACCGACAACGGTTCGAATTTAAACAACAAGATGATAAAAGAGTTGTGCTAGAATTTTAAGATCGAGCATCACAACTCTTCTCCTTACCGACCCAAGATGAATGGCGCTGTTGAAGCGGCCAATAAGAACATAAAGAAAATTGTTCAGAAGATGGTTGTGACATATAAGGATTGGCACGAGATGCTACCTTTCGCTTTGCACGATTATCGTACGACGGTACGCACATCAACCGGGGCAACCCCTTTTTCATTGGTGTATGGCATGGAGGCAGTGTTACCATTGGAGGTTGAGATTCCTTCCCTGAGGGTTTTACGAGATGTCCAACTGGATGAGGCAGAATGGGTGAAAGACAGGTTGAATCAGCTGAGTTTAATGGATGAGAAGAGGCTAGCTTCTCTAGCATACGGTCGGTTGTACCAGAGCCGGATGAAGAAAGCGTACGATAAGAAGATACGTCCGTGAAGCTTTCAGACGGGCGACCTTGTGCTAAAAAGGATTCTCCCACCACAAACAGATCACAGGGGCAAATGGACCCCTAATTACGAAGGGCCATACGTTGTCAGAAAAGTCTTCTCAGGAGGAGCTTTGCTACTATCTACCATGGATGGTGAAGACTTTACGTCGCCTGTGAATTCGGACGCAGTTAAAAAATACTTTGCTTGAAAGTGACCCGCTGGACAGTAAAAAGAGAGTCCAGGCAAAAATGGGGCATCCCGACGAAGCAAAAACAGAATAAAAGGTTCGGGCAAAAGTTAGGGATAAAATTGAAAAGATGTACACCCACGAAGTCGAAAACCTACATTGGGCGGCTTCGGCAAAAAAGGGTATCCCGGTGAATTGAAAACCCGCAAAGGGCGGTTCACGCAAAAGTTATGGATTTAAAAAGAAAATGACTGCGGTCCGAGTTTGATACTGCGTTGCTTAGTGGTTTGGGAGCACCTGAGGGTTCGTTTATCCAACACAATCTCTTCCGAAAACTGAATACCGGGAAAGCGCCAGAGTCAGGCGAGTCATAGGAGGATCAGTTCACAATGTTTGTCTGCACCACGTTGCCGACATGTGTACACATTCGAGTTGTATTTATCTTTTTTTATGCTTCTTGTGCATATATGTGTGTGTACGTAACTTCCTCTTTCCAGGAGTTGCATCCGATGTACAAAACTTTGCCTATTCAGAGGCCTGTTATTAATAAAACATGTTATTCAGTATTTGATGTTTGTTCTTTACTGTTTTGTATGTGGACAACGCCAATGTTCTGATGAACTTGCATGTGCATAACTTTGCTGGCCCTTGCCAATAATTGCTAAAACTTCGAATTGACTGGAGTAATGTCATGGACACTAACCCGAATAGATTTGGTTGTATAGATTTGTCTTGTCTCGTTTGTGTTTTGCAGGGTTATCGCCTTTAAAGCGGACAATCAAGAGTTAGGGCCCCCAGCCGGAGGTTCGTGGTGAAAGAATTAACTTGGTGCAACGCCAATCCTCGCAGGTCGCACCTCATCTTCAGAAGTTGAGATGATTTTTGTCCCTTGACGAAGAGATCAATTTCCCCAGCTAGTCGCAGCTTATCCCCCGAGGATATCCCCAGCCAATCAAAATCAGTATCTTCTGCAGAGGTCGCACTCCCCAGAGAGTCGAGTATGTGAAACGATCAATCCCCAGCTTGGAGGATTCCCGCAGTGTTTAGCCAAGTCATAGTTGGTTCAGAAAGATTATTCCCATAGAAGACGGTTTTTCTTCCCGCAGGTCGTCATGCCTTCGTCAGGATGATTATCCCCAGCGGAGTGGTAACTCCGAGTTTGTAAGCTGTGCCCAGACATCATCGTTTCCTCCAGAAGGATTTTCTCGCTCCCCAGCTGAGTCGTTTCTTACTCAGTCAGTTTACTTTCCTCAAGAGAGTCGATTCTTCCCCAGCGGAGTTACTCTCCCCAACAGGTGTTCTTTCCTCCCAGTGGAAATCAAAGTCTAATCTCCTCGGCAGAGTTGGTAATATTGCCGGCATTTATTTTGCTGGATGATACTCGTTCATCCCCAACATGGTGGTATCTGCTCTCAACAGCCGTGTTGAAGCAAGTTTGTCAGAGTTTCCCCAGCAGCTTGAACCTGCATTAGCATTTGCATATAGTGTCATATTTGCATCTACCCAAAAACGCGTAGCATATCCGTGCTGTACGGAGCATTACGCCATTCTCAAACATGCGCATTTTGAAACATAAGCCAGGTTGGTTAACCTTTGGTTTTCAAGTACTGTTTCCCTTGCAGGTGGAGAGAGCTCTTGCTCAGATTAATTGCCAGATATTAAAAATCTTAGCATGTGATGATCATGTTCGTCTTGTCATTATTCCCCACATAGTTGCTTGCTTAAGTTTCTCTTACCCCTCCAGCGGAGTATTTCTTCAAGATTTTTGTTATGACGTTATCAAAAGGTTTCGTGAATCAATTGGTGGAAGTTGCCGCCTATGTCGAAGTAGGTGTCTGGAAGTTTGGCTTCAGAAAATCCCCAGTAGAGTCCTTTTCAGATCTATTGTCGTGTCAGCATTAAAGATTGAAAGATTGGACCATTACGTGTTACCCATTTAACTGATGGAGTTAGCTACTGCAAAGATAGGCAGAGGAGCTGCATTCAAGAGTATTACCCGTAGCGATGGCGGTGTTATTTTCCTGTAGTGATGGCAGAGTATTACCCGTAGCGATGGCGGTGTTATTTCCCTGTAGTGATGGCAGAGTATTACCCGTAGCAATGGCGGTGTTGTTTACCCGTAGCGATGGCGGTGTTATTACCCATAGCGATGGCGGTGTTATTTTCCTGTAGTGATGACAGAGTATTACCCGTAGTGATGGTGGTGTTATTTTCCTGTAGTGGTGGCAGAGAGTTATTACCCGTAGCGATGGCAGTGTTATTTTCCTGTAGTGGTGGCAGAGAGTTATTACCCGTAGCGATGGCGGTGTTATTTCCCGTAGTGATGGCGGAGTATTTCCCGTAGCGATGACGGTGTTATTTTCCCAGAGTATTTCCCGTAGTGATGGCGGAGTCATTACCCATAGCGATGGCGGTGTTATTTTCCCGTAGTGGTGACAGAGTATTACCCGTAGCGATGGCGGTGTTATTTTCCTGTAGTGGTGACAGAGAGTTAGTACCCGTAGCGATGGCGGTGTTATTTCCCTGTAGTGATGGCAGAGTATTACCCGTAGTGATGGCGGTGTTATTTTCCTGTAGTGGTGGCAGAGAGTTATTACCCGTAGCGATGGCTGTGTTATTTCCCGTAGTGATGGCGGAGTATTTCCCGTAGCGATGACGGTGTTATTTTCCCAGAGTATTTCCCGTAGTGATGGCGGAGTCATTACCCGTAGCGATGACGGTGTTATTTTCCCGTAGTGGTGGCGGAGTTATTACCCGTAGTGATGGCGGTGTTATTTTCCTGTAGTGATGATAGAGTATTACCCGTAGTGATGGCGGTGTTATTTTCGGTAACAATGACGGAGTTATTTCCCGTAGTGATGGCGGAGTTATTTTCCTGTATCGTTGGCAGGGTCATGTTCTGTTGACAGAAGTACTTCCCCAGTGAAGTCATCCAAGTTATTTCTATATTGATAAGTTTGGTGTTGTACAGGAAGTTAGTGTTGAAATCAGATCTGTATCAGGCGGTTGATCAATTGTTACTGTAACAATCAGGTTCAATTGACGAATGTTGTTCCCCAAGCAGTGGTGCAGTTTATCTCTACGGTTGGAAAATTTCCGGGTTCTTGGTATTCAACCGTCTCGTACCTCAAATGTTTGAAGGTCGTTCGCTCTTCACCCAGTCGGGTCCAAGCCGTTTGAATAGGGGCAGCTGTTGCACCCTAAAATTTGCTCAACCTATTTTACCTGGTTTATGTTTCAATTACATTGTCATTTGCATAATAAGTCATGTACATAGTCTAATTACTTGCATAGCATAGCATAACAAGTCATCTAACAAGGGATCAAGTGCCATTCTTACCAGAAAGAGGCCCATCAAGGGGTTTTAGCCAAGTTCAAGACCATCTAAGTAATCAAGAAATGAGTTGAAGTTTTGAAACGTTTGAGGGTCAACCAGTGGATTTCTCTCCTAATCTTGAGGGGTTAAAGATCATCAATGAGTGTGTGAGCCATGATTGAGGGTATGGAAAAGATCATGGAGGACCTAGAGGGTCATTTTGAAGATGAGACAAGTCATTGATACAAGTACAAGAGCCAGAGTTGAAGTACAATCAACTAGGGTTTCATCTGGGTCAACCCTAGGTCAACTGAGTGATTGAAGAGCATCAAGGCTTAATTGAAAGGTGTGGGATTCATGAATTGATATGTGTATACATGTGTGGTGTTTTGCCAAGGATAAATCAAAAGGAATCAAGAAGAAGAGGAGTTACTAAATTAGGGTTTCAGTGTAAAAAACCCTAACTTAGGCCTATCTTCCAAGCTAGATAAGTCAAAATGCAAGTTTCAAATGAATTCTTGGTCAACATGAAACTTGTAGAGCTTCTCAATAGATTTAATTTGAGTACTAGAAGTATTCAAGGAGATCTATAGAACTCAAGTTATGGTTCTTGCAAGTCATGGGTCATTAGAGGACACTGAAATTTATCTGTGAAAGTCACTTGACTTCCAAGAAACTTTTGCCCATCAAGGAGTTTTCAAATGGATTCTTAGCCAACATAAGAGTTGTAGATCTTGAGCTTAGCTTTAATTTGAGTACTATAAGTCCTCAAAAGGATTTGTAGAACTCAAGTTATGGTCTTGGCAACCCAGGGGTATTTTGGGAAAGTTGAATTACAGGTCATTTTTCACCATAGGTCCAAATCTCCATCTTCCACTCCTCAAATGGAAAAATGTTCAACATGAGATGTGTTCAAAATGATGTTTTTAGGCTATATAAGATCATGAGAACTTGGAATGGCTTTCTTCACAAAATCACAAAAATGGCCTAAAATGAAGGTGAAATTTAAATGAATCAAGGTTGGAAATTAGGGTTTTTGATCTACAAATCCAAACCAAGCCATATGACATACCAATTTGATTGTAAAATGCATTTTAAGAACATTTATATTTCCACAATTTTGAATTGAGGATTATTTTTAGGACATGCTTTGTAAATGGGCTACTTGCATCATAAGGCACATATGCAAAATCACTTGTCAAGGCAAATGCAAGGCTTCCTTCCATCCTAACACCTCCAATATCTCATTTGGAGAGAATTTAAACTCAGAACCAAGTGAATTGCAAGCCAAATCATGAGATGGTATGTACATAGCATGAGATGAGATTTCCATGGCATGAGAAGTTGATTTTCTCATTGGATTGA
This sequence comes from Lathyrus sativus, assembly GCA_963859935.3. NCBI lineage: Eukaryota > Viridiplantae > Streptophyta > Magnoliopsida > Fabales > Fabaceae > Lathyrus > Lathyrus sativus. The sequence continues at coordinate 261,501,873 of OZ012738.1, forward strand.
TCCAGAAGATTCTAGAGTCTTCATTCACACTCTATATATGCATATGAAGTGATCCAAAGCTAGAGTTGGTGAGAATTGAAGGAGAGAAGAGAGATTGAGATCAGAAATTTCTTGTTGCAATTCAGAATCGGTTACAAGCTTTTACACCATTTCAATCTGAGATTTTGATTTCTATAGCTTCCATTTGTGTTAGAGATTGATTCCAGATCAAGTTCCAAGCAAATTGTTGGAGAAATCGTGTTCTTGCTCTTGGATTTTCTCACCTGTAACTCATAATCGGTTTCCATAATCCAAGCATCTTCAACCAATTCTTTTGCATACAGAAGCAAGATTGTGACTCATTGAAGGTGTCTGGAAGTTCCCAAAGCTTGATTTGAAGATTTCATACCTCTGTGCATCAAGATTTCGCAGGTATGCACTTTTCAATCCACAGCTTAATTTAAGTAGTTTCAATAGATTTTGTTAGGTTAGAATGATTGTAGATGATTAGTAGAAGCTTTCTGGTAGCTTTAGGATCGATTTAGATACAATTAGTGTGATGACACAAAATCTGTTCATGCTCATATCTTGTTGTTCTTGGTGTTATAATCTTAGTTTGATAGTTAGAAATGTTCAGTGAAGCATGGTGAAGAGTTTAGGCCACTCAATTTCAAGATTGGTGAGTTTTGGTTCTTGAGTGATTTCTGAGATTTCCATCGGGTTTTGAGGAGGAGTAGGTTTCGATGATTGGGAATGACATGGTTGAATTCAGTGTAAAATTTCAAGCAGGTTAGGGTTTTTAATTTTGAGTTTTGATGGAGATTTGGTGGAATCCGATTGGGAAGAAGATGAAGTTGCAAGCTCTGTTTCCATGGCTTCCCTCTCCCTCCAGAATTTGAATTGGAGAAGACAAGTTGGCAGCCATTAGATCCTCACGAGACCTTTGACCAGAACGAGAACCAATGGCCATGATTTGCCCTCATTTTGTGAAGGAGAAGTCTGAGGATCAAGACGCAGCGTTTCATTTAAGTTGCAGCTTGGGCCTAAATGAATTCATTCTATCCACACCCCTGTTTAGAAGCCCAATAGATTTTTCACTAATATTCATTGCTTTTTACACCAAGATTTTATCATTTTTCCTTTATATTTCCATTTAAATTTTCTGATGTAAATGGGCCTAACGTGCGCTGCTATCCCCACCCCCTCTCTGGGCCCAGTTGGTTTTTGAATTGATTCTGATTGCTATTTGACACGCTTATTTCCCATTTTTCCATATTTTCTTTTATTTTCACATTTATTTTAAGTTCTTTAAAAATTCATAATAAATTGAAAACATAATATTTTTGCATGGGAGTTTTTTTCCCTATTTTCATCAAGACATCAAGAAAATTGTAAAAGAATAAAAATGTCATTTCATGCATTTTTCTATTTTTGGTTTATTTTTACTTTTAATAGCTTTTATTTCATTTTCATTTGATACATGTTACTTTCTGAATTTAGTATGATCATTCTACTTTGATTTTTGATGTGATTCTTTTTCCTATGGTTAGATTAGATTATTAGGTTCCCCCTGGATTTTTGTCACATTTTTGGGACTTAAATTTAATTGTTTTTGAGAGGTGTGAAGCAAGTGTGCTAGAATTAGGGTTTCAACTTGACATAGGTGCATTTCAACCCATAGTTCTTGGGTTTTTAGTTTGGTTTAGGCCTTGGGGTTTATGTGGGGTATAGGGTACATAGCTAGGGTCCCTTAGAAATTAATCTAGGATTTTATGAGGAATATTTCCATTTTATTTGATTTTTGCAAGTTGATTGATATTGGTGTGTTTCCCTCTTGAGAAGTTGCTTTGTTTGTTGAGTTTTTTGGCCTTTTCTTTGGGTGTTGGGGCTTGTTCTTGGCTTGAGGATTGTATGAAGACTTTGAGGATGATTTAAGACAAATAAGGATGCTTGGATCTTAAGTTGCTTGTGCTTGAAGATTGCTTGATGAAGACTTAGGAGATATGAGATATAGGGAGAGCTCTAGAGTAGAATGAGTTCTTATGTCAAACATAGAGAGCTTCTTGTGCCTCTATTCCATCCTATGACATAAGGTCCCCTAAAAGAGTTCCATCTCTCCTTAGGAGGGATGTAGAGCATGCTTTGATTGGGTAAAACCTTGAGGATAACTTTCACTAGCTGTGTTAAGATCTTAGTGATTTCCCTGGGTTGTCATTAAGCCTCTTAACATTTCAACTTCATCTATCACTTGATTCTCCCCTGTGAGTGTCTGCATTGAAGATGGAAGCCTATTGAAGATAAGAAGTGTATTGATGACTGGATAAGAGGAAGCTTGTGCCTGTCAAAGCTGGATATCTGTTGAAGACTAGGGATTTACTGATGTTTGAAGCTGTTTGTTATTTGGGTTCATTGATTGCTAAAGCTGGAGATTATTGGAGATGAGAGCTTATCTGAAGCTTGGATATCCTTTGAGAGTGAAGATGGGATCTTACTGTCAACCTTTTGCTATTAATCAACTGTAGCTGCCAGAGCTAGTGCTGTTTGAACTTGCTTACTGTAGGAGCTAGTGTGGCTGTCTGAGCTGGTTGGGTGTGGTTTTCTTTGCTGTATTGTTTGTGGATTTGCCTTTAGGTTTGAGGTGGAGCTTGTCTCCTCTTGCCTATTGCTTTCTCCCTTGCCTCGCTTGTATTGCTGCATCTCATGCATTTTACTGTTTACTATATATCTGCTGTTTCTTTTCCGTTTATCCCCTAGGATCTCTGATTTCCTCTGTGCAGGAGGGAATTATGACAGACATTAGGATGTAATCCATGCATGACAACATTAGGGTAGTTTTGATTCCCCTTTCTTAAACCCTAGGTTTTTAGACTTCCTTCTCTTCTATCTCAGAACAATTCAAAACACAGTAATAAGGATAATCGATGTCGTACGCTACAAGCCTTAAGCTATTTGAGAAAGGTTGCTGGAGGGTCACTCTTCAGTAACCTGATTGCTTAGTGTGTTACCCTTAGGGTGACATACGACGTAGTCACCCTCAAATCATAGTCTCTAGTGCGTCAGAGATTGCAAACATCATAAAAAAAACAGTTCTTGCGTAAAAGACTGAAAACAAACATCAAAACGTCATTTTTGTCCGCTTGGACTCTTAATCAGAAAAAACCCTTTCATAAGGAGATAAAAAACATTCAGACAAGCTTGTGTCTTCCGTGGCCCGAACTACGTTTGCTCTGATCTTTCATGTTGTGTGAAAGTACGTAGGCATAGGATGCGATATCCTAGCGAGCAACCTTCCCCTCCTTTCCCGTAGGTAGGCGAACTACGTTGACTCTGATTTCTCGTTCCAGACGGGAATACGTAGGCATAAAGTGCGATACTTTGCCGAGTCATTTTATTTTCTTTTAACCCCAGACCTTTAGCGTAGATAGAATAACAATCCATACTAGAAAACAAGCGTGGATCCCGTCGAGTACGACAGACGTGAGGGGTGCTAATACCTTCCCCTTGCGTAACCGACTCCCGAATCCAGGAATTTGATTGCGATGACCATTCCTTTCCCGTCTTTGCGTGAGGTTTACTTCGAGCGTTTCCTTTCCCTCCTTTGGGATAAATAACGCACGATGGCGACTCTTCTGTTCAGCCGGCGCCGATTTTCGCAGTAGCGACACATAATAGTCAAGTCACTTAGATTTTATATAAATAGATACTTTGTAATTAAGTTTTATTCATTCAACAATATCAATCCTTATTTCCTTATTCTCTCTTTTTTTTCTCTTCACTAAAAGCACCTCACACAATAACACCCAAGTAGTAGTTCTAGGGGCATATGATCCAAGGGATATAGCATGCAGTAAAGCTTTCATCAGCAATTTTCGGTGGTAGGAAATTAATGGTTTATAATTTTAGTTCAAAGTTTCTTGCATTTTCTTACGGTTTCGACATGATTATGGTTCGTGTTGTGGTTTGATGTTTCATAACTTGCACATCAATAAATTGCTTCAACCAAGTTTTTTTGGCTTCAAATAAGTGATTATTCTAATAAATTATCCACGCTTTATGTCTAAACTCAACACTAATGCAATGCCTAATTCAATGTTATGCTAAACTATGTTAGAAAATATGCTATGTTAAATTTTTGCAATTTTTTTAACTACTTGAAATTGGTTTTCTTGGTTTAAGGAAAAGTGCTAATTTAATAATTTATGTCATGACAATGGCTAAAATTAAACAACAAGAAACATCCAATAATTCATGACAATGGTATGGAGGAAAAGAGATGAAGAATTACCAACAGAGAAGATGTTTGCCCATTTAGTGTTGCTAACGGAGTGTCAAACAAAAACCCAAAACACATTAAAAGTAAGTCTTTTTGTCATGCTTCCAATAATTCCCAAGCTCCATGATTATTTTTGATGATGGATGAATATTGAAGATGAATCTTGAATGTAGAATATTGAGTAATATGCTTAAATTTTGATGAGCTTTAGATGATGAAATGCTTGAATTGTTAAAGCATGATTGATGATTTGTTGAAACTGTATTATGCTAAGTTCCACCAAATTTAGAACTTCAATGTGAAGTTCTAGACGATAATGACTATGAACTCTGGTGATGGTGAGGGAGTGAAGAAAAAAGAGAGAACTTGAGGAAAAATGGGCGGGGGGGGGGGGGGGGGGTGGATGGTTAAAGGGTTTAATATAAGTTATGTTAGTCAGTTCAAAATTGTGAGAAATGGCATGTTTATATAGACTTTGTAAATGAATGATCACCCTTGAATTGTGATCCAAGTAAGAGGTTTATCGGTGGTCGGAAATTAATTTAAACCCTAGTTAAGGATCACTAATTTAAACCCTTGGATTGATTGTGATGAATGATTACAATTGAATGAAAATTTGATTGAAAATAGAAATTGGAATTTGTGTTAGTTTGGTAGTTATGATAGTTAAGGATTAATTGTGTAATTTAATGATTGTGGATGCATAGGCATTTAGAGGTAAATGGTGGTTAGTTTTTGCAAAAGTACCAAGTTGGAATGTAAGACAAAATGTCATTAGTAATTATGCATGAAACTTGGAATTTTTGAATGCTTTTGCGTTTGTTTTTTTTTTTACCACTTTTTCCTTGAATTTTTGGTGAATTATCTCATGATTTTAAGTGTTTTTTCTTGAAAAAGTGAACTTTCGAATGGTGTAAATTTATGGATCATATTATGACTTTTTGGAAAGTGTTGAATTTAAGGATCAATTAGTATAAAATTTAAAGAATAGTGCAAAATTTGTTTTTTTTCATGACTTTTCCATAACATTTTGATGATTTTAATCCATGAGATGAATGTCTAACTTGGTGTATCTTCTTCCTTGTAGAAAAATGAGTATTGTGGTGGAAGAATGAGCTTAGAGCAACATTGGAATGTGAAGAAGAACAAGCCATGGAAGTGAAACTTGATGGAAGATAGAATCTTGAGTTGTTGGAAATTAATATTTGTAGCACAATCATGGAATAATTGATTTTTGATGAACAATGATGAATCCTTTGATCAAATTCTTGTATAATAGGTTTAGAAAAATTCAGGAGCCAAATCGAGTCAATGGTCAATAGTTAACCAAAAGTCAACAGTTGACCAAAAAGCCAAATGTATCCAAAAGATGTAGATTTTTACCCTCTTTCCTTGTAATCCATTATTTTGATTTGTATATCAAGCAATATGGATTGTACCATGAATTTGCAATAAAAGAATAAAATCTTCTTTTATTTCATTCTTTGCCCTTTTCTTTGAATTCAAGCAATCTTTGAATTAAGTAACAATCATTCCAATCCCCCTACTAACCATGAATCTTGAATAAAGAGATGATCTGCACCACAAGTAATATGGAAAATAAACTCGAATAATCACCAAATAATATCCGCCTCGAAAATTCACTTAATTAATTAAATCCATATTACCAAACCTTTGTCCCATTGACGAATTATGCGAAATGCGATGAATGCAATGCTAAAACAAATAACCTAATCGAATAAGTCGATAACCATGCATGTAGATGATTTAAGCATGATCCAGAAAAGAAAAAAACAGAAAATGGAAAAAGAGTGAGGCAAAATTAGGGTACGAGAACTGCTCCTATTTTACTATTTTGAATCAGATGAAATGATTGAAGGTAGTTAAATATAGAAGACCCAAATTTTTCCACTTGAAAGAAATAAAATGCAATGAGACTAGATGCATTTATTTTGATAACTTATTTGTTGGGGATATAGAATGGAAGGTAGACTTTGTGAGGATTATTTGTTGGGGATTGACTGAAATACTTTGTTGGGGAATATATTAGTCGCAAATGAGATGTTTGTGGTCATATTTTGCATGTTGTATGATTTGTTATGCATTATGCATGAAGTGCTTATGCTTGAATTATATGATGCATAATATTATGCATGTTATGCAATGATGCAAATTGCTAGGTGAAAAGAGTGACTGATATTGACAAGGGTGGACTTTGGTTTTGGTGTTTTTTAGTATGGTGGTCAACTTTGATTCTGCGATATTCGATAACTGAATTGAGGAACTCACAAGTTGATAAAGAGAGTTTCAGGATGCCACTGATGTTGGAGGTTTCAATTTGATCCTTTCTGAGAGGGATGTCTAACAAAAGGAAGATCGTCATCGACTTATTGGTTGGAAACAACACGGTTTTTGGAAACAAATCATCAACACGAAGGTTGGAAACAGACTAATGACTCAAATATTGAAAACAAATCAACAACACGAATGTTAGAAACATAGACCAACAACATGAAAGTTGGAAAAAGATCATCAACCATGGAGGTTGGAAAAAGATTATCAACACGAAAGTTGGAAAAAGATTAATAGCACGGAGGTTGGAAAACAGACCAACAACACGAATGTTGGAAACAAATAAAAAATACGTAGGTTGAAAAAAGATCCTCAACCATGGAGGTTGGAAACAAATCATCAACATGAAGGTTAAAAAAAAGACCAACAACACGAATGTTGGAAACAAATCACAATACAGATGTTGAAAACAAAGACTAGCAACACGATGTTGAAAATGAATGACAATGTTATGGTGGTGAGACAACCAAAAGGACAATTGTCAACACAACAGTTGGAAAGTAACCTGAACTAATGCATTTCAAGAGGGTTTACTGGAAAGAAACCTTCCAAGAAGTTCTGTGGGGATAATATTCTTCTCAGAGAAATACCACCGTTTTAACTGAGGATTAATCTATTGGAAGTATACCAGTTACAATGTAGATGTTTAAGGTGATAAGGTTTTAGAAAAGATTGCTTGGATTACAAGACTTTATGATGATGCCAGACGAACACGATGATATCGGAGTGAAGTAACTTGATATAGCAATATGTTCTAAACAAATGAGCCCAATTAATGTTCAAACAAATAATGAGAAAATGATAAGATTTATGAGTGTGCACTAGATTAAATATCTAAATAAACATACTAGCCAATTGAGAGCCAACATGTGGCACTTAATATAATTAAAAATTAAAAAAAAAAGTATTAGAATGCTAATGTGGGGTATATCGTAAACATAATTTTAATATGGTTAATTATATATGTAACATAATACAATACTAATATAATACTAAAAAAAGAAAACGTTAGCAGTAGAAGCAGTAATGTAGCAGTACAGACCATGATTTTTAGAAAAGCATATAACATTATACTAAAAGCAAAATTTATAATAATATTATTATAATAATAGAAATGTTAAATGTAATTCATAATATGTCGAAACATATTTGTTTTGATGAGATTTGATATGATTTATATTAGATTTGATTTTGAATATTTTGGGCCTTTTATGTTTTGGGCTTTTGTAAACCTAAAACTATAAATAGGTGCCTTGCTTTGTAATCAAACATAGAACAGATTTCACAGTTGCAGAGTTTAGCAAGTGAAAGTTCAATAGTAATCAGAAATCCTACAGTTTGTGGGTAACATAGTTTTCTCCAAATATTTCTTCTCTCATTCTTCTCTTTCTTGCTGTTTGTTTGTTATTCTTCTTCTCTTTCGTTGTTCTTGATAACTTTTTTACTTGTTATCACCATTACTATCATATTATGGGTTTGTTCATCAATCTTGAAATCAAGATTGAAGGGAATTCTTTATAGGGTGTGAGGTGAATTTCCAACATTTGGTATCTAGAGCTCCGATTGAGAGATTCAAGGAAGGAAGATAGTGATGGCGATGAACTATCCGAACGACAACTTTCCGGAGACCCTGCCAATTCTCAAGAAAGACAATAATGAGAATTGGTGCAAGCAGATTAAGGTAAATTTCTGTTATCAAGATCTTTGGGATCTTGTGAAGGACGGAGTAACATCACTTAGGGAGAACGCAACGGAAGCGGAAAAGGCTGCGCACAAAGAATTGAAGAAGAAGGATTATAAAGCACTCTTTATAATTAATCAGTGTGCTGATCCTGATAACTTTGAAAAGGTTAGTGATGTTGATTTAACAAAAGAAGCATGGGAGATTCTTAAAAAGTCGTTTGGAGGCGCAGAGAAGGTGAAAAAGGTGAGGTTACAAACTCACAAGAGAACCTATGAGTTTCTTCAGAAGGAAGACAATGAAAGCATTACAAATTTATTCACCAGAGTTACAAAGTTGGTGAATCAAATCAAAGTATGTGGAGAAGCACTGACGACGAAAGCAGTTGTCTCAAATATTTTGAGATCGTTGGCTCCAAAATTCGACCATGTGGTAGTTGCCATAGAAGAGTCAAAAGATCTGTCAGTGTTGATGAAGGAAGAGCTTCAAGGGACTCTTAAGTCTCATGAATAGAGGATGGCTGAGAGAGCTATAGGAAATTCGAAAGATATGGCTTTGCAGGCGCAGTCAAAAAAGGAAAGAAAAGGCAAAGGTAGATGGAATGGAAACAAACGAGGAAACCAGTCGAATAAGAAGAAACCTTGGAACCAAGGCAACCAAAGAGGTGGTGTTGCAGGTAAAGAAAGAGGTGGTGGTCGAAAGACAGACAAAAGCCACATTCAATGTTTCAATTGCCAGAAGTATGGTCATTATGTTAGTGATTATCCAGAAAGGAAGAGAAATCAAGAGACTGATGCAAAGCTGGCGAAACATGAAGAAGAAGAAACGTTGCTAATGGTCACAACAAAAGATGGAGAAAGATTCCAAGATCAGTGGTACTTGGACTCAGGATGCTCATCACACATGACTGGAAGGAAAGATTGGTTTGTCAACATGAAGCCCTCGTCGAAGAACACAGTGAAGTTTGCAAATGATAACACTCTAGCAGCTGAAGGTGTTGGTGATGTTCTGATTATGAGGAAAGATGGCAAAAGGTCAACAATTTCCAATGTGTTGTACATACCAGGCATGAAGAGTAATTTGCTCAGTATATGGCAGCTTGACGAAAAAAACTACAAGGTAGTTGTCAAAGACAAGATGATGAGAGTTCTCGACGCAGGTGGTAGATTAATCTTGAAGGCTCCAATGTCTCAGAATAGGACCTTCAAGATTGAACTCAATGTGATGGAGCACAAGTGTCTAGCAACTACAGGCAACAGAGATGAGTGGTTATGGCATTTTCGACTAGGTTATCTTAACTTTAATGACATCAGAGAACTGAAGAGAAGAAATATGGTTTCAGGATTACCAGAAATCTACATTCCAAGGGAAGTCTATGAGGAGTGTGTTCAGTCGAAACAACACAAGAATAGCTTCAACAAGGATGCAGGAAGGAAGTCGAAGGAAATACTTGAAGTCATATACTCTGATGTATGTGGTCGAATCCAGGTGGATTCGATTGGTGGCAATAAATACTTTGTCACGTTTATAGATGATTACAGTCGAAAGTTGTGGACTTACCTTATTAAGAAGAAAAGTGATGTGATTGAGGTATTTTCTAGATTCAAGTCCATGGTCGAAAGATAGAGTGGTCGAAAGCTGAAAATTCTGAGGACTGTGGTGGTGGAGAGTATGTGTCGTAAGAGTTCGATACACTATGTGTAAAAGAAGGGATTTTGCATGAGGTGGTGCCACCCTGCACTCCACAGCAAAATGGGATTGCAGAATGCAAGAACAGAACCATCATGAATATAGTGAGAAGTATGTTGAATGGAAAGCATCTACCCAAAGAATTATGGGGAGAAGCAGTTTCGAAAGCAACATATATATTGCACAGATGTCCGACAAAGAAGCTTGAAGGAATCACACTAGAAGAATGTTGGTCTGGTGTCAAGCCTAGTCTCAGTCACTTAAAGGTGTTTGGATCTATAGCACATAGACATGTGCCAGATCAGTTGAGAAGGAAGCTTGATGATAAGTCAAATTAGATGATCTTGATAAAATATCATTCGACAGGAGGTTACAAGCTATTCGACCCAGTGAATAAGCAAGCAGTGATCAGCAGGGACGTGATCATAGATGAGCTTAAAGAATGAGATTGGACTAAGAATGCCAAGAAGGATTCAGTGAGAATCTCTTGTGAAGAACCAGCCACTGAAGTCGAAATAGAAGTTTGAAAGGAACCAGTTGTAGATGAAGCAGGTTCAAGCAGACTTCGACGAACAAGACACATGCCTGCAAGGTTGCAAGAATGTGTAATTACATCAGATGATGTAGTCGATGAAGAGGGTGAGCTGGTACGTTATGCTTTCTACGCAGATGTCGAACCAGTCAATGCAGCTGAGACATTGAAAGATTCGAAGTGGGTGAAAGCAATGGCTGAAGAGTTGGAATTCATCGAAGTCAACGATACTTGGTCACTTTTTGAATTGTCGCAAGGCAAGAAGGCTATTGATGTGAAGTGGGTTTACAAGGTGAAGTTAAATCCTAAAGGAGAAGTAACTCGGCACAAGGCGAGACTTGTGGCGAAAGGATTTCTTCAGAAGGAAGGAATCGACTTCGATTAAGTATTCGCACCTGTTGCTAGAATCGAAACAATTAGGTTGGTTGTTGGTCTAGCAAATATGAACAACTGGCACACATGTCAGATGGACGTGAAGTGTACATTCCTTAATGGCCCCTTAGACGAAGAAGTTTATGTTGCATAACCAGTTGGGTTTGTGAAACAAGGCGAAGAAAGAAAGGTGTACAGGCTTCATAAAGCCCTGTATGGACTTAAGCAAGCTCCAAGAGTTTGGAATAAGAAAATAGATAGCTTCTTAAGGAAGAAGGAATTTGTGAAGTGTACAACTGAGCATGGAGTATATGTAAGAAGAAGCAATGGCGAATTGCTTATACTAAGGTCTCTATGTTGATGATTTGTTGATAACAGGGAGTTGCAAGAAGGAGATCGAAGATTTCAAACATGACCTAAGTGAGGAGTTTGAAATGTCAGACTTGGGAAATCTCTCATATTTCCTTGGCATCGAGTTCTACAAGACAAGTAGAGGTTTAATGATGCACCAAAGAAGATATGCAGGCGAAATACTCAAGAGATTTGAGATGCAAGATTGCAACGAAACTTCGACTCCAGATGAGCCCAGATTGCAACTGTCGAAGGATTCAGATGAAGATGATGTCGACCCAATCCAATACAGAAGACTTATTGGGTCACTTAGATACCTTTGTCACACAAGTCTTGACTTAGCATACAATGTTGGTATGGTAAGTAGATTCATGCAGAAGCCAAAGGTATCACACCTAGCAGCGACGAAGAAGATACTGAGGTATCTAAAAGGAACACTCGACTATGGCATTTTGTTTCCAGCAGCTGATGAAGGAAAAGAATGCAAGTTAGTGGGATACACAGACTCCAGTTGGTGTAGTGATGCTGAGGAAAGAAAATCCACAACTGGGTATGTGTTTATGTTAGATGGTGCACCAGTTGCTTGGAATTCGAGAAAGGAACCAGTAGTGGCATTGTCATCATGCGAAACAGAATATATAGATGCTTCTCTTTATGCATGTCAAGCAACTTGGATGGTGAATTTGGTCAAAGAAATCACAGGGAAGAATCATGGAGCAATTACCATGAAGATAGACAGCATGTCAGCTATCAACTTGGCGAAGAATCCAATAGCTCATGGTCGAAGCAAGCACATCGAAATGAGATTCCATTATCTTTGAGAGCAGGTAGCAGAAGGGAAGATGAAGTTGGAACACTGCAGAACTGAGAATCAGATTGCAGATATCATGACGAAGGGAGTGCAGGTTGAAGCCTTCAGAAGACTAAGAGCCATGATGAATGTAGACAGTTTAGACACAATGAATTAGGTGGTGTGTTAAATGTAATTCATAATGTGTCGAAACAAATTTGTTTTGATAAGATTTGATATGATTTATATTAGATTTGATTTTGAATATTTTGGGCCTTTTATGTTTTGGGCTTTTGTAAACCTAAAACTATAAATAGGTGCCTTGCTTTGTAATCAAACATAGAACAGATTTCACAGTTGCAGAGTTTAGCAAGTGAAAGTTCAATAGTAATCATAAATCCCACAATTTGTGGGTAACACAATTTTCTCCAAATATTTCTTCTCTCATTTTTCTCTTTCTTGTTGTTTGTTTGTTATTCTTCTTCTCTTTTGTTGTTCTTGAGAACTCTTTACTTGTTATCACCATTACTATCATATTGTGGGTTTGTTCATCAATCTTGAAATCAAGATTGAAGGGAATTCTTCATAGGGTGTGAGGTGAATTTCCAATAAGCAAAACTTATAACATATGTAAATTGAAACCACAGCGTGTGTTAAAACCGCATGCGAGAATGACATCACCTATATATTTTGCCCGTCTGAAAAGTAAACACAAGCACTGTGGCAACATGTTATCTTTAGATTCATATACACAAGTAGTAGTTCCAGGGGAATTTGTTCCAAGGGATATAGCATGCAGTAAAGCATTCATCAGCAATTTCCGGTCGTAGGAAATTAATGGTTCAGAATTTTAGTTCAAAGTTTTTTTTTCTTCATTTTCTTACGGTTTCGACTTAATTAAGGTCTGTGTTGTGGTTTGATGTTTCGTAACTTGCACGTTAATAAATTGCTTCAATCAAGTTTTTTCTTTTATTTCAAATAAGATATTATTCTAATAAACTATTCACGCTCTATGTCTAAACACTACACTAATGCAATGCCTAATTCAATGCTATGCAAAACCATGTTAGAAAATTTGCTATGTTAATTTTTTGCAATTTTTTTAACTACTTGAAATTTGTTTTCTTGGTTTAAGGAAAAATTGCTAATTGAATAATCTATGTCATGACAATGGCTAAAATTAAACAACAAGAAGCATCCAACAATTCATGACAATGGTATGGAGGAAAATAGATGAAGAATCATCAACGCATCAAATATTTGTCCCATTTAGTGTTGCTAACGGAGTGTCAAAGTGAAATCCAGAAAAATTTAAAAGTAAGTCTTTTTGCCATGCTTCCAATAATTCTCATGTTTCATGATCATTTTTAATGATGATGATGATGATAATGCTTGAATTGTTGAAGCATGATTGATGATTTGTTGAAACTGGATTATGCTAAGTTCCACCAAATTTAGAACTTCAATGTGAAATTCTAGATGGTGATGAATATGAACTTTGGTGATGGTGAGGGAGTGAAGAAAAGAGAGAGAACTTGAGAAAAAATGGTGGAAAAAATGGTTTAAGGAGTTAATATTAGTTATGTTAGTTAAGTTCAAAGTTGTGAGAAATGGCATGTTTATATAGACATTGTAAATGAATGAGCACCCTTTGATTATGATCCAAGAGATTTATAAATGGTTGGAAATTAATTTAAGCCCTAGGTGCGGATCATTAATCTCAACCCTTAGATTGATTGTTATGAATGATTACAATTGAATGAAAATTTGATTAAAAATGGAAATTGGAATTTGTGTTAGTTTGGTAGTTATGGTAGTTAAGGGTTAATTGTATAATTGAATGATTATGTATGCGTAGTTAGTTAGATACAAATGATGCTTGATTTTTGAAAAAACACCAAGTTGGAATTCAACGCAAAATGTCATTATTAATTATGCATGAAACTTGGAATTTTTTAATGCTTTGGCGTTTGATTTTTTTTATCACTTTTGTCTTGAATTTTTTGTGAATTATCTCATGATCTTAAGTATTTTTGAGAAGTGATTCTGCGTTTAAAATTTCACTTTTAAATAGTGTAAACTTATGGATCATATTAAGACACTTTATGCATGAATCAATGTTGGAAAGTGTTGAAAAAACAAATATTGATTTTAAGGAATATTGCAGAATCTTTGTGTCGTGCAAATTTTTTCATGGCTTTTCCATAACAATTTGATGATTTTAATCTATGATACGAATGTCTAACTTTGTGTACCTTCTTCCTTGTAAGAAAGTGGACACTGTGATAGAAAAATGAGCTTAAAGCAACATTGAAAAGTGAAGAACAACCCATGAAAGTGAAGCTTGATGGAAGATTGAGTCTTGAGTTGTTGGAAATAAGCAATTGTAGCATAATCATGGAATAATTTATTTTTTATGAATAATTATGGGTCTTTTGATCAAATGCTTGTAGAATAGGTCTAGTAAAATTCAGGGGTCAAAATCGAGTCAATGGTCAACAATTTACCAAAAGTCAACAGTTGACAAAAAAATCAATTATTTGACCAAAAAGTCAATTGTACCCAAAAGATGTTTTTTTTACTATTTCCTTGTAATCCATTCTTTTGATTTGTATCTCAAGCAATATGCATTGTACCATGAATTTCCAATAAATGATTGAAATTTTTTTATTCCAAATTTACCATTTTCTTTGAATTCAAGTAATATTCCGGATTAAGTAACAATCATTATAATCCCTCTACTAACCATGAATCTCGAATAAAGAGATGATACACACTATAAGTAATATGGGAATTAAATGTGAATAGTCACCAAATAATATTCGTCTCGAAAACTTAAAGTGATTAAATCCATTATTATCGAACCTTTGGCCCACTGACGAATTATGCGAAATGCGATGAATGAAATGCTAAAATGAATGATCTAATTGGATAACTCGATAACCATGATGTTGGCTCTAAATTTTGACGCTTGAATTGAATGAAAAGAAAATAATAGAATTTCCTGGAAAATCTGAGGACTTCAACCGGAGCAATATTTTTGGAATGTGAGTCGAAGGCTAGGTAGTTAATAGAAGCAGGAGAAATTTCGAATAATGAGAACCTTAGGGTAAAATATTTCCCATGTTCTCTTACAAAGAACGCTTTCACTTGGTTCACAACCCTACCTCCAAATTCGATTCATAATTGGACCCAGTTAGAAAGTTTGTTCCATGAGCAGTTCTACATGGGACAAATGAAGATCAGTTTGAAGGAATTGGCTAGTATGAAATAAAAGTTTACTGAGCCAATAGATAATTATTTGAATAGGTTTTGACTGCTCAAGGCAAGGTGTATCACACAAGTTCCAGAACATGAGTTAGTCGAAATGGCTGCTAGGGGCCTGGATTATTCCATCGGGAAGAAATTGGATACTCAATACCTGAGGGATATGGTCCAGTTGGCCGATAGGGTTCGACAATTAGAATGTTTGAAAGAAGAAAAGGCTAGGGGCAAATAAGAATAGCCTATGTCGAATTCAATGAAGAGGAGAATGGCCTTAAAGTGAGCCTATGAGTTTTGATGAGAATGAAGTAGATCTCGCTGAATTGTAAAAGGGTTCACCTTATTATTGCACCTTCGAATGGAAAGAACCCCGCTGAACCAGAAAAGAATGATAGGTTTCCTGAGAAAACGTATACATTCGACGTCACAAAATGTGACGAAATCTTTGATTTGTTAGTAAAAGATGGGAAAATGATAGTACCACCTGGTGCTAGAATGTCCCCTTTAGATCAAAGAAAGAAAAGAGGGTTTTGTAAATACCATAATTTCTTGGCTCATAAAACCTCTCAATGTTTTCTTTTCAGGGATCTTGTTCAGAATGTTATCCTGGAGGGAAGACTTAAATTCAGGGAGAAGTTAAAGAACTAGATGAAAGATGACGCCGACCCTCTACAAATTGCTAACGCTCATTATACGGAGCCAAAAGAGGTTAACATGGTCGAAGTCGTTGAAGATTTTGACAATGCAGTCAACATGGTTGAAGTCACTGAAGACTTCACTAATAAGGCTGTTTTGGTCCAAGTTTCTGAAGATCTTGACCAGAAATTCATGAAATATTTTGTACGTGAAGCTACTGAAGGCTTCATCAAAGAAACTATTGATAGTTTCAACTGCGGAGTTACTGATGGCTTCGCCAAAGGAGTTGTTGAGGACTCTAACCTTATGATGATAATGAAGGAAACTGTTGACGGTTTCGTTCGCATGGATAAGGCCATTGATGGCTTTCAAATGAAACTCTGTAAGATGAATATTGCTGATGATGTCAATATGGACATCAACATGGTGGAGATCTCATAGGAAAACCCCATGGAAGTCGACGAGGAACGTCGACAGGAAGAATATAAAAAAAATGGCATACCCAAAGAAGGAGGAAAGCCTCATAGATTTTCTCCACAGGTGCCACAATAAAAAATATAAAGTTATGCTGTGCCCAAGGTGCAGTGTTGTGTCTGATAAAAAGGCAGCGTGCAACATTGAGGGTGTGAGGAAGGAAAAAGAGAGGCGTGAGCACAGAGCCTCCTATGGGCAACGAGGTTTCGACCCAAGAAGATCGTCTTCAAGGCAGAATAAAACCAAGCAAAGGGTGCCATGAGTCAAGTCCTATACATTCAAACCAATGGCTGAGGCTTCAAAGGGAAGTCGGATGAAACCAATCAAAGGCAAGCATCAGGGACAACAGAAATGGAAAAAGTTTGATGTTGACAGGGGCTCATCAATGGCTTACCGCAGGGAGTTCCAGGCTTCGAAGAAGACGGCCTACATCTCAGAAAACTAGAAAGGAAAAAATCCAATGTCTCGATCCCAGTGGAGAAGTGAGCAGTGCAGAAGGAAGGCTCAAAGAGAGGCTGGGGCTAAAGCTGAATCTAGTACTAACATGTCTACCATGAAAGAGAAAGAGGAGGAAATAATGCCTTTTGAGAAGCTACCCGAGGGGAGGAAGTTGTTTGCCACCCAGAGAGAGAAGGCTAAGGAGAAGCACGATCGAGAAATTGATGAAGATTAAATGCTGATGGATAATTTTGACTCTGGGTTAGAGGCCTTATTGGATATCATAGTAAATAGGGTATTGGTTCGGCCTAGAGAATTCAACCAGATAACTGAGGTCGAAGATTTAGACATGTATACAGAAGCAGATATGGCAGCATACAAGCTAGTGTGCTACTATGTGATGAATAACAGTTGTGTTGAAGAGCAGAATACGTTCTTCGAACGGCCAGATGAGGCAATGAAAAATCATTTGAAGCCTCTGTTTATTATCAGTAAGGAAGAGAACATTGCGGTTACTAAAATTCTGGTGGACTGTGGCGCTATGGTGAATCTGATGCCGCACTTTATGCTGAGAAGAATCGACAAATACGAAACAGATACTAAACCACACAACATGGTGCTCTCGAATTACGAGGGAAAGGTGGGCACTACTCTTGGTGTCATACAAGTTGACCTTACGATGGGGACAGTTACAAGACCTACTGTTTTTATGATGGTCAAAACGAAGGCCAATTACAACTTACTGTTGGGACGATAATGGATCCATGGAATTTGGGTTGTACCATCTTCCATGCACCAGAGAATTACAATATGGAGACCAGACGACATTGTCGAAAATATTGAGCCTGATCAAGGTTATTTCAAGTCCCTAATTAATTATGTCGACAGGCGCAGTTTCGATAAGAACTTGGCCAACATTACTCCATGTAATCCGGCTGACTTTGCTTTCACCCCAGATGACGATGTTTACTGTTCGTTGTATTTACATCCCGTCCATAGTTTTCGATGGGATAGATAGGTGGTAGGAGAAGACAACCTTCCGTACCTTGGTATATCTGGGATAACCCCAATAGGTTGGAGAAACAAATTCAGTGATGATGGCTGAGTTCGAAGTGCTAAAAAATATTTCGGCTTACATAGCCGAAAATAACTTACAAGTGTCCATAGAGGCTGAAGTGGAAAATATGACTGCCGAAGCCAACCAAGAATCATACAAAGGAGGTCCTGGTAAGGACTTCGATCCAGAAATTCCTGATAAGGTTCAGGAAAAACAATAAGGCCAAAGACTCGATGCCATCTATGATGACGAGCCTTTAGGTTTCAAGAAGGATCCGTTGGAAGCCAGTATCAAGATGCTAGTGCAAGATCCACTCTAAGAAATCGATCTAGGAGAGGGGGCAACAAAGAGGCCAACATATATAAGTTCCAACATCAGTCCATAACTCAAGGTCAAAGTAATCCAACTATTGAAGGAGTTTAAAGATTGTTTCACGTGGGATTACGATGATATGCCTGGTTTAAGCAAAGATCTAGGCGAATTGAAGTTGAAAATCAAGTATGAGAAAAAGCCCATCAAGCAGAATCCAAGGCGATTTGCACAGGAAATTGTCTCGAAGATCAAAGAGGAGGTCAAAAGGCTTCTCCAATGTAAATTCATTCGTAATTCCAGGTATGTCGAATGGTTAGCAAATATTGTGCATGTTATTAAAAAAAAATGGTTCTTTGAAGGTATGCATAGATTTTAGAGAATTAAATGACGTAACCCCAAAGGATGAATATTCAATGCTCGTGGAAAAAATGTTAGTCAATTCCTTCGTAGGCCACAAATACCTTAGTATGCTTGATGGGTATTCGGGATATAACCAAATTTTCATTGCTGAAGAAGATGTCTCGAAGACAACCTTTTGATGCCCTGGGGCCTTAGGCACTTATAAATGGGTAGTGATGCCTTTTGGTTTAAAAAATGCTGGGGCAACGTATCAAAGAGCAATGGATTATATCTTCCATGATTATATAGAGACTTTTATGCAAATATACATTGATGATATTGTTGTTAAGTTTGTCTCAGGGAAGAATCATATCGACCATCTTCTTTAATCTTTAAAAAAGAATGAGAAGACATGGTCTAAAAATGAATCCTCTCAAATGTGCTTTCTGTGTGCAGGCGGGAGATTTTTTAGGCTTTGTGGTCCATAAAAAAGGAATCAAAATAAACCAGAATAAGACTAAGGCCTTAATGGAGGCGAAAGCGCCATCAACAAAGAAGGAATTACAGTCATTATTGGGCAAGATTAACTTCTTGAGAAGATTCAAATTGAATCTCAACGGAAAGACTCAAGCATTGTCACCTCTACTTCAACTCAACTAGGAAGGGTTCGAATGTGGGCAACCTTAGCAAGAAGCATTTGATAAAATCAAGGATTACTTGAGTCATCCTCCAATTCTATCACCACTTTGTAGGAATAGGAGCATGAGGTTATATATATATGCGTTAGATAAAACTTTAGGGAGCATTCTGGCCCAAGAGGATGAAAATGGTGTCGAAAGAGCCACTTACTGCCTTAGTAGAGTTTTAAATAATGCATAAACTAGATATAGCATAGTTGAAAATTTGTGTTTATGCTTATATTTTTCTTGTACAGCGTTAAAGCATTATATAAAACCAGTTGATGTTTATGTTTCGTCTCATTTCAATATCATTAAACACATGTTGTCTAAACCAATTTTGCATAGTCGATTTGGTAAATGGGCATCAGCTTTAACTGAATATTCTTTAACATATATGCCTCTAAAGGTTGTTAAAGAATAAGTGGTAGCATACTTTATAGTCGACCACTCAATAAATGAAAATAACATAAACTATCTTGGGCTTGAGCCTTGGAAATTATATTTCGATGGCTCTAGCCATAGAGATGGGACCGGTGTAGGAGTGTTGATCATTTCTCCTGACAAAATTCCAACAAAATTTAAGTATAAAATCGAAGGTCTCTATTCGAATAATGAGGCTGAATATGAGGCTTGAATAGTCGGACTTGAAATATTGTTGGAATTGGGGGCAACTCGAGTCGAACTAATGGGAGACTCAGAGTTAGTCATAAAACAAATCACAAAAGAGTACAAATGTGTTAAAGAAAACCTTATTATGTACTTTGTAATAGCCAATCGATTACTGAAAAGATTCGAAATGGTTAGTATTCGACACATACCTCGATTGGAAAATCAAGTAGCCAATGATTTGGCTCAGATTGCTTAAGGGTATAAAATTTCAAAAGAAAAATTACAAGATGTAATCGAAGTTAGTGCAAGAGTTGTGTCAGCCAGATTGTCCTCGTCAGATTTGGAAATGATAAAGCTAGGGTACGCTGATAAAGAGAATTTCAAAATACTTGCAATAGATAGCTTGACGGGTGGAGATTGGAGGAAACCGATAGTGAAGCTCTACAAAATCCAACGGCATCCACAAAGCGAAAAATAAGGTATCGTGCTTTAAGTTACATTCTTCTAGGGAATGAGTTATTAAAAAAGACTCTTGAGAGAGTTTTACTTAATTTCCTTAGTGAATCAGAGGCAAATTTTGCCCTTTCGACTGTCTACAGCGAGGCATGTGGGGCATGCCAGGTAGGCCACAAGATGAAATGGTTATTGTTTCAACAAGGCATGTATTGGCCCGCCATTTTAAAAGATTGTATCAAATTCTCTAAAGGGTGCCAAAAGTTCCAAGTGCACGCAGGTATACAACATGTCCCTGTGAGTGAGTTACATTCCATAGTCAAACCATGGCCCTTTAGGGGTTGGGCTTTGGATTTGGTTGGTGAAATTCGGCCATCGTCATCAAAAAATCAAAGGTACGTTTTGGTAGGTATTGACTATTTTACAAAATGGATTGAAGTTATACCTTTGCCAAATGTCGACCAAGAAGATGTAATCGAATTCATCAAAAAACATATTATTTATAGATTTGTAATCCTAAAGACCATTATAACAGATCAAAGATCAGTTTTTACTGGTCGAAAGATGTAAGAATTTTCTAAGGAAATGGGTTTCAAACTGTTAACTTCCACACCCTATTACGCTCAAGCTAATGATCAGGTCGAAGCAGCGAACAAAATAGTGATTAGTCTAATTAAGAAGCATGTGGGGAAGAAGCCTAGAAATTGGCACAAAACTTTGGATCAAGTGCTTTGGGCATGTCAAACTTCTCCCAAAGAATTGACTAATGCAACTCCAATTCGATTAACGTTTGGCCATGTGCAGTGTTGCTAGTGGAAATCTACTTACAGTCAACAAGGATCCAAAGGCACCATGAGATTCCATCAGAATCCTACTGGAATATGATATTAGAAGATTTGGTTGATTTGGATGAAGAGAGGCTCAATTCCTTGGAATTGTTAAGAAGGCAGAAGAAAAGAGTAGAGAAATCATATAATAAGAAAGTTAAGGTTAAAATGTTCTCGCCATAAGAATTGGTTTGGAAAGTAATTTTTCCTATGGATAAAAAAGATAGAGCCTTAGGTAAATGTTCCCCTAAATGGGAAGGCCCTTTTCAAGTTATACAAGTCTTTTCTAATGGTGCATATGAGATTGAAGAATTAGACAAAGATAAAAGAATCTTGAAGGTTAATAGGAAATATTTGAAAAAATATAAGCCTGCACTTCAAGATATGAAAATAACTAAAGAGTAATCATGCGAAAAAGGACAAGGTTAATATGGTAGATAAATATGCCAAAATGGCTTAATCCGTTACAAAGAAAGGCCACAAAGGGCCAAAAGTCATGATCAACAAAAGAAGAAAAAATGCTACAGGATAACTTTAGAAGGGAAGAAAGCCTTTCATCTTTTTGTACTTCGACCTTTGAAGCATCAGACAGCGTTCGTAAAGAGTTTTGTTGGTCGAGAGAGTTTCAATCTCTTTCCCAAGTTGTTGAGCTTTTTCAAGATGTTGAAGGCCAGCCTGGATCTTTTTTTACACCTCATCTTTGACAGAACTAAGCAGATTGTTCTTGCGTTGCTTGGCTTGAGAGATTTTGTTTTGCAAAATGACAATTTACCTCTTCCATTCTGCAATATTCTTGTCGCATTTTTTGACCTCCTTGTTTTGCTCAGAAAGTTTCTTGAGTGTCGAAACTTTTTTAGTAGACACAGAGACAGCCTCCTATGCAGCTTTTTGATTACCAATTTTGGTGGTGAGGTTGCTCGAAAAGTCTCTGAGGCAGTTAAGATCAGCAACAACAAGATTGATTAGCGTACTTAGTTCCATAGCAACATCAACCACTTATGGTGAAACTCCGAAGACATTAATTTGCTTCAGAAGTTTCTTAAGTCCAAAACTGACAGAAACATCCTATTCTAAGATTTGGAACAAGTCCACTGCAAAGATTTTTTCTTTTATCTGCATGAGCAAAACACTATCAGTTTTCCCAGTCAGAAGATTCCTTGAGGCGGTCGAAGTGCTGGTGCTTTTGTCGCCAGAGTTGTATTGGGAACTTAGCATGGATTTTAAGTACTCCAATGGTAGTTGTACTTTCAAGGGTTCCAACTCCTCATGTGAAAGGTTGGTCGTTTGAGTGCCAGTCGAAGTAGTTGTTGGAGGATCCTTGTATTGATTCCCTTGGTCCACTTTATCTTCTTAGACCTCTACTTCAATTTCTACATCAGACGCAGACTTCTCTCCCTCTTCCTCTTCTTCATTCTCTTTTTCATTTTCTTCATTCTCTTCTTCAACATGCTTGTCATCTTTGCCTTGTTGCTCCTCAAGATTACCCTCAGCAATTTGTTCTATATTGGGCATCACAGTGTCCCCTGAGAGATCAACAACTTCTCTTTCGACCAAGTCCTCTTTTGGAATGGCTACCTCGACATGAGGAAATTCAACCGCAGGAACGAATGGTGTTTTCTTGGGAGCACCTGCAGATTGGATTCCTTCCTCAGATCCTTTGGTAGAGCCTTTTGCATAAGCCTCAGAAGGGGTTGTTGGATGAAAGTTGGGGTCACTGCTGGTTGTTGGAATAATTTGCTACACCATGGGTTGTCCTTTGACATCAGTGGTAACCTAAGAAGAGGAAATTCAAATAATTAGAGGGATAACTGGTGAAGAAAAAATTACGAGTTTCTCGGCGAAGTATTTACCTTGGGATCATCAGCCTCAAGATTGGAGTTGTCACTCTCAGTCTGCACTATATTGCAAGCATGGGACACTTTCATCAAGAGCTTACTAGCCTTTGATTTCGGTTGATTGAAGGCTTCATTTATTTTGGTCTGCTTTCTTCTCCTTTTAAGGGTTAGTTCTTTAGGAGGAGATTGATCTTCCTCATCCGATTCAATTATGATTTGGATGAAAGCTCCTTTCAATTTCTGCTTCTTTAGAGTGAGGTCTAGTCTTCGAGAGCTCTGAGGAGAAAAGAGTTGAAGTATTAGACAATATGAGATTATGCAGTAAATAAAAAATGAGTAAGAAAATTTACCTTAGCAACTTGGCTGCTTTCTTCTGTCTTTTCTTCGTTCTACTTCTTCTTCTTGGGTGCAACCTTGATAGCTGAAATCTAAACAAAACATTGCAAGTAAGATGATAAAAATCGAATAAGAGAAATCTAGTTTGGAAACCTCTCATTCCACACCTCTATATATTTCGTACTCTATGCGAACATCTTCGGTACTGATATGAAGAGGCCCTTTGAAACTGCCTAAAGTATGCTTAGTCGTGACCACCCGCTGAGCCTTCGGTTTCGACTGTTGACGAAGGATTTTTATAGAATCCCCACAGATAAACCAATTTGGAAATGGAAGGGGTAAGGGCCACTCCAAAATCAGCAGTGGGCAGTCGATGAAATTTGAGAGGAAACTTGTTGAAAGTCATTGCACATCGTTCCCAAGGAGGAACGAACGAAGGGAGTTGTAAACTCTCCATTTTCTTTAGAAACGTTTTCTTTAGTGTAATAGCTGCCTCACAGACGGTTCGACTAAGATCATATAGTCGATAAACAGTTTCAAATTACTTATGGAATGCTTGGATTTCTTTGATGTGTGTCGAAATACCTTTCTAGGTCTTCTCCTGCACAGAGAGGAAAACTTAGTTAATAAGTTGAGTAAAGGAAGGAGCATTGAATAACTCCTCTGCATAATATGTTGACCACCAGCTGTTGAATTCTTCAGTATACTTCACATGATGAAGTAGAAGGGAACCTTTCTTTTTGAAGAGAAACTTGGGAAGAGCTTGAACCAACCTGTTGCACCCTAAAATTTGACCAACCGGTTCTCCTATCTGACTCATGGTTTAAATTCATATTCACAGCTCAGATGTATGATTTTTGTGCACAAGCAGGGGATATCAGAGTTTACAGCTTGGTTTTTGTCTATCAGATATGGCAGACCCAGTCCAGATTACCAGGGTTTTATTTTCGGGAAATTTTGCGCTCCTCGGTGATTTTTCAGTGATTTTGAGAATATTCTGATGTCCGGGGATACCTGTTCGATTCGATTTGGTCTCGTGCGCTTTTACAGGGGTCATTTGCATTCATCTGCATTTTTTAGGATTTTAATAGGCTTTTGTGAATTTTTAACAGGCTTTATAGATTTTTCTGGAATTTAAATAGGGCTTTTGAATATTTTAATAGCTTAATTTTCTTTTTAGGATTTTATAAGAATATTTTAAATAGATTTTAATCATTTGTAGAATTTTTCTATAGATTTTAAATAGGTTTAATAGTTTTTTTGATAATATAGAAAATAATATAGTTTTCTTTTATAGATTTTAATATTTTTAGATGATATAGAAAATAATATAGTTTTCTTTTATTAATAATAGGTTTAATTGTTTTCGAATCATTTTTAGAATTTTAATAGAAAATTAGGATAATATAGAGTTTAATTAGATTTTTAATCATTTTTTAGAGTTTAATTAGGATTAATTGAATTTTTAGAGTTAATTAGAGGTTAATTGATTTTTTAGGGTTAATTAGGATAATACAGAATTAATTAGGTTTTAATGACTTTTTAGAGTTTAATTAGGTTAATCATGTTTTAGATTTAATTAGATTGATTTAGAGTTAATTAGACTTTTAATAATTGATTAGAGTTAATTAGGTCTAGTTAATTGTTTTAATACAGTTTTTTCAGTTTTTCATTCATTTTTCGTATTGGGCCCAGGGGGGTGTTTTTTTGGTAAGGCCCATATCTCAGCAAAAAGTCCAGAGAAATAATCCAAAGCAATCAGTCCAAATTCCCAGCACACTCCAGAATCTTCCAGAGAATTCCACGCGTCCCCAGGGTATATAAGCTGACACGTGTTGGCCATGCAGAGGCCCCACACGTCTTCTCAGAATCCACGCCACGCCACACTCAGGACTTCACAGATTCCTCCACGCGTCCACAGGTGTCCCCACCCCTCTCTCTCTCTCTGCGCAGGCGCACCACGTGTCTCCCTCACATCCCTCACCGGAGATTCACCAGAACGCCACCGGCGGCCATGCATCAGCCGTAGCCCCCACCGCCGGCCACCGCCAACAGACTCCGGCCACCGGAATCTGCAAACACCAGGAAATCACCAGATCATCTCCTTCTTCCTCCGATCGTCCCTCCGTCACCTTCATCATCGCCGCCGGAATCATCATCCGCCATCAATTGTTTTTCCAGAAATCCACCTTCATCATTCGTCCGCCTCCAACAAAATTTCCAGAACACTAAACCTTCAAACCTTCATACAACAATTTTTCCAGAACACTCACACGTTC
This sequence comes from Lathyrus sativus, assembly GCA_963859935.3. NCBI lineage: Eukaryota > Viridiplantae > Streptophyta > Magnoliopsida > Fabales > Fabaceae > Lathyrus > Lathyrus sativus. The sequence continues at coordinate 261,527,431 of OZ012738.1, forward strand.
ATCCTCCTCCATCAAATTTTCCAGAATCCATTCCAACATTCGTTCATCTTCAAGCCATACCTCCAGAAAACGTTATTTGCATTCAATCTTCAAGATCTTTTCAGAATCATCCTCAGATCTCCATCCACCTTCAAGCAAATTTTTCCAGAAATCAACAACTTCATCTTCTCACATCAATCTTCATCCAGTTTCTCCAGAACGCCATCATCAATATCCAGATCTTCATCAGCCAATTCCAGAAGCTTCAAGATTTGTTCGAATTCCACATCCAGGTGCGTTGATTCTTCGATCCTCGTTTGCGTCTCGTTTTGATGGTTATAGCGTAGGGATTTAATCTTGGCTTGAACTGGATTTATGGTGGATATAGTCTTGAATTGAGGTTCGTTTAGATGAAGGTTAGGGTTCGATTTCAGGTTGTTGTGAGAGTTTGTTGGATGTTTGAGAGTTGCAGAGAGAGATGAGGGAGAGGAGGAAGACGAGCAGAGCGGCGCAGGTTCAGGATGATGAACAGTATTAGGGTTGGTGAAGGGATTTAGGTTTTGTTAACTGTAATTGGACTAGGGTTGGACTGGGCTTAGGCCCAAGCGTACTACTGAACGCTACACCCAAATTGCTTCCCCACCCCCTGTTTGAGAGAGCTGGATGATGGATTGGGCCTTAGGCCCCAGATTTACTTCCTGCACCCCCTGGGCGTAAGCCCATTGAGGTAGCAACTAGGAGTTTGCTGATGCAACACCCCCCCTATGGTTTCAATTCAATTCTTTTTGTTTTTTGGATATTAAGTCATGGGCCTGCGTCCAATTGCTATTGGCACCCCCCAAATCAGGGCCCAGCTAGATAATAAACTGAAACCATTGCTGTTTAAACCCCCCTCCATTTTATTTTCTTTTGTTTTGATTTTTTTTCTTTCTTTTATATTTCCATATTAAATAAATCATAAATAATTGAAAATAAATGTTTTTTTCAATAATTCCTTTTTCTCCCATTTCATGAAAAATGTTAAGAAAATTAAATAAAAATAAAAAAGTGACATTTTATTTTTTGTTTGTTATATTTTGCATATTTTTCAATTAATTGATTTGTTTTTTTTAATATTTTCAATGCATGCATATCATTAAAAAAATTCATAAAAAATGGTAGAATTAGTCAAATAATTCCGTTCTTTTTTCTGTAGACTCGTAATTCAGTGTAGAATTTTATAGTACAAAAACATTAGCTCAATCATGCATTTTTATTTTAATTGCATTTTTTCACTGTTATTGATGTTGAATAATTGGTCTGTGGATATGTCTGTGTTGCTGATTTTATTTCTTTCATCTGGTGTTGAATTTTATTCTGATTTTTTCAGTATGTTATCCTAGAGCCATGTAGGTCTCCCATTAGTTTTTTGATAGATTTTCATAGGATGTTCTGCTGTGATTTGTCTGAGCCTGAAGATAGGAGAAGTCTTGATGACTTCTGACTTTGAAGTTCAACTGTGGTTGAACCTCAGAGATAGTCTCCTGTGGTTTGTTGGCCTGTGGGTTCTTCTTGAAGGTGGGAGCTGATGGGAGTCCTGTTGGAGCTTGCAGAGATGCATTGGATTGAGGCTTAGTCTAGGAGCTTGTTGTCTGTTTGTGAGGTTCGAGATCCTGAAGTTTGAAGGGAGTTTATGGTACTTTCCTGAGGAAGGCACTATGAATGACTTTCAGTCTTCCTTCTCACCTCTTTCGTAAGTATCCAATGATGTCGGAGCCGACTTGTGAGTTTAATCCCTCCTGAGGAGGAATGTAAACTGATCACATGTTGTTGAGCCACATGGGATACGATTCCTAAGTGGAAGTCTCCTAGTACTTTCCTGAGGAAGGTCCTATGGGTCTATTCACTTAGTTCCATTAGTTTATCTAGGATTTCTTAAGTATCCAGTGATGTTGGAGCCAACTTGTGAGTTTAATTCCCCCTGAGGAGGAATGTAAACTGATCACAGTTGTTGAGCCACGTAGGATACAATTCCTAAGTGTCAGCCTCCTAGTACTTTCCTGAGGAAGGTCCTATGAGTCTGCTCACTTAGTTCCCTTAGTGCATATAGGTATTTCTCAAGTATCCCGTGATGCCGGAGCCTTCATGTGAGTTTAATTTCTCCTGAGGAGGAATATAAACTGATCACAGTTGTCGAGCCGCATAGGATATGACTCCTGAGTAGTAACCTCCTGGTACTTTCCTGAGGAAAGCACTATGAGCTTGTCTGCTTAGCTTCCTTTCTCTGGTAAGCTTATTCTGAAGCTGGGAGACTGGGATTGATTCCTCCTGCTTAGGGTTTTGATTAGTTTTTGCTTAGATCCCTGCTTAGGGTATTGTATAGAGTTTTGTTTAGAGATAGATTAGGAGCTTGTTTCAGGTTTGTTAGAAGCCCTGCTCAGGGTTAGTCTCTTTGTGTTGTTTGACTTGTGTGATGTTATGTTGAATTAGACTTAGGTAGTCATCTAGATAGTTCTGAATAAGCGCATCTTAGAAGTAGACTTTGTGTGCATGAGAAGTTGAGGTGGTCCTCCTTCTGCTTGTTTGTTATTGCGTGGCTTTGCTTGTTGGTATTTGGTAGAGCTGAGCTCCCTTGCCTCTGTGCCTTGTTTGTCTAGTTGTTGCATTCATGCATATTTTTCAGTATTCATTTACGTTGCAGTTTCTTGTTTGTGGTTTAATCCTGTTGCCATGATCCCTTAGGAGCTCTGACTTCTCCGCTGCGGAGTTGTTATGATAGACATTAGGATGGTCAACCAGGTGTGATAGCAGTAGGTAGATTCCCTTGTTTCTCAGATATAGTTCTAGGGTTTCCCTTTCCTTTCTGTAGGAGCTTTTGAGTAGCTTGATCCGTAGTTAGCTGAACTACAGCTGCTCTGATTCTTCGTTCCAGACGAAGATATGTAGGCATAGGATGCGATATCCTAGCGAGCACACTAACGACTAACCTTTGTTCTCTCGCGGCTGTGCGATCGAGACTTTCCCGCTAACGACCAATTGTTATCCCTTTTTCTCTTGCCCGAGCGCATTTGAGACCAGATCATAGTTGTAGGTTCCCGAGCCTTAGAGACCAGTTTGTTTTCTCACTACTGTGTGAGAGCCCCTGTTTACCCGTAGTTAGCCGAACTACGTTTGCTCTGATCTTTCATTTCAGATGAAAGTACGTAGGCACAGGACGCGATGTCCTGGCGAGCAACCTTTCCCCCGTTTAGTCGTAGGAAGTCGAACTACGTTGACTCTGACTTTCCCATTGCACGAGGGAATACGTAGGCCCAGAACACCGTATGTTCTGTCGAGTCCTGTCCTTTTATTTTCTTTTCAGACCAGCCATTAGCGTAGATAGATAACACACCCTTTTACCTATAAACACCAAGCGTGGATCCCATCGAGTACGATGGACGTGAGGGGTGCTAATACCTTCCCCTTGCGTAACCGACTCCCGAACCCAGGCTATGGTTGCGATGACCATACCTTTTCCCCGTTTTTGCGAGGTTTACTTCGAGCGTTTCCTTTCCCGCTCTGAGGGATAAATAACGCACGGTGGCGACTCTCCTGTCAAGCCGGCGCCGATTTTCGCAGTAGCGACAGCTGGCGACTCTGCTGGGGATCTATAGCATCTAGGGACTTTTCCCATCCCTTATGCTGGGACCGTTTCCCATCCCCTACGCGAGTCAATCCTAGCGCTTGGGTGTTTATTCGTTGGGTGTTGTGTATATTGTATTTTACTTTTCTGCACTTTACTTTTCTGTACCTTTACCTTTCCGCATTTATTTTCCAGCATTATATTATTATGACTATTGCTGTGGGCGAAGGGAGGTTACTGTGAGTGAGAAGCCGGACCTGGGCTTGAGTACACACCTAGATATAGTTGTGGAGAAGTAGTAGACGAACCTGTCTGCTGAGCAGGCACAGTTCCCTACGAAAATCTGCGCTCAGACGAGATTCTTGCAGAGGTGCTCCTTTCCGGTCCTGAGGATCTGAGGGGAGTCCAGACGTGAGGGTTGTCGACTCTGGGGACCGATCATTTGGAAGTCAGCTAAGTGAGGCCTCTTCATGACTTGATGATGCCACTCCTTCTGGGAATCGTATCGTCACTCATGAAAGTCTGTGACGCTGATAACCGCATAGGATGCCGTACCTTTGTCCGTGGATTAGGTCTATCCTACCTGTGAGAGGGACTGGGTTATTGCAGGAAAACTGGCCTTCAGAAACCATGATTCAGTACTTTTATCAGATGGTATTCTTGACTCATCTCCAGGTGTTGTCTGGGTCAGATGGGTTTCTTATCTGAGGTTGAGGTTATTATCAGATGGTATTCTCGTCAGATACAGAGGTTCAGATGGTTTTCTTACCAGGGGATTGATATTTTGAGTATCAGATGGTAGTTAGTGGCATGAGGTTCTGATGACCGCGATTGGTTTTTCTGTTCTTGATCACAGAGATATTCCTCTTCAGGCTACAGCATAGCCCTATGTTCGCAGATTGCATTATTTATCATATTGCATCATTGCATTACCAACTGCATTTAACTAACGTGTGTGTATTGCAGGTATATATTTTCCCTTCCAGTTCTGGTGTTTGTTCTTAGCAAGACATGGAAAACCTGAAGAAAGTATTGCCCTATAAGTTTCCGTCGCCGAATATCAGTCTATTGTTAGAGTTGATTGCTATGGCTAAGAAGAGAGGAATGGGTGACTTCAGAAAGAGATATGGGAGGATTCTGACCTACGTTTATCAGCCATCTGCCTACGAGACCAGCGGCATCTACACTCTGTTACAGTTCTACGACGCGGAGCTCAGGTGTTTTGTATTTCCCGACTTTGTTTTGGCTCCTACCCTGGAGGAGTACTCTGCACTTCTGGATATACCGATCCGTGAGCAGATGCCTTTTTATCGTCCGGACGCTGAGCCTAAGCTGGCTGAGCTTTCTGCCATCCTGTGTTTGAAAGAGTCTGAGTTGTCTGGGAAGATGATCAGAAGAGGAGACGTATGGGGGTTTCCGTTGGATGTCTTAGTGGATAAGGCTCGAGAGTATGCCCAGAAGGGTAAATGGGATGTTTTTGACATTATCCTTGCTGTATGTGTGTATGGCATCGTGTTATTCCCGAACATTCCTGATTTTGTTGATTCTGATGCCTTCTATATTTTGGCTGCGGGAAACCCAGTTCCTACTTTGCTGGGAGATATCCACCATTCAACTCACTATCAGAATGAAAAGCGACGAGGAAGGAATGTGTCTTGCTGTGTCCCTCTCCTATGCAGGTGGTTCACCAGTCATTTGCCTAAGTCAGGTCCTTTTGTCACGTCTATCAATTCTCTAGGATGGCCCGAGCGCTTAATGGGATTAACTGCCGAGAACGTGGTATGGACCAATAAAGAGGTATTTGGAGCTGAAGTCATACTCAAAGGCGAAGGATTCCCGAATGTTCCGTTAATCGGAAGGAAAGGTTGTGTCAACTATAACCCTTCCTTATTGATCAAGCAATTTGGGTACATACCTCAAGGAGCGCCAAAGCCCGAGGAGATACAGGAATCTCTGTATCTCACCGGGGCAATAGGGAAAGAGATGTTGACTAAACTTGAGAAAGCCTGGAAAAACTTGCACAAGAGAGGGAAGCTTTCAGGTAGCAGAGGGGATACTCGAGGTCCTAGCCCATATGAAGAATGGATTCGTGAGCGAGCTGTGAAGTTCCTTATGCCGTATCCAGCAGTTCAGCCATTGCATCCTCCTCCGGTAGAGGAGCCTACCACTGTGGACATTCAGGTCTACAAGCAGCTGATGGCGGAGAAAGAAGAGCTGGCAAAGGCTAAAGAGGCTTTAGAGCAGGAGAATGCCAAGCTTCGGCATGAGAATATTGAGACAGGATATATCTCTAAGCAGCAGGATGAAACTCTGAAACATCTGAAGGCTACGCTATTGGAATTGACTGAAACCAAGAAGCGTCTAGAGTTAGATGTCGACTCAGTTAGTAGTGTGTTGACCACTAAGAAGCAAGAGTTGGAAAGGGCCTACACAAAGCTAGCCAAGTTCAGAGAACACTGGGATCTCACTATGACCAAGCGCAAGGAGCGAGAAGAAGGGCTGAAGACACAGATTGCTCAGTTAGAAGAACAGGTCAAAGTGAAGAACGAAGAGCTTGAAGAAGAAGCCTGTCGCCGATACGAGGCCGAGCGCAAGTTGACAGATGCCATGAAGAATTTGGAAGATCTCCAGCATAGAGCAGATGCCAAGAGACCCAAACCTGGGGGCGGTGCCAATGATAAGGCTTGGGAAGACTTTGTCAGAGACATCCAGGGGACAGTCAGGAAGAGGGATCGACTGATAGAAGGTTTGATTTATCAACCAGATCACGCAGAGACAAAGAAGATGGTCGAGGACTTCCGCAACCGTACCCGTATTTGATTTCTCTTGTATTCTGTATGTTGAGGTCACCACCAGGCATGTTGGCTGGGATCCTCTTTGTCATATCAGCTGTATGGAGCATAGTTATGTAACCTCTTGACAAGACTGTTATTCTAATCAATATATGAGGGTTTTTCCAAATATTGTCTCTATGGTTTATCTCGTCTTGCTACCACTGACACCGGAATTGGAGGGAAAATATCTCCAATGCACACATGCACGTTAGCATTTTTGTATTTCTGTTTGCATAAATCATATTGCATAGCATTTCTCTAGCAGGTCAGAGCACTTATCCAACCTTTGTTTTCACCAGAAGGTGATTCTCGGGGAATTGTTTGAGGCAAGAGTAGAGTGTTGAAGACAACCAAAGGGCTGAAGCAGATTTGAGCAGAATCAAGCAGCATAGTCGGTTACAGGTAATTGGTAGCTATGGCTGAAGGCAATTTCCAGGCTCCTAACACCCAAGCAGGGTTTACTATGGCGTCCAACCATCAGTATGATTCTATGGAAGGCTTCCCGCAAGCGAACAATCTTACTGCAGACCAAGTTGTACAGCCAACTGTTGAGAACAGAGATCGGCATGAGCAGTTTCTTGCCCAAAATGAATATTATCCTCCTGTTAACAATCAATGTGTTGCTTTCCCTGCGATGAATTACCGGAGAGATATTCCAATGACCGGGTTAGTAGATCCAAGAGCTCTTGACTATGGTAGAAGAGTCCGAGTGTTGGAAGAACAAATGAAAGCCTTGGAAGCGAAAGATGCTGTTAACCTGGATGCTGTAGCCATGTGTTTGGTTCCCGACCTCGTGTTGCCGTACAAGTTCAAAATGCCGGAATTTGAAAAATACACAGGAGATAGCTGTCCGAAGTTGCATTTGATGATGTTCTGTCGAAGGATGACTTCGTTTGTGCGAAATGACAAATTGATGATCCATTGCTTCCAGTATAGCCTGACTGGGGCATCCCTGAGATGGTATGTGCAATTAGAGAGTAATCAGATTCGATCATGGGTGGATTTAGCCAGAGCTTTCATAAAGCAATATGATTACAACTTGGATTTGACTCCTAGTCTCGTAGATCTGCAAGAATTGTCTCAAGCGGAGAATGAATCATTCAGAGCGTATTTGCGAAGGTGGAAAGAATTGTCTGCTAGTGTTCGACCACCGCTTCCGGAAAGAGAACTGGTTGACATCTTCTTGGGTACTCTGAAAGGCCATTATTTTGACAAATTGTTCAGTTGCACAAGCTTTGTGGGCCTAATGAGGCTGGGAGAGATTGTTGAGAGAGGACTCAGGAGTGGAAAGTTTCGAGGTGTTCCTTACGTCCCAGTTGATAAGATTGAGTCAGTTGTCAGTTCTCAAGAAAAGTGGGAAGGAGATGACGCCATCTCAGAATCTCTAGCATCTCAGGATCAGTTTTCAGACACTTCAAGTCAACGATCATCCTATCGCCGATCGCGTCAGCATGCTCCACGAAGACCAAGGAAGCCTGAAAGGCAGTTTACTCAGCTACCGGTGTCGTACAGTCAGTTGTTGCCAGATCTGGTCAGAAGTAGATTGATAGTGCCGAAAGAGACTAAGCCGGTGATTCCACCGTATCCTCCAGGTTTTGATGCCAGCGCCCGCTGTGAGTACCACGCTGGGGCACAGGGGCATTCAGCGAATGATTGTAAAGTGCTTAGAAGTCAGATTCAAGATCTGTTAGACTCTAGCCGTATTTGCATCACGCCTCAGGGTTGTGTTCAGATTAATGATTTTCCATCTTCCAGTTGTGGGGGTTCGTCAGTTAATGTCATGGAAGACTCCGCAGGAAGTGTGTGCTCCGAGGATTGTCAATCAGAGAGTTCAGTTGAATATGGGGAAAGTTTCTAGAAGTTTCTATGCCGGGTGTCGCATCTGTTTCTCTGCCTAACCCGTTTAGCTTTTGTGCATCAGTATTTGTCGACCACCACCAGGATTGTTGGCTGGGGTCGTTATATTCAGACTCAGTTGTGCTTACTTGCTGATTTTGTTGGTTGTACATGTGTGGGAGATATTCGTCTGTGTGTTTATAGTTTGAGTTTCTCTTTGTCGCGTTATGAATGTGTGTTTGTTTGCTACGCATTGCATTATTTTTTAACAGGTATATCAGAACCGTGGGTCTTATTTCTTCAGCATCCAGTTTGTTGCAGGAATTCCTTCAGAGATATGGAACAGAATCAGGTTGAATTGATCGAAGTCCAAAGCCAGCTGGGGCAGATGATGAGAGACATGCAAGAGATGCGTCTAGAGCAGAAGATTCTCAAAGAGGAGAACAGTCAGCTGAAGACCCAAATGAGTTTGATCATGGAGGTAGTCAAGAATGTGCTTAGGAAAGAAGACGATCAGCTATTCGAAGCCGCAATGAAGAAGCTCGCGCCACCTGTGCAAGTGGAACCTGAGCAGCAGCAACAGAAGATACATCCGGTTCAGCGGAAGATCCAAGAAGGAAAGCCAAGGAGAATATTTGAGGCACCGCCTATGACATATGCGGAACTCTCGCAGATCTTATTGAGGTTTAATCTGGTTGAAAAGAGAACGTTGGCACTACCAACGAGGGCATTTCCTCAAGGGTACGATGCCAGTAAGCAATGTGAATTTCATTCTGGGGGATTCGGACATGACATCGAGGGTTGTCATGCTTTTAAGCACAATGTTCAAGACCTGATTGACTCGCACGATATTGAATTCACGCCGGGCGGCGTAGCTGTGCATATTGCTCCTGTCTCAGTCGATGCTAAGATGACAGATGTTTCCAAAGCTGCAGTGGGTCAGAAGCGTATCCTGGATTCCATGGTGTCAGAATCTCCAGGCCCACAACTGTTGCCTATTCCTGGGGCAGATCTAAGAAAGAAAATGGTTAAGCATAAGGAGAGTGTTCAGTATATTGAAGGTCAAGAAACCAATGTTGCATTTGATACAAAGGGTGTTCAAGGGTCAACCCGATACCAGCAGCAGCAGCCTCAGCAGGGGGCACAGCAAACTCAAAGAAGATTCCAGGGCGGCAAGTCGAGAAGAGTGTTTGAGAAGCCTCCCTCAACATATGCCGAGTTGTTGCAGACATTGTTGAGATTGAATCTGGTAGAGACAAGAACTCTGGCACCAATAACGGGAACTCCCCCGTTTGGTTATGACGCAAGCAAGCACTGTGAGTTTCATTCTGGAGCCCCGGGTCACGATATAGAAGGTTGCCATGCTTTTAAGCACAAAGTGCAGGATTTGCTTGACAGTGCAGCAATCAGCTTCGGGCAGAGAGGTCCCCAAATCATCTGAATGAAGGAGAAAGGGCTCTATAATTTGTTTGAGTCATTGAAAGCAGATCAGGATAGCGCCGAATTGCCTCTAATAAAGATAGCTGGTTCAGCAGCAGGGCAGATATGGAAGCCCGGTTCTCAGAAGCTAGCATATTTCCTTTGTTTTAGCTTGTCATTTGTAGTTGCTTTCCTGTTTGAACTTGTAAGCTTGTTTGTAAAACTTGTTGTTTTCATTCAAATTGATGATAATGAAATAAATATGCATGGTTTTGATTAAATCCAGTCATGTTCACTAACTGTTTTTGCAAATGTCCAATGCCTGGTTAAGTAGAATTTGGGGAGGATGACGAAAATGACCGACATGCAACTTCCGATTGTATGCTTTTGAAAAAGAACCTGCTGATGATGTACAGGCATTGTTTCAAATCCCTAAACACCGGAGATATAAGGAAGATAATCCCTTGTCAACCCCTTTGAGCTTTGTAGTAGGAGTTTCTTTCTGTGAATGAAAAACCCTCAATTTTAACCTGGGGCAGGGTAGGTGTTAGCTAATTTGACCGAGCGTCCAAATTGCAAAAGGAGTGTCCGTTCGAGGATCAATCACATCCCTAGAGGTCGTGCCTAAAAGACCACAATGGTTCAATCAAGAGTGGGGCAGCCACATCATTCCCAAAGAGTCAGGCAACCCGTGTCACACGACTTGTTCGAAGAAAAGAGAAGAATGAAAAAGAATCAAAAGCCCGATAAGTCAAGAAAACTTCAAAGCAAATGACTTAGGCAAAAAGGAGGGCATCCCGCTGGACTTAAAAAATCAAAAGATACTCAAAAGGAGTCAGTCCAGACAAAAGTTAGGGATATGAAAAAGAAAAGACGAAAAGGATCAAAAGAAAAATCCTCGATGGAAATACAAGTCGTGTGACCACAAATGTCAAAGACGAAAAATGAGTGGCTGTCACTCCAAATCCAAAAGTTTCTCGAACTATCACTCCTATCTTTCAGCCTCTGAGAGGTGAGCGCTAAGGTCGAATTAGCTAAACGTAGGATGGGAGAACATCAAGGAGAACGGGTGGGTTAAAATAAACTTTGAGCCTTTATCCTTTCTTTCAAAACCGTGAACCTGACCACGTTACAACCTTCAAAAGACCTAATTGAAGCAGGGTGTTTCGAAAGCATACTCCGGTAAAGGTCGTGTCGATTCTGACTCCTAAAAGGTTCCTCTTACCATGTTGATACTGATGTTGATAAATGTTTTGTGCATCATATGCCATAAACTGTTTTTCCTTTTTCCCAGTGAGCAGATTGGATGTCAAAGCTGTCATATGTGTTGCATTAATACATCATTTATGCAGAACAACTTGTTTTACTTGCGAGTAAGCGCTTGACAGCAGAAAAGTTTCCTACAATGGAAAGTATGGTCAAGATAGAATGTGGAGCGCCCGAATGTTCCGAGAGCAGGGGCAAGCTTTATTGTGATTCCCAGTCGGGTCAGCTTCTCGAAGTCAGTTATTCTGGGGCAATCAGGTTGAGATTCGGTGAATGCGTCGTAGTCAGGAGGTGCTACTCTGAATCAGATAATCAAGGGGTTGCAGTCAGGGGCAGACCACCTTAAGCGCGCAAAGGTTTGTGCGAGGAGCATTCAAGGTGAAGTATCTCAGAAGATCAGAACGCTGAGGCACGTTATATCAGACCATCGGGGCAACAAATTTGCAGATTCTCTTTCAAGGGCTATCCCCGCAGATGTCCTATAAGCTGGAGCATAAGGATTGTTGTTCTCTGTATCAGCAAGGCCATTCAGGGTTATTCGAGCAGATGCAGTCGATTTTCGAGGGCGAAGATGAATGCGGGAGGTCGTGTCACCATCCCTTGACTCTTCAAGGCTGTGTATTCAGGAAGAATATTTTCCAGCGTCAGGTGTACCTGACCCAGTAAGATGGCTTAAGAGCTCAAATCCAAGTTTGCGATTACTGTGAAGACCATCCGTGTTGGCGCATCAATTTCCGAATCCGAGCTTCGTCAGTACGCGGGAAGACTCCCTCCATTTTCTACAGCAAAGTCAAATTTGCCGTTGGTATGGGTAAGCTATTCCCAGAAGAGTCTAATCATATTCAGCACATCTGCTATTTAGCAGCGGAGTTATGTTCCCCAGCAGGGTATTACTTCGTCGAGGTGTTCGGTTAAGTCCTCAATATCCCCAGTATGGTTGATTTCACTCTCCCAGCATTTATTTTGCTAGGACGATTCAGTGATATCCAGTTTATCCCCAGCGAAGTGGCCTCGCCTTCAGCATTTATTTTGCTGAAGTGGTTCTCTGTACCCGGCCTTCTCCGGCAGCTCGAGCCTGCTAGCATATTGCATGCATCATATTTGCATCATACTTGCATATCATCGTCAAAATGCGTAGCATTTCCATCTGGAATGGAGCATTACGTTGTAGAAAGATTAAAGCATTTGCATATGCATACGGAGCATAAGTTAGGTTTTCTATCAGCCTCATATGGCGCGTGAATTACTCTGTGATCAGTTCAGGGACATTTATCCAGCAACAGTATTCAGACAGTTCAGCAGATTATTTGTATCAGATCTTACAACGATTATGCTTTAAGCAAGCAGTCATCTGATGTTGACAAGCTTTTCTTCCCGTCAATTCATATTGACGATGTGTTCCTCCAATGAGTGGATGTCTCTGTCTATCATTAGACGTTTTGAGTACGAATGTGGTTTTCTTTCCGTCTATCCATAGACGATGTGAAGTTGCGGATGGTCACAGTAGGGCTGCCGGGAGGGGTTTCCCCAGGATATGCTTTCCTTACCGTCTATCAGTAGACGATGTGAAGTTTCAGGCAATCTTCAATGGAGTTCAAAATAGAGCTTTTCTAATAAGTAGCTTTCCTTTCCGTCTGTCAGCAGACGATGTGAAGTTTCGAGCTACTGTTCAGCGGGTTTCTTATTGCCAGATCAGACATATGACGAGGTGTTTCCCCAGCGAGTCTTCTCCGGCTATCCTTGGTTGTTGAGAGGTTTCAAAATGATTTTGGATATTGGTTCTCTTTCTGGTTATTGGATATGATGACGTTTAAGAGGGACTTTTCTGACCATCAATCCCTATTGATGACGAGGCTCTTCGAAGAATATTCAGTTTTCGTGATTGTCGATTCTTATTGACGACATGTTTCTTAAAAGGTGGTTTTTCTTCCCGTTAGTCCATACTGACGATGTGGCCCCTTCAAAGATGTTGATCTCTCCATCAATTCCCGTAGACAGAAGGATTCTGAAATTCAAAGGACGGTGTTGAATTGCGTTATGGTGACTTCCCGTCTATCTTTAGCCGATGTGTGTATGGAGATTCTGGTGTCTTTCCGTCTATCCTTAGGCGATGTGAGTATGAAGATTAAGGATTTCTCCCGTCTGTCAGTAGACAGCGTGAATTCAGAGATTATTCCTTCCCGTCTACTCTTAGACGATGTGAGTTTGGAGATTATGAATGTCTTCCCGTCTATCCTTAGACGATGTGAATAATGATTTGTTCATCAATCAGGATGATGCCGTCTACCCTTAGACGATGTGAATGTTGATTTGTTCATCGATCAGGATGATTCCGTCTATCCTTAGACGATGTGAATATTGATTTGTTCATCAATCAGGATGATGCCGTCTACCCTTAGACGATGTGAATGTTGATTTGTTCATCGATCAGGATGATTCCGTCTATCCTTAGACGATGTGAATATTGATTTGTTCATCGATCAGGATGATTCCGTCTACCCTTAGACGATGAGAATAATGAGTTGTTCATCGATCAGGATGATGCCGTCTACCCTTAGACGATGTGAATGTGGAGATTATGGTGACTTTCCGTCTACCCTTAGACGATGTGAATTGGGAGATTAATGTTGTCTTTCCGTCTATCATTAGACGAGGTGAGTATTCAATCAGGGTGTCTTCCCGTCCATCTTTGGGCGATGTGAGTATATTTCTCTTCCTGCCTATCAGTAGGCAATGTGAAAGAATCAGGTATGTTGTTGCAACCATCAGGGTTTGTTACATGGGGTATCACAAGCAACGGGTATTCAATCAGGAGTTCTTTATCAGATGATTAATCAGTTTGGTGCCGTAATGACTGGACTCGGTTTTCTGGACTTTATTCTCCAAGCAGTTGACAGTATATGCTCGCGGTTGGCAAATTTTCGGGTTTTATTTGTATTCAACCGTCTCGTACCTCTGAATGTTTGAAGGCTGAGCGCTCTTCAAACCCTTCAGGTCCAAGTCGCTTGAATAGGGGCAGCTGTTGCACCCTAAAATTTGACCAACCGGTTCTCCTATCTGACTCATGGTTTAAATTCATATTCACAGCTCAGATGTATGATTTTTGTGCACAAGCAGGGGATATCAGAGTTTACAGCTTGGTTTTTGTCTATCAGATATGGCAGACCCAGTCCAGATTACCAGGGTTTTATTTTCGGGAAATTTTGCGCTCCTCGGTGATTTTTCAGTGATTTTGAGAATATTCTGATGTCCGGGGATACCTGTTCGATTCGATTTGGTCTCGTGCGCTTTTACAGGGGTCATTTGCATTCATCTGCATTTTTTAGGATTTTAATAGGCTTTTGTGAATTTTTAACAGGCTTTATAGATTTTTCTGGAATTTAAATAGGGCTTTTGAATATTTTAATAGCTTAATTTTCTTTTTAGGATTTTATAAGAATATTTTAAATAGATTTTAATCATTTGTAGAATTTTTCTATAGATTTTAAATAGGTTTAATAGTTTTTTTGATAATATAGAAAATAATATAGTTTTCTTTTATAGATTTTAATATTTTTAGATGATATAGAAAATAATATAGTTTTCTTTTATTAATAATAGGTTTAATTGTTTTCGAATCATTTTTAGAATTTTAATAGAAAATTAGGATAATATAGAGTTTAATTAGATTTTTAATCATTTTTTAGAGTTTAATTAGGATTAATTGAATTTTTAGAGTTAATTAGAGGTTAATTGATTTTTTAGGGTTAATTAGGATAATACAGAATTAATTAGGTTTTAATGACTTTTTAGAGTTTAATTAGGTTAATCATGTTTTAGATTTAATTAGATTGATTTAGAGTTAATTAGACTTTTAATAATTGATTAGAGTTAATTAGGTCTAGTTAATTGTTTTAATACAGTTTTTTCAGTTTTTCATTCATTTTTCGTATTGGGCCCAGGGGGGTGTTTTTTTGGTAAGGCCCATATCTCAGCAAAAAGTCCAGAGAAATAATCCAAAGCAATCAGTCCAAATTCCCAGCACACTCCAGAATCTTCCAGAGAATTCCACGCGTCCCCAGGGTATATAAGCTGACACGTGTT
Source organism: Lathyrus sativus (assembly GCA_963859935.3). Lineage (NCBI taxonomy): Eukaryota > Viridiplantae > Streptophyta > Magnoliopsida > Fabales > Fabaceae > Lathyrus > Lathyrus sativus. The sequence continues at coordinate 261,542,449 of OZ012738.1, forward strand.
GGCCATGCAGAGGCCCCACACGTCTTCTCAGAATCCACGCCACGCCACACTCAGGACTTCACAGATTCCTCCACGCGTCCACAGGTGTCCCCACCCCTCTCTCTCTCTCTGCGCAGGCGCACCACGTGTCTCCCTCACATCCCTCACCGGAGATTCACCAGAACGCCACCGGCGGCCATGCATCAGCCGTAGCCCCCACCGCCGGCCACCGCCAACAGACTCCGGCCACCGGAATCTGCAAACACCAGGAAATCACCAGATCATCTCCTTCTTCCTCCGATCGTCCCTCCGTCACCTTCATCATCGCCGCCGGAATCATCATCCGCCATCAATTGTTTTTCCAGAAATCCACCTTCATCATTCGTCCGCCTCCAACAAAATTTCCAGAACACTAAACCTTCAAACCTTCATACAACAATTTTTCCAGAACACTCACACGTTCATCCTCCTCCATCAAATTTTCCAGAATCCATTCCAACATTCGTTCATCTTCAAGCCATACCTCCAGAAAACGTTATTTGCATTCAATCTTCAAGATCTTTTCAGAATCATCCTCAGATCTCCATCCACCTTCAAGCAAATTTTTCCAGAAATCAACAACTTCATCTTCTCACATCAATCTTCATCCAGTTTCTCCAGAACGCCATCATCAATATCCAGATCTTCATCAGCCAATTCCAGAAGCTTCAAGATTCGTTCGAATTCCACATCCAGGTGCGTTGATTCTTCGATCCTCGTTTGCGTCTCGTTTTGATGGTTATAGCGTAGGGATTTAATCTTGGCTTGAACTGGATTTATGGTGGATATAGTCTTGAATTGAGGTTCGTTTAGATGAAGGTTAGGGTTCGATTTCAGGTTGTTGTGAGAGTTTGTTGGATGTTTGAGAGTTGCAGAGAGAGATGAGGGAGAGGAGGAAGACGAGCAGAGCGGCGCAGGTTCAGGATGATGAACAGTATTAGGGTTGGTGAAGGGATTTAGGTTTTGTTAACTGTAATTGGACTAGGGTTGGACTGGGCTTAGGCCCAAGCGTACTACTGAACGCTACACCCAAATTGCTTCCCCACCCCCTGTTTGAGAGAGCTGGATGATGGATTGGGCCTTAGGCCCCAGATTTACTTCCTGCACCCCCTGGGCGTAAGCCCATTGAGGTAGCAACTAGGAGTTTGCTGATGCAACACCCCCCCTATGGTTTCAATTCAATTCTTTTTGTTTTTTGGATATTAAGTCATGGGCCTGCGTCCAATTGCTATTGGCACCCCCCAAATCAGGGCCCAGCTAGATAATAAACTGAAACCATTGCTGTTTAAACCCCCCTCCATTTTATTTTCTTTTGTTTTGATTTTTTTTCTTTCTTTTATATTTCCATATTAAATAAATCATAAATAATTGAAAATAAATGTTTTTTTCAATAATTCCTTTTTCTCCCATTTCATGAAAAATGTTAAGAAAATTAAATAAAAATAAAAAAGTGACATTTTATTTTTTGTTTGTTATATTTTGCATATTTTTCAATTAATTGATTTGTTTTTTTTAATATTTTCAATGCATGCATATCATTAAAAAATTCATAAAAAATGGTAGAATTAGTCAAATAATTCCGTTCTTTTTTCTGTAGACTCGTAATTCAGTGTAGAATTTTATAGTACAAAAACATTAGCTCAATCATGCATTTTTATTTTAATTGCATTTTTTCACTGTTATTGATGTTGAATAATTGGTCTGTGGATATGTCTGTGTTGCTGATTTTATTTCTTTCATCTGGTGTTGAATTTTATTCTGATTTTTTCAGTATGTTATCCTAGAGCCATGTAGGTCTCCCATTAGTTTTTTGATAGATTTTCATAGGATGTTCTGCTGTGATTTGTCTGAGCCTGAAGATAGGAGAAGTCTTGATGACTTCTGACTTTGAAGTTCAACTGTGGTTGAACCTCAGAGATAGTCTCCTGTGGTTTGTTGGCCTGTGGGTTCTTCTTGAAGGTGGGAGCTGATGGGAGTCCTGTTGGAGCTTGCAGAGATGCATTGGATTGAGGCTTAGTCTAGGAGCTTGTTGTCTGTTTGTGAGGTTCGAGATCCTGAAGTTTGAAGGGAGTTTATGGTACTTTCCTGAGGAAGGCACTATGAATGACTTTCAGTCTTCCTTCTCACCTCTTTCGTAAGTATCCAATGATGTCGGAGCCGACTTGTGAGTTTAATCCCTCCTGAGGAGGAATGTAAACTGATCACATGTTGTTGAGCCACATGGGATACGATTCCTAAGTGGAAGTCTCCTAGTACTTTCCTGAGGAAGGTCCTATGGGTCTATTCACTTAGTTCCATTAGTTTATCTAGGATTTCTTAAGTATCCAGTGATGTTGGAGCCAACTTGTGAGTTTAATTCCCCCTGAGGAGGAATGTAAACTGATCACAGTTGTTGAGCCACGTAGGATACAATTCCTAAGTGTCAGCCTCCTAGTACTTTCCTGAGGAAGGTCCTATGAGTCTGCTCACTTAGTTCCCTTAGTGCATATAGGTATTTCTCAAGTATCCCGTGATGCCGGAGCCTTCATGTGAGTTTAATTTCTCCTGAGGAGGAATATAAACTGATCACAGTTGTCGAGCCGCATAGGATATGACTCCTGAGTAGTAACCTCCTGGTACTTTCCTGAGGAAAGCACTATGAGCTTGTCTGCTTAGCTTCCTTTCTCTGGTAAGCTTATTCTGAAGCTGGGAGACTGGGATTGATTCCTCCTGCTTAGGGTTTTGATTAGTTTTTGCTTAGATCCCTGCTTAGGGTATTGTATAGAGTTTTGTTTAGAGATAGATTAGGAGCTTGTTTCAGGTTTGTTAGAAGCCCTGCTCAGGGTTAGTCTCTTTGTGTTGTTTGACTTGTGTGATGTTATGTTGCATTAGACTTAGGTAGTCATCTAGATAGTTCTGAATAAGCGCATCTTAGAAGTAGACTTTGTGTGCATGAGAAGTTGAGGTGGTCCTCCTTCTGCTTGTTTGTTATTGCGTGGCTTTGCTTGTTGGTATTTGGTAGAGCTGAGCTCCCTTGCCTCTGTGCCTTGTTTGTCTAGTTGTTGCATTCATGCATATTTTTCAGTATTCATTTACGTTGCAGTTTCTTGTTTGTGGTTTAATCCTGTTGCCATGATCCCTTAGGAGCTCTGACTTCTCCGCTGCGGAGTTGTTATGATAGACATTAGGATGGTCAACCAGGTGTGATAGCAGTAGGTAGATTCCCTTGTTTCTCAGATATAGTTCTAGGGTTTCCCTTTCCTTTCTGTAGGAGCTTTTGAGTAGCTTGATCCGTAGTTAGCTGAACTACAGCTGCTCTGATTCTTCGTTCCAGACGAAGATATGTAGGCATAGGATGCGATATCCTAGCGAGCACACTAACGACTAACCTTTGTTCTCTCGCGGCTGTGCGATCGAGACTTTCCCGCTAACGACCAATTGTTATCCCTTTTTCTCTTGCCCGAGCGCATTTGAGACCAGATCATAGTTGTAGGTTCCCGAGCCTTAGAGACCAGTTTGTTTTCTCACTGCTGTGTGAGAGCCCCTGTTTACCCGTAGTTAGCCGAACTACGTTTGCTCTGATCTTTCATTTCAGATGAAAGTACGTAGGCACAGGACGCGATGTCCTGGCGAGCAACCTTTCCCCCGTTTAGTCGTAGGAAGTCGAACTACGTTGACTCTGACTTTCCCATTGCACGAGGGAATACGTAGGCCCAGAACACCGTATGTTCTGTCGAGTCCTGTCCTTTTATTTTCTTTTCAGACCAGCCATTAGCGTAGATAGATAACACACCCTTTTACCTATAAACACCAAGCGTGGATCCCATCGAGTACGATGGACGTGAGGGGTGCTAATACCTTCCCCTTGCGTAACCGACTCCCGAACCCAGGCTATGGTTGCGATGACCATACCTTTTCCCCGTTTTTGCGAGGTTTACTTCGAGCGTTTCCTTTCCCGCTCTGAGGGATAAATAACGCACGGTGGCGACTCTCCTGTCAAGCCGGCGCCGATTTTCGCAGTAGCGACACAACCCAAACTGTCGAGCCACTAAGTTTGGTTGGTAAGAAACCAGAGCCACTGAGACTTCGATAGATTCAGTCGAAGGGTTAGCAACCTTGGAATCAGAAAAGCCTCCTAGATTTGTAAAGACTATGCTTCTTGAGATTTGGTTGGAGCTGGAAAAGGTCTTGTAAACCACTTAGGGCCATACTTCCTTGCAGTAAATGGAGCCATGTTCGATGTGAACTCATGACGTTTGGCAAAACATCATGACATAACTCAAGAATGTTAGCCTGAAGGATTGTCCTTCTTCGCTGGGAGTGAGTTGGATCAAGCGAGTCCCTTCGTCTCTTCTATTCTTGATGTCTTTACCAGTTTCATTTATTGGAGTTTTATTAGGGAGACTGGCTTCAAATGAGGCATTTAGCCAAAGTTGTAACATCCAAAAGGGACCAGACAGCAAAAGGTTCCCTTTTTCTCCCAAATCTTAAAGCTGGGCCACTCCTTCACATAGAGACTTATAGAAATTCCCTAAGATCATTTCTCTTAGAGAGATATCACGGCCTTTGTGAAAATGAATAGCCAGAGTTAGATACCTTCTAGCTACTTGGAGGGACTTTGAGCAGAAGACGCAATGGAATAGCCATACAATAAAGAAAGTTATGTGTTCTCTATCAAAAACGTCATCAGTTATTTTGTCGAAGTAGTGTGTTATGAAGTGAGAATTTGTGGCTATAGCATATGCAAAACCTATGGAGTCGTCAGATTCTAGGTCTGGGTCATAGGTGTTTCTAGTGGGTTTAAGCCCTATGATAACGGCTATGTCGAAGAGTGTGGGAGTCATCATCCCGCAAGGGAGATGGAAAGTGTAATGGGTGTTGTCCCAGAAATACAAAGAAGAAACCGGCATGGTTGAACAATAATTAAGACCTGTTTTTGACAACATAATCAAGTCGTAGATCCCCAGGTTTTTCCAAGTTTGGGATTTAACTTTCTCTATTTTTGCTAGCCAGTTCATGTAATCATCAGATTCTTTGAAGGATAGGGTTTCTCTAAAAACTCTAAAGCTATTGTTCATATACCTTAAATCTATATTGTTCAATACTACCGCATCAGAAGAAGTTTTCTCAACCCTAGATTTGTTGGCCTGCCCTATGGGTTTTGACTTAGTTAAGAGGGGAAAAAGTCCCTAGATTTATTGTGATCAAAACTAAGATAAGGTAAAGGACCGCATAAGACATGTATTTTACCAGAAACAATAACGAGAATAAGTACCTGAGATTCATATATCTTCCTCTTTTCTTTTTCAAGCGGTTCAGGGATGAACTGTTGGTTTCCCACCATCTTTGGCGATGATAGTGTGTCAAAGGGAAGAAGTTGAGAGATCTTCTTTAGGTCTTTAGATTTGTGGCCTTTCTTAGACTCTTTAAGGTTGGTGGTTGAAGATGCCATTGTTAAGGTTTGAAGAAAATCAGGGTATTTTTTGAAGGTTTGGAAAGTGTAGAGAGAAGAAAAATGCTTGAAGATTTTAGGGAAGTGTAAAAGTTAAAATAGCTAAGTTTGGAGCAATTTATAAGCTCGTGGGAGTTTAAAGGACTTCAAATCAGCATTAAAGAGCTGATGTTTAGTGGGGCACGTGTTCCACCAGGGCCGTTTGATGGAACGTGAGCAATTAATACCTAGTGCATGATTTCCTAGGGTCTAGGAAACGTGATGATGGATAAAGATTGAGGCGTGCTTTGATGAGATGTTTCAGAAACTGCCATGATGATCATGACATCACAGGTTTTTCAGAATAGTAAGAGACATCAAAAGCATGCAAAAGTCGTTCGAGGCATCGAATGACATTATTAAAAAATTCCTTTTTCTTCAGTGATGTCGAAAATGACATTTTTGGGGGGGCAATTTGTTGGCTCTAAATTTTTACGCCTGAATTGAATGAAAAGAAAATAATAGAATTTCTTGGAAAATCTGAGGACTTCGACCGGAGCCATATTTTTGGAATGTGAGTCGAAGCCGTCCTTTTTCCAGGAAAAACTATGTTATAGACTTAGAAATATTTCTTAGCAGTTGGAATATTCGATTCGACAGAGGTGCTACTGCAGGCATTTCGACAGGAAGATTTGAATTCGAATGAAGGAGGGAAAGTTCATTCTTATCCATTTCTCAAAGAAGACACATGGAGCGCTTCTAGGAATCAAAGACATGCAGAGTGCCACTTGTCTCAATTTAGTTTGCTAGTCGTTAATGGCAGTTATTTTCAATTAGTATAAATAGCAAATCTTAGTGTTAGGATTTGTGTGTGTTCAATTGTGTACAAATTCTTCAATATACTCCAAGTACCCGTGTGTAAAGAAAAGAGTTTTTGAGAATGTACATTGATGTAACACCATTTTTACATTTCAATGCAATTCAATAAGTCTTTTTCATTAAGAATTTATCCTTTCTTTATGCAAGTTACTTTTTATATCTTTTACCAGTCTTTCGACTTTAGTCCTTCATGTTTACTTCTATTTACACTTGAAATAAGTTATTTTATTATCAACTCAGTAGAAGTGTTCATTGTCTTTTTAAACTTTATTTAAGATCAATTAGCATTTGTCCTAGGATTTGTGTGGTCGATCCTGTAAGTAAAACAAATCTTTTTTGATTTGGAAGACCATCAGTTGTTCACCAATTTTCACGGTGAATACATGCATGCAGATGACTTAAGCATGAGTCAGAAAAGAAAATAAAAATAAAAAAGAGTGGGATAAAATTGCGGTATGACAATTTTCTTTATAGTTCTTGTATCCTCCTAAATATGGCATTATATATCGTTGATAGTTCTTGTAATACACTTTTTTTTACTACATGACTGGAAGTTACTAGTTAGTTGATTCCAAACACATTTATATTATAATTTATAAGTTTTTTTTTTTATAGTTCTTGTAATACACTTTTTTTTACTACATGACTGGAAGTTACTAGTTAGTTGATTCCAAACACATTTATAGTATAATTTATAAGTTTTTTTTTGTTTTTTTAATTCTTTTATCATTTCTGGAAGATTGGACATTTTCTTTGATATTTCTTTAACAATCAAAGTCAATAACCTTTTTGAGCTAACATAGCCTCCTTTATTCTTAATATAAACATTATATTGTTATGAAAAAAAATAGTAATAACAAGAAAAATAAACAGGTTATATATATATATATATATATATATATATATATATATATATATATATATATATATATATATATATATATATATATATATATATATATATATATATATATATATATATATATATATATATATATATATATATATATATATATATATATATATATATATATAAACTACTTAAAATGATAAGAGTTATAAATAAGCTATAAAATAAGACACAATTCTTAGGCAACAACACTAATTTGGTTTATTTTTAGTTATGGTAAACAGAAAGTGTGGTTGTTATGTCAATAAAACATACCATGTAGTGAGTAAAATTATCATATCCATAAGAAATGGTGAAAAATACAGTTCCTATGTAATAATTAAATTCATTTTAATTATTGTAAATATTTATTGATGATAGTTATACCATATCGGTGTGTTATTACTAATATAATTTTTTTGTTCAATGTATTTGTGATTTAAAATTTTGTAAATTATGGTTTGAATATCCTATCAGCATTAATTTTTTTTTTGTAATATAATGTTTGTACATTGTTATATTTCTTATTTAATATTGTTGAAACTATTATTTGAAAAATAAGAAATGAATTTTAAAGACATGTAATAAAATATGAAAGTTAATAATTTATTTTTAATAAATTTTAAAATGGATTTCAATTCTCTTTTGTATTGTGTAAGTGATGGACACCTTATTGGTGTAACTTTATTTCCATGATCATTGTGTAATAGAGAAAATAATTGAATATTTGCTTAAAATATTTTCTAAACTCTTGAACTAATAATTCAACTATTATTGTCTATCAAGTGGGAGAATTTACATGTCAAATTTATAAAATGAGAATAAAATATTATTTATTTAATATATATTTTCTGGAGACGTATATTGAGGATATTATAGTCTTATGTTATTGATGAAAATTTACGACTACGTGTGTTATATCCTCAATATTAATTAAATTAAAGTCTCTCATTTTTCCACTCCATATAATATAATATGTTTCTCAAATGTGTGTGATTATAATTGTATCATTTGATTTTTGAGTGAGTTATTAAGACGTTGAATATAAGCCTATATTATATTTAAAATTATATGAATTTGATCTCACTTAGTTGATTGTAAATCTTTTATATGATCATCATATTCTTTTATGTAAAATTATTTAAATAATGATATTTTCTATTTACATGCATAAAATGTGGATGAGTTTGTAAAACTCTACTGATGACATTTATACAACCACTTCTCTGTATAATTTTGCACTAAAAATAAAATTAATATCCCATTATTTAATCAGAGTATTTATGCTGGTGGGCTTTGATAAATCTTTATCTTATGTATACATGTTAAATCAGGGAGAGTGCATGTGTACACAATCATATAATTTAAAAAATTTTAGATTATTATTCTCATGTTGTCATATATTCTTGCATGGACTATAAATATGACATATTCTAATAAGACATCAAAATATACAATAACTCAAAAAAGTTTTATTATATTATATTGAGATATACAATATTCTTTTAATCTCAGAAAACATCATAATTTGATGTTTAGGTCGATATTGAAAAGACACAATAATCTTTTAGCATACAATAATATTGTGTTATATTACTTCAACATTCACACTCTTAAGATCGCAAATACAAAAGTACAAATATAATATCAATACTCCTATAGAGTATGATATTGTGTTATAAAAGTACTTATGATTAAATTTAATTACTCTTTTAATAAGATACACCTAAATGTAATTATTATTCTTATACCTATGTGGATATTCTATGACCTATATTTAAAATTCATTAGTATAATAACTAACCATAGACTTATACACATGAGTAAGTATTTTAAATTTTTTTGGGTTTATGGGAGTTTATCATTAGTGTCGTACCTCAAAAAATACAATCCTTCACAATGGTCACATAAAAATAGTTCGAATAGAGTCGCCACCAAACTTTATTTATTCCAATGAATAAATAGGAAAATATCGATAAAACCTTTAAAAAAGAAAATGGCTGTCACAATCATATTTGGGTTCGGGAGTCAATTACGTAAGGAGAAGTTATTAACACCCCCACGTCTGTTATACTCAACGAAAACTCTTTACTTAGATTTGAGATTTGAATGTTAGCTATTGTCATTTGCTTTCTCCAAATAGTAACAATATAAAAAAGAAAAAAAAAGAAAGGAAATCACAAAATTTTTTATTTATTATTGTGCCTGACAAGATTGCAAGTCTTGCTGCTACGTATCTCCGGGTGCGATGGAGAACTCAAGGCTACATAGTTCTGAGTAAAAAATGTTTATTTGTTGGTCGATTTTAGCGAAAGATACATAGTCGTAATCGAGCAAAAAACATTTCTTACTACCACAAACATGGAGAAATGAACACTGACATCGCATTAGAATGGATAACATAATCTGGATTCTCACAAATTTGTTCTCGTCACATTCAAGCAAAAAGCATTCTAACTTCTTGCGCATGTAGGAACAAATGTTGTTTGTATCATCCCAGAATGGACGAAACATCTTTCGTTTGTGAAAGGGTTTCGATCGCACGAGGGTGAGAAAATAGTTTGATATGTTAGATGTCTTTTTGGGTGATGACGAGAACTTGGATGGGCGTATCCATCTTGAATTCTATCCTTTGGAACTCGTGGTATCCATCATGTTCATTTTTCATCTTATTTGCAAAAGGGTTTGATATTTTTAGAAATATTGAGGTTTTGATTGAGAAAAGGTTTGCGAAAGTCACTTTGAAAGTTTTTTACAGATGGAGAGAACTTGGATGGGCAAGATATCCATCTCGAATCCTAGCCTCTGGAGCTCATTGTATCTAACCCGTTCCTTTTCCATCTTTATTGAAAAGTTTTCAATAAGAATTAAGGTTTTTTTTTCTTCTTATTTTCATTTGGGAAAATGACTTGATGTTGGATCAAGCGTTTTATTTTGCGTTTGAACGAATTATGAAAAAAGGTTTAAAGTGTAATGAAGTCGATAGTGGAAATGGTTGAGCTTGGTTTGAATGTTATTGTGAAATTGGGATAGTGGAATAAGTAAATACATATTTAATTAACAAATTTAATTGATTAAAATTTAATTAAATCACTTAATAAAGCGAATATAAATTAATTATCAAAATTAATTAATTAAAAATTGATATAATCAAATAATCAAGTTAATTAAATTTGATTAACAAAAATATCTAGTTTAAGCAAAACTTTAATTAATTAATTAGAAAGAAATAAGCGACAAAATCGGGGCAAAATGATCAAAATGAGTTAGCCACAATGTGCTAAAAGCCGGTTTGCGCGTAACGACAACAAAAGCGGGATGTCATACGCAAGGATCTTAACATGGCAAAAATACCATATCAATGTATCAAAATTTCGACGTCATAACGACATAAAAATGTCGAATATGCGGACTAAAATCCGATTTAAAACAATGCAAAGAAATTAAACAACAACCACGTAAAATTGTTTACAATATTACAAAACTTATATAATGATCAAAACTAGCGACACAATTCAGCTAGAGTCCATAATCGAATCGCGCCAAATGTACGGATTATTCAAATCCGATTTAATTAAAACGATAATGCAACAAATAAATTTTATACACGCACATAATGCTATTTGAATCAAAACATGAGCCAATAAAATGTGTACATTCAGCATCCATAGCCAAATAGTGTGTAAGTCCAATTGATTGATACACCAAAACTACTTATTTTAAAAATAAACTAATATATAAAACACTATTCAACTAAGTAAGAAAAACCAATTAATAAGTTACATTATTATGATTAAAATCAAACAAAATTAAAAGAATAATAGAACCTATTCTACTAATAAAAACAATTTAAAAAATAAACTACTAGCAGTAAAGAGTTACATGAGTTTATGATCCCCATAGGATTACCATTATGTTGCTTGAACTTGTGACAATAGTCACTCCATAGGCTCACATCCACACATAATACCCCATTAGCATGTCTGGCATGAAGTGACCTTCAATGGGGCGTAAAAACTTGATTCATTATGCATCAAAAACTGAAATCGGGCCATCCATTGAGCCACACGCAAGTCGTCTTCCATCAGGGCTCCATGCGACAAATATAAAAAATTTCTTGCTGGCACTTTTGTAACTGGGTTTGGGTTTAGCTAGTGAAGGTTAGAAAAATACACAAGAAAGGGGGTTGAATTCTGTTATCTGTTTTTGTTTTGCTTATGAACAGAGTTCAGATTCTAACTCGTGACTAGATTCTGATTATAAGTTGCAGGGGAATAATAACAAAAGCATATAAATAATAATAGAAAACACAAATATTTATCCTAGTTCCTTTCAAATTGAGATTAGTCCAGTCCCTTTGCAGCACAAATTTTTTTCACTATAATCAAATCATGATTACAATTGCTTATGCCCTTGACATAAGAATTTACTGCTCAGACCCTCAGCCCGAGACTTCCTGCTTAAACCCCTCAGGTTCAAGACCTCTTGCTTTGACCCTTAGCCTAAGACTTCCTGCTTAGATTCCACGAATCCAAGACTTCCTACTTAGATTCCACGAATCCAAGACTTCCTGCTTAAACTCCTCAGGTTCAAGACTTCTGCTCAGACCCATGGTCCAATACTTCCATGCTCAAATCCCACGAATTCAAGACTTTTGCTCAAACCCCTCATGTTCAAGACTTCTTCTCAGACCCATGGTCCAAGACTTCCTTGCTCAAATCCCACTGATTCAAGAATTCTGCTCAATCAACACCTGATAAAGACTTCAATGCTCTAGCACATAGCAGGAGTGTTGCACCCCAAAATTTGACCAACATTTATTTACCCATCAAGAGTTGTATGAGACTTTGAATCTAGCCAAGAAGGTCGTTCAAGTGATTAAGGGTTGATACCCTTGTCAGAGAACTCAAGAGATCCTCAGAGAGATTGGTTGAAACCAAGGTTGTGTGCCTCATAACTGGAGAGTTGTGGGAGCTCCTCAGATGATTCTGAGACTATGAGGATAGACTTGAAGCTTTGAGAAAGCCTATTAGATGTCTTGAAAGCCATCATGAAGCCTAGAGAGGTCATTGTACAAGAATTCAGAAGATTCAGCCATGAGTGGTGGAATTAGGGTTTGACTGGGTCAACCCTAGGTCAACTGATGATTTGGAGAGGGTTGAGACCTAATCCAAGAGCCATGTGATCATGGATTTATGCATTGAGATGCTATAAGGATGATTCCTAGACCAACTCATCATGATTGAGGAGTTTGAGAAGTTTCAAGCTAGGGTTTCTAAGGCTCGACAGTGTAAAATCCCCTAGTTTGATCCCTATCTTCAAGGCAGTTTAGCTCAAGATGTGATTGTCATCTCATCTTCCCCACAACATGAATGTTGTAGAGATTGTTCTTAGCTTTAATTTGAGTACTAGAAGTCCTTTATAGGATTTGTAGAGCTCAAGTTATGACTTTGACAAATTACAGGTCATCTGAGGTATGTGAATCTGGGTCCTTGAAAGTCACCCAACTTGCATCCAACTTTTGCCCTAGTAGGATGATTCCTATGAATTTTTGGTCAACATGAATGTTGTAGAGAATCTTCTTAGCTTTCTATAGAGTACTAGAAGTCCTTGATAGGATTTGTAGAACTCAATTTATGGCTTTGACAAGTCAAGGGTATTTTGGTCATTTGGAGGTTATAGGTCATTTCAAGCATAAGGCCATATCTCCTATTTCCAAGCTTCAAATGGAAAAATCTTCAACATTAAACTTGCTTATAATGATGTTTTAGGGCTATTAGGGAGGTCATGAGATGTTGAAAAGGCTTGTATCAAAAAGTGATGAAAATGGCCTAAAATGGAGGCATAAGTTAATTAAGGTGAAATTGAAAATTGGAAATCACAAGTTATAAATCCAAACCATGTCATATAATAGGTCATTTTGAATCCAAATGACATTCTAAGAACAATGGTTCAGCCACAATTTTGATTTGAGGCCTAAATCATAGGGATGCTTTGGAAAAGGCTTACTTGCATATTAAGGTACCAAAGCAAAACTCAACAAAACTCAATAAACAAGTTGGTTATGCATTGTAACTCATCATAAATATCATATGGGGAGAATTTCAAGTCAGTTACAAAGGTTACAAAGAAGCTTGGCATGAGATAGCATGTAAGGAGAATTGAAATCAAAATGTCATGACATGAGATTTCCAAATACTCATTGGATGGTCCTAGATGGTTCTAGATGATTCTAAACCACTCTATATAACATGTATAACTTGCTCAGATGCAAGGTTGGTGAGAATTGGTGCAGAGAAGAGAGAGTGAGATCAAGAATCTTCCATTGCAAGTCAAGTTTCATTTCTTCATTCTTCTTCATTTCCATTCAAACACATTCCATACATCATAGTGAAGCTGTGCAGATTGAATTGAGATCAAATCCATGGTGAATTGAAGAGTTGGTGATTGGAATTTCAAGGTGGCAAGTCAAAATTGAATTCTGAGATTGAGGCTTCCTCCATCAAAATTGTTGCAAACAGTAGCAAGATTGGCATCTAGGGAAACTTTCTGAAGAGTTTCAAGGTCTGAATTGGTGGATTTCATCATCTGTTCATCAAGATTAACCAGGTTTGCAAATTCTTCCCTACACCATGTTTTAGGCATAATTAGGTTAATTTGTTAGTGTAGAAATGTTAGAGACCAATAAGAGATGGATTTTGGAGAGTTAGGGATCAATTGGTCAAGATTGGATAGTGGACACCATTTCTGTTTGGCCTTGTATCTTGCTGAATATTGAGAGATAGGCTTAGTTTAATAGCAAGAAATATTCAGGGAAGCATGAGGATGAGATTAGGACCATTAATTTTGAGAATTGTGAAGATTGGTTCTTGATCAATAATTTGAAGTTGCTATCGGGTTTCGTGTTAGAGGAAGTTTCAATGGAATTTGAGATTATGATTGTGTTCAGCATGAAAAATGGAGCGTGTTAGGGTTTTAAACTTTGAGTTTTGATGGAGAAATGAGAGAGCACGAGTTGAGGAAGATGAAGCTTCATGTTCTGCATTTCCATGGAGTTTCAGCAAACCCTAGCTGAAGGTTGAAGACAACCTCTCAGCCATTAGATCAAGCAAGACTGGTTGACCTGAGAAGCAATCCAACGGTCCATGTTTAATTTCGTTTTGGGGGGAATCTGAACTACAATTAAACGCGGCGTTTCATTAAAGGAGTTTTGGGCTTAAGTGGATCCAATGACTATACACACCCCCAGTCAAGACCCATCCAAGTTTTACACTGAAAACCATTGCTATTCTCACCATGTTCTTTTCTTTTTCTTTATGTTTTTAATTGAATTTCTGATTAATAAATGGGCCCAGCGCGCTTTACTTTCTGAACCCCCCATTCTGGGCGCATGTGGTGATTTGAACTGTCTATGGTTACTAGCTGCACCCCATCTCTTAATATTTCATTTTTATTTTCTCCATTTTATTTCAATCTTGTAAAAATCATATCAATTTGAAAATTAATGATTTTTTAATGGGAGTTTTTTCTCCTATTTCATATTTTGGTCAAGAAAAATATAAAATAAAAATATTTTCCTTTCATGCATTTTTGATATTTTTTGTATATTTTCTACTTTTATTGCATTTTATTTCTTTTATGTTGATACATGAATTTGTAGAATTTTGTTTAGGTAGTTCCCTTAACATTTTTAGGCCATTCGTTTTAGAATAGCTAGATATAAGCTTTAGCTCCCCCCTGGATTTATTCCATAATTTTGTGATGAAGTTTAGGATAGTTTTGATTAGATGACATTAGGTTGTGTAGAATTAGGTCAAACTTCAACATAGGTGCACAATAACCTTAGATTTTTGGGTTTTTAGGACAAATTAGACTATGGGACATATAGGGTATTAAGGGAAGGTATGTAGGATCCCTTAGAAATTATATTAGGATTTAATATAGTAGTATGCTATTTTTAGATGATTTTTGAAGTTGATGATTGTTTGTGTTGCCCTTGTGGGCTTGTATTGTTGTTTGCTTTGCTTTGTGGGCTTGGAGAGCTTGGTTTTGTTCTAAGGAGCATGGAGAAGCATAGTAGAAGACTTGAAGATGGATTGAGGAGCTTGGGAGCTTGATCTTGTTTGTTTTTGTTATTGTTTTAGGGTTAGGAATTAGGAAGAGTTTAGACCTAGTTAACTTCTTTCTTAAACATGGATGGTATCTTTCACCTCCATTCCTCCCTATGATTCAAAGTCCTTCCATGGTACACACCTCTCTCCTTTGGAGGGATAAGTGATAGTACCTAGGGAGTAGAACTTTTGAGGGAACCATTCCTTTGATTTTGAACCCTTATAGGTCACCTTTGGTGGTCAATAAGCAGTTCAATATCCCCAGCTTATCCAGTAAGTGATTTCCTCTGGTTTGATTGTCTTGAGAGATGCTGAGCTTGAGTGTGAAGATGAAGACTTCATTGAAGAGTGTTGAAGAGGATGAATCCTTGAGCATTGCCATTCCAGCTGAAGCTTGAAGAACAAAGGAAGTTGATACTTACTTTGATACTTGGAGATCCTGAAGGAGCCAAGTTGATACTTGTGGTTGATAGTGAAGCCTGAAGGTGGAGCTGATCAAGATGAAGCTTAAAGGAGAAGATAAGTTGAAACTTATGTTGAAGGGTTGAAACCTGGAAGAGCAAATCTATATTTGTCAAGAGTGATTGAAGTCTGAAGACTGGATTGCTGTTGGAAAAGCTGAAGCTTGAAGTTGAGAGAGGAGTTGATCTGCTTTCTTTTTCTTTTCTGTATTGATGGGTTTTGTTTGACTTGCTTGATGCATTAGAATAAGTCCATATCTAGAATAGGTAGAATCTAGGAGCATGATTGCACTAGAGGTTGAGTTGCTCCCTCTGCTTGTATTGTTACTGTGTGGCTTTGCTTGCGGGTATTCGGTAGAGCCCAACTCCCTTGCCCATGTGGTTTGTTTGCCTGATGGCATTTTATTTCATTTTTTATTGCAGTTTACTGTTATTGCTTGATAGCGTGTTGTTTTATATTTCAGTATGATTATTGTTATCCATTCTGGCTTGAGGTTGAGATGAGCTTGTGGAGGCTGAAGCCCCACACACATTTCCTCCCTCACTTGCATTGCATGCATTTTACTGTTAAGCTGATGCTTTGTCTGTTTTGGTGTATCATTGACATGATCCCTTAGGACTCTCATTTCCTTTGATAAGGAATTGATGATAGAATTTTTAGGTTGAAACCTATGCATGACAACTTCTAGGAGTTCCCTGTTCAAACCTTGACCATAGGATGAATCCTTGGCATGACAACAGTATGACTTGATAGTCTCCCTCCTAGTTGGGCCGGTTCTCTTCTCATCTCAAAACAGTTTAAGATACAGTAATCATGAATGATTTCTTTCATACGTTACGAGCCTTAAGCTATCTGAGAAAGGATTGTGGGAGAGCTTCTTTTCCACAGTCTGAATGTTTAGTGTGGTACCCTTTGGGTGACATGCGACGCATTCACTCTCAGGTCATAGTCTCTAGTGCGGTTGAAATCGCAAACACAATAAAAAACACTTCTTTCGTAAAAGACAGGAAATAAACCGTAGTTTCCCGAACTACGTGAGCTCTGATCTCTCATGCCTGTTGAGAGTACGTAGGCACAAGATGGCGATGTCTTGGCGAGATACCTTCCCCCATAACCCGTCATAGGTCGAACTACGTTGACTCTGATTTCTCGTTCTCTGATGAGAATACGTAGGCATAAAGCGCGACGCTTTGCCGAGTCATTTTCTTTTTTTGTTTAAGCCAGCCTTGATAGGTAGATAGAATAAAACCAACCCGTCCAAGTAAACACAACAAGCGAGGATCCCGTCGAGTACGACGGACGTGAGGGGTGTTAATACCTTCCCCTTGCGTAACCGACTCCCGAATCCAGACAATGGTTGCGATGACCTGGTCTTACCCTTTTTCGTCAGGTTTTTCCGATCGTTTCCTTTCCCGCTCTGAGGGATAAATAACGAAAGGTGGCGACTCTTCTGTTTTGCCGGCACCTTATTTTCGTGCAAGCGACAGCTGGCGACTTTGCTGGGGACTTCAACGGTTCCCTGCGAGAGTCAATCCTAACGCTTGTATGTTTACTTGTTGGGTTGCGTTTATTTATCGCATTTTACTTCTCGCACTTTATTTTCCGCATTTTATATTCAGTATAATATGATTATCTGTGCTGTTGTGGGATGGGAGTTCTGATGAGTGAGAAGCCAGACCCAGGCTTGAGTGCACCATAGACTTAGAGTGGAAATTAGTGGGTGCGTGCTTGCTTTGCAGGCACTAGTGTCTCATGAAATCCACGCTCAGACGAGGTTCATCTGGTTGGCTTCTCTTTCAACCCTTTGGGTTGAGACGGTTGCTGGTTTGGTGGATTGTCGACTCTGGGGACCGATCATTTGTGATTCAGCCGAGTGACGCTGCTTCATGAGCTGGTGATGCCACACCTTCTGGGTATCGTATCACCCCTCTTGAATGTCTGTGACGCTGATGAACGCATAGGATGCCGAACTTGAGTCAGTTTAGGTCCATACCTGTGAGTAGGGTTGGGTTTATTGCAGGAAACCGTGACCTTCAGACTACCTGGTTTTCTTGACAGTGAATCAGTTTTGTTGGTACCAGGGTTTCTCAGTTGCAGATTTGTCTGTTCTTGATAGAGCAGGTTTTGATCAGAGGATCTTGTCATCAGGTGTATGTCTGTTCTTGACAGAGCAGGTTTTGATCAGAGGATCTTATCATCAGGTGTATGGCTGTTCTTGATAGAGCAGAGTATTGTCATCAGTTGTTTGTTCTTGATAGAACAGATTTTTGGGGTCTGAAGATCTCATCAGCAGATGTTGTTTGTTCTTGATAGAACAGATTTTTGGGTCTGAAGATCTCATCAGCAGATGTTGTTTGTTCTTGATAGAACAGATTTTTGGGGTCTGAAGATCTCATCAGCAGATGTTGTTTGTTCTTGATAGAGCAGATTTTTGGGGTCTGAAGATCTCATCAGCAGATGTTGTTTGTTCTTGATAGAACAGATTTTTGGGGTCTGAAGATCTCATCAGCAGATGTTGTTTGTTCTTGATAGAGCAGATTTTTGGGGTCTAAAGATCTCATCAGCAGATGTTGTTTGTTCTTGATAGAGCAGGTTTTTGAGTGGGATTTGAAGATTTCATCAGCAGCTGTATGTTTGTTCTTGATAGGGCAAATTTTTGATTGGGGTCTGAAGACCTCATCAGTAGATATTTCTTGATCCTACGTCAGAGGTCCTTATCATCAGACATTTGTTCTTGACAGAGCAGAATTATGATCCTGTGAATATGGTCCTATCAGATGGTTGTTCTTGGCATATCAGATTTGTGGTCCTACACTGGGGTTTTCTTCTTATCAGTGGTTGTGGTTTTGTTGATACAGAATCTCCATAGAACCAGTTGCCTTGGCCTCTTATTGCATTTTGCATTAGTTTGCATACTCATTTGCATTTCATTAACGTGTGTCTGTGTTGCAGGTACCGTTTTCCCCGATCCAGGATTTCTTGCCTCCTATTGTATTGTTATGGGCTCTCTGAGGAAGACCGTGGCTTACAAGTTCCCTGCCCCTGATGTGGTTAAGCTGACTGGTTTGATAGCTCTAGCAGATGATTCTGTGAAGGATGAGTTCAGAAAACTCTTACGGCAGGTTGCTCAGTTTGGTTCATAGGCCTTCTGTGTTCGAGTTGAATGGGTTGCACGCTCTGCTGCAGTTCTACGACCCTCCGCTGAGATGTTTCACTTTTCAGGACTTTGTTCTCGCACCTACGCTGGAAGAATATGCTGATTTGCTAGGGGTGCCTATAAAGAGGCAGATGCCTTTTGTTCACATGGATGATGAGCCTGATCTGGCTGGTTTAGCTCCTTCACTTCATTTGGATGCCGCCAAGTTAGTGTTGACTAGTTGGAACAAGGTTCCTGGGTTTTCATTGCAGTTTCTGGTGGGTAAGGCTCAGCAGTGTGCCAAGGACGGATGTTGGGTCGCGTTCAATGCCATCCTCGCTTTATGCATATATGGCATCATTCTGTTCCCCAACATGCCCGATTTTGTAGACTTTGATGCGTTTTACATCTTCGCTTCAGGGAATCCAGTCCCTACCTTGATAGAAGATGTCTATCACTCAGTCCACTACAAGAACGAGAACAGGAGGGGGAAGAATGTCTCGTGCTGCGTACCCTTGCTGTACAAATGGCTTGATAGTCATCTGCCCAAGAGGGGTCCTTTTGTCTTGTCTGCAGCCACAGCTGAGTGGCCTGAGCGTCTGATGAGTTTATCTGCAGAGGATATTGACTGGTTCGACAGAGATAGGTTGGGTACTGAGGTGATCTTCAGTTGCAGCGGGTTTCCAAATGTACCTTTGATAGGTAGGAAGGGCTGTATAAACTACAATCCGTCGTTGCTGGTTCGACAGTTCGCGTATGCTTTGAGAACTCCGCCGAAGGATGAAGAGGTACAGGAATCTCTGTACCTCACTGGTTTCCTGGAGGGGGATCTGTTGTCCAAGCTTCAGCGCGCGTGGAATGGTATTAGTAAGCGAGGAAAGCCATTGCTGGGGAGAAGGAACAATCAAGCCTACCCTCCGTACGTGACTTGGATCAGAGTCAGGGCCGATGCTATAGGGATGTCGTTTCCTCATGCCAAGCCAGAAAGTCCTCCAATGATCGAAAAGCCTACTACTGTGCCCATTCAGTAGCATAATCAGGTGTTAGCTGAGCGGGATGAATTGAAGCGGGCGAACGAAGAACTGGAGAAGGAACTAGCTCAGCTCCGAAGTGAGAGGAACGAAGCCGTTCATTCTTTCAAAAGGCAGACAGAGTTGGTGAACCAGCTGGGTACAGACCTGACTAAGCAGATAGCTGAGCGTGAACGCATGGGTCGAGACTTCAAAGCTGTCAACGACGTATTGGCTACGAAGAAGCAGCACTTGGACGAGGCATATCGGAGGATATCCAAGTTCAACCAGCACTGGAAGGCTTCCCTGGCCACCAGGAAAGAGCGGGAGGATAAGCTGATGCTGCAGATCTCCAAGCTGGAAGCCCAGGTGAAGGACAGTGAAAAGATGTTTGATGAAGAAACCGTCCGCAGATACGCCGCCGAAGGCCAGCTCAACAAAGCTCTTGCTAACCTGAAGGAGCGCAAGCTGACGTTTGAGTCCAAAAAACGGAAATTAGAAGATTGCTTTGGCGAAGGAGCATGGGAAAGCTCGGTTGAGGGACTTCAGTATACCATTGTGCAGAGGGAATTACTCGTCGAGGGGTTGCTCACTTTGCCGGATCATCCAGAGACGAAGGAGTTGTTAGAAGAGTATCGCGCCCGTGGCCGTACTTGACTATTTGTATTCCTTTTGTTTTGATCGTTGTTGTATGCTGACCATCACCAGGCTTGTTGGCTGAGGTCACGCTGTTGATTTGTCTTGTACTCGCTGATGCTATGTACTGCCTTGACTGGCTTTCTTTATATATGAGATTGATGTTTCCATGATTGGACTCGGACTTCTTCTTCTTATTGTTAGCAGCACTGGCACTCAGGCACTAGGATCGGGGGAAATCTCCCAAATACACAGACACACGCATGCATTTGCATGAAGCATTTGCGTGACGAGCATTTTGTTGTTTTTCCTAACCCTTTAGTGTTTACAGGTTTTTCAGGTTTACAGGTCCCAGGCTGTCTCTGGTGGTTCCAGGATTGATCAGAGACTAATTCACCGTTATCTGACTCGAGCTAATCAGACCAGGATCATGGATCAAGTGCAAACAGATGTTCAGGAGCTCCGCGAGAGGATGGATCGCTTCATGGAACTCATGCAAGTGGTCGCCAATGGCCAAGACCAGCTCAGGACTTTGGTTCAGCCTTTGATCTCCAGGGTTGATAGCAACGGCATACTCCATGGCGGGGCTGTGCCTACTCCTCCACCAGTTGATACTCCGCAGAATGGTGTCCCCGTGGCCGGGGGCAATGGCAGTGCTAATGGCAATGTGATGGCCAACATCGGACTCAATACGACGAGCGTCGGTAATGGGATTCTGGGAGCTAATGTCGACATCGGGCCGGGCAACGGCAATGCAGGCGTCGGGAATCTGTTGGTGCCTCAACCAGGGCTTGAGGATCATCAGGATGATGTGTTCTCTCAAAGAGGTGCTGAAGGGGAGCTGAATGCTGAAGCGCAGCTTAGATTCAAAGCACTTGAAAATAAAATGAGAGATATTGAGAATTAGAATACTTTGGGCGTTGATATGTCCAAGCTGGGATTAATTGCTGATTTCAAGGTACCTCCTAAGTTCAGGGTGCCTGACTTTGAGAAATATAAGGGCACCACTTGCCCTCGTGTCCACCTGAAATCGTACTACAGGAAGATGTCTGCTTATTCCGAAGACGAGAAGTTGCTGATGCACTTCTTCCAGGACAGTCTTTCCGGACCATCCCTCGAGTGGTACATGGGCCTGGAGCCCACTAGCGTGCGCACATGGAAGGACCTCGCTGAAGCGTTTGTGCACCATTACCAGTACAATAGCGACTTGGCCCCGAACCGAGTCCAGCTCCAGAACCTGTCGCAGAGGAATAATGAAGGATTTAAGGAGTACGCCCAGCGGTGGCGTGAGTTGGCATCTCGGGTTCAGCCGCCGATGGTTGAACGCGAGCTCGTGCAGATGTTTGTAGCCACCCTCCCAGGGGTTTACTATGAAAAGTTAGTCGGCGGTATGTCTGGGACGTTCTCAGCTCTCATTATTATGGGTGAGCACGTCGAGAATGGAATCAAGATCGGGAAAATTCAAGGTGAGTCATCCTCAGCCGGAGGAGGTGGAAAGAAACCTTACGCTGGAAAACGACGAGAAGGAGAGACGAGCGCTGTGACCAACGCTCGAAGAAAGGGCAAAGGCCCTCAACAGCAGATAGCCAGTATAAATATCCCAGCAGCTCCGCGGCAGCAGCCGCAGCAACCGAATCAACATGGATATAGAAAGTACCAGAATCGGGCATCTTTGGCAAACCGTCACTTCGAGGCACCACCCATGTCGTACGCGCAGCTCTTGCAGACTTTGCTTCAGCTTCAGTTGGTTCAGAAGAGGATGATGGCTCCCTTGATAGGGGCACCTCCACCAGGGTACGACGCAAATGCCACTTGCGACTTCCACTCAGGGGCACCAGGCCACACAATCGAGAACTCCAAAGCCTTTAAGCACAAGGTGCAGGACCTGGTAGATGCCAAGATCATTAACTTCTCCGATAATGTGCCCAATGTTACGAAGAATCCTATGCCGAATCATAGGGGAGGCGAAGTGAACGCCATTATCGAAGAAGAAAGTGCAGATCTGTTGACTGATGTCAGAGACCTAAAGACGCCGCTTAGCTTCGTTAAGGCTAAGTTGCTGAAAAGAGGGTTCTTTCCAGGGTGCGGAGAACTATGCATGGATTGTGCTACATATTCTGATGGATGTGAGCAGTTGGTAGAAGGAATCCAAAGCCTGATGGCTGAGGGAATTCTGCAGTTTAGCCGGAAGGCTAAAAGTGTATCAGGAGAGGTAGTGTTGAAGCAGGCCGATGAAGTCGCCACCATCACCATCTCTCGTCGGCCAATAACCATTTCTGCGCCCAGACCGCCTACAATTACTATTACCAAAGCTGGGCCAATACCATTCGAGAGCACTAACGCTGTTCCATGGCATTACGGGGCTGAAGTCTATTGCAACGGTCAAAAGTTGGAGCTGGAGCCGTACGGGTCGACTGTGGAGAGCCTCGCAGGAATCAGTGGTATTACTCGCAGCGGAAGAGTGTTTGCACCGCCAGAGGTCGTGGCAGATAAAGAGGTCAGAGCTGATGCGGCTGACAAGGGTAAAAGCAAAGTCGTCGAAGAGGTCCCGTACGGGGCAGAAACAGATTTTCTTGTCAAAGACGCCGAGGAGTTTATGCGGTTGATCAAAAAGAGCGACTACAAGATTGTAGACCATCTCCATCAGACGCCCTCGAAGATTTCTATTCTCAACTTGTTGCTGTGTTCTGAAGCACACCGCAATGCGCTGCTGAAGGTATTGAACGTTGCCTATGTACCGCAAGAGATATCGGTGAATCAGCTAGAAGAGGTGGTAGCCCACGTCAATGCTGGCAATGGGCTAGGGTTCACAGACCTAGAGCTGACGCCAAAAGGGAGGAATCACAATAGTGCCCTGCACATCTCGATAGAGTGTAGGGGCACGATCATGTCGCACGTGCTGGTGGACACGGGTTCGTCGCTTAATGTGCTTCCGAAGAAGGCCTTAATGAAGTTGGATACTCGCGGAGTGATCTGCACACCCAGTGATCTGGTGGTGAAAGCATTCGACGGGACGAAACGCCACGTTTTCGGGGAGGTGACCCTGCCGGTCCAAGTCGGTCCGGAAACGTTCAACGCGGTCTTTTATATTATGGACATCATGCCTGCCTACAGTTGCCTCTTGGGTCGGCCGTGGATCCATGCTGCTGGTGCCATGACCTCCACGTTGCACCAAAAGCTCAAATATGTTGTCGGGGGAAGCATCGTAACCGTGTGCGGCGAGGAGGACATAATGGTGAGCCATTTGTCATCCTTTAAGTATGTTGAAATGGATGGCGAAATCCATGAAACTCTTTGCCAAGCGTTCGAGGCTGTCAAAGTGAAAGAGGTAGCTCCTGTAGTCACAGAAAAGCCAGAGATGAATCTCTCCTCATTCAAGGAAGCTCGGGCCGTCGTCCAAGCTGGATCTACCCCAGGCTGGGGGCGTATTTTGGAGATACCAATCAAGCAGGATAAGTTTGGATTGGGGTATTCTCCGGGAGCTGAAGCTTCTTCTTCTTCATCTAGCAGTGCGTCTCGAGGTAAAGGGCCGATCCAATTTACCAGTGGCGGATTGATTTTCGAAAGCATCAACGCGGCGTCTGAAGACAGCGGGGATAACGATTGTGACCTCGACTCTTGGATTCAGCCAAGCAAGTCGGGCGAGGGCCTCAACAATTGGACCATCAAGGATATCATCCAGATGACAAGTGAAGAGTAATGATTTACTTTTTCCAATCATTGTACAACCCTATGTCCTACCCGGGGCATAGCGGTTTTATTGTCAGGGCCTTATTGGATTATGTACATGCATTTTGTTAATAAATCAAAGGCGTTTTCTTCGTATTCAAATATTGTGATCTCTGTTATTCCTGTTTTATATTTGTTTTGAAAAACAGTAAAATGGCAATGGGGTTTGTGCTAACCTGCATATTCTTGTTTTAAACTTAACCCTTGTTATTGCAGGATCCACATAACAGATATCGACTATGGACCTTCTACGGCTCACTTCGACTTCGATTGCCCGATCTATCAAGCCGAAGAAGAGATTGATGAAGACAAAGACCTTCCTGAAGATTTTGCCCGCTTGTTGAAACAAGAGGAGAAGGTTATTCTGCCTCATGAAGAGGAGATTGAGATCGTGAACCTGGGTTCTGAAGAGCTCGTCAGAAATGTCAGGGTAGGGGCTGCATTGCAGAGTGATGTCAAGCAGAGATTGGTCGAGATGCTTCGAGAGTATAGTGACGTCTTTGCTTGGTCATATGAAGATATGCCCGGACTTGACACGGACATCGTGGTCCACCACTTGCCGCTGCAAGAAGATTGCCCTCCCGTCAAGCAGAAGCTTAGGAGGACGAGACCAGATATGGCCGTTAAGATCAAAGAAGAAGTGCAGAAGCAGCTTGATGCTGGCTTCTTAGCGGTCACCACTTACCCTCCGTGGGTCGCCAACATAGTGCCTGTACCGAAGAAGGACGGTAAGGTACGCATGTGCGTCGATTATCGGGATTTGAATAGGGCGAGCCCTAAAGATGATTTCCCGTTGCCTCATATCAATGTGTTGGTCGAAAACACAGCCCAGTTCTCCGTGTTTTCGTTCATGGATGGCTTCTCCGGTTACAACCAGATCAAGATGGCGCCGGAGGACATGGAGAAAACGATGTTTATCACTCCATGGGGAACATTTTGCTATAAGGTAATGCCCTTAGGTCTGAAGAACGCAGGGGCCACTTACCAACGAGCAATGGTAACTTTGTTTCATGACATGATTTATCATGAGATTGAGGTCTATGTTGATGACATGATCGCAAAGTCCCAAACGGAGGAAGAGCATCTGGTCAACTTATTGAAGCTTTTTGAAAGGCTTAGGAAGTTCAGGTTGAGGCTGAATCCTAACAAGTGCACTTTCGGAGTGCGGTCCGGAAAGTTACTGGGGTTTATCGTGAGTGAACGAGGCATCGAGGTTGATCCTGCGAAAATAAAAGCCATTCAAGAAATGCCAGCGCCGAAAACAGAAAAAGAAGTTCGTGGTTTCTTGGGCAGAATAAACTACATTGCAAGGTTTATCTCTCAGCTCACGGCCACATGTGAACCGATGTTCAAGCTTTTAAAGAAAGATCAGGCAATTACTTGGAATGAGGATTTCCAGAAGGCATTCGATAAGATAAAGCAGTATCTCCAAGAACCTCCAATCTTGATACCCCCAGTGGCTGGACGGCCATTAATCATGTACTTGACAGTTCTTGAGAATAGTATGGGGTGTGTTCTCGGTCAGCACGACGGGACGGGCAGAAAGGAGCATGCCATTTACTACTTGAGTAAAAAGTTCACTGACTGTGAATCTCGATACTCGATGCTGGAAAAGACGTGTTGTGCACTAGCCTGGGATGCCAAACATTTACGACAATACATGCTCAATCACACCACCATGCTAATTTCGAAGATGGATCCGATCAAGCACGTCTTCGAGAAGCAGGCTCTTTCGGGCAGGATTGCCAGATGGCAAATGGTGTTAACAGAATATGATATTCAGTACGTGTCCCAGAAAGCCATCAAGGGCAGCGTATTGTCTGATTACCTTGCCGAACAGCCGATCGAGGATTACCAGTCGATGAAATTTGAATTCCCTGACGAGGATATTATGTTTCTCAAAGCGAAGGATTGCGATGAGTCGTTGCCCGACGAGGGGCCAGATAGGAAATCCCAGTGGAAATTGATATTCGATGGGGCGGTTAATTCCTATGGAAGTGGCATCGGGGCTATCATCACGACTCCCCACGGATCCCACATCCCGTTTACTGTGAGACTGACGTTTCCAGTCATCAATAATGAGGCGGAGTACGAAGCATGCATCATGGGTCTAGAAGAGGCAATTGATTTGAGAATCAAGAACCTAGACGTATATGGTGACTCAGCGCTCGTGATCAACCAAATTAAAGGGGAGTGGGAGACTCGTCAATCGAATTTGGTGCCGTACATGAATTATGCCAGAAGGCTACTTCCGTTCTTTGATCGAGTGGAACTCCATCATGTACCCAGAGCAGAAAATCAGATGGCTGATGCCTTAGCCACGTTGGCTTCAATGTATAAAGTCAATTTTTGGAATGAGGCTCCAAGAATTGTACTTTCGCATCTTGATAGACCTGCATTCGTCTTTGCAATCGAGGAAGCCGCCGATGGCAAGCCATGGTTCCATGACATCCAGACTTTCCTTATGACTAAGGAATATCCTGCGGGTGCGTCAGCCCAGGATAAGAAGACTCTGAGGAGGCTGTTTGGCAACTTTTATCTCAATCCTGATGGAGTGTTGTATAAGAGAAACCACGATCTCGTGCTACTCAGATGTGTAGATGACAAAGAGGCGAGTATGCTCATGGAGGAAGTCCATGAAGGCACATTTGGTACGCACGCCGGCGGGCATGCTATGACGAGAAAGATCCTGAGAGCAGGATACTACTGGCTGACGATGGAGTCAGATTGCTTCAGATTTACGAAGAGATGTCATAAATGCCAGATTTATGCTGATAAAGTTCATGTGCCGCCGTGCCCGTTAAATGTCATGTCCTCCCCATGGCCGTTCTCCATGTGGGGCATCGACATGATAGGTAAGATTGAGCCCACTGCATCTAACGGTCATCGCTTCATTCTGGTAGCTATCGACTACTTCACCAAGTGGGTGGAGGCAGCCTCGTATGCTAATGTGACCAAGCAGGTAGTGGCTAAATTCATAAAGAAGGACATCATCTGTCGTTACGGAGTTCCCGAACGGATCATTACTGATAATGGTTCGAATCTGAATAACAAGATGATGAAGGAGTTGTGCCAGAGTTTCAAGATTGAACACCACAACTCATCTCCTTACCGGCCGAAGATGAATGACGCCGTTGAAGCAGCCAATAAGAACATAAAGAAGATTGTTCAGAAGATGGTTGTGACCTACAAAGACTGGCACGAGATGCTGCCATTTGCATTGCATGGTTATCGTACAACGGTACGTACGTCGACCGGGGCAACTCCTTTCTCCTTGGTGTACGGTATGGAAGTTGTCCTACCGTTAGAAGTGGAGATCCCTTCTTTGCGAGTTTTGGTTGATGTGAAACTCGACGAGGCGGAATGGATTACGAATCGTCTGAACCAACTCAGCCTGATGGACGAGAAGAGGTTAGCATCGATTGCGTTTGGTCGTCTGTACCAAAGCCGAATGAAGAAAGCTTACGATAAGAAGGTGCGTCCTAGAAGCTTTCAGACGGGTGATCTCGTCCTGAAGAAGATTCTTCCTCCACACTCCGATCACCGGGGCAAGTGGACTCCGAATTACGAAGGTCCGTACGTCGTCAGCAAGGTCTTCTCGGGAGGAGCTTTGTTGTTATCGACGATGGATGGTGAAGATTTTGCATCCCCGGTGAACGCGGACGCAGTTAAAAAATACTTTGCTTGAAAGCGACCTGCTGGACAAAAAAAGAGAGTCCAGGCAAAAAAGGGGCATCCCGTCGAACCAAAAACAGAATAAAAAGGTTCGGGCAAAAGTTAGGGATTTGAAAAAGTAAATGACTGCGTTCCGCGTGTGGACTTTCATTGTTTAGTGGTTTGGAGGACCTGAGGGCCGTTTATCTGAATCAATCTCTCCCGAAGCTGAAGCGTCGGAGAAGTATCGAAGTCGAGTGGGTCATAGAGGGATCAACTCATGGTGTTCATCTACGCCTCGTTGCCGACATTTGTATATACTGATGTATATTTATGTTTTTACTTTTTGCGCAGCTTCCTCATTCCAGGAGCTTGCATCTGTTGTAAAACATTTTTACCCATTCAGGGGTTCGTTATCAATAAAATGTATACTATTCAGCAATTCTGTTTATCTGTTTAGCATCTATCTGTTTTGTTTGCGAAAAAGAATGCCGATGTTTTTGATAAAATGTGCATACATAAACTTACTGGCCTAGGCCACTGATTGTTGAAACAATTAATTACTTGAATATTGTCACGAGATAATAACCTCGATAGGTCCCTTTGAGAAGGGTATCTTGTCTGTTTGTTTGTGTTGTTACAGGTGTAGCATATCCCGGACAGAGCGCCGTGCGCATCCCCAAAGCAGGATGATTCCTCCTTCTCCAGCAGAGTTCAGTAGCCTCTCCCCGCAGAGTCTGAACGCAAGATCATGAGCATTGATATGTCTCCCCAGGCAGAGATGATTCTCTCCCCAAGCAGATGCATCCTGAAGGAACGGCATCCCCCCGGCTGAGTCAGGCGCCGAAGCATGAATTCACTCCCCCAGCACCGGGTCACAAGTGCAAGTTTCGTAGGAAACTATTCGTTCACTGAAGTATGCGGCAACTGATGGTGCCAGACTGAAGTCTCCAGCGGAATTGAAATTCCCCACCAGAGTCGTACTCTCCCCCCGAAGTCGGATGATTCCTTCTTCCTCAGCGGAATTGAAATTCCCCGTCAGAGTCGTACTCTCTCCAGCGAAGCAGAATGATTTCTCCTTCCTCAGCCGAGTTTGCAGATCCCCAAGAGAGCCGAATCCTTGGAAGCTGCTCAAGCCATGATTGGTTTTCCCCAGTGGAGTGTTGAACAGCTGAAGTTGTTTCCCCACAGAGCCGTCGTCTCCAGAGAAGTAGCCGAGACGGTCACGCAGTTTGTTCCCACTATTGACATCGCTTTCCCTCAGCAGGTCCGGGTTCTCGTAGAGCTTCGTTCCCCTGCAGCAATCAACTGAAGTTGTTTCCCCCACAGCACTCAACGGAAGTTGTGTCCCCTGCGGAGTCCAATTGATATTGGCAGGACCATGTTCTCCTCAGCAGGATGATTCCTCTATCTGAGTAGTTCTTTCTCCTTGACAGGAGGATTCTCCCTTCGGCATTTATTTTGCTGATGGGATCGCATCATTGTGCATGATTGCATAGCATTTATCATAAACGCATAAAATTTCCACTGTGTGGAGCATTGCGCCATTGCCGAAGCACATGCATAATAAACATGATCTAGGGTGCCACCGTTCTTGTTTTGCAGGTGTTCCGCCGCAGAATCGATTGCTCAGGATGATTCCTGATATTCTCCCCAACGAAGCCGATTGCTCAAGATGATTCTTGAATTCCCCAATGAAGTCGCTTGCTCAAGATGATTCTTGAGATCCCCAGCGAAGTCTTCGATTCAAGATGATTCTTGGATTCCTCAGCAGGGCCGTTTGCTTAAGATGATTCTTAAGTACCCAGTGCAGTCTCCAGAGTTGGTTGCTCCAGCTGATGCTTCGAGTCCCCAGTCTTCAGTTCAAGATGATTCTTGAAACCCCCAACAGAGTGTCTGCTCAGGATGATTCCTGAAATCTCCAGAATGGTTATCGGTTCAAGATGATTCTTGAAGTCCCCGACAGAGTTATTTGCCCAAGATGATTCTTGAAGCCCTCAGTAGAGTTGATTCATCCAGAATCCCCAGCGGCGAAGCGTCATCCCCAGCAGGTTTTCTAACGGCGAAGTTGAAACCTCCCTCGAAGACTCCATGATTGAAGTCTGACCGTGTTAATGAAGCAGTTCTCTCAGCTGATGCGGAATGCCTGATGGCATGATCAACCTGATGGTTGAAGTCCGGCTGATGCCCGACAATTTCTTTGAATGCCTGATGGCATGATCGACCTGATGATTGAAGTCCGGCTGATGCCCGACAATTTCTTTGAATGCCTGATGGCATGATCAACCTGATGGTTGAAGTCCGGCTGATGCCCGACAGTGTTCTTTGAATTCCTGATGGCACGATCGACTAGGTATTACCGGTTACCGTGCGACCAATTCCCCAATGAAGTTTCTTCATCCTGACGGCAAGGTCAGACGATGTTGAGAGTTGACGGCGAAGTCAGATTATGTTGAGTACTTGACGGCTATGTCGGGTGTTTCTCAGAGTTATATGTTTGTTTCTGGCGGCGATGTCAGGTGAGTTAGTTCTCCAGCGGCGATGTTGGATGTTGGTTTCTGACGGTGATGTCAGGTGAGTTCGTAGCTCCAGCAGTGATGTTGGATGTTTGTTTCTGACGGCGATGTCATGTGATTTAGTACTCCAGCGGCGATGTTGGATGTTTGGGTGACGGCGATGTCAGGTGATTTAGTACTCCAGCGGCGATGTTGGATGTTTGGGTGACGGTGATGCCAGATTCTTTGTTGTCTCAGCGGCGATGTTGGATGTTTATGTCTGGCGGCGATGTCAGGTGATTTAGTTTTCCAGCGGCGATGTTGGGTGTTTTGGTCGTCTGACGGCGATGTCAGACGCTTTGCTTTCATGAATGCCCGACGGCGAGGTCAGGTGTCTGATGATAATATCAGAGGAGCTTAATGTGGGTAACTGACGACAAGGTTCAGATCAGTATGTCTCCAGCTAGTTGCCGTGCAGCTATTATTGCAGTGTTCAACGATTTGTTCCTGCCAGAGTACCGTGTACTTGTGCAGTTGGCAAATTTCCGGGTTTACCGGTATTCAACCGTCTCGCACCTTGATTGGCTGAGAGCCGTTCGCTCCTCACCCAGTCAGGTTCAAGCCGTTTGAATAGGGGCAGCTGTTGCACCCCAAAATTTGACCAACATTTATTTACCCATCAAGAGTTGTATGAGACTTTGAAGCTAGCCAAGAAGGTTGTTCAAGTGATTAAGGGTTGATACCCTTGTCAGAGAACTCAAGAGATCCTCAGAGAGATTGGTTGAAACCAAGGTTGTGTGTCTCATAACTGGAGAGTTGTGGGAGCTCCTCAGATGATTCTGAGACTATGAGGATAGACTTGAAGCTTTGAGAAAGCCTATGAGATGTCTTGAAAGCCATCATGAATCCTAGAGAGGTCATTGTACAAGAATTCAGAAGATTCAGCCATGAGTGGTGGAATTAGGGTTTGACTGGGTCAACCCTAGGTCAACTGATGATTTGGAGAGGGTTGAGACCTAATCCAAGAGCCATGTGATAATGGATTGATGCATTGAGATGCTATAAGGATTATTCCTAGACCAACTCATCATGATTGAGGAGTTTGAGAAGTTTCAAGCTAGGGTTTCTAAGGCTCGACAGTGTAAAATCCCCTAGTTTGATCCCTATCTTCAAGGCAGTTTAGCTCAAGATGTGATTGTCATCTCATCTTCCCCACAACATGAATGTTGTAGAGATTGTTCTTAGATTTAATTTGAGTACTAGAAGTCCTTGATAGGATTTGTAGAGCTCAAGTTATGACTTTGACAAATTACAGGTCATTTGAGGTATGTGAATCTGGGTCCTTGAAAGTCACCCAACTGGCATCCAACTTTTGCCCTAGTAGGATGATTCCTATGAATTTTTGGTCAACATGAATGTTGTAGATAATCTTCTTAGCTTTCTATAGAGTACTAGAAGTCCTTTATAGGATTTGTAGAACTCAATTTATGGCTTTGACAAGTCAAGGGTATTTTGGTCATTTGGAGGTTATAGGTCATTTCAAGCATAAGGCCATATCTCCTATTTCCAAGCTTCAAATGGAAAAATCTTCAACATAAAACTTGCTTAGATTGATGTTTTAGGGTTAGTAGGGAGGTCATGAGATGTTGAAAAGTCTTGTATCAAAAAGTGATGAAAATGGCCTAAAATGGAGGCATAAGTTAATTAAGGTGAAATTGAAAATTGGAAATCACAAGTTATAAATCCAAACCATGTCATATAATAGGTTATTTTGACTCCAAATGACATTCTAAGAACAATGGTTCAGCCACAATTTTGATTTGAGGCCTAAATCATAGGGCTGCTTTGGAAAAGGCTTACTTGCATATTAAGGTACCAAAGCAAAACTCAACAAAACTCAATAAACAAGTTGGTTATGCATTGTAACTCATCATAAATCTCATATGGGGAGAATTTCAAGTCAGTTACAAAGGTTACAAAGAAGCTTGGCATGAGATAGCATGTAAGGAGAATTGAAATCAAAATGTCATGACATGAGATTTCCAAATACTCATTGGATGGTCCTAGATGGTTCTAGATGATTCTAAACCACTCTATATAACATGTATAACTTGCTCAGATGCAAGGTTGGTGAGAATTGGTGCAGAGAAGAGAGAGTGAGATCAAGAATCTTCCATTGCAAGTCAAGTTTCATTTCTTCATTCTTCTTCATTTCCATTCATTCTTTCCATTCAAACACATTCCTTACATCATAGTGAAGCTGTGCAGATTGAATTGAGATCAAATCCATGGTGAATTGAAGAGTTGGTGATTGGAATTTCAAGGTGGCAAGTCATAATCGAATTCTGAGATTGAGGCTTCCTCCATCAAAATTGTTGCAAACAGTAGCAAGATTGGCATCTAGGGAAACTTTCTGAAGAGTTTCAAGGTCTGAATTGGTGGATTTCATCATCTGTTCATCAAGATTAACCAGGTTTGCAAATTCTTCCCTACACCATGTTTTAGGCATAATTAGGTTAATTTGTTAGTGTAGAAATGTTAGAGACCAATAAGATATGGATTTTGGAGAGTTAGGGATCAATTGGTGAAGATTGGATAGTGGACACCATTTCTGTTTGGCCTTGTATCTTGCTGAATATTGAGAGATAGGCTTAGTTTAATAGCAAGAAATGTTCAGGGAAGCATGAGGATGAGATTAGGACCATTAATTTTGAGAATTGTCAAGATTGGTTCTTGATCAATAATTTGAAGTTGCTATCGGGTTTCGTGTTAGAGGAAGTTTCAATGGAATTTGAGATTATGATTGTGTTCAGCATGAAAAATGGAGCGTGTTAGGGTTTTAAACTTTGAGTTTTGATGGAGAAATGAGAGAGCACGAGTTGAGGAAGATGAAGCTTCATGTTCTGCATTTCCATGGAGTTTCAGCAAACCCTAGTTGAAGGTTGAAGACAACCTCTTAGCCATTAGATCAAGCAAGACTGGTTGACCTGAGAAGCAATCCAACGGCCCATGTTTAATTTCGTTTTGGGGGGAATCTGAACTACAATGAAACGCGGCTTTTCATTAAAGGAGTTTTGGGCTTAAGTGGATCCAATGACTATACACACCCCAGTCAAGGCCCATCCAAGTTTTACACTGAAAACCATTGCTATTCTCACAGTGTTCTTTTCTTTTTCTTTATGTTTTTAATTGAATTTCTGATTAATAAATGGGCCCAGCGCGCTTTACTTTCTGAACCCCCCATTCTGGGCCCATGTGGTGATTTGAACTGTCTATGGTTACTAGCTGCACCCCATCTCTTAATATTTCATTTTTATTTTCTCCATTTTATTTCAATCTTGGAAAAATCATATCAATTTGAAAATTAATGTTTTTTTAATGGGAGTTTTTTCTCCTATTTCATATTTTTGTCAAGAAAAATATAAAATAAAAATATTTTCCTTTCATGCATTTTTGATATTTTTTGTATATTTTCTACTTTTATTGCATTTTATTTCTTTTATGTTGATACATGAATTTGTAGAATTTTGTTTAGGTAGTTCCCTTAACATTTTTAGGCCATTCTTTTTAGGATAGCTAGATATAAGCTTTAGCTCCCCCTGGATTTATTCCATAATTTTGTGATGAATTTTAGGATAGTTTTGATTAGATGACATTAGGTTGTGTAGAATTAGGTCAAACTTCAACATAGGTGCACAATAACCTTATATTTTTGGGTTTTTAGGACAAATTAGACTATGGGACATATAGGGTATTAAGGGCAGGTATGTAAGATCCCTTAGAAATTATATTAGGATTTAATATAGTAGTATGCTATTTTTAGATGATTTTTGAAGTTGATGATTGTTTGTGTTGCCCTTGTGGGCTTGTATTGTTGTTTGCTTTGCTTTGTGGGCTTGGAGAGCTTGGTTTTGTTCTAAGGAGCATGGAGAAGCATAGTAGAAGACTTGAAGATGGATTGAGGAGCTTGGGAGCTTGATCTTGTTTGTTTTTGTTATTGTTTTAGGGTTAGGAATTAGGAAGAGTTTAGACCTAGTTAACTTCTTTCTTAAACATGGATGGTATCTTTCACCTCCATTCCTCCCTATGATTCAAAGTCCTTCCATGGTACACACCTCTCTCCTTTGGAGGGATAAGTGATAGTACCTAGGGAGTAGAACTTTTGAGGGAACCATTCCTTTGATGTTGAACCCTTATAGGTCACCTTTGGTGGTCAATAAGCAGTTCAATATCCCCAGTTTATCCAGTAAGTGATTTCCTCTGGTTTGATTGTCTTGAGAGATGCTGAGCTTGAGTGTGAAGATGAAGACTTCATTGAAGAGTGTTGAAGAGGATGAATCCTTGAGCATTGCCATTCCAGCTGAAGCTTGAAGAACAAAGGAAGTTGATACTTACTTTGATACTTGGAGATCCTGAAGGAGCCAAGTTGATACTTGTGGTTGATAGTGAAGCCTGAAGGTGGAGCTGATCAAGCTGAAGCTTAAAGGAGAAGATAAGTTGAAACTTATGTTGAAGGGTTGAAACCTAGAAGAGCAAATTGATATTTGTCAAGAGTGATTGAAGTCTAAAGACTGGATTGCTGTTGTAAAAGTTGAAGCTTGAAGTTGAGAGAGGAGTTGATCTGCTTTCTTTTTCTTTTCTGTATTGATGTGTTTTGTTTGACTTGCTTGATGCATTAGAATAAGTTCATATCTAGAATAGGTAGAATCTAGGAGCATGATTGCACTAGAGGTTGAGTTGCTCCCTCTGCTTGTATTGTTACTGTGTAGCTTTGCTTGTGGGTATTCGGTAGAGCCCAGCTCCCTTGCCCATGTGGTTTGTTTGCCTGATGGCATTTTATTTCATTTTTGATTGCAGTTTACTGTTATTGCTTGATAGCGTGTTGTTTTATATTTCAGTATAATTACTGTTATCCATTCTGGCTTGTGGTTGAGATGAGCTTGTGGAGGCTGAAGCCCCACACACATTTCCTCCCTCACTTGCATTGCATGCATTTTACTGTTAAGCTGATGCTTTGTCTGTTTTGGTGTATCATTGACATGATCCCTTAGGACTCTCATTTCCTTTGATAAGGAATTGATGATAGAATTTTTAGGTTGAAACCTATGCATGACAACTTCTAGAAGTTCCCTGTTCAAACCTTGACCATAGGATAAATCCTTGGCATGACAACAGTAGGACTTGATAGTCTCCCTCCTAGTTGGGCCTGTTCTCTTCTCATCTCAAAACAGTTTAAGATACAGTAATCATGAATGATTTCTTTCGTACGTTACGAGCCTTAAGCTATCTGAGAAAGGATTGTGGGAGAGCTTCTTTTCCACAGTCTGGATGTTTAGTGTGGTACCCTTTGGGTGACATGCGATGCATTCACTCTCAGGTCATAGTCTCTAGTGCGGTTGAAATCACAAACACAATAAAAAACACTTCTTTCATAAAAGACAGGAAATAAACCGTAGTTTCCCAAACTACGTGAGCTCTGATCTCTCATGCCTGTTGAGAGTACGTAGGCACAAGATGGCGATGTCTTGGCGAGCTACCTTCCCCCATAACCCGTCGTAAGTCGAACTACGTTGACTCTGATTTCTCGTTCTCTGATGAGAATACGTAGGCATAAAGCGCGACGCTTTGCCGAGTCATTTTCTTTTTTTGTTTAAGCCAGCCTTGATAGGTAGATAGAATAAAACCAACCCGTCCAAGTAAACACAACAAGCGAGGATCCCGTCGAGTACGACGGACGTGAGGGGTGCTAATACCTTCCCCTTGCGTAACCGACTCCCGAATCCAGACAATGGTTGCGATGACCTGGTCTTACCCTTTTTCGTCAGGTTTTTCCGATCATTTCCTTTCCCGCTCTGAGGGATAAATAACGAAAGGTGGCGACTCTTCTGTTTTGCCGGCACCTTATTTTCGCGCAAGCGACAAGGAGGCTTACTTGGCTCAAGCTCACATCAAGAGACTTTGATGCTCAAGCACATAGTAAGAGACATTATCTAAACTACAAAACAACGTGTTTAGAAGAATAGAGAACAAGGTGTACTTGATACATAATCAGAGGTACAAGGTAAATAACCAAAATAAAGATCATAACACTTAATATTTCTAAGATATTCAATGTTTAAGAAATCTTAAGGCTTTATACAATTCACAACATATAACAGAAAATCTGAATACTCGATTGTGTTGCCATTGTTGATCTTGTTATTCTTCCATTCTGATAGAAGCGTGAGGCGCTTCTTTCTTTTTTGCACTACTTATTTATTTTCCTTGTTCCTTGTTGATTCCAAATTAAATCTTCAGCTACTTATATAGTATTTGCAGAATGATAGCTCTTGCAAGAGATAACCTGTACAAGTGTCTTTGTTACTCCATAGTATAAGAGACGTTGAAGATAGATACACCAACAAATCTTTAACCATTATGTAACTCTTTTTTATCCATAACGTCTTCCTTGTGATCTTGTACTATATATCCGTTGAGAGTAGATATCTATAAAGCATGTCAATTCTTCTTGAGCCATGTGAACACAGACTATAGCTAACAAACTGATTTGACATTGTAGCTTACTCTTCAGCATGGATAACTTAGCTTAGTCCTTGGTTCTAAATGATCACCAGAAGCTGATACATTCACTAAGTGTAGAGATGATACATTGCTCTTCTGATGCTTATACCTTCAGCCTCAGAGTCTATGAAAACCTATACCATCAAACTTCACTTAGTAATGTGCATTAATTCTGAACCACCAAAAGCCAATAATAACTCAACTTCTCTCAAGTGCGTTCTTATATTAGATTCTGAATGATATCTTTTTTAAGCTTTAGAACATGCAAACTTAGAACATACATTAGATAACACCATTGTTCTTTTAACAATTTGTTATCATCAATACCCAAAGGATATATGTCATGAACAAATCTTGTTCTAACAATCTCCCCCTTTTGATGATGACAAACATAAGTACTTAAAGAACAATGTTAGACTACTTTAATTTTCTTTGCAATGTCAGAGTCCGAGGTTTATAAGCTCCCCCTGAGTCTAATAGTCAGGTTGAGGTTTGTAAGCTCCCCCTAAGGTCTATATTCAAGAAAACTAAAATAAATCATTGTTGGATTATTTTAATTTTCTTAGCAACATCTGAGTCTGAGGTTCGTAAGCTCCTTCTGAGTCCAATAGTCTAAGGTTGAGGTTTGTAAGCTCCCCCTTAGTTCTATATACAAGAAAACTAAAATAAAACAATGTTGAACTATTTTAATTTTCTTAGCAACATCAAAGTATGAGGTTTGTGTTGCACCCCAAATTTTGACCTCTTAGATCTTCATCATCATTCTAGGAGCATTATCATTGTTTATCTAACCTTAACCTATTTCAAGTTTGTCTTTGTTAAGATACAGGTGAATTAGGGTTCCATACAGTTGGAAATCGAGGTTTCAAACGGTTTAATCAGTCAATGCCTTGGATTGATTATCCATGAAGAATGTCTCTACACCATCAATAATACTCCATTGGGTCAAGTATGAATCCAATTTGAGATTGTCACCCAAAGATTAAAAACAGTACAGTTCAGGACCCCCGATTAGGGTTTTTGATCAGGAAAAGTCAACTGTGGTTTGACTTTTGATTTAAAGGTGTTCCAATGATGGAGTTATGGTCCATGAAGCTCATATGGATTAGAGAAGTCCGCTAAAGAAGTTTCAAGGCCTCAGAAGATCCACGACACCAACGGTCGATTCAGAGGTTTTCGATCGTTCGGTTCATCTAACTGAAAAGTCAACCCATTGACCAACAGGGTTTTAACTAAAAATTGAAGCCAAATATGTTCCCAACATCATTTAATATCTAATCATGAAGTTTTGTGACCAAATGATCAAGAATTGAGAAGTAATCGAAAAGTTGGGGAATTAAGGTTTTGAAAAGGGCAAAGCCATAACTCCTAAACCACACAAGGGTTTTTGACCTAGTTTCAAAAGGAATGAGTTCCTAAAACAAACATAAATATTATAGTACCTAATTGGGGCTTTCTAAAAAGTAAAAGTGTGTTCCATAACTCTTCCTGGTTAGAGAGAACCGAGGTCCACAAGTTGGCAAAAACTCGCATTGGCAAAACCAGGTCAACATGAGTTTTTTGATTCCCACGAAAATGGCACAAAGATCAAAGGAAATAATTTATGATGTTTATCAAAGATTAAGCCTCATTTATGATGTTTATATTGATAATGAACATTTGTACATCAATTCCCACAAAAATGGCACAAAGATCAAAGGAAATAATTATTTAATGCAAGTTGCAAAAGTGAATAGTGAAGAAAGAGAAAAAAGGTGGCTACCCTTGTCAAATCATTAACTTTAATTCAACAAGTCACCTCCTATCCTCTCAATCATGATGAAAAAAATCTATGGGTCATGGAGAATATCTTATTAGAGTGGCTTAAAGACAAAGATGAAGATTGCATTGAAAAACTCAAAGATTTTCATGATGGAAGGTTAAATTTGGCAATTTGCTTCACTTTTACTCATACCTTGATCCAAGGATTTTGGATATAAAAAGAACTCACTTCCTACATCACAAACACACAAGTTTCATGCTAGAAACCAGCTAGAACTCCATTCCTTACACAATTACAAGTTCTTGCAAAATTTCATTAAGTTTCCAAAATCCCTCAAAAATTTACTTTTGCAAAACACCTTTCAAAACCATTTCCAAACTTCTTCCAACTCAAGAAACACTTCAAACACATCAAATATGATGTATTGAAGCTATCCAGATCACTTCCATATTTATGTAACAAGGTTCTAGTGAGTTGGTCTTTGAAATCTTTGGATTTTGGAGATTTTCCTTCATTTACAAGGCATTTCGTCCACTAGCTTGCTTGGAGGTTATTTGGAGCATCTATTCACCATCCTAGGAACATTTGAAGATCTTGGAAGAGATTTCAAGATCTCTGATTTTCTTATTGCTTAATCTTTCTTCAAGAGGTAAACCTAAAACTCATAAATGTGAACTTTCCATTTGCATTTCACATGCTACCATGACTGTTTTTAGGGTTTTTACCATGATGTTCTTAAACTTTTTCAACTTGTAACTTGATTTTTCTTGTGATATTGATCTTGTATTATTTATACACGTTTGTTAACATGTTTAAATAATTAAATTTGTTTGATTCATTGACTTACCATGTGCATTTTATTCTTTTTATCATTTAGATTTTTATGTTTTGTTCACAAACTTAAAAACCACATAACTTCTCCATTTTAAATCACTTTTAAGTGGTTATTTTTGCAAAATTCTTGTGTTGTAACATATTTCTATATAATGTTTAAAGAATTATAAAAATCCTATTTTAGAAACACTTTGCATTATGAGAAAGTTATAACCCATTTTAGAGTTTTCACCTTCCTATCTTTCCTTCTTTATTTCAAACATTTGGATTTCATTCTCTTTGAGTTTTTAATTTAAGATTATGAACATGGATTGTTAGATTTCTTGGGCATTTAAGTTTGAATTTCAACTTTGCTTGTACACATTTAGGTGGTTCACCTTTAAAAACTATTGATTATCCCCATGAAGTTTTGAACCTTTTATTTACATTGTTGTGACATTGATGGTTTACATATGACATCCTTTACCCTTTACCTTAACCTTAGGATTTGAGTCGCCGTACTCACTTTTAGCATCCCGCCGTGGACATTCTTACACCTTCCTAACCTTAGGATTAAAGTCGCCGTGCTCTATTTAGCATCCCGCCGTGGACATTCTTTACCTTTTATCCTAACCTTAGGATTGGAGTTCCCGCCGTGGACATTCTTTACCCATTATCCTAACCTTAGGATTTGAGTCGCCGTACTCATGTTTAGCGTTCCGCCGTGGACATTCTCTACCATAACAATATCAACTTAGATTCAGGAATCACCGCACTCCATGTAAGTACTTCCCGATGAATGCTTACATCCCCTTGGAACCTTGACCACAATCAAGACTTCCTCACCCCTAGATAGGGGAACTACGAGTGCTCTGATTTCTCGATGAGAATATGTAGGCACAAGATGCAACGTCTTGGCGAGCCAACTTCACACTTTTCCAATTATCCCATTAACTCACTAACAACTAACTTCCTGTTAACATTTACAACTTAGAATTGGAGTCGCCGTGCTCTATTTAGTCGTCCCGCCGTGGATATTCCCCATGTTTACCTTTGCAACTTAGGCTTGGAGTCGTTGTGCTCTATTTAGTCGTCCCGCCGTGGACATTCCCTTCTTTTCTAACTTAACTTTAGTTTAGAGTCGCCGCACTCTATGTAAGTGTCTCGCCGCAGACATTTACTTTCCCTTTGGAACCTTGACCACAGTCAAGAGTTCCTCACCCCTAACCAGGGGAACTACGGTTGCTCTGATTCCATTCCCGTCAGGATACGTAGGCACGAGATGCGATGTCTTCGCGAGCATACTTTACCAAACTTTACCATACTTTGTATATACTTTATATCTTTACCCTTAGCACATTTCCTTTAGCAAGCAAACTTTAGCAAACACAAATATTAACAAGAGGTTCCTGTAGAGCACTACAGATGTTTAGGATGTGAAATACCTACCCTAGGCATAACCAACCCCCAAACCTTTAGATCTCTCTTTGCTTAGCTTTAAGCCTTGCTTTTTTGCTTTGCATTTTAATAGGTTTTTCTTTCTTTAAACCTTTCCTTTTTGGATAAATTAAAGTCCGATTGTGAATTTAAGAATTAAAATTCAAGTTAATCAATAGCTTGGTATCACGATTCTCACCGCAACAGAAATGGCAACTTCACTGGGGACCTCCCCTAAGAGGGTTAAGCCCACCTTGTTTATATTTATGTTTGCTATATGTTTAATTGCTTGTATATTTGTATATTTGTACATATATCTGTCTGTGCTTGGGTTTTCTATATGTAGGGTTGCTACCTTGAGTGGTGAGAAAGTCCTATACCCGGACTTGAGTGTACTTATGATAGGAAGGTGGTATATTCAAGAAGGCTTATAGGGAGTTGATTCCCGACCAAGCTGACTTGAGAAACCACCACTCAGTGGAGGCCCTCTTGAGAGTAGCTTTATTTAACGAGTATTCGTGAAAACATTACTACTTTCAACCTAGGAGCCTGTGACACTGAGGACTTTTAGTTACCTTTTACCCCCACTTGGCCTTTTAGGACGTAGTGCGATGGCTATGTGGGAGTATTCCCGAAGTAGTTGATACACGATACTATACTCAGACGAGACTCTCTTGAGAATATTATTGATTTCCAAGTAGTTAGTGTGTCGATAATATCCGAAAGATGGGTCAAGGACTCTGGGAACTTTGTTAGAACTCGCTATGCAAGTGCTTTACCCATAATACACACCCTGTGGTTGGTTCTTTACCCAGACCTCATGTTGTGATCTCGAACCTTTGATCGTGTTATGTGTGTTTTTCATCATGTCTTGCATCGCATTGCATTGCATTTGCATCTTTTCATGGTTCATTGCATACCTCTGTTGCTCATCTCTAGTCGTCTCCATCTTCAAGTGTGCCTTTGAGCCGTCAAGCTGATTCCTCGACACGGATATCGGACTAGAGCTAACTATAGACGCAAGATGTCAGAGCAAGAAGTACATAACACAGAAGTCCGAATGGAGATCGATGAGTTGAAGTCCGGCATGACTAAGCTCACTGAGATGCTTCAAGTATTGATTGCCAGAGGAGAGCCATCTCAAAGGACCGTTCTTCAGGAAGTTTCAAGTGTTGATCCTGCTCTTGTTCAAATACCGCCTTCAACTTGGCCAGAGTTTGGTTTACCTCCCAACTACACTCCACCCCTTGCATCTACTGCTGTGATTGGTCAGACTGTCAGACTAGTTTTTCAAGCTCCCGTCTTTACAGAGCCTAGACCGGTGGTCCATACTGTTGCCCAGAATGGCCGAACTCCCTTTGAGACTCCTTTCTCTGACTACCATGCTACCAGGGCTCAAGGAGAAGACCATGAAGATTTTGTTGAGCCTGAGATTGTCCGTGAACAGTTTCAGAATATAGATAAGAGACTCAAGGTCGTCGAGGGTACTGATTTCTTCAATGTTGATGCAGACAATATGTGCCTAGTTTCTGGTCTCGTTATGCCTGCTAAGTTTAAGACTCCTGAGTTCGTGAAGTATAAGGGTCACTCATGTCCAAGAGCCCATCTGATCATGTACTTCCGAAAGATGGCAGCCTACACCAACAATCAAAAGTTGCTCATCCACTGCTTTCAGGACAGCTTGAGTGGTGCTTCTCTCAAATGGTATATGAACTTAGAGCATAACAGCATTCACTGCTTCCAGGATCTCGCCAACGCTTTTATGAGGCAGTACAAATACAACCTGGACATGGCTCCTGATCTCCGTCAACTTCAAAATATGTCTCAGAATGAGAAAGAGTCATTCAAAGAATACGCTCAACGTTGGAGAGAGTTAGCTTCCCAAGTGGAACCCCCTCTAGCAGAGAAGGAGCTAACTGGAATATTCATGGATACTTTGTCTCTTTTCTATTGGGAAAAGATGATTAGGAGCGTCTCTTCGAGCTTTATGGATCTGGTGACCATTGGCCAAAGGTTAGAAGAAGGACTGAAAAATGGTAAGGTATCCAAAGCCACTGAATCTTCTAGTGGTGCGAAGAAATCCTTTAGGGCCTTCTATAAGAAGAAAGAAGATCAAACCAACACTGTCATGGTTGAAGTGAGAAATCCTCATCCCCAACCAAGGTATAATCACTCTGCTATTGCTGCCGTTACCCCAACTATTGTTGCCGTCACTGCTCCACGACCAGCTCAAACTCCTTAACGTCCAACTGTTGGACAGAACCAGTATCGAAATAGGAATCAATTTGATCTTATTCCCATGACATACACAGAACTTTATCCCAATCTGGTTCAACAAGGGCTGATCACTACAAAGGCTTTGCAACCTCCTCCTAATCCTCCTCCAGCTGGATTTAGGGCTGATCTCCATTGTGTTTTACATGAGGGTGCCCCGGGCCACGACTTAGAACATTGTTATGCACTGAAAGCCAGAGTGCGTGAATTGGTTAGAACTGGAATCCTTGATTTTAAGG
Source organism: Lathyrus sativus (assembly GCA_963859935.3). Classification (NCBI taxonomy): domain Eukaryota; kingdom Viridiplantae; phylum Streptophyta; class Magnoliopsida; order Fabales; family Fabaceae; genus Lathyrus; species Lathyrus sativus. The sequence continues at coordinate 261,585,964 of OZ012738.1, forward strand.
ATAGTTATCCGAATGTCCCGAACAATCCCTTGCCAGTACATTAAAAGTGAAGCTTCAGACTAACCTCAGCAGGCTATCTTCCTAAACGCCAGTGTTTCAGACAAGACGGCTCATCCTTGTTCTGATTTAGTCACTAGGCCTTTTTGTTTCTCGTTGTTTGTACTTTTCTTCATTGTGTTTAAGTTTTTTGCCTTCAAATTATGTTTGTACTTTTATGTTAATGAATGAGCATTGCAACTTTTGATTCGATTCATTTTGTCTAATATTTGCATCTTTATGCTTTATCTTTTAAAAATATGCACCTTTTTGTTCAAACTTTTGATATGCAAATATTTGATGGAGGATGCTGAAAACGTTATACCCATAACTGCCGTCAGTATGCTTTCAATCAAACTTTGTTGACGATGTAAGGCATTGTTTCAACTCCCAAACACTGGAGAAATAAGGAAGATAATCCCTCGTTAACCCCCTTCGAGCCTAGAAGTTGGAGTTTCTTTATTTACAAAAAACCCGCAATTTTAACCTTGGGATGGGTAGTTTCTCAGTTAACTTGGTTGTGCTTTCCTGCAATACACCCTTCATATAAAGGTTGCATTCACAAGTTTTCCTTCACACACAGCAAGTAAGTGTCGAAGATGTTTTCTCAAGCCAAAAGTCGATGATGGTTCACCGTAACCATTAAGCCAGGCAATCACTTCCTTTCAAAAAAAAATCAAAAGAAAAAAGCCCGCTAAGTCAAAAACTATGAAGGAGACTTAGGAAAAACTGGGGCATCCCGCTGACTGTAATCTTCACAAGAAACAGTTCAAGCAAAAGTTGGGGATAATAGAAAAAGGAGATCTTTAAATCTTCACCCTGAAAATCCTCAATGACAAAAAAACAACCAAATGTTCTAAAGAAGTAGTGACTGCCGTCTTGAGAGTCCCTTGGATTTCTGAACCATCATCATGGCTATAATCAGCGAAGTTCCTATAGGAACCTAGGTGTATATTCTGAGTTAGTTGAGCATAGGACTGAAGATCATCACGTAGATTGGGTGGGCACAAATAAACTTTGAGCCTTTATCTATTGTTTCTTAAATCGTGAACCAGGCCACGCTACAACCCTCAAAAGACCTAACTGAAGCAAGGTTGTTTTGAAAGCATACTACAACAAGGTTGTGTAAACTGACTCCAAAAGATCTTTGCAGATCATTTGTTTTGGGCATCATACCTTTTGCTTTATCTGTCACCTTTAAGTGTCTTGAACTACCGTGTTCTAACCAATGACTCATTTATTTTTCAAATGATTTTGATTTCAAAAGTTGTATGAACTTTACATTACCATGTTTGTATGAATACTTTTGTTTGCAAACTGGCTTTCCTCTCAAGGAATTTTCAAACATTGAGAAACTTGGTCGGTGATCCTATCATGGGCAAGTTCTTTTCACATCCTGTCGAAGAATCAGTTCAATATTTGTTCAAGGCAAGGTCTTCTCAGATTTGGTTTATCCAGAAGATATTTCAAGACTTAGACTGGGGCAAGCCTTCCAAGCACCTAGCGGACCAGTCATCTTCAACAAGCTGAAGCGATTATCAGTTCATCTACAACAGACAGCTAATCTGGGGCAGTTTACTTGAAGAATCCCCGAGCAGCTTTTCATCTTTCCTACAAGGATCATCAATTTGACACAGTTTACCAGTGTGGCAGAGATATGTTCAGCAGTAGCATCTTTGGTCCCTAAGCAGAACGAAAGTGATCTACGTGTTGAGGAATCAGTCTTCCGGTCTTGTCTTCTCACTAAAAGAGTCGAGCCTTGTCGTCTGCATTTGCATTTGCATTCGATCATATACCATCTGCATAATTCATATACATATGCATAACATGGGTGTTTCATCCTCATTTGCATTTCTCTCGAGGTCGTGTTTTATCCACGTCTTACCTTTTGGTCGAAGTCCAACTCACTTGGCACCTACCAAACAGATTTTGTGTCATGTCTATCTGATGTTCTTCCAGATATGACATTTCTTATCTGATTGTTCTTCCGGATATGTCTGTTCCTATATACATCCAATACTATTCTCAGATACTATGTTTATACCTTTCATTCAAAGCCATTATTGGGTGTCTGGTTTCCTTTTATCCAACGCTATTCTTGAATGTCACCTTTATTTGTCTCTCTCTGATGTTTTTCCAGATTGAGTCTTTGTTCTGATGTTTTTCCAGAACTTATCTGATGGTTTTCCAGATATTTACCTTGATTCTGATGTTTTTCCCGAATTTATCTGATGTTTTTCCAGATATGTTTCTCTCTCTGATGTTTTTCCAGATTGAGTCTTTGTTCTGATGTTTTTCCAGAACTTATCTGATGGTTTTCCAGATATTTACCTTGATTCTGATGTTTTTCCAGAATCTATCTGATGTTTTTCCGGATATGCTTCTCTCTCTGATGTTTTTCCAGATTGAGTCTTTGTTCTGATGTTTTTCCAGATTGAGTCTTTGTTCTGATGTTTTTCCAGAACTTATCTGATGGTTTTCTAGATATTTACCTTGATTCTGATGTTTTTCCAGAATCTATCCGATGTTTTTCTGGATATGCTTCTCTCTCTGATGTTTTTCCAGATTGAGTCTTTGTTCTGATGTTTTTCCAGAACTTATCTGATGGTTTTCCAGATATTTACCTTGATTCTGATGTTTTTCCAGAATCTATCCGATGTTTTTCCGTATATGTTTCTCTCTCTGGTGTTTTTCCAGATACTCCCTTTAAATTATGATGTTTTTCCAGAATCTTTCCGATGTTTTTCCGGATATATATATATATATATATATATATATATATATATATATATATATATATATATATATATATATATATATATATATATATATATCTTTTGTTCTGATGTTCTTCCAGAACTCCTTTGTTGCTTACCTAATATTCTCCCAGATATGTCTTCAAATACCCTTCTAAAATGTTTCAGATGAACCTTCAAAATATATGTCTTCAATGTGCTTCTTTGATATGTTCCGGAGTTTATTCGATGTTTTTTCGAGTATCTCTGGCATATTTCAGTGTTCATTCGATGTTCTTCCGAATGTCTCTGGTGTTTGTTTCTGTGTCCCTATTATATTTCTCAGGTTTCTCCTCACCTCATTCATTGATATTTTGAATGTTGTGACTCTTTTCCATCCAGTTTCGTTCATGGATGATGTCTGTTGTTTCCCCGGTGTGTCAGGTCCCCTGTGAGTAATTACTCGTCGTATTGTCGTTCTTTAATTTTTGCTCGTGTGTCTGCGTTTGTCTTGCATCCAAGCATCATGAAGCATCATTTAAAATTCATTTCATTTCAGCATTTGTCCTTTTGCATACCATCCGATCTAAGGGACAAAATTTCTGGTTTGCTATATTTAAATACCTTTCACTATGATTCTATGAGGATTATCATCTCTCATTGCCATCTGGTGAAGATATTTAAATAGGGGCATTTGTTGCACCCCAAATTTTGACCTCTTAGATCTTCATCATCATTCTAGGAGCATTATCATTGTGTTATCTAACCTTAACTTATTTCAAGTTTGTCTTTGTTAAGATACAGGTGAATTACGGTTTCGTACAGTTGGAAATCGAGGTTTCAAACAGTTTAATTAGTCAATGGCTTGGATTGATTATCCATGAAGAATGAATCTACACCATCAATAATACTCTATTGGGTCAAGTATGAATCCAATTTGAGATTGTCACCCGAAGATTAAAAACAGTGCAGTTCAGGACCCCTGATTAGGGTTTTTGATCAGGAAAAGTCAACTGTGGTTTGACTTTTGAGTTCAAGGTGTTCCAATGATGGATTTATGGTTCATGAAGCTCATATGGATTAGGGAAGTCCACTAAATAAGTTTCAAGGCCTCAGAAGACCCACGACACCAACGGTCGATTCAGAGGTTTTCGATCGTTCGGTTCGTCTAACTGAAAAGTCAACCCATTGACCAACAGGGTTTTCACCCAAAATTAAAGCCAAATATGTTCTCAACATCATTTAATATCTAATCATGAAGTTTTGTGACCAATTGATCAAGAATTGAAAAGTAATCGAAAAGTTGGGGAATGAAGAAAATCATCTATATGGAAGCTGTCAGAGGAATTCCTAAGCTGAAAATTGAAGAGGGAAAAGTATGTGGTGAATGCCAAATAGGAAAGCAGACAAGGATGTCACACACCAGAAGATCCAACATCTCACTACTTCTAAAGTATTGGAACTTCTCCACATGGACTTAATGGGACCTATGCAGGTGGAGAGTCTTGGTGGAAAGAAGTATGCTTATGTGGTGGTGGATGACTTTTCAAGATACACCTGGGTAAATTTTATAAGAGAAAAATCTGAAGTGTCTGATGTGTTCCAAGACCTCTATCAAAAGATTCAAAGAGAAAAGGAAAGCAAGGTTGTTAGAATCAGGAATGATCATGGGAAGGAGTTTGAAAATCAACAATTTTCTAAATTTTGTTCTTCCGAGGGAATTATCCATGAATTATCTACTCTCATTACTCAACAGCAAAATGGAGTTGTGGAAAGAAAGAATAGAACTATCCAAGAATCTGCTAGAGAAATGATCCATGCAAAGAAGTTGCCCTACCACTTCTAGGCTTAAGCCATGAACACTGCCTGCTATATCCATAATAGAGTAACTTTGAGAATAGGAACCATGACCACCTTGTATGAAATATGGAAGGGAAGAAAGCCTACTGTTAAATACTTCCATGTGTTTGCAAGCAAATGCTACATACTTACAGACCGTGACCAAAGAAGAAAGATGGATCCTAAGAGTGATGAAGGTATATTCTTGGGCTACTCTACTAACAGCAGAGCCTATAGAGTGTTTAACTCCAAAACTAAAACCATGATGGAGTCTATCAATATTGTTATAGATGATGTGCATAAGGAGAATGATGGCCCAGAAGATTTTGGAACATCCTTTGATATCTCAGTTGAGTCTGAAAATAGAGACAATGATCCCAATCCTGCCATTACTAAATCTGAACCAGCTAACAAAGGATCCTCTATCAAAATTCAGAAAGACCATCCTATAGATCTCATCATAGGTGATCCAAATAAAAAGGTAACCACTAGATCCAGAGAAGTTATTTCAAGTTCTTGTTTTATGTCTAAGGTTGAGCCTAAAAACATCAAGGAAACATTAACTGATGAATTATGGATAAATGCCATGCAAGAAGAGTTGGGGGAATTCAAGATTAATGAAGTATGGGATCTTGTGCCAAGGCCTGAAGGAACAAATGTGATTGGAACAAAATAGGTTTACAAGAATAAGTCTAATGAAAAGGGTGTGGTCACTAGGAACAAAGCCAGACTTATTGCTCAAGGATATACTTAGATTGAAGGGGTTAATTTTGATGAAACATTTTCTCTTGTAGCTCGCCTTGAATCTATCAGACTTCTTCTGGGAGTTGCCTGCATTATGAAAATCAAGTTGCTTCAGATGGATGTTAAAAGTGCCTTTTTAAACGGTTATCTAAATGAAGAAGTTTATGTGGAACAACCTAAGGGTTTTATTGATCAAACTTTTCCTAATCATGTGTTTAAGTTGAAGAAAGCTTTATATAGTCTGAAGTAAGCTCCTAGAGCATGGTATGAAAGACTAACAAAGTTTCTTGTTGATAATGGATACATAAAAGGTGGCATAGATAAAACACTGTTTATCAAGGAAGAAGGGGGGAAACTCATGATTGCTCAAATATATGTTGATGATATTGTTTTTGGTGGGATGTCTGATGAGATGGTTCAACATTTTGTGCAGCAAATGTAGTCTGAGTTTGAAATGAGCCTTGTTGGGGAATTAACTTATTTTCTTGGGATGCAAGTCAAACAGATGGAAGAATCTATATTCCTATCTCAAAGTAAGTATGCCAAGAATATAGTTAAGAAGTTTGGAATGGGAAATGCCAGCCACAAAAGAACACCTGCACCTACCCATCTAAAGTTGTCTAAAGATGAAAAAGGTGTTAATGTGGATTAAAGTCTCTACAAAAGCATGATAGGAAGCTTGTTATATCTTACAGTAAGCAGGCCTGACATTGCATTTGCTGTAAGGGTTTGTGCCAGATATCAAGTTGAACCCAAAATGAGTCATATAAATCAAGTCAAGAGAATTTTGAAATATATCAATGGGACAAGTGAATATGGCATGTTATACACTCATGGATCTGGTTGTGTGTTATCTGGCTACTGTGATGCTGATTGGGCTGGAAGTGCTGATGATAGGAAGAGCACGTCAGGAGGTTGCTTCTTTTTGGGAAACAACCTCATATATTTGTTTAGAAAGAAACAAAACTATATGTCTCTATCTACTGCAGAAGCTGAATATATAGCTGCTGGGAGTAGATGCTCTCAACTTGTGTGGATGAAGCAAATGCTTATTGAGTACAATGTCACACAAGATGTCATGACATTATAATGTGACAACCTAAGTGCTATAAACATTTCCAAGAACCCTATTCAACACAACACAATAAAGCATATTGATATCCTCCATCATTTTATAAGGGAGCTTGTTGAAAATAAAATCATTACCCTAGAGCATGTTACTACAGAAAAACAGTTGGCTGATATTTTCACTAAAGCTTTGGATGCCAATCAATTTGAAACGTTGAGAGGAAAATTAGGGATTTGTATTTATGAAGATTTATAGCAATTATTGTTGAGTGGGATTATCATTCATGACAGGTGGTATTTTCCAAAAATAAAGATGTCTCAACATCACTCGTTATTACACAACACGTTCAAGGATACTACCACACGCTACCCTAATCATCTCTTTCTCTCCAACTACCCGTTCATCTCCCATACCCCCACAAAGTTTTTGCTTGCTTCCCATTCTTTATTTGATTCTTCGATTGAAACCTATCTTCCTACTCTCAAAAACCACAAAATGTCTCCTAAACATGTCACAACTTCATCAAAATCTTCCAAGTCTGATTCCAAACCTAAGGCTCATCCCATGAGCATCTCGTTTGAAGAAGTTCTTGACGTTAATCCTCTTGCCATGGTTCCCAGCCACGACACTGAAGCCTCTAAGACCACTTCCACTCATGCAAGCAACTCTCAACAGACGGCTAAAGGTAAATCCTCTGATACCTTTACTAACACTACAAGAAAAAAGGAGATTTACGACACTTGAGTTGCGACAGTTATCACAAAACCGTCCTTATTCCTGGATTGCGACGGTTGTCACGACAGTTAGGGTCAACTATCGTAGATTTTTTGCGACAGTTATTAAAAAATCGTCCTTATTTCTGAACTACGACAGTTCTCACGACGGTTTGAGCCAACCGTCGCAGATTTTTTAGGCATGTTATATAACATAATTGCAACAATTACCAAAGAACCGCCCTCTTTCCACACTCGCAACAATTAAGGCGAACTGTCGCAATTATTTTAGCCAATCATAATCATTATTTTTTTTATTCCTTTAATTTTCCACTTTTTTCTTTCATTTTTATTTTCCAACCTTTTCAATTTTATTAATTAATTTAATAAATAATTATTATAATTATTATAATTTTCATGACAATGTAGCTTAATATTTTTGTTTCATGCAACCTCATCGTTGACCACATATTTTTTTTCCGACAGAGGCAGTTGGAAACGAAGGTTGAGAGAAATTTTCAAGCTCTCCTTCATTAAAGCTCTTCAATGAACCAGATAGATTTGATTTGAGTACTTTTTTTTCTTCTTCTCCACCGTGAGACACTGTGTCAGATTCTTCTCAAGCAGTCAAAGATTCACATTCATCCAGGATCATGGTTTCACTCTTACCCTCTTCTTTCAACTATTATCTATTTTCTATATTGCGTGACATGATTTAGTTTGAAACTATGTTCTCTTAATTAGAAGAAAGTGACTTTTATCATTTGATTAGGTTTATACAGTAATTAATATATCATGCTTGTTTAATAAAATAATTATTAAAAAAATTATGATATTTCTAAAAACAAACACATATCTTCAATTTCTTCTTAAATTTAATTTAACCATTTTTTATTTATTTATTATGAAATACTAAGTTAAAGAAGAAAAAGGACAAAAAAAAAGTAAAACCTCCGAACCTTCTTTGCGTTCAGTTTCTTCCAATTCAGCTCATAACCTTAACTTTGTAAAATTTCAGGTGGCGCTAATTTCTCTCCAATGGCTTCTCGTTTCCGATCATTCTTACTACCAGCGTTCTCCCTAATCAAATCCCCCATCACAAAGCCCAAATCCTCCTCACCGTTTCTCCTCAGAACTCGCTTTCCCGTCACCGTCCGGCAAGTTCTCATCTTCGCTTCAATTCTTCCATTTCTTACAATTTAACAGAATCTTAACTGTCATTGTTCTTTCTCCGTTCAGGTCCGTCGCGGAGCTTGGTTGCGTGCAGTCGCTACTTCCATTGTACTCGGCGATTTCATCAGCGCGCCTCACTTCTTGCCTTGGAATGATTCAACTAGTTCAACTAGTTTAAGATCTTTGTCTCAGGGTATACTTTGCAGTGCCAACCCTGGAGTTTGATTTCTCCGATTCTTTTTATCTCCTTTCGTATTCGTAAGCATATTGCAACTTTCACTCGTTATAAAATGAATTTTAACTGATTCTGTAGTGTTTTTTTAGTTGGATTGCTGTTTAATCTTGTTTTAAGTTGAAATTCTTGATCAGTGCCATGCTTTAGTTATGTGATTAGGTTAATTAAGTCACATTTGTGAGTGATTAATAGGATAAGGAAAATAACTTCGGGTATGTTTGGATATTGTAAAGGAAGTAGTTTCTAAAGCACTTGCAAAGAAGGTGTTATTGAATTTCTCAGATTATACTCAATTATCACTCACAAGTTTCCTTTCTATTGGTAGTTGCTTGTGAGATTGTTCACTGCTAAATTGCTAATTGATTATCTTTTTTTTTCTTTCCAAAATTGCTTGTAGGAGAAATCACTTGTTGATGTCCAAAATCAGATTGAACAACTTAAGGCTAGTATTGCTATGAAAAAAACTGAGGTGGCCACTGAGCTCATTGATCATTTAACACCAGAGGAAAAAAGGCTTTTGTCAGATTTGAACCCTAAAATCAAAGACCTTAAAGAGAAGCTTGTTGCATGCCAGGCTGACCGCATTGAGGTTCTTTAGTGAGTTATATTGATGTTCATAATATTTAAAGTGCTATTGTCACCATTTTAACTTCAAATTTTGCAGATTGAAGCACGAAAAACAGAGCTGGAAACTAATCTAACCACTAATCTCAGGAAAAGAAAACAAGAGCTGGAGGCTGTGATATCATCTGTTGATGATGACTCTTTGGTTGTTGATGCTGATTTGAAGAAGCGGGAACTTAATGATGCTAAACTATCGGTTGATGATGCATCACGTCAACTTAAAAGTGAAAACTTCAGCCAGTGTTGTCTTTTATCTATAAATTGTATAAAAGTTTCTAATAGTATAACCATCTCGCTTTCCACTATCATTTTATAGCATTTTTAAGGTTGGCTTCTGTGCTCCAACTATGCGTGTTATGTTAAACTGATCAATACCCCTTACCATTGTCGTGTACTGTTACAGAAATTTTGGTCTCTTCTATCATGCTTTCTTTCATGTTTTTGATTTTTGCTTTGCACCACTGGAGAAAAAGCTGATGGAATAAATTGAACGGCTTAAGGATGAAATCCATGGTTGTGATGAGAATGTCCAGAACCGTAGATCGAATATTACTTCTATGGAATCTCAAATTGCTCAGTCATGTGAAGGGTTTAATATTTATAAAGAAAAGTGAGATATGCTTAATGACAAGAGGAAGTTCATATATCCTGTCGTTTTTTGTGATGTTTGTGTATTTTTTGTGGATGAAAAAAGAATCATAAAACAGAAGTTAGCGTACAATGAAATTGTAGGATGGATTGTAGCAAAACTATGTGGAGAAAAAGTACATTACTTCTTACTTTTAATTGTCAATGAGATATTTCTTATGAATTGATATTATTATATTATAGGTCTTTATGGAACCAAGAAAATGAATTAATTGCTGAAATTGATAAACTGCGAGCAGAAGTTGAAAAGGCTGAAAAGAGTCTTGATAATGCAATTCCTGGCGTGAGTAGCCCATCTTAAAAGCTTCTTTTAATGTGGTACCAATGCATAAAATGTATAGGTCCCTTGTGTATTGTTTATTCCATATAATTTTAATCTCAATGATTTGTGCATGCTACATACCATGTCTAAAAGAAATAAACATTTGTTCATAGATGTAATTTTATGTCATTCTAAAAATAAAGAAATGATATTGACTTTTCCTCTAGGTTTTTTTTACAAGTATCTTTACATCATATAGATGCAATAACTTCTAGTGCAAAAGAAATTGCAGAGACTCTTTACCTCCAAAAATGATATGACATTTAAGTGCTAAATGAAGTAAAGTGATTCTATTATGTGTTTGCAGTACTTTTTATTTTTTAAATATGCTAAAATGGGTAACCCGTTGCTACAAATATCCCACCATGCCATGGAGGGGTCAAGAGAAGAGTCAAACCTATTATGGATCTCAGTGTTTTGTTTATCTAAATGCTGAGCAATGTTGACTACTTAGCATTTGATAAAAATGTACACTATTATTATCTGTCCAGTTTGGAGATGATCTGTTATGATGATGTTTCTATAGACCTATTCTGGGGGTATGTTGGCATGATTATACATCACCATGTTTGATACTCTGCTATAATATGCAGGATGTTAGAAGAGGTTTGAACTCAGTTCGGAAGATCTGCAAAAGTTATAACATTTCGGGAGTTCATGGTCTAATTATTGAGTTGCTGAACTGTGATGAAATTTTTTTCACCGTAGTTGAAGTGACTACAGGAAATAGGTCTCCCTGTAATTCTTTGAATAAACATGTTTGACCACGTGTCACATTCATAGTGTATTTTTGTTTTGGATACGAGGATGGGGTAGATTTGGCACATCCATAGCATGTAGTTTTTCATTTTATCAACTCTAGTATTTGTTCCAAGCCTGATCTTTTTATTAGTTTTTATAATTTTGTATGTCTGATTTAATTTCTTAATTTAACTTTGCTTTAACAGCTTATTTCATGTGGTTGTTGAAAATGACGACAAGTCAACTGAGATAATTAATCATCTTAATCGACAAAAAGGTGGACGTGTTACATTTATTCCACTTAACAGAGTAAATGCTCCTCGTGTCACTTATTCACAAAGTACTGATGTCATACCTCTTTTAAGGAAATTGACTTTAAACCATCTAATAGATTAACACAAAATTTTCAATGTCTTTATGCTGATTTGGTCCAATAGAGCATCCTCTTACTGCTGTCACACCCTAATTTTTGACCATAAGACCCTGCCTCCTCGTTTTCTTGCTTGTTTCTAATTTACTTTTTATATGTATGTTTATTGCGACTAACCAGTTTACATAGGTGCAATAATTGCAAGAAGGGATACCAATCTTCCTCACAGTCACGTACCTCCAGACCCATTTCAAGATTTGATTTCAAGATAGCTTTTGGGGCCTCTATATTATAGTTCTCAGGCACCATTGCAAGCGGACTTTGGGCTATGTCTCCTTAAAGTTCAGAAGTTGGTTTCTTACTTCTCAAGATTTTGTTTAAGAATTTTTCCAGGTCCATTCTCTTAAAGTGGCTTTCTCATTAATGGCGTGAGGGTTGTTGGGTTTTGGCGGTCTATTGGTTTTGAATTAGCTCTTCAGGCCAAATTATGAGGTCGAGATTGTGTTCCTAAGTGCTACAGGTGATCCTCAAGAGTCCTACCGAATAAGCCAAAAGTAAAATTCAAATGGAGGCGATATCATTTTCCTTTCATCGGTTTCATATTGGTTTCACAAAATCTCCTTCAAGACTACAAATCAAGACAATATCGTCCTCTCATTTCCAAAGTCAAAAAGTGGATTTCATGCTATTCAGAATCATTCAAAGTTACAAGTTTAAGATAAATAATTAAAGTTACAAGACTCCAAGATTCACGTTACACCCGCATCTCCACCTTAACGTCCCTCGTTCGCCTCCGTGATGTCCACGAGCTGGTTTGCGATGCTATTATGTACGGTTGTCACTCTCGGCCACCCTCTCGAAGAGTATCGGTGGATGAACGAACCCATCACTACTTTTTATCAGTATCGGCGATGATGTATTCATTTTGCTCCCAAGAAGCCTTCTGATCCATGTTTCCCGCATACTGTTATGAGGCCACCTGCAATTTATCAATAATTTAGCAATTGTTACTACAAAGTTAAACCACATACACATTCAATCGTTGCCAAGAAAATGGATCAAGGAAGTTACAATTTCCAAAACACATGAAACACTAAGCAGTAATTTCATACTGATACAAGAAATCAAATAACACATATAAACAGAACGTTGGTTTAATTTCCGGTGATTCACGTGCAGCATCGAAAGGTCAAAAGTTACGACGCGTTCCAAATCAACACAGTAATGGATAGGACATCAGAGCTTTACCTTCAAGGGCACCGTCACTAACAAGTGGTCTCCTTTTTCCTTGCTTCAGTAGTGATAACTTGAGGTGCCTTGCGGTAAACGGATACCGTAAAATGAGGTCCTGAAATTTCAGAATACTAGTTACATCTTTGTCACAGCAGTCAAGTAAGGCTCAAAATAATAAAAGTTTACATCAACAACGGAACTGTGTATAATCGACTACTGGAGGTAAAATGAGGCCACTCCTTTTTCCGCACAACATTGCTGCCAATTTCTGAGAAAAACAGGGTAGCAACATTGACGTTCTATTGAAGAAGATAAAGCGGCAGCCACCATCTAGAGATCCTGCACATGATTAAACAGCTTCAGAGATTCATTTTCCCCATAACTGAGCAAAGCTTAAATCATCAACGTTGAACCAAACCAAACAACATCACAACCTGTCAAAATTAACAGCAGTGTTCAAAGACAAGTATCAGGAACTACCGTACCAAAAGTATCAGGAAATGGCGATGCCGCATTTGGCTCCACAATCACCACCTAGCAGAAGTCATGGCCAAGTAACCCCTCTTCTTGATTTAAAGCCCAACTAACAAGCCTTGAAGTCGTCATCAAACTGGCGCTTGAAAGTATTCTATGGAAGAAGATGCAAGTGAAAAAGATTAGATTACGATGTGAGTGTTTGGAAATCAATAAAATTAGAATACAACAAAAGACTCAGGATAGCCATGACAGCAGGTTAAAATTTACCGGCAAAACTGCCATTAAGTGACAAAAGGAACTCGCACCAGAAAGTTGTTCTGAAGTTGACCAAGACCAAGCGCTGCCCATAAATCCACCCACCCAAAGTTGGCTTTACATTATCTGCATTTCAGGAGGCACCAAACTTGTTGGAACAAGGTTATAACTCTGTCCAAAACAGTTCAGAAAACTCCAAAATATTGGTCCACTTTGCTTGCGGCTTCTCAAACGGCTCATCACTTCAAGGTTTTGAGAATACTCCTCATCACCGATACTTTCTCCACCACCACGTGTACCTGCCAGATCGCCACTCTACAACTTTCCATGGAGGTTCACACGCGCATCCAGCCTGAAACCTTCCCTCTGGGTTTTTAATTCACCATCCAGCCCAAATAGATTGTTGCTATCCACACCTGCTAGAATGCAAAATCAAATTAGCAAAATTAGAGAATATTCACGGAATCATAGAAGATGCTATTGGATTGAATTGCAAATCAAGATACAAATATCGTTTAAAACAGCTTATTATTGTAATCTCACGGAAAAGGAAACTATTCCCTAATCGTACCTGAACATATTTGGAAAATCCCCAATCAGCATTCAATTGTGATTAAGGAAATTCAATAAAGAAATCAGAAAGTGGAGTCTATATAAAGAGGACGAAAAACATACAGATGGACGGAGAGAAAAAAAAAACAATAACCCCAAAATCATAAACCCTGAGATCACTAAAGAGGCAAAGGATTTGGAACAACTTGTCTTCTCTTTCGCCGTCACCGTTACTCCGCCGGAAACCTCCGCAAAGCCCTAGACGCTATCTCCCAAACCCTTGTCGAAAGTCATCGCGCCCGTTGCCGGAGAAGCCGCGAATCATCACTACCTTAACCCTCGGTTTTAGAATTGGATTAAAAATGAAAGGAGAAAGAAGATGCGAACGATGGTCGGAGCGAGAGGGAGACGGCGCAGAAATTGGGCCAATTTGGGATTTAGGGTTTCCCATCTTTTTGTTTTTATTTTATCTGATGTAATGTTTTAGCTAATCACTAATCCCACAATACCACACACATTAACCATTAACACCGTAACCCACTTTTTAAAAAAAAATTAACTATTAACCTTTATTAAATAAACCTTTTAATTAATTAGTTTTTAATTAATCACGATTATTCAGCAAACTCTCTTTTAAAAGAAAAATGACTTATTACTCTAATAACCTGTATTTTATTGAGAAAAATATTCCAATTGATTTATCTTTTTTTTATATATTAATCAAAATCCCTTTTTAAAACTCATTTAATTTTATAAAAAAATAATAAAAAAAAAATAATAATAAAAAAAATAATAAAATCTCCTTTCTTAGGTTAAAAGAATTTTGCCTAATAATAATTAACTTTTTATAATAAAAAAATAATTTATTTAATATCTTTTTCTTCCAATCTAATCAATTCCAAACCTCTTGTTAACAAAACAACTTTTTTTCATAAAATCAAATCTCACTAGCTAATTCAATCAACAACAATAATTTTCTCATAAATTAAATCAACTCCAATCAAATAACTTTTCTCAAAATAATTCAACCCCGTCTAAAAACAAGTCAGACGATTAAAATCAAACAACAACGTAAAAACACAATTTAATCAATCGTGCACTTCACGGCACCTTTCACTCTCACACACATCTTAGCGCTTTCATGCGTATTTATATTTATCTTTATCTGCTTTATCTTATTCACAATGCACACACTCACTTAGCGCTTTCATGCGTACGTGTATGGCTTTTCATTTCTGCAATTTACCTTTCCGCAATTTATCTTTACCGCAAGTCATTATACCTTGTTGCAATCGCATTACATCCGTCCAAAGGAAAAACCTACACATAATTCAACGTTGTGTGTAGTTGCACATCATATGCATCATATTCCCCTTCGATCCTTGATTCCATTCAAGTTGATCGTTTAGGATAGATCCTACCCCATAGGAAGGACCTTGTCTTTATCTTTACAACATAGAAACAAAACAATCAACACAATACAACTTTTCAAACACATTTAGAGAATAGATGTTAATCATCTTAAGTGAGATATAATCTCCACCCCCACAACAATACAATCAAACATGTAGGGACTTTTCCTTAAGAGTGATAAAGGCATACTTGGCGACCATCCGAGTATTTAAGACCTTTTCTTAAGACGATGCAAAGACCATTTCCTACAACCCCTCTTACATTTGTGGTGGTTACATCTCCCTTAACATGAAGACTCGTCTCTTCTCCTAAACCCAATCAAAACAACTACCCTAAACCCGTAGGAACTTTGACCACAGTCAAAGAGCTCCTCTAACCCTTTAGGGTGAACTACAAAATACTTTGATTCCATTCCCTTAAGGATATGTAGGCATAAGATGCGACATCTTATCGAGTATACTTAGATATAAACCCCTAGGTCTCTAATCCCTTAAGCAGATAAACACATAACAGTAAACAAACATAAAACAAGAGGTTCCTGTAGGATACTACAGAAACTTAGGATGCTAGTACCTTCCCTAAGTTTAACCAACCCCCGAACCTAAACAATCTAACCTTGCATTTGCATTGCATCGTGGGAATTTCGATCTTTATCCCTTCCTTTGGACAAATCAAAGTTCGGTTGTAAAAAATGAATTAACGATTCAAACTAATCAATAGTTTGGTATCCGATTTTCACCGCGACAGAAATGGCGACTTCACTGGGGACTCCTCAGTGGGTTTCCCTATCTTATTTTATTTTGTTTACTGCTTTATATATCTGCCTACTTGATTAATTGTTTACATGCTTTCTCTTGTATTTCCGTTGGGATTATTGTTCTTGAGTGGTGAGATAAAGTTCTACACCCGAACTTGAGATAAATTAAGATAGGATGGTGATATAGTCGAGGAGGCTTATTGGGAGTTGAATCCCTACTAAGTTGAATCGAGAATCCCGCTCAGTTGAGGCCCTTTCGAAATAGTACTGTTGAACGAGCAATCGTGAAGACACTCATTATTTTCGACTTTGGAGCCTATGATATTGAGGACTGTAGTTACCTTAACCCAACTTTGGCCTTTATTAGGATGTAGTGCGAGACTATGAGGAAGTACTTCCGAAATAGTGCTACGCGAAGCTACACTCAAAAGAAGTTCTCTTGAGAATATTATTAATCCTCGAGTAATTGGGAAATTGATAATATCCGATAGATGGGCTGATGATTCTGAGTCCCATTAGAACCTTGTTCTGCAGGTACAAACAACCTTTAGTCCTTAAACCTTTGGGAAGGGTACACCTTTACTCCATGCTCGTTGCAAACCTAGGGTGCCCCTTGTTTGTTTATCTTTATGTCCTTATGTGAATACTTGTGTTTGCTGCATTCATATAGCATCATTCTGCATTGGACTTCATGGGATTTACTTTCGTTTATGAACATTGTAGGTCACTATGGCTTCAAATAAAAGACATATTATGAAATATACTTTTAAGAGTCCCAAATTGGATGACCTAAAGAAGTTGTGGGGTTTCATCAAGGATCAAGAAGAATTCAAGAACAAGTATGGGAAGCTGATATCTTTGTTGGGTTGCTCAGTGAATGAAGGACTTCTTGCCACTTTGCTACAATTCTATGATCCTCTCTACCATTGTTTCACCTTTCCAGATTTCCAGTTGCTACCTACATTGGAAGAGTATTCTTTTTTGGTTGGTCTACCTGTCCTTGAGGAATCTCCTTTTCCCTTCTTGGAAAAGGACCCTGATAAGAAAGATATTGCTAAAGCCCTCTGTTTGAAGGTATCTGACGTCAAAGCCAACCTAGTTACTAAGGATGGAATTCTTGGTTTAAAGACAGGTTTCCTAATCGAGAAGACTTCATTCTATGCTGACTATTCTAATAAGGCTCCGTTTGAGGCAATTTTTGCTTTGCTGGTTTATGGGTTGTTTTTATTTCCGAGTTTTGAAGGTTTCATCGATCTCAAAGCATTCAAGATCTTTATGAAGAAAAACCCAGTGCCAACTCTGTTGGGAAATGCATATCACTCTATACATCTCCGAAACCTTCGTGGTGGAGGGATGATTACTTGCTGTGTACCTTTACTTTACAAGTGGTTTATTTCACACTTGCCGAAGTCTAGCTCTTTTACAAACATTGGCAAAGAGCATTGGTCTCCAAGGGTTATGGCTTTGACCCATTCTGACATTGATTGGTATAATCGAGCGTATGATGGAGTATTAATTATTGATAGTTGCGGTGACTTTGCTAATGTACCATTGCTCAACTTTGATGGAGGAATCAGCTACAATCCTATTTTAGCTCGCCGACAGTTGGGATACCCGTTGAAGGAACCTCCCAAGAGTGTTCAAATAGAGGGTATATTCTTCAAAGATGATATGGAACTCCGAGGAAAGATTCTAAATGCATGGCGTAGCGTACACAAGAAAGGGAAGAGAAGTCTAGGGAGGCCTAATTGTGTGTCTTTAGAACCATACCTCCAGTGGGTCAGAAAAAGGGCAACCAAACTAAAGATGCCCTATTCCCGTCAAGATCCCATAGCTCCAAGGAGAGAGCCTACTTATGTCTTTATGTCTAAAGCCGAGGAGTTAGAGGTGTCTTTAAGGAAGTCTCAACATAAGCTGGAATCTTGGAAGAACAAGTACCATGCAGCAGTGGCAGAAAATGCTGAGTGTCAGAGGCAGAAGGCTGAACTTCAAAAGGAGACGGATGAACTTCAGAAACAACTACAATTGAAGGATGAAGAGCTACTCCCCTGCAAGAAGAGGAAAGTCATGGAGGATTTATTTTTCTCCGACCCACAATGCATTATTTGGAAATTATTGTGGACAACCTTATCCGTGAGAAGGCGCAACTAGAAGAGCAGCTCAAGCAGCAACATTCAAAGCTTCTTTAGTGTCTTTACTAGCTTTTATTTAGCTTTTATTTGGGACTCTTTAAAAGAATATTTATGTAGTCCTTTTCAAATTTAATAAAACGTTTCCTTTTACCGCAATGCCCATAAATAAGAGGAATCCCATGAAGTCCTAATCATCTTGCATTGCATTCTTTTCCATTGTTCACTTCAAGAAACTCAAATTCGTTCTGTAGGTGTTGTAATCATGGATTTCAGAAGAGAAACCTTGAAGTACACTTTTCAGAGTCCCAACCTCGAAAGCTTGAGAGAACTAGCCGAACTCGTTGAGGATCGCTTTGCCTTCGCAGCAGAATATGGAGGAGTCTTCTGTTTCCTTGAGCTAAGGATGAAAGAAGGGTTGTTGGAAACATTGGTTCAATTTTATGACCCAATGTATCACTGCTTCACTTTTCCAGACTACCAATTGATGCCGACCTTGGAAGAGTACTCAGAACTCTTGAGGATGCCTGTGACTGTTCGACCCTTGTTCACCGGAAGGGAAGACACGCCTAGTCACCAAGAAATTGCAAATGCCACTCATCTTAGCCTTGAAGATGTTCAAGCACACCTGATCATCAAGGAAGGAGTCCTTGGGTTCCCCGCTGACTTTTTGATCGAAAAAGTCCGTTACCATGCTGAAAGAAAGGAGGCTCTCATATTGGAAGCCAATTTCGCTTTGTTGGTCTATGGGACTTTCTGGTTCCCTAAAATTGACAATTTTGTTGATATGGATGCAATCAAGCTGTTCATACTCAAGAATCCAGTACCCACCTTGCTTGCTGATACGTACTTTTCGATTCACTCGAGGAATGCTGAAGGAGGAGGACACATTGTATGTTGTACTGCCTTGCTGTACTCATGGTTCATCGCTCGTTTAACCTGGTATCCGTCCCTTTGGGATGAAGTAGCAACACCTCGATGGTCCGATATACTTATGGCCCTTACCCATTTGGACATTGTTTGGTATGATCCCGCCTATGGAGGCGTGCCTATGATTCCTAGCATCGGAGGATTCCCCAACGTTCCGCTTATTGGAAGAGAAGGATGTATAAGTTACAACCCCACTTTGGCCCGTAGACAGTTTGGACACCCTATGATCCAAGTGCCTGGCCCAGTTTCGTTGGAAGAGATCTATTTCAAAGGAGAAGAGGACCTAGATCTCAGGACTGTCATCATTTATGCATGGAAATATATTGATATGGAAGGAACAGTTGCTTCGGCATACCCCAGCTGTGCTGTTTCTGAGGATTATCTGCATTGGGTGCGAGAAAGGGCTCTTGATCTCAAGATGCCTTTTCCTTTTCATGAACCTATGGTACTATATCCTCATGACCCCGACTGGTTCGATGTGGACGAAATAGAACAAGTAAGGATTGCTTTAGATGAAGCCCGGAAATTGAGGACTGCCTGGAAGAATAAGTTCCTCACCCTCAAAGTAGAGAAGGAAAGACTTCAAAAGACTCCGGAAATCGAAGTTGCCAGAAAGAGAAAGGCACAAGGAGATTTATTTCCTCCTCATGCCTCTTCAAGTGCTGTTACCAGTGATGATCTCCCCTCAACTACTACGACTTGGAAGGAATGTGTGGAACGACTCATCATCGAGAAAGCGGCGTTGCAGGATCGCATTGACCAGTTGACCGAGGAGCTCCGTACAAAAGAGAAGATTGTGGGATAAAGTTCTAAGTTTTCTTTTTGCTTTCGATGAAATAAACTCTTAAAAGAGTACTTTGCTTTACATTGTTTCTCAATAATAAAAAAGTTTTTCAATTATTCTACATTATAATACTGAAAAACACTTTGAGTTTCTTGAAGTCTCCTCCTACATCTGCATTTTCGCATTAGCATTCTGCATTTAGCATGGCATTTTACATTTTGTGCGTGTGTCTTTCCTTTGTTGTGGCTCATTTCGGTTTTCCATCTTTTGTTGTCAGTCGCCATCTGACCAAGCCGGAAGTATCATTAAAGGATAGTAAGGAGAACAAAGACATGGATCTCATGACTAGCTTCAGAGTAAGGTCTAATCCGACACTTCGCCGTCCCTCCGACAACTTTGTTCCTGTGCAACTTCAGCCTGGGCAAGACAACCCGCTTGCTGACTTTCAGAATATTCATGCTGAAAAGGAAATGGACGATCCGGAGCTTACAGCATTCGAGAATGAATTTCGTGACTTCGAGGAACGATGGAAAATGATGAAGAGGAATCGTGCGCCTGATTTTCATGCTCATGACCTGCACCTAGTTCCAAACCTAGTTGTCCCCCCAGGATTCCAGATGCCCGCCTTCGAAGTGTACAAAGGTACAATTTGTCCAAGGTATCATTTGATGATGTTTTGTCAGAAGATGACCGCCTATCTTGGGAACGACCAACTATTGATTCACTGCTTCCAAGAAAGCTTGTGTGGAACACCATTAACATGGTATACGAAGCTACAAAGAATCACATTCAGTCTTGGGAAGACTTAACTTTTGCTTTTGTGAAGCAATACCATCACAACTTGGGTATAGCCACAAACAATAAAGATGGCTGTGGACCTTCCAGAGAATTCATAGCTCCGGTACCCCATCCTCAGCACCAGTATGCGATGCCCGCTCAGCGTGAACAACAACCACCTCCTAGGCAGAGGTTGGCCTCTCCAGATCAACCACAAAATCGACGATTTTGGAAAAGGTATCAAAGGATGACTCCAGATACACCAAGAGAAGTAATTCCTCGGTTTGATCCCATCCCTGTGAAGTATGCTGATTTGTTTCCAGCTCTAATTCAAATAGGGCATATCCAGACAAGAACCCCATCTAAGGTACCTAAGAAGTTTCCATACTGGTACAAAGCCAACAAATTTTGCCTGTATCATCAAGGTGCTCCGGGGCACGACATTGAGAGTTGTTACGGTATGAAGGCGGACGTTCAAAATTTGGTCAAAAGTGGAGTCTTATTCTTTGAGGGTTCCGTCCCTTATGTGCGAGATAGCCCCATATCTCGACAAGGTTCGTCCTCCCCAAGCATGATTCAAGGTCGTCAACGCCGCGTCTGAAAGCTGCGCACGAGACATTTCTGCATGTCTTTCCCGTCTACATGAAAGCACAATAAAGATCCTAGAAAGGACTCTCTGAAGAAGTTTATTTCTTTTTGTTCATGTTTATTTCTTTGATTGAAAGCATATTTGGCATGTAAGAACTTTCTATTTTGAATAAGTAATGCAATAACTGTTTGTCTTGAAGAAATCCATTCGTTTTCACTCAAATAGTTTTTCAAAAGTATTTATAATGCCGACTTTTACCCGATCTCTTGCTCTGATAGAGAATTGGAGGGAGGATGATGAAGTAAAACGCAGGATCTCTCGTTGTATGCTTTTGGATAAAAAAACCTACTAATGATGTAAGGCATTCCTGTTTCAGACATCCTAATAACACCAGAAATAGTCAACCTTTCTTTTAAGCCTTGAGAAAAGATCCGTTTTTTCTCCCAAACCGAAACATCATTTTCTTAACCTGGGGTAGGGTAATATCAAAAATGATGAACATCTTTCAAAAAATTGGGTGGGCACAAATATACTAACCTTTTCTTCCTCCATTCTACAAGTCATAAATTAAACCCATATACGACCCTCAAAGTCCTAATTGAAGTAAGGTTTAATTCGAAAGCATACTCGATGAGATATTGTTTCCTGACTCCTTGAGCTATGCTCAAATTTAAATCGGCTTTATAAATAATGATTCAATTTGTATCCTAACTAGTGGTTTCGATCACAAGTTATTGCGATACCCCTTTTCAAAAACTTCAAGACAAACGCGTGTTGCATTAACCATTTAAAAGTGGATATTTCGAACGTGCTAAATACGCTTGACATCTTAGAAAGACCACATACATACATTGATGATGATATTTGAAGACTTTGCTGACCTGGGGCAAGTCATTCTTCCCAAGAAAATTTCATCCGCGCAAGTCTTGGTTTCAACTAGAAG
Source organism: Lathyrus sativus (assembly GCA_963859935.3). Lineage (NCBI taxonomy): Eukaryota > Viridiplantae > Streptophyta > Magnoliopsida > Fabales > Fabaceae > Lathyrus > Lathyrus sativus. Next base: position 261,608,052 of record OZ012738.1, read on the forward strand.
AAATTCAAGGACTCACTTACCGCTAATCAGGGGCCGTTACGTCGAGATTCGGTGAATCTCTAGAGAGTTTGAAAACAATGGGGCATTTAGACATCGTGTTTTCTATAAAATCCTCTCGAGACTTTTCTCTTAAACTATGTGACTTGGGGGCATTTGAAGATTGGAGCAAAAGATGTATATTTCATCCTCAGGAAGATCAACCCCAACATGTTCAACAACTACGACGACCTAGGATATTTATTTTATCCCCTATGAAACTTCGGTTTGGGTACCTCCGTCTACAATTTCATACAACGTGCCAAACTTATCAAGATGTTACATCCCCAAATGGATTGATCACTTTTCCTCAAGAGAAATTTTAAAGTTTTGAAGCAGTATTGGGATCCTACATTTGGTTCTCCATCTACCCTCAGTGGTACTTCTATCTTTGAAGATTGGTCGGATGTGTGTTTCGAGACGTTTATCCCGTATTCGGTCGTTGCTTTCGTCTGTTTTGTCAGCATAAGCATACGCATATCATATAAGTAGATAGCATAACATTTGCATTTTGTGCGTCCTTTGTTTGTTTTACTCTATCTCTTCGATCGCGTTTACCCTTGGGTATTTGGGCGTGTCTTACTCCTTCCAAATAGAATTGTCAGCCCTAAGCAGAAAAAACTCAATATTTCTATTTCCCCACGAAGTTCGATCCTCGTGGAAGATAGTTGTTTCAGTATATTCCCATTGGAGTTTATGCCTCTATGGTTGAGTCTTGCTTGACAGTTTCTCTTTGGTTATTTCCCGAATTGAACTTCGGTATTTGACAATCACTATGAACATCTCCAGCTTTTGAGCATGGATCAAGAGGGCATTTATTTTGCACTTTGACATTATAAGGATCACCATTGAAGACGTGACACTTCTTTAGCGACATTACAAGATTTCCTCAACAACTTACAGCTGGATGACAAAAGATCTCTTTATTTGAGCAACTCGTCTTGGGCTGACTTATTCTCAAAACGACAAACAACAATCTCCTCGAGACAATCTGTCCTTCCCCAGTGGATTATTTCAAAATTATCAAGCCAGAGCAAAGTACATTACAGATACTTCCCCATTTGAGGATTTCTGCTACAACAATCTCACATATTTTTACAATTACAACAAAGATACTCCTCAAAAATGATCTTCCCCAGAGAGTTTATTATGAGTACTATCAATGACATATCTCCTTACAAGAGGACACTCCACAAATCAACCGGTTTACAACTCCTTTGAAGATCCCCGGTGCACATTCTACAAATTGCCAATACAATACAAATTGCATCTACAATTTACAATTACAAGTACAAGATCACATCTACAAAATTCTACAATTACAGATTACATCGACAACATTTACATCAACAATTCTACAGTTCTACAATTTACAACATACAATCTACAATGACATTATGGCCCACAGCCGAGAATTTACAATCTACAGTCTACAAAATTACAACCCCCTATGAAGGTGCTCTCACGAGTTTTCATCATTTCGGGAAGGAACCGAGACCAGCTCATGGTTCCCATACCATGGTGCAAGGGGAAGTTCGACATCAGAAACCGAGACCAACTCATGGTTCCCATACCGTGGTGCAAGGGGAAGTTCGACATCAGAAACCGAGACCAGCTCATGGTTCCCATACCATGATGCAAGGGGAAGTTCGACATCAGAAACCGAGACCGGCTCATGGTTCCCATACCATGATGCAAGGGGAAGTTCGACATCAGAGACCGAGACCAGCTCATGACTCCCATATCACGATGCTCGGGGAAGCTCTACCACTACAACATCTACAACGACATTTACATCTACAGTGATTCCACCTACGTCTACAAAGTTTTGACATTTCAGACAGAGACCGAGACCAGCTCGTGGTATCCTTATCATGATGCTCGGGGAAGTCATACATTTTATTATTTCAAGTTGAGTTCCAAAAGAAAAGATATACAGAAAAACAAAGAAAAGAGAAAAAGGAAAAATAAGGATGAACCATCGACTCAATTCATCTGGATTATTACCAACCGCAACATTATGATAATAACCATATCCTTCGACTAAAAGTTTATTTCCCATCACCATGTCCTTGGTGTATGAGATACTGTTTTACTTCCGAGTATTCCCCAGTGATGTTGGTTTCCCACCCCCGCGGAGTCTTGTTATGTCTATTTGTTCCCCTGTGACATCATTTCCTCACAGGTCTCGTCTGTCTTGCATTCCACATCATATGCATCCGGTGGCATCTTAGGGCCAAAAATTCGTGCAATGTTTGTATTTAAGTCCCTCCTATCTCGTCGAAACGAAGACTTCAATCTCCGTATCTCCGGATAGAAGTAACTTAAATAGGGGCATCTGTCACACCCTAATTTTTGACCATAAGACCCCGCCTCCTCGTTTTCTTGCTTGTTTCTAACTTACTTTTTATATGTATGTTTATTGCGACTAACTAGTTTACATAGGTGCAATAATTGCAAGAAGGGATACCAATCTTCCTCACAGTCACGTACCTCCAGACCCATTTCAAGATTTGATTTCAAGATAGCTTTTGGGGCCTCTATATTATAGTTCTCAGGCACCATTGCAAGCGGACTTTGGGCTATGTCTCCTTAAAGTTCAGAAGTTGGTTTCTTACTGCTCAAGATTTTTTTTAAGAATTTTTCCAGGTCCATTCTCTTAAAGTGGCTTTCTCATTAATGGCGTGAGGGTTGTTGGGTTTTGGCGGTCTATTGGTTTTGAATTAGCTCTTCAGGCCAAATTATGAGGTCGAGATTGTGTTCCTAAGTGCTACAGGTGATCCTCAAGAGTCCTACCGAATAAGCCAAAAGTAAAATTCAAATGGAGGCGATATCATTTTCCTTTCATCGGTTTCATATTGGTTTCACAAAATCTCCTTCAAGACTACAAATCAAGACAATATCGTCCTCTCATTTCCAAAGTCAAAAAGTTGATTTCATGCTATTCAGAATCATTCAAAGTTACAAGTTTAAGATAAATAATTAAAGTTACAAGACTCCAAGATTCACGTTACACCCGCATCTCCACCTTAATGTCCCTCGTTCGCCTCCGTGATGTCCACGAGCTGGTTTGCGATGCTATTATGTACGGTTGTCACTCTCGGCCACCCTCTCGAAGAGTATCGGTGGATGAACGAACCCATCACTACTTTTTATCAGTATCGGCGATGATGTATTCATTTTGCTCCCAAGAAGCCTTCTGATCCATGTTTCCCGCATACTGTTATGAGGCCACCTGCAATTTATCAATAATTTAGCAATTGTTACTACAAAGTCAAACCACATACACATTCAATCGTTGCCAAGAAAATGGATCAAGGAAGTTACGATTTCCAAAACACATGAAACACTAAGCAGTAATTTCATACTGATACAAGAAATCAAATAACACATATAAACAGAACGTTGGTTTAATTTCCGGTGATTCACGTGCAGCATCGAAAGGTCAAAAGTTACGACGCGTTCCAAATCAACACAGTAATGGATAGGACATCAGAGCTTTACCTTCAAGGGCACTGTCACCGACGAGTGGTCTCCTTTTTCCTTGCTTCAGTAGTGATAACTTGAGGTGCCTTGCGGTAAACGGATACCGTAAAATGAGGTCCTGAAATTTCAGAATACTAGTTACATCTTTGTCACAGCAGTCAAGTAAGGCTCAAAATAATAAAAGTTTACATCAACAACGGAACTGTGTATAATCGACTACTGGAGGTAAAATGAGGCCACTCCTTTTTCCGCACAACATTGCTGCCAATTTTTGAGAAAAACAGGGTAGCAACATTGACGTTCTATTGAAGAAGATAAAGCGGCAGCCACCATCTAGAGATCCTGCACATGATTAAACAGCTTCAGAGATTCATTTTCCCCATAACTGAGCAAAGCTTAAATCATCAACGTTGAACCAAACCAAACAACATCACAACCTGTCAAAATTAACAGCAGTGTTCAAAGACAAGTATCAGGAACTACCGTACCAAAAGTATCAGGAAATGGCGATGCCGCATTTGGCTCCACAATCACCACCTAGCAGAAGTCATGGCCAAGTAACCCCTCTTCTTGATTTAAAGCCCAACTAACAAGCCTTGAAGTCGTCATCAAAACTGGCGCTTGAAAGTATTCTATGGAAGAAGATGCAAGTGAAAAAGATTAGATTACGATGTGAGTGTTTGGAAATCAATCAAATTAGAATACAACAAAAGACTCAGGATAGCCATGACAGCAGGTTAAAATTTACCGGCAAAACTGCCATTAAGTGACAAAAGGAACTCGCACCAGAAAGTTGTTCTGAAGTTGACCAAGACCAAGCGCTGCCCATAAATCCACCCACCCAAAGTTGGCTTTACATTATCTGCATTTCAGGAGGCACCAAACGTGTTGGAACAAGGTTATAACTCTGTCCAAAACAGTTCAGAAAACTCCAAAATATTGGTCCACTTTGCTTGCGGCTTCTCAAACGGCTCATCACTTCAAGGTTTTGAGAATACTCCTCATCACCGATACTTTCTCCACCGCCACGTGTACCTGCCAGATCGCCACTCTACAACTTTCCATGGAGGTTCACACGCGCATCCAGCCCGAAACCTTCCCTCTGGGTTTCTAATTCACCATCCAGCCCAAATAGATTGTTGCTATCCACACCTGCTAGAATGCAAAATCAAATTAGCAAAATTAGAGAATATTCACGGAATCATAGAAGATGCTATTGGATTGAATTGCAAATCAAGATACAAATATCGTTTAAAACAGCTTATTATTGTAATCTCACAGAAAAGGAAACTATTCCCTAATCGTACCTGAACATATATGGAAAATCCCCAATCAGCATTCAATTGTGATTAAGGAAATTCAATCAAGAAATCATAAAGTGGAGTCTATATAAAGAGGACGAAAAACATACAGATGGACGGAGAGAAAAAAAAACAATAACCCCAAAATCATAAACCCTGAGATCACTAAAGAGGCAAAGGATTTGGAACAACTTGTCTTCTCTTTCGCCGTCACCGTTACTCCGCCGGAAACCTCCGCAAAGCCCTATACGCTATCTCCTAAACCCTTGCCGAAAGTCATCGCGCCCGTTGCCGGAGAAGCCGCGAATCATCACTACCTTAACCCTCGGTTTTAGAATTGGATTAAAAATGAAAGGAGAAAGAAGATGCGAACGAAGGTCGGAGCGAGAGGGAGACGGCGCAGAAATTGGGCCAATTTGGGATTTAGGGTTTCCCATCTTTTTGTTTTTATTTTATCTGATGTAATGTTTTAGCTAATCACTAATCCCACAATACCACACACATTAACCATTAACACCTTAACCCACTTTTTTTTAAAAAATTAACTATTAACCTTTATTAAATAAACCTTTTAATTAATTAGTTTTTAATTAATCACGATTATTCAGCAAACTCTCTTTTAAAAGAAAAATGACTTATTACTCTAATAACCTGTATTTTATTGAGAAAAATATTCCAATTGATTTATCTTTTTTTTATATATTAATCAAAATCCCTTTTTAAAACTCATTTAATTTTAAAAAAAAAATAATAATAAAAAAAATAATAATAATAAAAAATAATAAAATCTCTTTTCTTAGGTTAAAAGAATTTTGCCTAATAATAATTAACTTTTTATAATAAAAAAACAATTTATTTAATATCTTTTTCTTCCAATCTAATCAATTCCAAACCTCTTGTTAACAAAACAACTTTTTTTCATAAAATCAAATCTCACTAGCTAATTCAATCAACAACAATAATTTTCTCATAAATTAAATCAACTCCAATCAAATAACTTTTCTCAAAATAATTCAACCCCGTCTAAAAACAAGTTAGACGATTAAAATCAAACAACAACGTAAAAACACAATTTAATCAATCGTGCACTTCACGACACCTTTCACTCTCACACACATCTTAGCGCTTTCATGCGTATTTATATTTATCTTTATCTGTTTTATCTTATTCACAATGCACACACTCACTTAGCGCTTTCATGCATACGTGTATGGCTTTTCATTTCTGCAATTTACCTTTCCGCAATTTATCTTTACCGCAAGTCATTATACCTTGTTGCAATCGCATTACATCCGTCCAAAGGAAAAACCTACACATAATTCAACGTTGTGTGTAGTTGCACATCATATGCATCATATTCCCCTTCGATCCTTGATTCCATTCAAGTTGATCGTTTAGGATAGATCCTACCCCATAGGAAGGACCTTGTCTTTATCTTTACAACATAGAAACAAAACAATCAACACAATACAGCTTTTTAAACACATTTAGAGAATAGATGTTAATCATCTTAAGTGAGATATAATCTCCACCCCCACAACAATACAATCAAACATGTAGGGACTTTGCCTTAAGAGTGATAAAGGCATACTTGGCGACCATCCGAGTATTTAAGACCTTTTCTTAAGACGATGCAAAGTCCATTTCCTACAACCCCTCTTATATTTGTGGTGGTTACATCTCCCTTAACATGAAGACTCGTCTCTTCTCCTAAACCCAATCAAAACAACTACCCTAAACCCGTAGGAACTTTGACCACAGTCAAAGAGCTCCTCTAACCCTTTAGGGTGAACTACAAAATACTCTGATTTCATTCCCTTAAGGATATGTAGGCATAAGATGCGACATCTTATCGAGTATACTTAGATATAAACCCCTAGGTCTCTAATCCCTTAAGCAGATAAACACATAACAGTAAACAAACATAAAACAAGAGGTTCCTGTAGGATACTACAGAAACTTAGGATGCTAGTACCTTCCCTAAGTTTAACCAACCCCCGAACCTAAACAATCTAACCTTGCATTTGCATTGCATCGTGGGAATTTCGATCTGTATCCCTTCCTTTGGACAAATCAAAGTTCGGTTGAAAAAAATGAATTAACGATTCAAACTAATCAATAGTTTGGTATCCGATTTTCACCGCGACAACTGCAGATATTGATTCTTTTCACTAGCCGCAACAAGCTGATTTTGTTGCAGCTTGACCACCATTCGCTGCCGGATCTTGTTGGTTAATCTTGATAGCTTGAGGCTCGGATCTAGAATCTGTGTCTGCAAGCCTTTTCTTGATGTCTCTTTCTATTGAAAAGAAAATTTCCTTCACATTCGTGTTTGTTTTTGCACTAGTTTCAAATAACTTGATACCATACTCATCAGCAAGAGCTTGACCTGTGGAGGTAGGTACATCCCTTTTACTTTCATCCATATTAGCCTTGTTTCCCACAAGTATCTTGTTTACATTGTCAGAAGCAGGTTGTTCAATATCGCAAATCCAATTCCTAATATTATTGAAAGATGCTTCATCAGTAACATCATAAACCAGCAAGATACCCATGGCTCCACGGTAATGAGCTGTAGTAATAATTCTGAATTCTTCTTTTTGAGGTAAATTTGCTCCCATCTTTCACAATTTTGTTTTTTTGTAGATTTAAGAGTTTAATCGCAAGGTAAACCTGCTTTAACCATTCAATAGATTAACACAAAATTTTCAATCCATTTACTTTAGTTATTCATTTTATTAAATCGTCCTTGTTTTTTATTGGTACTTCCATCTGTGTGACCTATTTTTCACTGTAGTACCTTAGTTCTAATTTCATTTTTAAAAAAATGACTAAATGGGGGAGAATATCATATGATGAGTGATATTGTTTGATTGCAGATAAACTTGTTTGATGGTGATTTCAGTTAAATGTTTACTAGGTTAAAGGTATTCACTGGTATATTGATTCTTTGCTTTTTGTTTAACATGCATCTTTGCTTTTATATGAACTTGGGAACCTTGTTATCAAGAATATAATTGTTCTGCTATTGAAATATTTGATCAACATAAGTTTTGAAGGTTCTGGCAAATATATTATCTTTAGGTTATTGAACTATATCTACATATGGATCTTGTCAACATTTACAAATCTAACATCGGCTATAAATATTCATATGCAACGTCAGTGCAAGCAACTCTTAGATATGGTATAATAAGAAGTCTTGTGAAAGATCCTTGCCTTTGATTTACATATGTGCTTGCAATATGTTTATGTGTTTTAACTATCAGTTGGTGGTAGGTTCTTGGTTATACATGGAAAACCTCATGGTGGGGAAAGTATAACAACTATGATTACTGTAATTCTATGTGGCCTGTAAGCATCACCCCTAAGTTCATATATATATATATATATATATATATATATATATATATATATATATATATATATATATATATATATATATATATATATATATATATATATATATATATATATATATATATATATATATATATATATATATATATATATATATATATATATATATATATATATATATATATATATATATATATATATATATATATATATATATATATATATATATATATATATATATATATATATATATATATATATATATATATATATATATATTATTTTTGTTTTATAATTTGCTTACCAATTTTGTTACTTGATTAAGAGAATTAAACCATGCGAAGAAATGTTTTTACTCATTTTATCAAAGGAGAATAGCTGCCTATAGACTACTGCAAAGATACAGGTGAAGGATATAACTATCAACTAGTAATCTTAAACATGCTTGTTTCCTACAACGCTGCTGATTCATACACTCATTTCCCTAATTTTCAGATTCTTGAATCTAAGTCTCTATATAAATTACAGGAAGTCATCGACTCTAGGTATATGCCTCTATGGCTTCACCATGTTGCATTGCAATTTCTATTTATCTAACTGATGTATTCGGTGTGTGCAAATGAATTATGCAGTCAATTGCCAGACTTTCTTCGCTACCTCGCTTTTTGTCTGTAATGGATTATTTATTTTTTATGTTCATAAAAGTACAGGAATTGGCTGGTGTGGTGGTAGTGTTTGGCTTGAATCTTGATGATGATATTTGTGTTGATTTTGTTGTGTTTAGCATAGTAAAACAATGTAACTTTTTAATTTCAAGTTCAAATTTTTTGTTGCTATCGATGCGTCAACAACTATTGTATTTGTACTGTAGTGTTGATTGTGCAAATTAAGAGTTTTTCTGCTTTTCAAGTGTTTGATAGTTTGTCACACTGGTTAGTGATTAACATCTTGGTTTTAACCGCGATAGGGCCAGCGAGGTATAAATTGAGGGCAGATTTTTTTTTTAAAAATGTTTGCAACTTACGGTGGTTTAAACCGACACAATATACCAGAGATTTTAAAAAATATATATTTGCAAGTTGCGGTGGTTCAAACCGCCACAATATACTATAGATTTTTAAAAAAAATATTTGCAACTTGCGGCGGTTTAAACCGCCACAATATACTTTCGCAATCAACAATGAAAACAAAAATCATTAAGCAAGTTAAGACGGTTGGAAACAGTCACAATATGGAGATTACGATAGTTAGCTACCCGTCGTGAAAATAATGACGGTTTGTACGACAGTTTTCACAACCGTCGCAATACGGCCTCGCGATGCACGTTTCTGCGACGGGATTGGAACCGTCGTAACTTACAAATTGGGATGGTTATAACCGTCGTAATCTGTCAAAATTAACCGTTGCAAATTACCAGTTTTCTTGTAATGTAATTATACTACTAAAATGAAGAACAAAGAAGGTAGTGCATATGTTGATAGAACCATTAGGGAACTAGTGACTAAGGTTCTGTATGGTGGGCATAATGTACCTGAGATTTCCACTCCTCTATCTCGCATGGATGCTACTCCAAGTTTTATTGCTGACCTAGGTGAAGAAGGTAAAGATGCTAATAACTCTTCTTCTGATAAGAACCCTAATACAGAAAATCTGCACAAGCTTTCTAGTTCTGTGCTCAAGGAAGTAAGAGAAGATGATGTTGCACATAAGAATGATGGTACCCTTGGTATGGAAGACACAACAAATAGGTCTGTTCAAGACAAAGAAAAGGTAAACATTGCTGAAAACATGGTGGACATTGAGGATGTACCTTCTGATGATGAGTTAATCAAGAATGTCGCTCCTGGTATTGCAAAAAGATTGAAGTCTAGAAAAGGAAAAGCTGTGATTGAGCAATCCCCTTCTAAGAGTCGGAGGAAGAAGACTGTTGTTGGTCCTCCAAAAGCTTGGAGTAAAGTTACTCCTGCTTCCAAGAAGAGAAAGGTTAGGTTGGAGACTGATTCTGATGATGATGTTGAGGATGATGTTCAGGACATCACTCCTGCTAAGAGATCTGTTGTCAAGAAAACCACAAGTATTGTTCCTGCTGCCCCTTTGGATAATGTGTCATTCCACTCTATTGACAACGTGTCCAAATGGAAATTTGTGTATCAAAGGAGGATTGCCTTGGAAAGAGAATTGGGTAAAGATGTGCTTGAAATTAAGGAGGTCATGCAACTGATTTCTGATGCTGGGCTGACCAAAATCGTAGTTGGGTTCTCTAAATGTTATGACATGCTTCTGAAGGAATTCATTGTGAATATCCCTACAACCATTACTGATAGGAAGAGCAATGATTTTATGAAAGTTTTTGTAAGAGGAAGGTGTGTTGAATTTTCTTCAGATGTGATCAACCAATTCTTGGGTAGGAATGAGGAAAGTGATGATTCAATGAAAGCTACTGACAATTAGGTGTGCAGGGTAATAACTGCAAATCAAATCAATGTTTGGCCCTATAAAGGTAAGCTTTATGCTGGGATACTTAGTGTTAAGTATGCCATCCTTCACAGGATTGGTGCTGCAAATTGGGTTCCAATAAATCATACCTCAACCATTGTTGTTGGGACCAATCTGAAGTTTAACTATGGTAGGTACATATTTGATCAAGTTGTGAAACATGCCACCACAAATGCAATTAAGCTTCCGATTGCATTTCCCTCTCTGATCTGTGGCATAATCTTGAACTAATACCCTGGAATTCTCACTACCAATGATGTGGCATGCAAAAGAGATTCAATTTTGTCTCTTCACTATAAGTTATTTGCTGGAAGACATGTCCCATACATTATCTTAACATCACCTGAGAAGGCATCCACTTCAAGGGCTGGGGTTATATCTAACTTGAAGGAGACTTGCAGGGAGTTAGGTGAAGTGATTAATATGGCCACATCAAGGAAGATTAAGTTGGAAGCTTTGATTAAATGTATGGAACAAAATGAAGACAATACAATGAATGATGCTAATGATCAAGAAGAAAAAGATGAGGAAGTTTCTGGTTCAGGGGAGAAGACGGATGATAATAATTTTGTGTCTACAAATGCTGGTGATGATGAGAGTATTTGATCTGAAGAAGAAGATTAGTCATGTTTGACTGATGTGTTGCTTGACTGTTGTGTTCCTTGTTTTTTTTATTGTGTCTGCTGCTGCAGAATTTGTTTGTTTGTGCACTTAAAGTGTTGTTGGATTGTACTCTAATTGGGTCATTTTTGTACCCTTGACTTTACTTGGCTCTGTTTATTTGATCTATGATACTATGTTTCCCTTAGTTTGTGTTCCTAATTTATGGCTAAAAAGGGGGAGAAGTGAAGCTGAAGCTGCTGTTGTTCTATTCTGTTTGATCCTGTTGGATGTTGATGATGTTTATGTTGAGGGGGAGTTTGTGATTACAGGTTGCTGGTTGTTTAGGCTGTTATATGTCTTGAAGTGTTGTTGGTTATTGTGCTGAAGGGGAGTTTGTGTCTACTCCTGCTTTGAAGTTTTTTTTGTTGTGCTCTCTGATTTTGGAGCTCTTGTGATCTGTTGATTGTTTTAGCCAAAATTTGCCAAAGGGGAGTTTGTTAGTTCTTGATTGGTAGGAATTTTGGTAAAACTTGGTGAGATCACAAGATGTCCTACAGGATGTCTTGACATATGTTCTTAACTGTCTGCAGGTAGCTATGATTGTTGTTGCAGGATTTAGTTAATGATGTCAAGCATGATGTCCTGACATTCTGCGAGAATGTGTCTGTTTGTCTGTTTCTTTTGTGCAACTCTTTGTGCTATTATGATCTTTTATTTTATGATTTAAATCTGTGTGGATATAGTCTTTATTCAAAAGTATTTTTGATGCATATTTCGTGGAGGATTTATGGAATCATGTGAGGTTATTTTCTGCAGGAAATCTTGAAGATCTGATGAGTGATTTGATTGGAACTGATTAGATCAAATCAACTCTATTTTGGTATTACTCATTAATGCTAATTATTTAAATTGATTTCTTCAAGATCAGATGTTGTTTTTGCCAAAGCCCAAGCCCGTCCAAGAGTTACTATTTAAAGGATTCACAATCCCATTTTAAATCTCAGAAAAACTAGGTTTAATATAGTGCATTGCGTAAGGATTAAAGCTTTTTGCATTCGTGTGTTTGTGTTAGTTTGTGAGCCATTCACTCATTACTTTAATGTGTGAATTGGACTAAGTTTATGTGTTATATGTTGTTCACTCAAAGCATGTAAGCAAGAGTGTGTTGTCCTTGATTGAAGCTTTTAAGCAAGATCAAGTTTTATCTTTGAAGAGTGTCTTCTAAAGTTTTATTAATCTGTTGTTATCACTGTCGTGATTGAGGGGGAGTGAGAGGTATCTCATATCTAGGAGTGTCCTAGGTAGAAATTACAAGGATAGAGATTAGGTGTGAAGATGGTAAACTAGAGAGGGTTTACTGTGTATCTTCAAACTAATTCTATTTAGTGAATTTCCTTCCTGGCTTGGTAGCCCCCAGACGTAGGTGTGTTTGCACCGAACTGGGTTAACAACTGCTTCTGTTATTTCTACTATTATTATACTTTTTGTCTTTTTTCATATTGGTGATTGTTCAGATATTAGTGTCGTAACATTGCCTTTGACATCTTATATTTGATACCAGAATTTCATTCTTATCATGGGAGAATTCAAGCTTGCTATTCAATTCAAGATCCGAAATTCAAATTCCATATCAAAGGTTGCAAATTCAATATCTTTCCAAAAGGTTTCAAGTTTCTCTCCAAATTTCAATTCATATCCAAATTCATTTCATTCAAGATTTCAAGTTCCATAACCAAATTTCATTTTCTTCCAAAGATTTCAAATTTCATAATTAAATTGCAAGTTCAAGTCCATGTCAAAATGTCCAAGTTTCGATTCGAGATTTCATGTTTCATTCCAATTTAATTTCAAGTGATCAAGTTCAACTTCATTCAAATTCCAATTTCCATTCAAAATTCAAGATTTCAAGTTTTTGTTTTCCAAAATTCCAATTTCAAATCAATTTACATTTCCATTAAAGATTCAAATTCCAATTTTATATAAAATTACATTTCAATCAAGATTCAAACACCATTCTAATTACACATTCAGTATCCAAATCCATCACACAAAGTACATGATGTTAGAACACAGATTGGTGTTTCTTATATCTCTATGTTTTGATGATAACTTTTATGGAATTTTGTAATGAGTAAACATACACTCTAAAATGTGTTCAAGTATTATTGTTTCAGGTATAAAATTAAATACTCTTAAAGAAGCAAAATACATAAGTACAAAGAAACTATGCAAAGCTCTGAAGCATCAGATGCAAAACTATCAGAAGATTCTGAAGCGCTGCCAGAAGGATCTGAAGCAGAAGCTACAGAATGATCTGAAGTGTTAATGAAAGAAGTATACAAAAGATGAAAGCTCTGATCTTATCAGACTCTGAAGTTCTTTTTACTACAAGCTCAGAGGCTTTGATAACCAGACTCTTATCATTAATATTCACGCTCAAAGCACATACTGCTGCATACTCTGATGAAGACTCTGATCAAGACTGAGACTCTGATATATTAAAGATCTAATCAAGACTGAGACTCTGATACATTAAAGATCTGATCATCTATCAAAGACTCTGAACTTATCATTCATCTTAAACTCTGATCATCTTAAAGCATTCCATACCTTTTAAGCTTACTGCAAGTTCTGAAATTCAGATTATGAAGACTTCATCTTGAAGGAAGCTTGTTGAAGAAGCTGTAAACTTGATTAGACGTGGTGCTACTTCCAAAGTAACCAACGGCTAATTTGTCCAAAGAAGTGACGTGGTGCAAATCCCAAGGCTTCTACAACCATACCTTTCTGCAGAAAGCATATCTCTGCCCATACTTTTGGTAATGAAAAGTCATACAATCAAATATTATATTCAGCTGCACATCACTCAAAGCATTTGAAAAAGCTATAAAAGGAGAACTACTTCAACATTTTGAGGTTGCTAATTCATGACTCATCATTTACTCATTTCTAGATCACTCAGAAAGAAATACACCTTTGATTCATCCAAAGAGAAAATCTTACAAGATCTTACTCATTTGATCTCTCATAAAACCATATAGTTTTTGTTGTACTTAATCTTAAGTGTAAACATCACAGTTGTGATACAGCATATTAGAAGCATTCAAACACTTGTTAGTTTACATTAAATTGTAAGAAGTTCCTTAAGAAGACCAAGGTGTGGTCAGTAGTTCTTGAGAAGACTAAGACAGTTGTTCTTAGTGCTTTCTATTGTAATCAGTTGATCAATAGTGGATTAAGTCCTTGCAGAGAAAGGCAAATCATCTTTGATAAGGTGGACTGGAGTAGTTGAGTTCAACGAACCAGGATAAAAATCTTGAGTTGTTTTTATTGCCATATTTCATAAAAACTCTTATTCAACCCCCCCCCCCCCCCCCCCCCCCCTTTAAGTGTTTTTCTCACCTTCACATGAAGCCCATTACTAATTTTTCAAAGCCCAAGTTTCAACAAGTCCATGTTACAAGAAAATTGCCAAACTAAAAGGGGAAATAATACAAGCTCATGGATCAAGTCATACAAAAATTACAAAAATTAAAAGAAAGTGAAATAAAAAGAAAAATAATTGCCACGAAGTCATGAACCACAACAACTTCTAGAACACAGATTGATGTTCAATATATCTCATTGTTTTGATGATATCATTAATCAAATTTTGTATAGAGAATTTATATACACTAATTTTGTTCAAGTGTTTATTTGTTTCAGATATCAAAATTAATATTATTCTGGAAGCAAGAACGCCTCTGAACACCTTAAAATGAAAAAGCTCTGAGCGTCAGAAGCAACACATCAAAAGACTCTGATATTCTACAATGACTCTGGGTGAAGCTAAGAAGAATCTGAGCAAAGAACATACGTAAAGCTTCAGAAGACTCTGAAAGTACTCAACGCTTCAAGTACAGAGATTCTGATAAGCAAGTATGCTCTGATAAGGATTTCACGCTTAAAGCACTTTGCTGCAAACTCTGATAGAGAAACTCTAATTGAGTTAACTCTGACCTGAACAACTAAGAACATCATCAGAAGTTCTGATGAAAGGCGTTCCAAAGTTGTTGAAGAATATGTTGTTCAAATAAATATCCGTTGGTATATTCCTTGTCTTATCCTAAACGGCTCTTTCCCCAGTCGTGCATGACACAGGATTTTAGACAAAAAGGATTTGTCAGAACATTCCTCTTTTAAGAAAGGAAAAGTCATTAGAAGACAAAGAGAACATAATGCACAGATTGCACAGTCTTTGAGAAAGGATTTCAAAGTACTATAA
The DNA here is from genome assembly GCA_963859935.3 of Lathyrus sativus. Classification (NCBI taxonomy): domain Eukaryota; kingdom Viridiplantae; phylum Streptophyta; class Magnoliopsida; order Fabales; family Fabaceae; genus Lathyrus; species Lathyrus sativus. The sequence goes on from OZ012738.1 coordinate 261,623,598, forward strand.
AAGCAAGTCTAAGCATCACTTCAAAGGTTAACGAATTAGACGGAACTATTGACAAATTATTCAAGCGCTCTTTCAAATATTCTTCAATCTGAAATAGTTTTCATTTTCGTTCTAAAACTTGTGTAAAAATCATTGTTGTGATATAGCTTTTTAGAAGCATTTCTTAAACACAAAATTGTTAGTTTATATTTGTAAAAGATTTCCTTAAGAAGACCAAGTTGTGGTCAGAATTTCTTGAGAAGACTAAGACAGTTGTCTTAGTGGTTTACACTGTAATCAAGTTTGATATAGTGGATTAAGTCCTTGTTGAGAAAGGCAAATCACCTTGGTAAGGTGGACTGGATTAGTTTGAGTTCAAACGAACTAGGATAAAAATGCTGTGTTATTTTTCTATCATCCAAATTGTTTTAAAACCCTTATTCAACCCCCCCTTCTAAGTGTTTTTCTCACCTTCAGTTGGAATCAGAGCTCCGGTTCTGTAAGTGCTCTCACTTAACCGTGACAGAAAAAGATCCTGTTGGGAAAAACTCTTAATCTATTGTTCTTTATTCATCATGGTTGCTGAAGCTTCAACTTCAACTTCATACAACAACAAATACGATGATAGAAACAGAATAAGCACCAAACCTCCCATGTTTTATGGTGAGAAGTTTGATTACTGGAAAGATAGAATAGAAAGTTTCTTTCTAGGCTATGACACTGACTTGTGGGATTTGGTAACTGATGGTTATATTCATCCTACTAATGATGAAGGGAAAAAGGTTGACAGAAAATCTATGTCTGATCAACAGAAGAAGGAGTTTAGAAACCATCACAAGGCAAGAACCATCCTATTAAATGCAATATCTCATACTGAGTTCGAGAAAATAACATATAGAGATACTGCATTTGATATGTTTGAATCTCTAAAAATGACGCATGAAGGAAACTCCCAAGTAAATGAGACAAAAGCCTTGGCGCTCATTCAGAAGTACGAGGCCTTCAAGATGGAGGAATCTGAATATGTAGAAGCTATGTTCTCAAGGTTTCAGATTCTAACTGCTGGTCTGAAGGTTCTAGACAAAGGTTACTCTACTGCTGATCATGTCAAGAAGATCATCAGAAGCTTGCCAACAAGGTGGAGACCAATGGTGACAGCGCTGAAGCTTGCAAAGGATCTGAATAAGATCACTCTAGAGGAATTGATCAATTCCTTAAGGAGTCACGAGATTGAGCTAGAAGAAGACGAACCTCAGAAGAAAGGTAAGTCTGTTGCACTAAAATCTAACAAATCTGCTAAAGCTTTGCAGGTTATTGAAGAAAGCTCTGAAGAATGTTCCTCTAAAGAAGATGAACTGTCCTTGCTGTCCAGAAGGATAAACCAACTCTAGAAGCACAAACAAAATAAGTTCAGAAACTTCAAGAGATCTAATCAGCATGGCGAATCTTCTGGACATAAGAAATTTGGAAAGAAAGATGTAGTGTGTTATGAGTGCAAGGAGCCTGACCACTATAAAAATGAATGTCCCAAACTTCTGAAGGAGAAACCCATAAAGAAGTTTGAAAAGAAGAAGAAGGTGCTAATGGCCACGTGGGATGATTCAGATGCTTCTGAATCGTCATCAGAATCAGAAGATGACTGTGCTAATGTAGCACTGATGGCTGACGTGGAGGACCACGAAGAAACTGCTGAGAGTTGAACTTGCTGAGAAGGTATTTTCTGAACTTTCTAGAGCTGAACTTGCTGAGAGTTTATCTGAAATTCTTGAAAGCTATAGCAAAATCAACTCAAGTACAAGAAGCTTCAAAGCTATCTTGCATCTGAGAATGATCAGCTGAGATCAGAAGTTGTTGAGCTTAAAGCAAACAATCTTAAAATGAAAAATGATTTAGAAAAAGCTCAGAAATCTGACTCAGATCCTATATCATGCTCTAAAAACATTTTAGAAGAGTATGATTATAGCTTTCAGAAGTTTCTGGCCAGAGGCCTAGATAGAAGCAAGATGGCTTCAATGATCTATGGCGTAAGCAGAAACAACAGAAAGGGAATTGGATATGAATCACCTTCTGGGAAGGATTTTAAATCCAAAACCTGTTGATAAATTGGCCATTAAGTATTCTCCTCTATATACTCATTTCAAATAAGGTCATTTAAATGATATTAAGCACACACGTTCTGATCTGAACAAACATGTGTTTAATAAACCAAAATTCCATCAGAACAAGGATGCTCTTAAGGGAAAGAAATTCAGAAAGAATTTCAAACCTACTAACCCCAGAAGACCCAAGAAAATATGGGTACCTAAGGACAAAATGATTTTTGTTGCAGACATCCTTAGCAGCAAAGTTGAAACACCAATCATGGTACCTGGACTCTGGCTGCTCGCGTCACATGACGGGAAGAAGGTCTATGTTCCAAAGCCTGGAACTTAGATCTGGAGGTGACGTGAAGTTTGGAGGGAACCAGAAGGGCAAAATAATAGGCTCTGGAACTACTGGTAATGGTAACCTCCCTTCCATTTCTAATGTCTTACTTGTTGAAGGATTAACACATAATCTATTGTCCATAAGTCAACTAAGTGACAATAGTTATGACATAATCTTCAATCAAAAATGTTGTAAAGCTGCCAGTCAAAAGATGGCTCAATCCTATTTAATGGAAAAAGGAAGAACAACATTTACAAAATCAATCTTTCAGAACTTAAAGTTCAGAATGTAAAATGCCTTCTGTCTGTTAATGATGAGCAATGGGCCTGGCACAGAAGATTGGGTCATATTAGTATGAGACGTATATCTCAGATTAATAAGCTCAATCTGGTCAAAGGACTTCCTCATTTGAAGTTCAACTCAGATGCTTTTTGTGAAGCATGTCAGAAAGGAAAATTTTCAAAATCTTCTTTCAAAACAAAAAATGTTGTTTCAACCTCTAGACCATTAGAGCTGCTTCATATTGATCTATTTGGACCAGTGAAAACTGCATCCATCAGAGGCAAGAAGTATGGATTAGTCATTGTTGATGACTACAGTAGATGGACATGGGTAAAATTCCTGAAACACAAGGATGAGTCTCATTCTGAATTCATTGACTTCTGCAAACAAGTCCAAAACGAAAAAGAATTTAAAATTGTTAAAGTCAAAAGTGATCATGGTGGAGAATTTGAAAATAAATACTTTGAATTTTTTTTTAAAGAAAATGGCATTGCACATGATTTTTCTTGTCCTAGAACTCCTCAACATAATGGAGTTGTAGAAAGGAAAAATAGAACATTGCAAGAAATGGCCAGAACCATGATCAACGAGACTAACATGGCAAAACATTTTTGGGCAGAAGCAGTGAATACAACTTGTTATATTCAGAACAGAGTGTCTGTAAGACCTCTTTTGGAGAAGACTCGCTATGAATTGTGGAGGAATAGAAATCCCAACATTTATTATTTACATCCTTTTGGATGTGTATGTTTTATGTTGAACACTAAGGAAAATTTGAACAAGTTTGATTCTAAAGCTCAGAAGTGTTTCATGCTTGGATATTCTGAACGCTCTAAAGGCTACAGAGTATACAATACTGAGACACAAATTGTAGAGGAATCAATTCATGTTAGATTTGATGATAAGCTTCGCAACCAAAAGCCAAAGCAGCTTGAAATTTCTGCAGATAGAGAAGTCCTTCTCACAGACTCTGAAGAATCAGAGGCAGACAAAGCTCAAGCAAAAGCACCAGAAGCAACGTCAGATGCTACTCCCTTGATTGCTCAGATGGATAGCTTGACAATTTCTAAAGAACCAAATGTTAAAGGATCATCCAGAATCAAAGCCTTTCATCCAGAGGAAATGATAATTGGAAAGAAGGATGACCCTATCAGAACAAGGTCATTTCTCAGATCTTCTGGAACGTCACTGTTTGGTTTGGTGTCTATCATTGAACCTACTTCTATGGATGAGGCTTTGAACGATAATGATCTGATACTTGCTATGCAAGAAGAGCTTAACCAATTCACCAGAAATGACGTCTGGGATCTGGTTCCAAGACCAAATGGTTTCAACATCATTGGAACTAAATGGGTCTTCAGAAACAAGCTGAATGAGCAAGGAGAAGTTATCAAAAACAAGGCTAGGCTGGTTGCTCAAGGATACAGTCAGCAAGAAGGTATAGATTACATAAAGACTTATGCTCCTGTGGCAAGGTTAGAATCTATTCGCTTGCTTATTTCTTTTGCTGTACAGAATAACATCACTCTGTATCAGATGGATGTTAAAAGTGCTTCCTTAAATGGTTTTATAGAAAAGGAAGTGTATGTTCATCAACCTCCAGGTTTTGAAAATGAAAAATTTCCAGAACATGTTTTCAAACTTAAGAAATCACTCTATGGCTTAAAACAAGCTCTCAGAGCTTGGTATAAGAGGCTGAATAATTTCCTTCTGGAAAATAATTTTGTCAGAGGAAAAGTTGACACTACTCTCTTCCATAAATCAATTAAGAAAGACATTTTAGTCTGTCAGATTTATGTTAATGATATTATATTTGGAACTACCAATATTACACTTGGAAAGGAGTTTGCTCAATCCATGCAGGAAGAATTCAAGATGAGCATGATGGGAGAACTCAGATTCTTTCTGGGAATTCAAGTGAATCATACTTCAGAAGGAACCTACATACATCAGACAAAGTATGTAAAGGAACTTCTGAAGAAATTCAACATGTCAGAAAGCAAGGTAGCAAAGACTCCAATGCATCCTACAAGCACACTAGGTAAAGAAGAGGTAAGTAAAAAGGTAGATTAGAAGCTCTACAGAGGTATGATTGGTTCTCTTCTGTACTTGACTGCTTCTAGGCCTAATATTCTCTTTAGTGTCTGTCTTTGTGCTAGATTCCAATCAGATCCTAGAGAATCTCACTTAACAGTTGTTAAGAGGATTCCGAGGTATTTGAAAGGTACTACTAACGTGGGTTTGTGTTACAGAAGATCTGATGAATACAGATTAGTTGGATTCTGTGATGCTGATTATGCTGAGACAGAGTAGAGCGTAAGAGTACTTCTGGAAGATGTCAGTTTTTGGGAAGTCATATGATCTCTTGGTTTAGCAAGAAGCAACCCACAATAGTGCTTTCAACAACAGGAGCAGAATACATTGTTGCTGCTGGTTGTAACACACAGATGCTCTGGATGAAGAGTCAACTAGAATACTATCAGATTCATGAGAGTAACATTTCTATTTTCTGCGATAATACTTCTGCTATTTGCCTTTCTAAGAATCCTATTTTACATTATAAGGCAAAGCACATAGAAATTAAGCATCATTTCATCAGAGACTATGTTCAGAAGGGAATTATTAGTTTAAACTTTGTTGATACAGACCATCAATGGGATGATATCTTCACAAAACCCCTTGTTGAAGATAGGTTTAAGTTTATTCTGAAGAATATTAGTATGAATTTTTGTCCAGAATAAAACTATTACTCAGAACAAAATTTATTCTGATGAAATATGAATAATGTCTATGTTCTAAAGTCATTCTTCTGATTATTTCTTTCAGTACATTATTTATTTTGTGAAACTCTGATCTAATAAGTCTCAGAAGATCTGAGCGTTGGTTAACGTTTCTTATTCTTAAGAGATTCAGAGGCACATTCACATCAAACATGTGTCACTTGATATCTGAAAAAGGTGGAGTGTACTCAATGAGACACTATTTTAAGGTACTGCTTGTATTCTCAATTTCTCGTTTTCCTCCCCACGCTTGTCAGAATCATTAATTGCTTTTAATTATTATTCTTTTTGATGTGACCTTTTGTTTTCCTTTTAATTTATTAAATGATGAACGTGTGTAAGTGTGCCCTAATTGTTTCCCTATAAATTCCACAACACAACACCATTTCACACTTTACACACACTCTCTCTCTCTCTCACGTTTATGCATTTTTGCTTACTCCACTGTTTCTTCATCTCCTCCAAACCCAAAACCCAAAGAAGCTTTCGTTATCTCAAGTCTTCAATAATGGCAACTTCTTCATCAAACTCTCAACAGTTTGAATCAACAATGGTCGCCGTTTATTCTTCTACAATGGGTCCTACTCCATTCACTGCACCTGAAAGAACTCTCCTTACTCCCGTTGATCAACTGGAAGTTCTTTGTGAGTTTTTGATTGACTTTGAAAGTATTTCTCAAAATGGTTTTGATTTACGTCCAACTGTGTCAGCACAAGGATGGACAAAATACTTTGACAGACTGGTTGGTCCAGTTTACCCATGCTTGGTCAAAGAATTCTGGATTCATGCAAGAGTTTTCCCCAAATTCATCATGTCTTTAGTTCTGGGCAAGGAAATCATCATCACTAAGGATCTGATTCGCAAGTTGATAGGTTATCAAGAATCAGATGGTGTTACTCATCTGCCAGCTAATCGTGTGGATATGGATGAGGTTTACACTGAGGTGTTTACTTCTGGAGAAGCCTCCAGCAAGATAAAAGATTTGAAAGTTCAGTACAAGATCTGGGCTAAGATCTTAGGTTGCACCTATCACAGAAAATCAACAAATTCACCTGACTACATCAACTCTGATCAGATGTACTTCATGTATTGTCTGGGAAAAGGTATTAAGGTGGACCTGCCTTACTTGCTCTTCACCCATCTATGGACTCATGTAAAGCAATCTAGAGAAGAAATCCGAATTAAGCACCAGAAGATGAGAAACTGGATCCCTACGGGACGACTCATCTCAGATATTCTGACTGAGAATGGCTTGGTTGGTCATCTGACAGAAGCAGGCATGACAGAAGAAGTAGCTTCAGTAGTTGGAAAACCTCTGAATGGCAAGAGTTTGCAGAGGATGAGAATTGTAGAAGAACTTACTTCTGCACTTGAGTAGATAAACTTTGAAGAAGTCAGCAAGAGAAGGATTCCAGTAGATGATTTCCCTCTCTTCCACGCTAATGAACCTAAGGAGATTATTCTGGCTTACATAGAAGAATGTTTAGCAGATGGAACTCCTATTCCAGAACATCTGATTCAGAGAGCAGGCGAACCTAAACCAGATTTCTATGGGGAGAGACAGAGGAAGAAAAGGAAAGTCTCAGAAGAAGGATCTTCTAAGCCAAAGAGAAAAGCTTCTGGCGAGGCAGCTTCTGCAAAGCCAAAGCGTGTCAAGAAACAAAAAGGTAACCCTCCTTCTGCTAGTTTAGATTCTATTTTAGAAACAGTCAAAGAAGTACTAGCATCTGAACCCCCTCCTTATGAACCTATTCCTTCACCTTCTCCTCCTCATGACTCTGAACCCTATCCTTCTGAACCAGAAAGATCTCAACCTATCCCTTCTACACCTAAACCAAAACAAACTTCTGAACCTCAACCACAACCTTCTAAACCACAATCTTCTGTATCATTCACACCCTTTTTCAACATACATCAGAAATCTACCCCTGATAAAACCCCAACTTCTGCTCCACATACATCTGAACCACACCCATCCGAAAACCAAACTTCTGAAATTCCCCCACCTTAAACACAAACTTCTGAACAACAAACAAAAACCACTCCATCTGATCTTGAACCAATGGTTCTTGATCTTCAACTCTTATGACTGTCTATCCAGTTCCCTCTAGATCATCTGAATCCTCTGAATCTTTTGATTCTTCAGATTCATCTAATTCCACAGATTCTAATAGATCTGATTTCATTTCTTCTATTCTTAAAACTTTTTTTTCCATCCTGTTGCACCCCAAAATTTGCCCAATCTTTTCTAACCTAGGTTTATGTTTCAATTGCATAATCATTTGCATTGTCATCATGTACATAGTGTATTCATCTGCATTGCATAGCATAAGCAGGCTATCTTAATCAGGGGATCAAGTGCTATTCTTATCTCAAGAGGCATATTTAAGGGTTTCATTCATATTCAAGACTACTCAGGTCATCAGAGGAGAATTTGAGCTTTGAAGAGCTGCCAGGTTGATCAGTGAATTCTCTCCTATCTTGAGGCTAGTGGGGGATCATCAGAGGAAGTGTGAGCTATAAGCCAAGAGCATGAGGTGTGTATGGATGTTATGAATATCCTAGATGATCATTTTTGAGGAGAACCAAGTCATTGGAATGATTGCAAGAGCCTCAGTTGAAGTCAGTCAACTAGGGTTTGTCTGGGTCAACACTAGGTCAATCCTAGGTCAAAGACTTGTTTTGAAAGGCATCAAGGATCATTTGAAGAATGTGGGATTCATTATTTGCTATATAGATATGGATATGGTGTTGTGCTAAAGAAAAATCAGAAGGAATCAAGGAGAGATGGAGTTACCAAATTAGGGTTTTAGTGTAAAATCCTCTGATTTAGGTCAAACTTCGAAGCAGTGTAACTCAAGATGCAAGCTTCATATGAATTTCTGGTCCACATTAAACTTGTAGAGTATCTTCATAGCTGTAATTTGAGTGGTGGAAGTCATTAAGATGATTTATAGAACTCAAGTTATAGCTCTTGCAAGTTACAGGTCATCTGAGGGCACTGAAATTTGACTGTGAAAGTTGTCTGTCTTCCAAGCAACTTTTGACCTTCAAGGAAGCTTCAAATGAAAAACTTCACAACACCAAAGTTGCTCAAAATGTCATTTTAAGTCTATAAAAGAGGTCATGGAAGTTTGGAAATGCATAGAACAAGACTTGACCAAAGTTGGTGAAAAATGACCTAAAAAAAGGCATATAAGTTGAAAAAGTTGAAATGAAAAATTGGTTTGAGAGATCTACAAATCCAAAATGGGTCATCCAATATACCAAATTGATTCCAAACATCATTCTAAAGACATTGGTTCAGCCACTTTTTTGAGTTAGGGCTTAAAAATTGGACTTGCTTTGTAATGTTGTTGCTTGCATATTAAGGCACCCTTGCAAAAGTCAACATAATGAAAGGAAAGGCTTGTTTTTTCACACATACACTCTCAATATCTCATGAAAGGAGATTTTAACACAAATATGAAAGGGATGCAAGCATGATATGAGATGTTTCAAAGTGTCATTACATGAGAACTTCCATGAATTTCCACCACACTCTAGAATCATCCTAGAGGCATCCAGAAACTTCTAGATCTGTCCATCATCATCTATATAATGAGTGTTGATCATTGGTGCAAGGGGTTGGTGAAAAGAGAGAGAGAAGAGAGATAATTCCATTGTTGCTTCCATTGTAAGAAAGTGTGAAAATCTCCAATCTACACCAATTTTGTTCATTCTTTTTCTTCATCCACAATATATTGAATCTAGTGAGTGCATACAAGCAAGCTCAGAGGCACATCCATGGAAGATTGAAGCTCTAGGGTTTGAAATTGCAAGATTCATAACAGGCCCGAATCTCCTTCTACAAGCACTCATCACCACCATTGTTGCAAACAGAAAGCTCTTCATCAAGCAAGGATCACTCTCAAAGGATTACAAGCATTAGATTGGACTGTAACCACCTCTGCCATAGCTACCTAGCAGGTTGGTGATTTCATTTTTATCTCCCTAATTAGGTGTTGTTAGGTTAGATTATTAGTGTAAGATTGTTAGGTTTAGGTAGATGAACATGTGCACCATCTGTTATGGCCATTAGTGAAGGTTAGGATTAGGGCAGTTCAACTTTCTTGATCTATAACTCCTAGGTTAGGGCACTATGATCTTAGTTCTTATGTTTAGCATGATCACCATAACCCATAGATCACTCTAGGGTAGTTTCAGCAAGAACCATAACCATGCATATCAGGTGCAGTTTGGTACACCATGAGGTTCCAGCTATCGGGTTGAATCATGGAGTGAGTTTTAGAAAAATCCAAGTATAGGATCTTGTAGAGGGCTTTGAGTAGGCCATTTTTGGTTTTGGGATCGAAGGATTTGGTTGAGTGAGGAGAGAGATCGAAGCTGTGGAAGGTCGTGCATGGGTGAGGAATTCTGAAAACCCTAGATTCTTGTTGGGGACGATGACCCAGGGACGTTGGATTGTTTTAAAATTTTGACTCATTAGACTCATCGGATGGCTGAGATTCAATTTATGAAACGGAGGGAAAGTCCATAGTGAAACGATGCGTTTCACTAAAAACCTCAGCATTGGCCTGGATCCAGCAATGCTAATCCCACCCCCATATGGAAGCCCAATGGAATTTGAACTGAGAACCGTTGCTATTTGCACCGTGGATCTAATCTTTTTCTCTTTTATTTTTTATTCAATTTCTGAAGCGTACTGGGCCTTGCATAATTGTTATCTGCCCCCCCTACTTCCCAGGCCCATCAGCAAATGAACTGGGCGCGTCTGCTTGTGACACCCCCCTCCCCATTTTATTTCATTTTTGATTTTTATTTTCTTTTAATTTCCTTTGATCTTAGAAAATTCATAAAAAATTGAAAAAAGTTTAGTTTTAATTGGTTCTTTTTGTGGTAGGTTCATAATTCTGTTAAGAAAAATAATAAATAATAAAAATGGCATTTTATTTGGTTTTAATAGTTTTTGTGTATTTTTCTTGTAAATAGCTTTTTAATGAGTTTAGTTTAGTGCATAATTTTGTTGATTTTAGTTCTAATAGTTCCCTTTAAATTTAGGGTCCATTCTTTTTAGGGTGATTAACTTAGGACTTTGGCCTCCTCATAGGATTTAATTCATAATTTTAGGATTAAAGTTTTAGATGATTTGATTAGGTGAGATTAGAGTGGTTAAAATTAGGGTTTTGAATGAGCATAGGTGAGATAGATTAATTCTTTTAGGAATTTTGATTTGATTTTGGGGTATGGGACTATAGGGGTTATGGGTAGGTAATAGATCCCTTAGAAAATATTAGGATTCCCCTACTGCTATTAGTATATTGCTCGTATTTGATTGACTGTGTGGTGTGCCCTCTTTAGGGTTATTATTTGTCTGTGTGGGGTATTGGGTTTGTTTGGGACTTGGGGTTTGAGTTGAAGACTGAGATGATGAAGCCCATTTGAAGATCAGAGAATGAAGACTAACTTCCAGAGGTGATGAGGAGTATCTCTTGCTGGCAGCTGTTGAAGCTTGTAGGATCTAGGAGTTAGGCAGAGCTCTAGAGTAGAAAACTTGATTCTCAAACATGGAAGGTCTTGATTGCCTCCATCCTTCTCTATGATGCAGAGTCTCTCTAAGACATTCACCCCCTTCCTTTGGAAGGCTTGGTGATAGTGTCTAAGAGATAGAACTCTTGAGAGAAATATTATATGTGTTGTTAGCAGTCTGTTTGCCACCCTTGGTGGTCAACTAATTGCTTAACACCCAGTTCATTCTTGTGATTGGTTCCTCAGCTGAAAGGTTAGGACTTGAAGAAAAGCCATTGGGAGATTGAAGATCAAAGACTGATGTCTGCTTGAAGCCTGAAGATGGTTGCTGATGCTGATGAAGATTGCTTTGCTGTTTAGTTTAGCTGTTTTATTTCTTGATGTATTGTGTGAATTTCCCGGACTGTATTGTTTGTTGTTTACCTTGCTGGGTTGAAAGTGAATCCTGTTCACTTTTGCCTATTGTTTTCTAGGTTCGAGGTTGAGTGGGACTCCCTTGCCTCGCTTGTTTTGTTGCATCCATGCATTTTACTGCTTTATTGTATATATCTGCTGTTTCTGTTTCCGTCTATTCCCTTAGGATCTCTGTTTCTCTCTGCGCAAGAGAGGAGCATGATAGACATTAGGTCTTAACCCATGCATGATAACATTAGGGTAGATTTTATTCCCTTTTCAACCTTAGGATTTGTAGAGTGTCGTCTCTTCTTTCTTCAAAACAACAGAAAAACATTAATAAAGGATAAAACAGAGATCAATTCATTTCTTCCGTCAAAAGATTTGAACAAACATCAACCTTTTTGCAATAAGAAAACCCTTGTTTAAGGTGAGATTTTTCATAAAAGACGCTTGAACAGCTTGTGTCGTGCGTAGCCCGAACTACGTTTGCTCTGATCTTTCATGCTGTATGAAAGTACGTAGGCATAAGATGCGATATCCTAGCGAGCAACCTTCACCCATCCTTCCCCCGTAGTTAGGCGAACTACGTTGACTCTGATTTCTTGTTCCAGACGGGAATACGTAGGCATAAAGTGCGATGCTTTGCCGAGTCATGTTTTCTTTTCTTTTCATACCCCATCCTTTAGTTTAGATAGAAGTGTAATCCGTACAAACCAAGCAAGCGTGGATCCCATCGAGTACGATGGACGTGAGGGGTGCTAATACCTTCCCTTTGCGTAACCGACTCCCGAATCCAGGTTTTGGTTGCGATGACCATACCTTTTCCCGTTTTCGCGAGGTTTTCTTCGAGCGTTTCCTTTCCCTCCTTTGGGATAAATAACGCACGGTGGCGACTCTTCTGTTCAGCCAGCGCCGATTTTCGCAGTAGCGACAGCTGGCGACTCTGCTGGGGATCCAACGTCCCCTGGCTGCTAAGGACTGCGATAGTTCCTTATGCATTTGGGATCCAACGTCCCTTAAGAGAGTCAATCCTAGCGCTTGTTTTCCCGTCGAGGACTTTGTATGGATTTACATTTCTGTATTTACCTTTCAGCATTATATTATTGTTATTATTGTTGTGTTGTGGGTTTGATGGGGGTTCTATGATTGAGAGATAAGCCGGACCTGGGCTTGAGTGCACCTAGACTTAGAGTAGAGATTAGTGGGCGCGCACGTGCTTTGCATGTCCTAGTGTCCCGCGAAATCTACACTCAGACGAGGTTCTTCTAGTTGGCCTCCTGTCCTGCCCTTTGGGTGGCTCGGGTTGCTGGTTAGTTGGATTGTCGACTCTGGGGACCGATCATTTGGAAGTTGGCTAAGTGAGGCCTCTTCAGGATTTGATGATGCCACTCCTTCTGGGAATCGTATCATCAACCCTGAAAGTCTGTGACGCCGACGACCGCATAGGATGCCATACCTTTGTCAGTTACTAGGACATCCACTTGTGAGAGGGTTTGGGGTTATGCAGGTAACTAGACCTTCAGATACCGGTTATTTCTTGATCAGAGATCCCGAGTATTTATGGACAGTGAAGAGGTTTATCAGAGACCAGTCAGGGTTATGGTTTGAGGTCTATCAGAGACCAGTTGGAGTTATGTTATGAGGTCTATCAGAGACCAGTGGTGGAGCTTTGTATTGGGTCTATCTGAGACCAGGGTTTGAGGAATTTTGGAGGGTCTATCTGAGACTTTTGATATGGTTCAGGCTTCTCAACTATGGCACTTGGTCCCTGTTGCATGTTGCTTGCATTGCATTGTTTGCATAATCATTATCATTGCATCCCATTAACGTGTGTCTGTGCTGTAGGTGCATTTGCATATCCCCCGGTTCTAGTGTCTGGACTTCTGAGTATTGATCATGGCTGGTTTGAGGATGACAGTTGCCTACAAGCTACCTATTCCTGATATTGCTCCCCTCCTGGGTCTGATTTCTCTTGCAGATGAGGATGTCCGTAGAAGCTTCAGACAGAGTTACGGACGGCTGTTGGGTTTGGTTCGCAAATCAACTGATGATGAATTGAATGGGCTGTACACCTTGATGCAGTTCTATGACCCGGCTTTGAGGTGTTTCACATTTGCTGACTTCATTTTGGGGCCTACCATGGAGGAGTATATGGAGTTTACTGAGCTGTCGGTGCAGAATGTAGTTCCTTTTATTCACTCTGCCGCTGAGCCCAAGTTGGAGGATTTAGCTAAGGCCTTGCACATGAATGCTTCTGAGTTGTTGATGACTTCTTGGCGAGGGGTTCCAGGTTTCTCTCTCCAGTTTCTGGTTGGTAAGGCTCAAGAGTACGCCAAGAATGGGTGTTGGGTGGTCTTTAACGCTATTTTGGCTCTATGCATTTATGGGATAGTGTTGTTTCCCAATTTCCCGAACTTCGTGGACATGGATGCATTTCATCTGTTTGCTGCTGGCAACCCGGTACCTACATTGATCGGGGACTTTTACCATTCAATGCACTACATAAATGAGAATAGGAGAGGTAAGAACGTCTCTTGTTGCGTGCCTTTGCTGTACATGTGGTTTAAGAGCCATCTTCCCTTGAAGGGACCCTTTGTGGATAGTGCAACTATAGCTGACTGGCCAAAGCGTATGATGAGGTTGTCTTCTGAAGACATTGAGTGGTTTGACCGAGACTTGTTGGGGTTCGAGCTTATTTTCAGTTGTTCTGGGTATCCTAATGTTCCTTTGATAGGGAGAAAAGGGTGCATCAACTACAACCCATCTTTGTTTGTCCGCCAGTTTGGATACGCACTGAAGAACCCGCCTCAGGAGGAAGAAGTACAGGAATCTCTGTACTTCACCGGTGATTTGAGTGGAGAGTTACTAGCCAAGCTTCGGCAGGCCTGGACGCGTATTAACAGAAAGGGGAAACCACTGTTGGGGAAGAATGATTGTCAGGCATATGCACCTTACAAAGGTTGGATCCAGGAGAGAGCCAGACAGATACTGATGCCATTTCCAGCTGCACCAGTCCCTGTTCATATTCCGGTAGAGGAGCCAACCACTATCACTAGGGAGGTCTACGAGCGAGTTGTGAAGGAAAAGGAAGCCTTGATGAAGATTAATGAAGAGCTGGAAAAGGAGCTAGCTCAGATGAGGAGTGAGAAGAATAAGGTTATACGTTCTTTCCAACAGCAGATCGAACTAGTAAACAGGCTAGGTGCTGAGTTGACTGAGGAGAAAAAGAAGCACGAACGTCTGGGTCAAGAGTTCAGAAGCTCCCATGACATGTTGGAGTCCAAAAAGAAAGCACTCGACGCCGCTCACCGAGAAATCTCTTCTTGTAATAAGACATGGAACGCTACGCTCACCAACAATAAAAAGAGGGAAGATAAATTGAAGCAGCAAATTTCTGACCTCGAAGAGCAGTTGAAGGCTAGCATTGAGAAGCATGAAGAGGAGGTAATGACCAGATATAGTCTCCAGAAAGCATTGAACAAGGCCATCGAAGGCAGAAACGAAGCTGTGTCTCAGAAGCGGAAGCTAGAGGATCGCTTCGGAGAAGGGGCATGGGAGGAAACCGCTGGTGACGTGCGACGTGTTCTCAAGAGAAGAAACCAACTTGTCGAGGGTCTGCTTACCCGACCAAGTCATCTGGAGACCAAGAAGTTAATAGAAGAGTACAGGGCTCACGGGAGTACTTGATCATTTCATGTATTTGTATGCTTTATTTGCATTGGTGCTGACCATCACCAGGATTGTTGGTTGAGGTCATGCCTTCTTATTGTACTCAGTGATATTGTATTTTTGGATTTCTCTGCAATATACGAGGTTTTCTTTGATTCGGCTCCAATCCCTGTCTTGCTAGCACTGTCACTGCACTGGCACATTCACACTAGAATCGGGGAATGATAATCCCTAAAAGCACAGACACATTGCATTTGGCATACATACTCATATTTGCATTGCACGTTTGTAATCCGTGTATCTTATCTCCTGCATCAATTTTCAGGTATTTTCAGGATTGCAGAAAAGCGGGTCCACCGTTACTCTACAAGGATCAACCAGAAGAAGATCATGGACAACGTGCAGAGTGAAATGCAAGAGATGCGTGACAGGATGGCCCTGCTCATGCAAACCATGGAGACTATCGCCAAAGGACAAGAGCAGCTGCAGAATCTGGTTCAACTGATAGTCGCACGGGCTGAGAACAACGGGACACCGCATGGTGAAAACATTGTTGCTTCTCCCCGAGTTGAGAATCGTCAAAGTGCTGATGCTATTCCCATGACCGGCTTGAATGCTGGAGAAACTGGTCCTGTAGGTGGAGGTGGGAATGTCGGTAATGTGAATGCCAATGCAGATACTGCTGGGGTATTTGTCGGTAATGTCAACCAGGGTTTCAATGGGGGCATAGAGAATGTCGGAATGAATGGTATCAATGGTAACCAGGGCTTCAATGGTGTGAATATGGGGTATGGCAGCATGGCTGGCGCCAAGGCTGGGTTTGGTGGCTATGGTAATCTTGGATATGGAATTGGCGCATACAACACTCAAGAGATGGGTAATCTGAGGTATGACCCCAGGTACGTCCAAACAGGTCCGGGCCGCGATGCAGATTATGTTGGATACGATGCAGTACCTCGCTGGGAGGATCGTCAAGAGGATGTGTTCTCTGGGCAGAACGAGGGTTATGAAAGAGTCAGGGATGACAACCATCGGATGAGATTGCTAGAAGAGAAAGTGAACGGATTGGCCAGCCAGAATGCTCTTGGGCTGGATATGTCAAATATGGGATTAGTCCCAGGGCTGAGGGTCCCGCTGAAATTCAAAGCGCCGTCATTTGATAAGTACAAAGGGGATACATGCCCTAGGGTGCATGTGCGCGCATTTTACAGGCGCATGTCGGCGTATTCTGAGGATGAAAAGATGCTAATGCACTTCTTCCAGGATAGCCTGTCTGGGCCATCGCTGGAGTGGTACATGAGCTTGGAGCCTACTCAGATCAGGAGTTGGAAAGAGCTGGCAGAAGCTTTTGTTCGACATTATCAATATAATAGTGATCTCGCCCCTAACCGAGTCCAGTTGCAAAGCATGTCTCAAAAGTCTAGCGAGAGCTTTAAGGAATACGCCCAGAGATGGCGAGATCTGGCTGCTAGGGTGCACCCTCCAATGGTGGAGCGCGAAATGATGGATATGTTCATAGGAACTTTCTCTGGAATGTATTATGATCGGTTGCTCAATTTTTCGATGAGTACTTTCTCTGAATTGATCTTGATGGGGGAGCGCATTGAAAACGGGGTGAAGATTGGTAAAATTCAAGCGGGCGAGTCCAGTTCCGCAGGAGGTAATAAGAAGACGTTTGGTGGTAAAAGGCAGGGTGATACCAACGCTGTATACAATGCTCGACGAAAGAATAAAGGTCAGAAGTGGCTTATCAAGCAGAGCAGAGTCCTCCTCAGCGAAGGTCGAGGCGGACGTGATTAACTCCCCAGAGAGTTCTTGTGCAGTGCAAATCAGAATGTGTAGTTCAATCCCCAGCTCAGTGATAGCAGGAGAGGTTCCCCACAGAGTGTGATCAGGTGGTTGAAGCTGCTGAAAGGAGTTTTCCCGAGTAGGATTGTCCTTTCTTTCCTCAGCAAGTCGCTCTTCCTCGTCAGAAGGATCGTCCTCAGCAGATTTTGGAGTTTTTGAGCTACTTTCCCAGCAGGATGGTTATCCCCAGCGGAGTTAGTTCATCTTCCCAACATTTATTTTGTTGGAAGCGTATCGGTAGTGTTCCGGTCATCCCCAGCGGATCCAGTGTGTCTTCAGCATTTATTTTGCTGAAGTAGCTTTTTGCATAAGCATGCATCATGAGCATTTGCATTTTACGCAAGTACGTAGCATTTCCATGTTGTGTGGAAGCATTATGTCATTATCAAACGCGCATTTTGAAACATAAGCCAGGTGGTTACCTCTTTAGTTTCAGATATGTTTGTTCCATGCCGATAAGAGAAATCGTGGTTTCAGGAAGACGTGGGTTTTGTGGCCCAAGTACGCAGTGATCGCACTTGTACCATCTACGGGGTTCATATTGTAAGGCACGCAGTGATCGTGTTGATTTTGAGATGTTGATTTGTTGCCCAAATACGCAGCGATTGTATTCGTACCACCTATGGGGTTCATGTTATACGACACGCAGTGATCGTGTTGATCTTGGTATGTTTATCTGTGGTCAAATGGCGCAGTGATCATATTCGTCCCGATCTAAGGAGATTGCTTTGTAGGGCACGCAGTGATCGTGTGGGTATCATCTCGGGGTTTTATTGAGCAGGACGTGCAGTGATCGTGCTCACTCTATTGGTTGGGCAGGACACGCAGGGATCGTGTTCATCCGGTTTTTGTTGGTCGGTGTACGCAGTGATCGTATTCGTCCGTTATGCGGTTTGGTTATGGGGTGAGGCACGCAGTGAACGTGTTCATCTGGTTGTTGGTGGCCGAAGTACGCAGTGATCGTATTCGTCCCATTGTTTGAAGTTGTGTCACAGCATGCAGTGATCGTGTTTTCCTCCAGTCAAGAGGGTCGTGACATGAAGCGCGCAGTGATCGCGTTTACCCTATGTGTGATTGGAATATGCAGTGATCGTATTCGTCCAATTATGTGGGTTAGTTGAGACACACAGCACGCAGTGATCA
Source organism: Lathyrus sativus (assembly GCA_963859935.3). Taxonomy (NCBI): domain Eukaryota; kingdom Viridiplantae; phylum Streptophyta; class Magnoliopsida; order Fabales; family Fabaceae; genus Lathyrus; species Lathyrus sativus. The sequence continues at coordinate 261,641,651 of OZ012738.1, forward strand.
TGTTTTCTCCAGTCAAGAGGATCGTGGCTCAGAACGCGCAGTGGTCGTGTTCAAGATACGCAGTGATCGTATTCGTATGGCACGTAGTGATCGTGTTGATAGTACCATGGGAACTTGTGACGCGGAGTACGCAGTGATCGTGGCTATCGTATCAGTTGGTTTTGTTGGTCGGCATACGCAGTAATCGTATTCGTCCTATTACATGTGTTGGTTTTGTGACACACGCAGTGATCGTGTTGATACCGTTTTGAGGATTTGTTGGTCGAGATGCGCAGTGATCGTATTTGTCCTATTGCAACACACGCGGTGATCGTGTTTATCATATTGGTGGTTGAAGTACACAGTGATCGTGTTTACCTCATCCAGTTGGATTTATGGTCGATGTGATGCAACACGCAGTGATCGTGTTTGTCCCGTTAATTGGTTTTGTTTGTGAAACACGCAGTGACCGTGTTTGTCGTGTTTTATGGATTTGTGGTGCAATACACGCAGTGATCGTGTTCGTCATGTCATATTCCCCTAGCAGAGTTGCTTGGTCAAGCAATTCTCTTTCTCCCCAGCCGAGTCCTTTCTCAGAGTGCTGTGGAAATGGCATGTTGCAGATTTTGGGTGGTTATCCGCAGTTACCCCAGTAGAGACGTAGTCCCCGACAGGGTATTATTCGACAAGTCGCTTGGTTAAGTTACTTGTATTCCCCCAGCTGGGTCTTTCTCAGGATGATGTGGTATCAGTATTAGAAGGTGGTAATACAGATTTTCGGGTGGTTACCCGCAATTCCCCCAACAGAGTTATGTTCTCCAGCAGGGTGTCACTTCAATGAGTTGCTTGGTTAAGACCCTCATAGTCCCCAGCAGGGAGCTTGCTACAGGATTTGTTTGGTTAGATTCCTCGTATTTTCTCAACAAGGTTATTCTCATCAGGGTATTTGGTTAAGTTCCCAATTTCCCCAGCAGGTGTTTGACGGCAGTCGTCAGAGTTGTCCCCTCAGAGTTACTTAGTTAAGTTTCTCATTTCCCCGCGGAGTCGTTTGTTCATGTCTTCGAACATTGTCTCGTTTGGTTAAGCGTTTGCTCATTTCTTCGAGATACGAAAGGTTGATCAGTGAAATCAACATGACAAGTGAAGTCAGTATTCTCCCGCTGGTTAGCGTGTGCTTGGTTGATAAGTGATATCAACAGAGGTTGATAAGTGAGATCAACAGAGGTTGATAAGTGAGATCAACAGAGGTTGATAAGTGATATCAACAATTTCTCATTGTTTGGTATATGCTCATTTCTTCGGAACGGAGTGGTCTGCGGACAATATCAGATTATTTTACAGAACAGATTGACAGACGGATGGCTAGTTGTTGCTGTGATAACATAAGGCATTTCTCTGAAGGGTTTTCCCCAAGCAGTAGTCGTATTAGCAATTTATTTTTGCGGTTGGCAAATTTACGGGTTCTTTCATATTCAACTGTCTCGAACCTCGAATGCCTGAAGGCTGCACGCTCTTCATCCAGTCGGGTCCAAGTCGCTTGAATAGGGGAAGCTGTTGCACCCCAAAATTTGCCCAATCTTTTCTAACCTAGGTTTATGTTTCAATTGCATAATCATTTGCATTGTCATCATGTACATAGTGTATTCATCTGTATTGCATAGCATAAGAAGGCTATCTTAATCAGGGGATCAAGTGATATTCTTATATCAAGAGGCATATTCAAGAGTTTCATTCATATTCAAGACTACTCAGGTCATCAGAGGAGAATTTGAGCTTTGAAGAGCTGCCAGGTTGATCAGTGAATTCTCTCCTATCTTGAGGCTAGTGGGGGATCATCAGAGGAAGTGTGAGCTATGAGCCAAGAGCATGAGGTGTGTATGGATGTTATGAAGAGCCTAGATGATCATTTTTGAGGAGAACCAAGTCATTGGAATGATTGCAAGAGCCTCAGTTGAAGTCAGTCAACTAGGGTTTGTCTGGGTCAACACTAGGTCAATCCTAGGTCAAAGAATTGTTTTGAAAGGCATCAAGGATCATTTGAAGAATGTGGGATTCATTATTTGCTATATAGATATGGATATGGTGTTGTGCTAAAGAAAAATCAGAAGGAATCAAGGAGAGATGGAGTTACCAAATTAGGGTTTCAGTGTAAAATCCTCTGATTTAGGTCAAACTTCGAAGCAGTGTAACTCAAGATGCAAGCTTCATATGAATTTCTGGTCCACATGAAACTTGTAGAGTATCTTCATAGCTGTAATTTGAGTGGTGGAAGTCATCAAGATTATTTATAGAACTCAAGTTATAGCTCTTGCAAGTTACAGGTCATCTGAGGGCACTGAAATTTGCCTGTGAAAGTTGTCTGTCTTCCAAGCAACTTTTGACCTTCAAGGAAGCTTCAAATGAAAAACTTCACAACACCAAAGTTGCTCAAAATGTCATTTTAAGTCTATAAAAGAGGTCATGGAAGTTTGGAAATGCATAGAACAAGACTTGACCAAAGTTGGTGAAAAATGACCTAAAAAAAGGCATATAAGTTGAAAAAGTTGAAATGAAAAATTGGTTTGAGAGATCTACAAATCCAAAATGGGTCATCCAATATACCAAATTGATTCCAAACATCATTCTAAAGACATTGGTTCATCCACTTTTTTGAGTTAGGGCTTAAAAATTGGACTTGCTTTGTAATGTTGTTGCTTGCATATTAAGGCACCCTTGCAAAAGTCAACATAATGAAAGGAAAGGCTTGTTTTTTCACACATACACTCTCAATATCTCATGAAAGGAGATTTTAACACAAATATGAAAGGGATGCAAGCATGATATGAGATGTTTCAAAGTGTCATTACATGAGAACTTCCATGAATTTCCACCACACTCTAGAATCATCCTAGAGGCATCCAGAAACTTCTAGATCTGTCCATCATCATCTATATAATGAGTGTTGATCATTGGTGCAAGGGGTTGGTGAAAAGAGAGAGAGATGAGAGAGAATTCCATTGTTGCTTCCATTGTAAGAAAGTGTGAAAATCTCCAATCTACACCAATTTTGTTCATTCTTTTTCTTCATCCACAATATATTGAATCTAGTGAGTGCATACAAGCAAGCTCAGAGGCACATCCATGGAAGATTGAAGCTCTAGGGTTTGAAATTGCAAGATTCATAACAGGCTCGAATCTCCTTCTACAAGCACTCATCACCACCATTGTTGCAAACAGAAAGCTCTTCATCAAGCAAGGATCACTCTCAAAGGATTACAAGCATTGGATTGGACTGTAACCACCTCTGCCATAGCTACCTAGCAGGTTGGTGATTTCATTTTTATCTCCCTAATTAGGTGTTGTTAGGTTAGATTATTAGTGTAAGATTGTTAGGTTTAGGTAGATGAACATGTGCACCATCTGTTATGGCCATTAGTGAAGGTTAGGATTAGGGCAGTTCAACTTTCTTGACTATAACTCCTAGGTTAGGGCACTATGATCTTAGTTCTTATGTTTAGCATGATCACCATAACCCATAGATCACTCTAGGGTAGTTTCAGCAAGAACCATAACCATGCATATCAGGTGCAGTTTGGTACACCATGAGGTTCCAGCTATCGGGTTGAATCATGGAGTGAGTTTTAGAAAAATCCAAGTATAGGATCTTGTAGAGGGCTTTGAGTAGGCCATTTTTGGTTTTGGGATCGAAGGATTTGGTTGAGTGAGGAGAGAGATCGAAGCTGTGGAAGGTCGTGCATGGGTGAGGAATTCTGAAAACCCTAGATTCTTGTTGGGGACGATGACCCAGGGACGTTGGATTGTTTTAAAATTTTGACTCATTAGACTCATCGGATGGCTGAGATTCAGTTTAAGAAACGGAGGGAAAGTCCATAGTGAAACGATGCGTTTCACTAAAAACCTCAGCATGGGCCTGGATCCAGCAATGCTAATCCCACCCCCATATGGAAGCCCAATGGAATTTGAACTGAGAACCGTTGCTATTTGCACCGTGGATCTAATCTTTTTCTCTTTTATTTTTTATTCAATTTCTGAAGCGTACTGGGCCTTGCATAATTGTTATATGCGCCCCCCACTTCCCAGGCCCATCAGCAAATGAACTGGGCACGTCTGCTTGTGACACCCCCTCCCCATTTTATTTCATTTTTTATTTTTATTTTCTTTTAATTTCCTTTGATCTTAGAAAATTCATAAAAAATTGAAAAAAGCTTAGTTTTAATTGGTTCTTTTTGTGGTAGGTTCATAATTCTGTTAAGAAAAATAATAAATAACAAAAATGGCATTTTATTTGGTTTTAATATTTTTTGTGTATTTTTCTTGTAAATAGCTTTTTAATGAGTTTAGTTTAGTGCATAATTTTGTTGATTTTAGTTCTAATAGTTCCCTTTAAATTTAGGGTCCATTCTTTTTAGGGTGATTAACTTAGGACTTTGGCCTCCTCATAGGATTTCATTCATAATTTTAGGATTAAACTTTAGATGATTTGATTAGGTGAGATTAGAGTGGTTAAAATTAGGGTTTTGAATGAGCATAGGTGAGATAGATTAATTCTTTTAGGAATTTTGATTTGATTTTGGGGTATGGGACTATAGGGGTTATGGGTAGGTAATAGATCCCTTAGAAAATATTAGGATTCCCCTACTGCTATTAGTATATTGCTCGTATTTGATTGACTGTGTGGTGTGCCCTCTTTAGGGTTATTATTTGTCTGTGTGGGGTATTGGGTTTGTTTGGGACTTGGGGTTTGAGCTGAAGACTGAGATGATGAAGCCCATTTGAAGATCAGAGAATGAAGACCAACTTCCAGAGGTGATGAGGAGTATCTCTTGCTGGCAGCTGTTGAAGTTTGTAGGATCTAGGAGTTAGGCAGAGCTCTAGAGTAGAAAACTGGATTCTCAAACATGGAAGGTCTTGATTGCCTCCATCCTTCTCTGTGATGCAGAGTCTCTCTAAGACATTCACCCCCTTCCTTTGGAAGGCTTGGTGATAGTGTCTAAGAGATAGAACTCTTGAGAGAAATATTCTATGTGTTGTTAGCAGTCTGTTTGCCACCCTTGGTGGTCAACTAATTGCTTAACACCCAGTTCATTCTTGTGATTGGTTCCTCAGCTGAAAGGTTAGGACTTGAAGAAAAGCCATTGGGAGATTGAAGATCAAAGACTGATGTCTGCTTGAAGCCTAAAGATGGTTGCTGATGCTGATGAAGATTGCTTTGCTGTTTAGTTTAGCTGTTTTATTTCTTGATGTATTGTGTGAATTTCCCGGACTGTATTGTTTGTTGTTTACCTTGCTGGGTTGAAAGTGAATCCTGTTCACTTTTGCCTATTGTTTTCTAGGTTTGAGGTTGAGTGGGACTCCCTTGCCTCGCTTGTATTGTTGCATCCATGCATTTTACTGCTTTATTGTATATATCTGTTGTTTCTGTTTCCGTCTATTCCCTTAGGATCTCTGTTTCTCTCTGCGCAAGAGAGGAGCATGATAGACATTAGATCTTAACCCATGCATGATAACATTAGGGTAGATTTTATTCCCTTTTCAACCTTAGGATTTGTAGAGTGTCGTCTCTTCTTTCTTCAAAACAACAGAAAAACATTAATAAAGGATAAAACAGAGATCAATTCATTTCTTCCGTCAAAAGATTTGAACAAACATCAACCTTTTTGCAATAAGAAAACCCTTGTTTAAGGTGAGATGTTTCATAAAAGACGCTTGAACAGCTTGTGTCGTGCGTAGCCCGAACTACGTTTGCTATGATCTTTCATGCTGTATGAAAGTACGTAGGCATAGGATGCGATATCCTAGCGAGCAACCTTCACCCATCCTTCCCCCATAGTTAGGCGAACTACGTTGACTCTGATTTCTCGTTCCAGACGGGAATACGTAGGCATAAAGTGCGATGCTTTGCCGAGTCATGTTTTCTTTTCTTTTCAGACCCCATCCTTTAGTTTAGATAGAAGTGTAATCCGTACAAACCAAGCAAGCGTGGATCCCATCGAGTACGATGGACGTGAGGGGTGCTAATACCTTCCCCTTGCGTAACCGACTCCCGAATCCAGGTTTTGGTTGCGATGACCATACCTTTTCCCGTTTTCGCGAGGTTTTCTTCGAGCGTTTCCTTTCCCTCCTTTGGGATAAATAACGCACGGTGGCGACTCTTCTGTTCAGCCGGCGCCGATTTTCGGAGTAGCGACACATCCCTTCTGATCCTGATAATGAATCTTTACCATCTGAACCTCAGATTGCTAAACCTTCATCTATCCATACTCCTTCTGCATACCCACCTGTTATTTATATCCCTTCTTTTTCCATCCCCTCAGCTTCTGAAACCACCAAAACACCTTCACTAGAAAACTATCTGAAACCTAAACCTAGGCTGGATGTTAGTACTTTATTTGCTGGGTTTGAAAAAGAATTAAACATATGGCTATCTACTGTCAAGAAGGAATGCATGTCAAGTTTGAATCCTGATGATTCTGAGGCTATCTGGAAAAGATTCAGATCTAGATTTGACTTTGTAGCTTCCAATCTTCAAGAGATCTGCACTGAAGATGCCAAGGTCAGATTTGTTGAGGCTGTGAGACAAACTCTTCTGAGAGTCAGCAGAAACCCAACATTGCTTCTGGAAAACACACCTGCAAAGGACGTGCGTATTTCTTCTAAAGTCTTGGTTGCTTCTGAGACTGCTGCAGTGGTTAGCTCTGAAGTAGTAGCTCCAGAAGTTTCTGCTCCTACTTCTGAGACTCGTGACTCTGCTCAACCTGCTGACATGGTTGTTCAGAATGCTTCTGCATCCTTGGTCGTTCATGATGCTTCTACTTCTGCATCTGCTCCAGAATCATCTGAAGTGAAAAAGGAAGACGAAGATCTGCATGCTCAGATTGCTGAACTCAAGGCGAGCAACACTGAGATGAAGTCTTGGATGGTTAAACAAGAAAAGACAACTGATGAAATCAAGACTTGGATGGAAAAACAAGACGAATCCACATCTGAGATAACGAATCTTCTGAGGATGCCGGCTTCTCGTCCCTCTTAGTTTTTCTGTGTTGTTTGTGTACTTGTTTTATCTATCTGTTATGTTTGTCTTGGATATTGTTTATCAATGCATCTGGTTGTTATGCTTTTATGAATGAATGAATGTTATGTTCTTTTGATTGAATTTATCTTATGCTTTATTGTTTTTCCTCTGTTATTTTTTTTTGTTTTTTTTGTCTTAAAGTTTTTCTTAAAAGATTTTCTTTTTGATATGACAAAAAAGGGGAGAAAATGGTAATTTTGATAATTCACATAAACAGTTACCAAAGGCAACTCATACATGATAAATTTCAACTAATAATATTTTTGAGTATTTCAGAGCTAATAATTCTCTTCTGATAAATTCTAAGAATTAACTCTGAACTAAAAGTCTGAGAATCTGCAAGTTTCCTCTGAAGCTGAAAAGAATACAGAAGCTGAAAGGGAAGTATTTTATCTTTTCAGAAGTATTCATTTCAGGGGGAGATTAATATTCTCAGGGGGAGTGATATTTATTTTTTATTTAAACAAAATTTCCCATAGTTTTTGTCATCATCAAAAAGGGGGAGATTGTTAGAACACAGATTGATGTTCAATATATCTCATTGTTTTGATGATAACGTTAATCAAATTTTGTATAGAGAATTTATATTCACTAATTTTGTTCAAGTGTTTATTTGTTTCAGATATCAAAATTAATATTATTCTGGAAGCAATAACGCCTCTGAATACCTTAGAATGAAAAAGCTCTGAGCGTCAGAAGCAACACATCAGAAGACTCTGATCTGCTACAATGACTCTAAGCGTAGCTAAGAAGAATTTGAGAAAAGAACATACGTAAAGCTTCAGAAGACTCTGAAAGTACTCAATGCTGCAAGTACATAAATTCTGATAAGCAAGTATGCTCCGATAAGGATTTCACGCTTAAAGCATTTTGCTGCAAACTCTGATAGAGAAACTCTGATTAAGTTAACTCTGACCTAAACAACTAAGAACATCATCAGAAGTTCTGATGCAAGGTGTTCCAAAGTTGTTGAAGAAGATGTTGTTCAAATAAAGATCCATTGGTATATTCCTTGTCTTATCCTAAACGGTTCTTTCCCCATTCGTGCATGACATAGGATTTCAGACAAAAAGGATTTGTCAGAACATTCCTCTTCTGAGAAAGGAAAATTCATTAAAAGACAAAGAGAACAGAATGCACAGATTGCACAGTCTTTGAGAAAGGATTTCAAAGTACTATAAAAGCAAGTCTAAGCATCACTTCAAAGGTTAACGAATTAGACGGAACTATTGACAAATTATTCAAGCGCTCTTTCAAATATTCTTCAATCTGAAATAGTTTTCATTTTCGTTCTAAAACTTGTGTAAAAATCATTGTTGTGATATAGCTTTTTAGAAGCATTTCTTAAACACAAAATTGTTAGTTTATCTTTGTAAAAGATTTCCTTAAGAAGACCAAGTTGTGGTCAGAATTTCTTGAGAAGACTAAGACAGTTGTCTTAGTGGTTTACACTGTAATCAAGTTTGATATAGTGGATTAAGTCCTTGTTGAGAAAGGCAAATAACCTTGGTAGGGTGGACTGGATTAGTTTGAGTTCAAACGAACCAGGATAAAAATACTGTGTTATTTTTCTATCATCCAAATTATTTTAAAACCCTTATTCAACCCCCCCCCCCCCCCCCCTCTAAGTGTATTTCCCACCTTTATCTTTTAAGCAAGATCAATTTTTGTTTTTGAAGAGTGTCTTCTAAAGTTTTATTAATCTGTTGTTATCACTGCTGTGATTGAGGGGGAGTGTGAGGTATCTCATATCTAGGAGTGTCCAAGGTAGAAATTACAAGGGTAGAGATTAGGTGTGAAGATGGTAAACTAGAGAGGGCCTACTGTATATCTTCAAACTAATTCTATTTAGTGAATTTCCTTCCTGGCTTGGTAACCCCCAAACGTAGGTGTGTTTGCACCGAACTGGGTTAACAATTGCTTGTGTTATTTCTACTATTATTATACTTTTTGTCTTTTTTTTGTATTGGTGATTGTTCAGATATTAGTGTCGTAACATTGCCTTCGACATCTTATATCTGATACCAAAATTTCATTCTTATCATGGGAGCATTCAAGCTTGCTATTCAATTCAAGATCCGAAATTCAAATTCCATATCAAAGGTTGCAAATTCAATATCTTTCCAAAAGGTTTCAAGTTTCTCTCCAAATTTCAATTCATATCCAAATTCATTCCATTCAAGATTTCAAGTTCCATAACCAAATTTCATTTTCTTCCAAAGATTTCAAGTTTCATAATTAAATTGCAAGTTCAAGTCCATGTCAAAATGTCCAAGTTTCGATTCGAGATTTCATGTTTCATTCCAATTTAATTTCAAGTGATCAAGTTCAACTTCATTCAAATTCCAATTTCCATTCAAAATTCAAGATTTCAAGTTTTTGTTTTCCAAAATTCCAATTTCAAATCAATTTACATTTCCATTAAAGATTCAAATTATAATTTTATATAAAATTACATTTCATTCAAGATTCAAACACAATTCCAATTACACATTCAATATCCAAATCCATTACACAAAGTACATGAAGCCCATTACTAATTTTTCAAAGCCCAAGTTTCAACAAGTCCATGGATCAAGTCATACAAAAATTACAAAAATTAAAAGAAAGTGAAATAAAAAGAAAAACAATTGCCACGAAGTCATGAACCACAAGAACTTCTGGAAAACATCATGGAAAAATTAACGATTCAAAGGGTGTGAAAAGTCATAAAAAAACCTAGTCAAGGTTTTGTTAATGTGATAGAGGTTCTTCTTGAGTCTGTACATACTTTTATTGTTCCACCTTTGAAGGATGACGCTGTCGCAAATACCATCCCTAGCTCACCATCATCAAGTGACATGGACATTGATGTCTCTATGGTGAGGGGGAAAGGAAAAGCAGTTGCTACTGTGTCTCAAGGAAATGAAACCAATAATCAGGAAGCTTATGCATCACTTGCAAAGATAGTATTTATTTTGAAACTTCTGATGGAGATATTATTGATGTACCTACCGTCTGTTCATGTCCTGCTTCAACGAGATGCTAAAACAAGCAGCTACTACTAAAACTCTAAATATGAGCCAAAAAGACCAGATGCTACTCATGCATCAACACATGCCAAACCAACCCCACACAACTTTCCAATATGCAAAACACCAAAACAAGCTTCTTACAACCTGCTACCCTCAACATCAACCAAAGCCACAGAAAAATTTAATACCAAAGTTGCTTCTCACACCAAGTTATTATCCACAAAACGTACCAAGCCACAATACACAATAATGTGATTTCACGACGCGACAAAATCGTACATCACGCACACAAAAGCCTTCAGCAACCACTGCACAAGCTGCAAAATGGACTCACGCAACCAATACGCAAAACCAAAACGTAGATGCTGCAGAAAACAAAACAGAAGTGACACAACACTTCCAAACGTACAACCACTATGCACTGCAACTTGTACGACGTGAAACAAATTCAATTTGTAAAACGCAAAGAAAAGTTACAAAACGACGAACAAAATTACGATTCAATTTCACTTACCTCCTCTATAAAAAGAGCTTCTCTCTCACTCTCAATTCAAGCTCTAGATACCAAGAAACCCGTGCAAAAAATATCTCCCAAAACACAACTTTCAATCAATCTTCACCCTCAATTGATAAAAACCTTCAACTTGCACACATTGAAAACCCCACAGCACAACTGTTCATGAACCTTTTTCCTTCATTTCAGCCGCTTGCTACCATTGTTAACACTACCTCAAATCATCAACAAAACAAAAACCAAACTAAGCGAAGAAGGAATAGACAAAAAGATTTGAGAGAGCAAGATTGAAAGAGAGAAACAAAGAAGGGAGATCAAGGAAAGGGTATGTATCGCAAAGAAGGAATTTTTTTTCTTCTTTCGTTGATTGACGTGGCTTGCATCTTCAGTTGTTGATTTTGTTATTTGGTTTTTTATTTAAGAATATGATGAGGGTCCTTTAAGAAACAACCTCAAGCCTTATTTTCATGTAATGTTAAGATTTTGCATTTTGTTTTTGTTTCATCTTGCTTATGTGGTCTTGGGCTTAAAGGCCCAGTGATTGGTTGCTATTCACACTCCCCACTTTGCTGTGCACCTCCATCCTTTCTCTTATTTACATTTACTTATTTTACTGGTTGATCAGAACCTAAGGCGGGCCAAAGACAAGCATCTGTGATGTTGGGTGTGAAAGAGGAGAAGGGGGTGTGCCTGCAAGGCACTCTGATGCTAAAGTAAGAAAACGAATAAGAGAGAGAGAGAGAGAGAGCAAGTATAAAATAAGTGTGTTTCAGGGTGAATATTGGATACCTAACCGTCTCAAGTGAGAGGGTTTATATAATTCCCCCAGCGCTTGCCCATTGGTCCCTATTTCTGGGGCGAGATAACCATTTCCCGAAGAATAGGTAACTGCTAGAACTAGCCGTTGGGACGGGCAGACGTGCCCATAAGTAGCCACTGGCATGGGCATAAGCGTAGTTACACGAACAAGTGTTTTGGCTATTTCTGGATGGTAGAACCGTGCGTGACGGGCATAGACTAATGGGGATGAGTGTTGTGACCAAGGGTAAAGTGGTCAGCCTCCTCCGTTGGAAGGGCAGAAAGGTAAATTCTCCCCCAAAAGTGGTTAGACTTAGGCAATTGAGCCATTCTGGGAGCAGAAGTGGATTATGTCGTGCCTAACCATTGGGCCAATATGGAATAGTAGCCCCCCATGTCGTTGCTACTGAGCACGGTAGTGATGACTTAAAGATAATTTGCTTTCCAAGCATGGTCGTCGTAAGCTTCCTTATGGCCGAAGAAACACTTGCCCGAGCGTCTGAAGCATTATTGTCGGGGAGCTTGAGATCCAGGGAGCCCAACGGTTGATGGTATCTAAAGAGTGGAGGTGCCTCGTGTGCCTCGAGTCGTGTGCTACATTAAATGTGTGGTGATGGCTATGCTAGGGTCTTGATAATGCCATACCCGCGTGTGCTCGTGCATGTGCCTATCATTTGCCTATAAATAGTGAGAGGTTATGTTCATTCAGAACTTTCACTTCTCTTTCTTTCTTGCTCATTGTTCCCCATTCTCCACCGCTCGCTGCCTTTAAGTTTTGCTTCGACCACCATCCGACGTCCAACCAAAGCTACTTAAGTCCAGAACTTCTTCCTCGACCAAGTAAGTATGTCGATTCCTTGATTAATCTTTATTTTTCTGGTTTTATGTTGTAGAACGCATGTGGTTAGAACTAAAATGAAGTAGTTCTAGGGCATTTTGTGGTGGCTGCTGATGGCAGACGATGGCGCGACCATTTTCTCTGCTCCGGCGCCGCAGTGGTTGTTTTTAGGAAAGAGCAAGTTAGCAAGCCATATGTTTTAGTTGATCCCAGAGTAGTGACGACATGATGACCTTTGCTGCTAGAGGGGTCCATGGACTCTGGTGGTTCCCTCATGAGAGTTTTGGGTTTTGTGCGTGGGGATCTTTCCTCGGACGTGTTGGGGAGGACCTCCAGGAACTGATATCGTTTAGCTATGCCATTTGAGTAGGGCTTAGGTCGAGGATTTTATCCTCGGCCCTTTGTGCGTCTTTCACTTGACTAGCAATGGAAAGGTGGATTTGATTTTGTCATTGAACTCACTTTTTTCCTCTACTTTTCAGGTAAAAGCGATGTCGCACACGTCTGATGAAGACGAACACCCCAGGGATTTGTTCGAGGATAGATCCTCGGAGGATACTGAAACGGACAATGACTCCTCGTCCCCTGATGCTGGAGGGATGACTATCGCGAGGACATTGGTCGATGAGTGGACCATAGCTAAGCAAATGGAGCATGCCTTGCTCTTTGCTTCATACAACGGAGACGCGTTCACTACGGTGGGGCCGAAGGGAGAGTTGAGGGTCATTTTCCCCTCTGAGGACAAACGTATATGTTCAGCATACAGGGAGAAATTTTCCATGTACGAATATGTTTTTAAAGAGATAGGGCTGAGGTTTCCCTTCGTGGACTTTCAACGGGCAGTCTTCGTGCATCTTGACTTGGCGCCTTCCCAACTGCACCCAAATTCCATTGCCTTCATGCGGACGTATGAATTGGTGTGTGAATACTTGCAGATTGGGGACACCCTTCCACTTTTCTTCACCGTCTTTCATCTTCAACGACAACGTCGGTGAGGAAGTTCGGTTGGGTTTCCTTAAAACAAGGAAGGAAACTGTTCAAACCCTTCTCTAAATCTATCGGGACCTTTAAAGAGAGATTTTATGTGATCGAGGCGGTGTCAGAGAGAGCTACTGACTTGAACTTTATGTGGGAGGTCTCAACAGAGGAAAACGGGGTTGACCTGATAGACGAGGAGGGTAAAATAGTTGCCCGCAGGTTGTTTACATTCTCCTTCTGCTGGAGTGGGGCTGACTTTACTCGTTCGACTAATGAATACATAATTACTCCTCATCAATTAGTCGATGATGATCGGGCCAGCTATGCCAAGCTGGTTGCCTTTGTAGACGGCTACTTTCCTGCTTAGTGCATGACTCACGTCGGGCAGGTGCTCTATGAGGAAGATGGGGGGCTACAGGTGGAAGCCTGGTACATTAATACTAAAGAGCTCCTCGAGTGTAGCACTCGCGAGGAGGCTCTCAAACTTTTGGGTAGCTTTTCGCTTTTTCTTATTTTATTTAGTGGGGCTTGGCCCCTCTTTATTGTATCACGCACAGTTGTGGCCCTTCGTTGTCGTGTTATTTAATATGTATCAGTATGTTGTATGTTTATATTTTTTCTAATATTTTCTAAGTGTCCTGCACCATACAACGCGGCCGTAAGAGGCACTTATTAATTTGCTATGTTCTGGGTATGCTCAACGGATGATGTTCGACAGTGCGGGGAACTGGTCGAAAGTCCTGGGTTGTTTCTGGGAAGGGCGGAGCTCAGGCCACGATCTTGGCCTGAGTTCACGGTGTGAACTTCCTATCACGAGCTAGGGGTTATGTCATTTAAGGTAATTTGATGGTGACGGGCTCGTTCGAGGAACCGCCGTCGAGCATGCATTGAGTCTCTTAGACTGAACCTTGCTTAGATTTGTGTTAGTGGCACAACGTTTGTACCTGGGCACTGGTACCTTAGCTGTAACATTTTTTCATCTTTTCGGCGTTCCATGGTCAAGCTAATTCTTCCCCGGTAAGGTATTCTAGGTAGTAGACCCCTTTCTGCATTTTTTCTCTAACTCGATAAGGTCCTTCCCAGTTTGCGGCGAGCTTTCCCTTACGGGAATCTTTGTGATTCCTCCTTAGGATAAGGCTGCCTACTTGGAATTCTCGTTGGATAACCTTAGTGTTGTGCCTGATTGTGATTTTCTGTTTAAGTGAGGCTTTGCGGAGGGTTGCTTTTGATCGAACGTCTTTGACAAGATCGAGTTTTTCTCTCATGGCCTCGTTGTTATTTCTTCGTCCAAAGGTGCTTTAGTTCGTCTGGACGGTACGAGGGTTTCAATGGGGATTACCGCCTCTGTCCCATATGCTAGGTGAAAAGGGGTTTCCCTGGTTGACAAATGAGATTTAGTGCGATAGGACCAGAGCATGTTGTGTAGCTCCTCGACCCACTGCCTCTTTGTTTCGTCCAGTCTTCGTTTGAGGCCTCGTAAGATTACTTTGTTTGCCGCTTCAGTTTTCCCGTTAGTATGAGGGTGCTCGACGGATGCAAAGTGTTGTTTAGTGCCCAGTTAAGCAACAAACTCCTAGAACGTTTTGTCTGTGAATTGTGTCCCATTGTTGGTGACGATTGCTTGAGGAACGCCATAACAAGAAAGGATGTTTCTCTTGTAGAAATGAAGTATGTTATGGGTCGTTATCTTGGCCAGGGCCTTAACTTTTATTCATTTGGTGAAGTCGTCAACGCCTACTATTAGGTACTTATTTTGGTTTGAGCCTATGACAAAGGGTCCTAGGATGTCCAGGCCCCACCAGGCGAATGGCCACATGGAGGAGATTTCCTTGAGCTTGTTGGGTTGTGCCAAGAGCATGTCCCCATGTCGTTGGCATTTGTCGCACTTCCTCACATGTTCCTTTGCATCGTTTTGCATGGTCTCCTAGTAGTAGCCTGCATGAAGAGCTTTCCTCGTGAGAGATCTCCCACCGAGGTACTGGGCGTTGATTCCTTCATGGATTTCGCGCAAGACATGGGCGACCATTTCTTCTTTGACACACTTAAGGAGAGGTATGGCGGATCCTCGCCTGTACATATTGTTTTCAACCAGAACGTAAGAGCACGATCTATGCCTTACTATGCTGGCCTCCTTAGGGTCGGATGGTAGTTCGTTCTTAGTGAGGTAATTGTATACGGGGGTCATCCAACAATGGTCGTCGCCGACGACGTGCACGTTGAGGGTCGTGGATGCTTTCTCGATGCTGGGACGTGGGAGTATTTCCTGGATGACGAATTTGTTTCCACCTTTCTTCTTTGTGCTGGCTAGTTTGGATATGATGTCTGCCCGGACATTGTGTTCGCACGGAACGTGTTTTACTTCCAAGGAGGTGAACTTTTCCATCTTCTCCTTAACCAGGGCCAGGTATTCGGACAAGTTGTCATTTTTGACCTGGTATTCCCCCCGTACTTGGAGGGCCACTAGCTGAGAGTCGGTGCATATGACGAATTCTTCTGCTCCCAAGTCTTCAGCAAGGCGTAAACCGGCTAAGAAGGCTTCGTACTCATCCTGGTTGTTGGAGGTGGGGAAGGACAGTGTGAGCAAAAGTTCAATGAGGATTCCCTCCTTGTTTTCCAGGATGACACCTGCTCCACTCCCCGCCAAGTTGGATGCTCTGTCGATAAATATGACCCACTTATGGGCGCCCTCGTTTGGTTGGCCGGGCGAGGTCATTTCTGCTACGAAGTTAGCTAGTGCTTGTGCCTTGAAGGCCTTTCTTCTCTCGTACTGGATGCCAAATTCGGATAGTTCCAGCGACCATTTGAGCATCCTTCTGACCATGTCAGGACGGTCAATTAGTTGTTTTATGGGCAGGTCCGTGCGTACCACGACAATGCGAGCCAGAAAATAGTGCCTTAGTCTCCTCGCAATATTGATAAGGGAGAGGGTCATCTTCTCTATCTGTTGGTACCTCAGCTCTGGCCCTTTCAACGCCTTGCTCGTGAAATATATGGGTTTAAGCCCGTCAAGGTTTTCACGGATGAAGGCGGTGCTCACAGCCTCGGTTGCGACGACGAGGTAAAGAAAAAGGGTTTCCCCATTTTTTGGCAGGGAGAGGACTGGCGGTGCAGATAGGGCTTGCTTCAAGTGGAGGAGAGCTTTGTCACATTCCTCTATCCATTGAAACGTAGCTTCCTTACGGAGGAGTTTGAAAAATGAGAGGGCGTGTTGGGCAGATTTGGCTACGAAGCGGGAAAGCAATGTGAGCATCTCGTTGAGGGACTGGATGGACTTTATTGAGTTCAGCATGGGGAACTCGGAGAAGGCTCTGCACTTGTCGGGATTAGCTTCAATTCCTCGTTCATTTAGATAGAACCCGAGGAACTTGCCCGCTCGCACCCCAAACATGCACTTCTTTGGATTGAAGCGCATCTTGTACTTCTTGGCTTGCTCGAAAACCTTCCTCAAGTGGGTTGTGTGATCGGATTCCTCTTGGGACTCCACGATCATGTCATTCATATAGACTTTGAGTATGTCCCTGATTTCTCCCCGGAAGACTTTGTTCATCATCCTTTGGTAGGTAGCGCCGATATTCTTCAGGCCGAAGGGCATAAATTGTAGTAATAGTTGCTCGACTCGGTCATGAAGGTCGTGTACCTCTTGTTGCTTTTTGCCATGGATATCTGGTTGTAGCCCGAATAGGCGTCCATGAAAGATAGCAATTTGAAACTAGCAGAATTATCAACTAGTTTATCTATGTTGGGGAGGAGATATGCGTCCTTAGGGCAAGCCCTATTAAGATCAGTATAGTTAATACACATGTGCCATTTTCTATTATTCTTTTTAACGAGTACAACATTGGACATCCAAGTGGTGTACTTGGCCTCCGAGATAAAGTTTTCCTCTAGGAGGTCTTTTATAGCTTGTTTGGCAGCCTCCGTTCTCTTTGGAGATTGTCGTCGTCTATGTTGAGCCACTGCCCTAACGGAGGGGTCGATAGTGAGGTGGTGAACGACCACGTCAGGGTCTAGTCCGGGCATCTCCACGACACTCCATGCGAATAGGTCTGCATTCTCCCGGAGGCATACTCTCAGTTATTTCCTCGCTAGCTCGGGGAGACTGGCTCCAATCTTTAGTTCACGCTTGAGGTCGTCGCCGAGCAAGACAAGCTCGAATTCACCATCCAAAATTGGGCGATGTAAGGGCTTGAACTAAGTGGAAAGGAAATCCTAATAGGTATATAAGGTCGATGGAGATGCACAAGGCAGTCGACTTATAAGAGTTGTGGTGAGGCTTGATATATGGATCAAGTATGCTTTAGGGTTTTAAATTCATCATGCAAGACAAAATATAAACAAGCAAGTAAAAGAAAAGAAAGCGATAAAGTAATTGAGATGAATTTAAATTATGTGTGCACTAGCAAAGTAGGCTAGTCTTTTAAACGACAAACAAGAAATAATTGATCAAATAAGTCTAATTTTAAGAAAGCTCAAGAGTAAGCTATGAATATTGTGCAATGGTAAAACATAATCAAAGTAAAGGAAGGCGGTAAAGTTATTACACGTCATGGGAGTGGGGATACATTATTCAAATGGGGATGTTATAAACCATAACTCACAACCTAAACGATAAACTACACGTATACTAGCAAAGTGGGCTAGTCTTTTAGACAACCAACTAGAAGTAATTGATCGAATAAGTCTTATTGTAAGAAATCCCAAGAGTAAGCTATGAATGATGTGCAATGGTATCCTAAGCTAAAACAAAGATAATAGAGAAATCCAAGATCCAATCTCCTTTGTTAGGGTTTAATAACATGGTCCAAAACTTCCAAGATACTAAGGATAGTAACCATAGTCTGAGCTTAAACATTTTTAGGGTTTTTTATTTTTATCATGTTTTTGTGTTTTTCTTAATGAGATGAACAAAGATGAATAATATTAATATGATATAATGAGCAATGAGATAAATGAACAAGAAAATAAATTGCGGAAAGTAAAAGTTAGATGTTAGTTCTTAATTTTTATTGATTGGATGATCACTTTCTCGAATCGGGACCAATTTAGCGTTATGTTAAGCAAACGTAGCACAGTCTATGAGGAAGATCATACTATGGGAGACCGATTAATAACAATATTCTTGTTAAAACATGCTAGAGAAATGATATGTAGATCATCCTCTTAAAGTCATGCCACACGAAAAGAAAAAGAGAATGGTCTCGTCTTAATCAAGAACTTCTATCGAATAATCAAAGTTAACCTATCACTACCCCAAAGTATAGAGAATGATCCAAATGATCATTCCTCACATATTTGAAATAATGAAGGTTAAACAACTTCAATAAGCAACATTATATGATATCCAGACTTCATTGACCAAAATGAGAAAACATAAATAAATCAAGAAGAAAATAAGAAGATAAAATTCCAAAAAATATAAGGTGAAATCTAAAGAAATTACATTTTAACTTCTAAACAAGTATTATAAAAATCAAAACCCATAAGAAACAAAAATAAAACTAAATAAATGATAAAATAAAAAAATTGTTCTGGACTGGCCCAATGGCTAGGTGTCATACCCTAAAATTTACCCTTAGATTCTTTGATCTTTTGCATATCATTCTAGGTCAATTATCTTGCACAATACCCAATTTATTGGCCAAAATAAATTTGTTGGAATTACAGCCAAATTGGTCAAACTAAAAGTCAACTGTGCGTAAAATCAGCGGACGGAAAATTTTAAAGTCGAGCCTGCAGACGTCAGTCATATTAATCTGCGTCTCACATAGTTTAGCCTAGCGTGCTCATTTGAATTTTTCGACTACTTTTTGGTCGTACTTTTGGACAGTTTAAGCTATTTTAGCGGGTAAAATTTATTTCAAACTTCGACCAAATGCTGGTATTTTTCTAAATCATATATATTTTTTTACTAACCATTTTGGTGTATTTATTTTATTTTTGCGAGCACTTCGACACCGGTCCAATTATTCGTTTTAACCCGTTTTTTTAATTCAATTTTAATTAATAATTCTTTTAACTTTTTTTAATTTATTCATTACTTTCTTATTTTAATATTTTACTATTTATATTTAATTTTTGTCTTTTACCTTTTTTTTATAAATCATTCTCAATTAAGTTTCAAAAAAGTAGTTTTGTTTTTTTTTTACCTGATTCATGAAAAACTAGCATATGGTACGACAAAAGCCTCCACACGTCCCTTTCTCAATAGCTGGCCAAAAGAAAATATTATATCTTCCTTTCAAAGGCACTGGACCAACATTCCATCTGGTGTGGTTTCTGCTGTCTTTCATAGTTTTGTCTTTCTGGATCCACACGACAGGTTAACACCTCAACCATGTTCCATACTTCTCCTTACC
This sequence comes from Lathyrus sativus, assembly GCA_963859935.3. Classification (NCBI taxonomy): domain Eukaryota; kingdom Viridiplantae; phylum Streptophyta; class Magnoliopsida; order Fabales; family Fabaceae; genus Lathyrus; species Lathyrus sativus. The sequence goes on from OZ012738.1 coordinate 261,661,200, forward strand.
ACCACATGCAAGACTTTCATAACCATAAAACCATGACCACCTTCTCATAACACACAAAAAGAAACCCGCTGCTACCACCAATCTTCCACTCACAACATTTTTCAACCTCCCATTAAAAGCACAGACCACATCACTCTTTTCTATTAATTTTTTTTCCATCAAAACTCAACCCTTCCATTTCGGCTAAACCTCATAAAAGCCACACTTTCAAACACTCCTCCTACAAAACATCACCCTACAACAACTATGACACCTTCATGCACATAATCTCTCACTTCTAACATCTCTTTTTTCTGAGACAAAAAGTAAGAAAATCATAAATATAAAAAAATGTAGAGAACTTGGTGTTTTACTGTTGTTGGTTCTTCTTCAAAATGCAACTTGCCACCATCGTAAAACTTGCTCTTCAACCGTATTTTTTTTCTTTTTCCATCAACATAAGTTCAATTTATCATCAACCTTCATCACCTCCCTTGCTTCCATTTCGAAAACGCATGTCGCAACAACCATAACTCACTAAACCAACACTTGAACGAAAGAAGGAGAGCAAACCACAAGGCAATCGACAAGCAAAGAAAAAGACGAGAGAAGTTCAAGTCTTTTTTTTATTTAATTCTTTTATTATACTTTTATTATTTATTTTATTATGTATTAATTACTATTACTATTATGTTTGTGTATACATGAATTGTGTGTAAGTTGTTGCAAGTGATGGTACGTGTGTGTAGCATAGGTAATGCTTTTTAATTTTGAGACAATGTATCATGCTAATGTGAAATCATTTTTCTGTTGTTTAAAGTGAATTGTTGCTACTTAGACTTTGGTTTTAAAGAAAAATATAGAGAAACCATTTTCTTTTGTTTTAGTTATTAGTTAGTTATTTTAATTTTTTTTAATTAAGCTGTTTTAATTCTTGATTTGTATAGAAATATCAAAAACGTTTTAATTATTTTATTTTTTTTTAAAATATCTTTATTTTTAGTTTTTCTATTACTTACTAAATATTAAAATATTTTAGTAATTATTTCATTCACTGTCTTCCCTTTCCATTTTATTTCAACTTTTCTTAATTGTTTTCATATAATGATAGAATGGTTTGCATAATATACTTATGTTTATCTTATTGGTCTTTTGTTTCTTTTCACATTTCTTGTTTCAATGTAGTGTTTGTATCATGTGTGTAGGTGTTTAGCCGTTGAAATTTTACTATCATTTGGGTAAGTATTTTTTTGGTTTATGTAAAGAAGATTTGGATCTTTTTATATAGATGTAAAAATTAAAATATCTAATGAAACTTCTATTTGCCAAATTTCATACTTTATGTTTTTATTTTGTTGGTTATACGTTAGTTTTTTAGGTAAATGTATATACTTTTTCTTCTTTTGTAATATTAGTTTACTGCTGTTAAAAAAGAGAAAGAAGATAAAAGGGTATGGAATTATATTTAAGTTTAGGAATGACTAATTCTTAAGATATTTATTTATTTTTTTAATTTCTCCTATTTTAGTTTACTTAATATTAAAACTCATAAACTTTTTTTAATCATTTTTTTTCTTATTTATTCTTCTTATTTTTAAAATTTATTAGTTAATCTGAAAATATTTTAAAATGTAAAAATATTAGTTTAATTATTAATTTATTTAAATATTTTTATTTAATATTGATTAATTAAATTATTAATTAATTTTATTAAATATTTATATTTAAATTAATTAATAATTCTCTTGTCATCCGATTCTATGTCATGACTTGTCTGTTTCTATGTTTTAGGTTTGTTATATCTGATTAATTCTTAATGTTGCTCTTCCGTGACAGTCTGTTTTTTTTACGTGATGTTTTTCCATGTATCTGTAGTTGTCTTTAAGCCTTGTTGATATAATCCAAGGGAAGGGATTGTATGTTGACTTATTGTCATTGTGCATGTCCCTCGTTTATTCTTTACCTGTCTTTGTTGTTCTTGGTTCTTAGAACTTGGCAACCCGTAGTTTCACGAACTACGGACGCTCTGATTTCTCAAGTTCCTCTTGAGAATACGTAGGCACAAGATGCGATGTCTTGGCGAGCTCACTAACAACTAACTTCCTGTTAACATTTGCAACTTAGGATTGGAGTCGCCGTGCTCCAGGTAGTCGTCCAGCCGTGGATATTTCCCATGTTTACCTTTGTCGTAGGACTTGGAGTCGTCGTGCTCTATTTAGTCGACCTGCCGTAGAGATTCTCTTCCTTGCTAACTTAACCTTAGTTTAGAGTCGCCACACTCTATGTAGGTGTCTCACCGTAGACATTTACTTTTCCCTTTGGAATCTTGACCACAGTCAAGAGTTCCTCACCCCTATTGAGGGGAACTACGGTTGCTCTGATTCCATTCCTGTCAGGATACGTAGGCACGAGATGCGATGTCTTGGCGAACATACTTTTTATATACTTTAGATCTTTACCTTAGCAAGCAACTTTAGCATTATAAAATACTAACAAAAGGTTCCTGTAGAGTACTACAGATACTTAGGATGTTAATATCTTCCCTAGGTATAACCAACCCCCGAATCTTAGATCTCTTAGCTGTGTTGTTACATGGCGCACTTACTGTTTTCTTCGATCTTTACCATTTCTTTTGGATAAATCAAAGCTCGATGGTAAACTTCATGATTTATGATTCAAGTTAAATCCAATATCTTGATATCCGATTCTCACCGTAATAGAAATGGTGACTTTACTGGGGAATCTCCCTAAGAGGGTTAAGTCCACCTTGTTTGTATTTGTGTTTGTTATATGTTTGCTTGCTTGTATACTTGTATATTTGTATATATCTGTACATATATCTGTTTGTGCCTGGGTTTTTCTGTATGCAAGGCTGTTACCTTGAGTGGTGAGGATAAGTCCTATACCCGAACTTGAGTGCACCTATGATAGGAAGGTGGTATATTCAAGAAAGCTTATATGGAGTTGATTCCTGACCAAGTTGACTTGAGAAACCACCGCTCAGTGGAGGCCCTCTTGGGAGTAGTTTTGTTGAATGAGTATTCATGAAAACACTACTACTTTCAACCTAAGAGCTTGTGATACTGAGGACCTTTAGTTACCTTTTACCCCCACTTGACCTTTTAGGACGTAGTGCGATGACTACGAGGGAGTAGTCCCGAAGTATTTGATACGCGATACTACACTCAGACGAGACTCTCTTGAGAATATTATTGATTTCCAAGTAGTTGGTTTGTCGATAATATCCGAAAGATGGGTCGATGACTTTGGGAACTTTGTTAGAACCCGCTGTGCAGGTGCTTTACCCCTAGTACACACCTTGTGGTTGGTTCTTTACCCAGACCTCATGTTGTGATCTCGAACCTTTGATCATGTTATGTGTGTTTTGCATCCTGTCTTGTATCGCATTGTATTGCATTTGCATCTTTGCATGGTTCATTGCATACCTCTGTTTGTCCAGTAACTCATGTTCAGTTGTTTCTATCTTCCAGTGTACCTGTGAGTCGTCAAATTGATTCCTCGACATCGATATCGGACTAGAGCTAACTACAGACGCAGAATGTCAAAGCAAGAGGTATATAATGCAGAAATCCAAATGGAGATTGATGACTTAAAATCAGGCACGACCAAGATCACCGAGATGCTTCAAGTACTGATTTCTAGAGGAGAGCCACCTCAGAGGACCGTCATTCAGGAAGTTTCAAGCGCTAATCCTCCTCCTATTCAAATGCCACCATCTACTTGGCCAGAGTTTGGTTTACCTCATAACTACTCTCCACCTCTTGCATCTACTCCTATGATTGGTCAGACTGCTAGACCAGTTTTTCAAGCTCCAGTCTTTGTTGAGCCCAGACCCGTGGTCCACACTGTTACCCAGACTGCCCGAGCTCCCTTTTAGAACCCTCTCTATGAGTAAGATGCTGCCAGTGCTCAAGGTGAAGACCATGAAGATTTTGTTGAGCCTGAGGTTGTCCGTGAATAGTTTCAGATCATAGATAAGAGACTCAAAGTCGTTGAGGGTACTGATTTCTTCAATGTGGATGCAGACAACATGTGCTTAGTTTCCGGCCTTGTTATACCTGCTAAGTTCAAAACTCCCAAGTTCATAAAGTACAAGGGTCACTCTTGCTCAAGAGCTCATCTGGTCATGTACTTCCGAAGGATGACTGCTTATACCAACAATCAGAAGTTGCTCATCCACTGCTTTCAAGATAGTTTGAGTGGCGCCTCTCTCAAGTGGTATATGAACTTAGAACAGAACAGTGTCCACTGTTTCCAAGATCTCGCCAATGCTTTTATGAAGCAATACAAATACAATCTTGACATGGCTCTTGATCGTCGTCAACTTCAGAATATGTATCAGAATGAGAAAGAGTCGTTCAAGGAATATGCTCAATGTTGGAGAGAGTTAGCTTCCCAAGTTGAACCCCCTCTAGCGGAGAAGGAGCTAACTGGAATGTTCGTGGATACTTTGTCCCACTTTCTATTGGGAAAAGATGATTAGGAGTGTCTCTTCAAGCTTTATATATCTGGTGACTATTTGCCAAAGGTTAGAAGAAGGACTGAAAAATGGTAAAGTATCCAAAGCCACTAAATCTTCCATTGGTGTGATGAAATCCTTTGGGACCTTCCATAAGAAGAGAGAAGATCAGACCAATGTTGTCATGACTGAAGTGAGAAGGCCTCGTCCTAGACCTTAGTATATTGATCATCATGTTGTTGCTACTCCATGACCAGCTCAGATTCCTCAACGTCCAACTGTTGGACAGAACCAATATCGGAATAGGAATCAATTTGATCATATTCCCATGACATATACAGAACTTTATCCTGATTTGGTTCAACAAGGGTTGATTACTACAAGGGCTCTACAACCTTCTCATAATCCTCTTCCAATTGGATTTATATCTGATCTCCATTGTGCATTTCATGAGGGCACCCCAGGCCACGACTTGGAGAATTGTTATGCACTGAAATCCAGCGCGCGTGAATTGATTAGAACTGGAATCCTTAATTTTAAGGATAGTCATCCGAATGTCCAAAACAATCCCTGCCAACATATCAAAAGTGAAGCTTCAGTTTGACTTCAGCAGACTATCTTCTTAAACGCCAGTGTTTTAGACAGGACAACTCATCTTTGTATTGATTAGTCACTAGGCCTTCTGTTTCTCGTTGTTTGTACTTTCCTTCATTTTGTTTAAGTTTGTTTGCTTTTAATTAGTGTTTTGTACTTTCGTATTAATGAAATGAGCATTGAAACTTTTGATTTCAATTCATTTTGTCTATTATTTGCACTTTTATGCTTTATCTTTCAAGTATTTACTTCTTGTCCAAACTTTTGATTATGAAAATATTTAAGGGAGGATGATGAAAATGTTGTACCCATAACTGATGTTCGTACGCTTTCAATCAAACTTTGCTGACGATGTAAGGCATTGTTTCAAACTCCCAAACACTGGAGAAATAAGGAATTTATTCCCTTGTCAACCTCTTCGAGCCTATAAGTTGGAGTTTCTTTCCTTACAAAAAAAACCCACAATCTTAACCTTGGGATGGGTAGTTCTCAGTTAACTAGGTTGTGCGTTCATGCAAGACACCTTTCATACAAAGGTTGCATTCATAAGTTTTCCTTCACACACAACAAGCAAGTGTAGAAGATGTTTTCCAAGCCAAAAGCCAATGATGGTTCACCGTAATCATTAAGTCAGACTGTCACTCTCTTTCTTCCTTCTCAAAATATAAAAAATAAAAAGAAAAAGCCCGCTAAGTCAAAACCTATGAAGGAGACTTAGACAAAACTGGGACATCCCGCTGACTGTAATCTTCACAAGAAACAATTCAGACAAAAGTTAGGGATAATAAAAGAGGAGATCTTTAAATCCTTATCATGAAAGTCTTAAATTTCAAAACAACCAAATGTTATAGGGAAGTAGTGACTGCCTTTTCAAAGGTCCCTTGACCTCTGAACCATCATCTTGGCTATTATCATTGCAATTTCCAACCTATGGAAACCTGAGCGAATAGTATGAGTTAACTAAGCGTAGGGCTGGAGATCATCACCTAGATTGGGTGGGCACAAATAAATTTTGAGCCTTTATCCTTTATTTCTTAAACTGTGAACCAGACCACGTTATAATCCTCAAAAGACCTAACTGAAGCAAGGTTATTTTGAAAGCATACTACAACAAGGTTGCGTAAGCTAACTCTAAAAGATTTTTGCAAATCAATTATTTTGGCATTACACATTTGCTTTACACTTTGAGTATTTTGAACCGCCGCTTTCTGATATGAAACTCTTATACTTTGCATATTTCAAAAGTGATTTTTGATTTCAAAAGTTGCATGATCTTAGCATTACCATGTTTATATGAACACTTTTGTTTGCAAATTGGCTTTCCTCTCAAGGAATTTACAAACAATTGAGAAACTTGGTCAGGTGATCTTATCAGGTTCCTTTCACGTCCTGTTGAGAATCAGTTCAATATCTGTTCAGGGTAAGTGAAAATTCTGGCAAGCACACGATGGATGTTATTACCAAAGTTATAACATCCACTGTGACATCTGCTACTTAACTGCTAATAATCAGGAACAATAAAAGCAATAAATAACACAACAATTGTTAACCCAGTTCAGTGTCAACAACACTTACATCTGGGGGCTACCAAGCCAGGGAGGAACTTCACTATTAGTAGAATTAATTCAGAGTCAAACAACACAATTTGCACTCCTCACTTAAAACCTACCCAATGACAATTCAGCCTAGAGACACTCTAGACCTGAGTATACCCACTCACTCCCCCTCAATCACACAACAGTGATATCAAACAATTACAAAAGACACTATGAAGAGACACTTCATACACCCCTTGATCTTGCTTCACAGCTTTGATCAAGGAACTCACACACTCTTGCTTCACAACTTTGAGTGAGACACAACCTAGAATCTATCTATCCAATGTAATTCATCCACCAGACAATTGCTTGGAGTACAAGTATTCCTAGACAGAATTCATACGTGAAGACTAGCCTTCTTCACTTACAAGGACTATGCAATCTGCACTCTCTATTCTTTTATTAGTCAAGAGCTGTTGTTCAGGATTGCTTCTTCTGATCTTTATAGCAGCTATCAGTCCTTTTGGGCCTTGGTGCATTAATTAGGTTTTATACATAACAAACCTATTCTTAATGATCTGCACACTTTCCACTTAATTCAGGGATCTTTTAGTTCACCTAAGGCTTCTAGAAAATCTCCTGATATCCTGCTTGAGCTCCTATTCTGTTTCCTGATTTATAGCTACCAGAAAAACAAACTTGCACGCTAAATGTCATACGGTCAGTGTTATGACATTCTGTATGACAGTCAGCTTAACTAAGTTAACTTACCCTGCACACACATCATTAAAAATGTCCTAACATTCAGTATGACATACATGCACACTCTAAAGTTTTGCCACAAAATGCAGCCAATCAATAGCACTTACAAACTCCCCCTTTGGCAAATTTTTGGCTAAAACAACCTGTTAACATATCAGAGTTTGCACACAGCAGAAGACTTATGATGTGTCCTATCATGCAGGATAGATACTAGCTCAAGCCTCTCTGAGTCCTCACAGTTAGCTCTTACTGTTAGCTCACTTTGTTAACTATCTGTAGAATATCACTACAAATGTCACTCTTTGCTGAGTGAGTAACACACATAGTTACTCCCCCTGAAGAGTTGCACAAGACTCTCTACACATATTCATCCAGTCTGCTCTGGATGTTATGACCTTCAGGATAACATCCTGAAGTACACACACAAGGTTTGCTCCTAGTTCTAACATACATTCATTCCTATCCAGGCTAGACATGCATATCACTTCATTGCTAACAGCACTATCAGCTGTTATCACACATTTCATCAGCTGCACCTGTGGTTACACCTGCAAGCATGCAAGTCTAATATCATATGCACAAAGCACATATGTTCAAGCCAGTTCTCCTTGTTCTTCCACCTGATGTACCTGCCTTGCTCATGCTAATCTCATATATTATTCTCCCCCCTTTTAGCCATAAATTAAGATCTAACTAATGACTTAACATAGATCAAAAGTGTAACATAACAATTTTGAAGTGCACATTAAACTAACTGCTCATAGAGAGCATCACACAACCAGTGCAATTCTTGCTGTCAAATAGGTCAAACCAAAAGAACTCTCACAAAAAAACATCAACACAACAGTTCACAAAACCAGCTCAACAACAATCAGCTTGAGCTTCACAGCACTTCATCAACATATGTCATTCTTCTTCTTCAGATGCAGAACTGGACCTACCTTTGTCAGATTCTCCATCACGAGTCTCCTCAGCCTCAGGGGATCCATCTCTCTCTCTCTCTCTCTCTCTCTCTCTCTCTCTCTCTCTCTCTCTCTCTCTCTCTCTCTCTCTCTCTCTCTCTCTCTCTCTCTCTCTCTCTCTCTCTCTCTCTCTCTCTCTCTCTCTCTTTCTCTCTCTCTTTCTCTGAATCAGCTGTCTGGCTATCACTCTCTTCTTCACCATCGTTTTGCCTATCCTTATTACTGAACTCAGCATTTTCATTTTGCTCAAGGGTCCTGATTAGTGCTTCAAGAGTTCTTTTCCTCGCATCCAGCTCCTGACATGTTTCCTTTAGTTTGACAATCACTTCTGATTTTCTTGATGTAGACTGGGATGTCTCAGCTGATGTTGCAACAATGTCAGGAACATGAGTTCCAAGAAACAGCTTGGGATGAAATGATAAGGGGCTTTCTTGTTTGCTTGCAGCATCACTCTTTTTGAGAATGTTTGGATACTGTTTCAAAATTATGCCACATATGAGTGAAGGGAATGCAATGGGGCCCTTGATGCTATATCTGCTTGCATGCTTCATAGTTTGATCAAAAACATATGTTCCAAAATCCAATTTGGCCTTGGTCCCAATAACATAAATGATCTTTCCAAGAACAGTTGCCACAGTAGATTTATGGTTTGTGGGCACCCAATTTACTGCTCCAATCTTATGCAACATAGCATATTTGACACTCAATTTGCTGGCAACTAGCTTTCCTTTGGATGGCCATCTTTGTACCTGGTTGTCTGTTATCACTTGGCACATTTTGTTTTCTGAAACAGTTACATTAGGACGAGCTCTATCTGATCTTCCCAGATATTTATTGATTGTTGTTTGAGTAAAAGTAACATACTCCCCTCTTACATGCACCTTGCCAAACTCTTTAGATCTTCTGTCAGCACATTCCTCTGAGAGATTAACTATGAATTCTTTGACAAGTAACTCATAGCATGGAGAGAATTCACTAACTATTTTTATCAATCCTGCATCATTAATGAGTTTCATGATTTCTTTACTCTCAAGAACATTTTGTCCCAGCTCCCTTTCCACTGCCAGCCTTTTCTGAACAACATACTTCCATCTATTAACACATGAGGGGTAATGAAATGAAATGTTGTTAATTGGAACTTCAGGGACCTTTTCATCCAGTTTGCTCTTGGAGGGTTTCTTCTTGTTTTGGATGTCAGTGACATCGTCAACAACATCAGACTCAGTCTCTGATTCAGTACCAGATTCAGCCTTTCTCTTCTTGGTGACTACTTTGCTCCAGGCTTTGGGAGGTCCAACTTGTCTTCTTTTAGTTCTAGCCTTCCTCGAGGGAGTGTCATGTTCAGTTGTCTTCTTTGTGAGGTTGTCTTGCTTAGCAACCTGTTCAACTGCCTTTTTCTTGGGGGAGCCTTGTTCAGCAACCTTTTTATCTTTCCTTGTCATAAGCCTTTTGGCTATGCCAGGATTGATGTTTGCTATTAAATCATTATCAGAATATTCATCAAGGTCCACCAACTTCGTATTCTTGGTGCCTTGCACATCATCACCTCCACCATCAGAGACTATACCCTTGTTCTTCTCCTACTATGTATGATCTTTCAAGGTTCCAACATTGGGCATAACATCACTTTGATCATGTACAATTGGACCAGACCCCTCATTGCTAGGTGGAATGAGGATGTTCAGAGCCCTAGCTACCATGCCAACAATGATGTTGTGCGTTTTCTTGGCTCCATCATCATTAACATCAGTAGTTGCAGAAGTAGGAGTTTTACCTGAGACAAGGTCTTTAGACCTTCTTGCATGTTGGTTCCTTAGAGTTTTTACCATAACCCCTTCTGGAGTCATCATGCGCAGAGGTGCTATTTCAAGCACTGAGTTAGGGTTGCTTGACTCAGTTCCTATCTCAGACTCGTTGGTGGGTATGTTCTTGGAGGGAGAGGATTTTGGTGAATGTTGAGACATTGTACAAGATGTTGATCGTGTGAACATGGGTTTCCGTTTGTTGGAGGCTGTAGGGAAAATGAACAGTTTGATAGTGAACCAAGTGGTGTAGACGTTTGATGTGTAGGGGCTCAAAAGATGATATGGAAAATGAGGAGGGAACTTAATGTATTGACTAATCAGTAAATCTTTGAATTTTAAGTTATAGTTCCCTATTCCCATTAATTGCTATAACTCACCATTACTCAAGGGCCTCAATTTTTGTAGATCATTTTTAACTTTATGGTCCTTGACACTTCTTGCACCAATTTCAGCCCTATTCATTGCATAATCATCAAGTAATGCATAAATCCATTTACACGGGCTACCTCTGAGCATGCCTCCCTTGAACTCACATGGACTTGGTTGAATAGTGCGCTGGATGTCACAGAACACGGTCATGACATCCGGAGTGACATTGCTTCTTTTAGGCATGGTAGCATCCATGGACTCCATCAGGTTCCAGTATAGTCTATCTAGCTTTCCCTGATGACCAATGTATGGGTATCCCTTCTTGGCTTGCTTCCCTCCATGAGGTTTCTTGCATCCTGTCCTTCTTTCTGAGGCATACTTTGAAGATCTTCTTGCTGATGTGTTGGATCTTCTCTATTGTCTATTGTTGCACCCTAAAATTTGCTCAACCTATTTCACTTGTTTATGTTTCAATTGCATTGTCATTTGCATAATAAGCCATGTACATAGCCCAATCATTTACATAGCATAGCATAACAAGTCATCTAACAGGGGATCAAGTGCCTTTCTTATCAGAAAGAGGCCCATCATGGGGTTTTATTCAAGCTCAAGATCATCCAAGTAATCAAGAAATGAGTTGAAGCTTTGAAAAGTTTAAATGTCAACCAGTGGATTTCTCTCCTAATCTGGGGGTGTGGAAGATCATCAATGAGTGTGTGTGCCATGGAAGGTGTAAAAAGATAATGGAAGACCTAGAGGGTCATTTTAAAGATGAGACAAGTCATTGATACAAGTACAAGAGCCAGAGTTGAAGTACAGTCAACTAGGGTTTCATCTGGGTCAACCCTAGGTCAACTGAGTGATTGAAGAGCATCAAGGCTTAATTGGAGGATTTGGGATTCATGAATTGATATATGGATACATGTGTGGTGTTGTGCCAAGGATAAATCAAAGAGAATCAAGAAGAAGAGGAGTTACTAAATTAGGGTTTCAGTGCAAAAAACCCTAATTTAGGCCTAACTTCCAGGCCAAATAAGTCAAAATTCAAGCTTCAAATGAATTCTTGGTCAACATTAAACTTGTAGAGCATCTCAATAGATTTAATTAGAGTACTAGAAGTCTTCAAGAAGATTTATAGAACTCAAGTTATGATTCTTGCAAGTTAGGGGTCCTCAGAGGACACTGAAATTTATCTATGAAAGTCACTTGACTTCCAAGCAACTTTTTCCCATCAAGGAGTTTTCAAATGGATTCTTCGCCAACATAAGAGTTGTAGATCTTGATCTTAGCTTTAATTTTAGTACTAGAAGTACTCAAGGGGATTTATGGAACTCAAGTTATGGTCTTGGCAATCCAGGGGTATTTTGGGAAAGTTGAATTACAAGTCATTTTTCAACATAGGTCCAAATCTCCATCTTCCACCCCTCAAATGAAAAAATGTTCAACATGAGATGTGTTCAAAATGATGTTTTTAGGCTAGATAGGAGGTCATGAGAGTTTGAAATGGCTTGCTTCACAAAATCATAAAAATGGCCTAAAATGAAGGTATATTTTAAATGAACCAAAGTTAAAAATTGGGGTTTTTGATCTACACAACCAAACCAAGGCATATGACATACCAATTTGATTGTAAAATGCATTTTTAGAACATTGACATTGCCACAATTTTGAATTGAGGGTTATTTCAAGGACTTGCTTTGTAAATGGGCTACTTGCATCATGAGGCATATATGCAAAACCAATCTTCCAAGCAAATGCAAGGCTCCTCTCCATCCATACACCTCCAATATCTCATTTGGAGAGAATTTAAACTCAGAACCAAGAGAATTGCAAGCCAAAACATGAGATGGTATGTGCATAGCATAAGAAGAGATTTTCATAACATGAGAAGTTGATTTTCTCATTGGATCAATCTAGAACTTTCTAGAGTCTTCATTCACACTCTATATATGCATATGAAGTGATCCCAAGAAAGAGTTTGTGAGAATTGAAGGAGAGAAGAGAGATTGAGATCAGAGTTTTCTTGTTGCAATTCAGAATCGGTTACAAGCTTTTACATTATTTCAATCCAAGATTTTGATTGTTATAGCTTCCATTTGTGCTAGTGAATGTTTCCAGATCAAGTTCCAAGCAAATTGGTGGAGAAATCGTGTTCTTGCAATTGAATTTCTCAACCTGCAACTCACTATCGGGTTCCAAGATTCAAGAGGATTCAACCATTTCTTTTGCATACAGAAGCAAGATTATGGCTCATTGAAGGTGTCTGGAAGTTCCCAAAGCTTGATTTGAAGATTTCCTACCTCTGTTCATCTCAAATTTGCAGGTATGCACTTTCCAATCCACAGCTTGATTTAGGTGGTTTCAATCTGTTTTGATTAGTTAGATTCAATGTAGGTTAGTGTATGAAGCTTTCTGGTAGCTTTAGGATCGATTTAGATGCAATTAGTTGAGTGGCACCATTTCTGTTCAGACAAGTATCTTGTTGTTCTTGATGATATAATCATAGTTTGATGGTTAGAAATGATCAGTGAAGCATGGTGAAGAGTTTAGGCTATCCAATTTCAAGTTTGGTGAGTTTTGATCATGGACCAAATTCTGAAGTTTGATTCGTGTTTTGAGTTAGGTGGTGTTTCATTGAATTTGGTTACCATAGGTGAATTCCTGGTGAAATTTCAAGCAGGTTAGGGTTTTTAATTTTGATGTTTAGTGGAGTATTTCTGAGATACGATTTGAGGAAGAAGAAGCTTCAAAGCTCTGTTTCCATGGATTCCCTCTCCCTCCAGAATTTGAATTGGAGAAGACAATGCCACCACCATTAGATCCTCACGAGACTTTGACCAAGAACCAATCCAAGGGCCGTGAGTGGTTCTCAAATTGTGAAGGAAGAGTCTGAGAGATGAAACGAGGCATTTCATTAAAAGAAAGCTTGGGCTTAAGTGAGATTCATGATATCCACACCCCCTCTAGAGGCCCATCCAAGAAATGCACGCGTTTTCATTACTTCCTGCACCGCGAATTTCTCATTTTTCTTTCTATTTTCGTTTTAATTTTCTGATTGATATTGAGCCTAGCGCGCTTTCATTTTAGCACCCCCTCTCTGGGCCCAGTTGGTGAATGAACTTGTTTTAATTACTATTCAGCACACATGTTTTCCATTTTTCATCATATTTTCTTTTATTTTCACATTTATTTTAAGATCTTAGAAAATTCATAATAAATCCAAAAATAGGTTTTTTTATATGGAAGTTTTTTCCCCATTCTCATAATTGTCTCAAGAAAATTATAGAAAAATAAAATTAGCATTTTAGTCATTTTTCTATTTCTGGTGAATTTTTACATTTAGTTGCTTCTATTGCATTTTATTTTGTATATCCATTTTGCTGAATTTTGTTTAGCCATTTCATTTTACCTTTTGATGTAATTCCTTTTGTTTTAGTTAGATTAGAGCATTAGGTTCCCCCTGGAATTTTATCACATTTTTGTGATTTAATTTTAGTTACTTTTGAACATCAAACTTTAGGGTGCTAGAATTAGGGTTTCAACCTAACATAGGTGCATTTCAACACATAGTTTTGGGGTTTTTAGTTTGATTTAGGCCTTGGGGTTTATGTGGGGTATAGGTTACATAGCTAGGGTCCCTTAGAAATTAATCTAGGATTTTATGATGAGTTTTGCCATTTTATTTGATTTTTGCAAGTTGATTGATATTGGTGTGTTGTCCTCTTGGGAAGTTGCTTGGTTTGTTGAGTTTTGGGCCTTTTCTTTGGATGTTGGGGCTTGTGCTTGGCTTGAGGATTGTATAAAGACTTTGAGGATGATTGAAGACAAATAATTATGCTTGGATCTTGAAGTTGCTTGTGCTTAAAGATTGCTTGTTGAAGGCTTAGGAGATAGGAAATATAGGAAGAGCTCTAGAGTAGACTGATTTCTTCTGTCAAACATAGAGAGCTTCTTGTGCCTCTATTCCATCCTATGGCACAAGGTCCCCTAAAATAGTTCCATCTCTCCTTAGGAGGGATGTAGAGCATGCTTTGATTGGGTAGAACCTTGAGGATACCTTTCACTTGCTGTGTTAAGATCTTAGTGGTTTCCCTGGGTTATCATTAAGCATCTTTACATTCCAAGCTCATCTGTTAGTTGATTCTCTCCTGTGAGTGTCTGCATTGAAGTTGAAGAGCATTTTGAAGATAAGAAGTTCATTGATTCTTGGAGAAGAGGTAGCTTGTACCTGTCAAAGCTGGATATCTGTTGAAGACTAGGGTTATACTGCTGCTTGAAGCTGTTTGTTGTTTGGATTCAGTGTTTGCCAAAGTTGAAGATTATTGGAGAAAGGCTTATCTGAAGCTTGAATATCCTTGGAAAGTGAAGATGAGATCTTGTTTGAAGTTGTTACTGTCAACCTTTTGTTGTTTATCAACTGTAGCTGCCAGAGCTGGTGCTGTTTGACTTGCTTACTGTAGAAGCTGTTTTTTGTTGTCTGAGCTGGTGTTGGATGAGATTCTCTTTGCTGTATTGTTTGTTGATTTTCCCTTAGGTTTGAGGTGAAGCTGTTTCACTTTGTCTATTGTTTTCGCAGGTTCGAGGTTGAGTAGGACTCCCTTGCCTCACTTGTATTGCTGCATCTCATGCATTTTACTGTTTACTGTATATATGTCGTTCTTTTCTGTTTATCCCCTAGGATCTCTGATTTCCTCTGTGCAGGAGGGAATTATGACAGACATTAGGTGTTAATCCATGCATGACAACATTAGGGTAGTGTTGATTCCCATTTCTAACTCTAGGTTTTAAAATTTCTTTCTCTTCTATCTCAGAACAATTCAAAACACAGTAATAAGGATAATCGATGTCGTACGCTACGAGCCTTAAGCTATGTGAGAAAGGTTGCTGGAGGGTCACTCTTCGGTAATCTGATTACTTAGTGTGTTACCCTTAGGGTGACATACGACGTAGTCACCCTCAAATCATAGTCTCTAGTGCATTAGAGATTGCAAATATCATAAAAAACAGTTCTTGCGTAAAAGACTGAAAACAAACATCAAAAATGTCATTTTTGTCCGCTTGGACTCTTAATCAGGAAAAACCCTTTCATAAGGAGATAAAAACATTCAGACAAGCTTGTGTCTTCCGTAGCCCGAACTACGTTTGCTCTGATCTTTCATGTTGTATGAAAGTACGTAGGCATAGGATGCGATATCCTAGCGAGCAACCTTCCCCTCCTTTCCCGTAGGTAGGCGAACTACGTTGACTCTGATTTCTCGTTCCAGACGAGAATACGTAGGCATAAAGTGCGATACTTTGCCGAGTCACTTTCTGTTCTTTTAACCCCAAACCTTTAGAGTAGATAGAATAACAATCCGTACTAGAAAACAAGCGTGGATCCCGTCGAGTACGACGGACGTGAGGGGTGCTAATACCTTCCCCTTGCGTAACCGACTCCCGAATCCAGGATTTGGTTGCGATGACCATTCCTTTCCCGTCTTTGCGTTAGGTTTACTTTGAGCGTTTCCTTTCCCTCCGTTGGGATAAATAACGCACGATGGCGACTCTTCTGTTCAGCCGGCGCCGATTTTCGCAGTAGCGACAGCTGGCGACTCTGCTGGGGACAGGAATATCCCCTATGCGAGTCAATCCTAGCGCTTGTTTTCCCGTCTTGGGTGTTATATAGATTTTCTTTTTTGTCTGTACTTTCCGCATTTTATTTATCAGCTTTATACTGTTATTGCTGCTGTGGGAAGGGGATAATCTGTTGAGAGATAAGTCGGACCTGGGCTTGAGGTTACACATAGACTTAGAAGTAGAGAGTAGTGGTTAGCCTGCTTGCTTAGCTCGCACCAGCTAGCCACAAAATTTACGCTCGGACGAGATTCTCTTTGATGCTTCTTGCCTGGCCCTTAGGGCTTGACAAGTTGTCTGACCCGAGGATTGTCGACTATGGGAACTTATCAATTGGGATCCAACTAAGTGAGGCCGCTTCAAGGGATGATGATGCCACACCTTCTGGGTATCGTATCATCACTCTTGAAAGTATGTGACGTTGAACCCGCATAGGATACCGTACCTCGTCTGCGAGTTAAGTACACACCTGTGAGGGGTAGGAGGGTCTGTTTGCAGGAAACCTTTGACCTCAGAATACCTGGTTTATCTCTGTCAGTGAGATGTGGTTACAGGTTTCTTTTGAATGGTTGGTTTGGTTTGAGATGAAGATTTGATGGTTCTCAGGCTTCAGTACATAGCAGCCCAGTCTATCAGCAGTGCACTTGGTCCCTTGTTTGCATATGCATGTGCATTTTCATGATTGCATTTCATTAACATGTATTTATGTTGCAGGTGATCATTCCCCTTTGATTCTAGTATCTTCTAGCCAAACATGGAGTCCCTGAAGAAGACAGTGGCTTACCGGTTGCATTCGCCAGATATCAGTTCCTTGCTGGGATTAGTTGCTCTAGCAGATGAGAGTGTGAGGGCTGAGTTCAGAGTATCTTATAGGAGATTACTCAATTTATTATACAGACCATCAGCATTTGAGACGACTGGGGTGTATACTTTGTTACAATTTTATGAGCCGCAGCTGAGGTGTTTCTTATTTCCAGACTATATGCTAGCACCCACTTTGGAGGAGTATTCTGTGATGTTGGGAGTTCCTGTGCTAGACCAGATGCCCTTTGTACATGCTGATGCTGAGCCTGATTTGGCTACGCTCACTGAGATTGTCAGTTTGGACGCTTCTGAGTTTCCGGGAGGCTTGGTTAAGCTGAATGGAGCTTACGGTTTTCACCTATCTGTCCTAGTTGAGAAGGCCACGCAGTGCGCGAAGAGTGGATGTTGGGTTGCCTTCAGTGCTATTCTAGTTGTCTGCATCTACGGGATTGTCTTGTTTCCTAATGTGCCAGATTTTGTCGACTCGGACGCCTTCCTGATTCTTGCCTCAAAGAATCCAATTCCTACTCTCTTGGGCGATGTTTATCATTCCATTCACTATAAGAATGAGAAACGTCGTGGCAAGAATCTTCCCTGCTGTCTTCCTCTCTTGTACAGGTGGTTCCAGGGGCACCTTCCGAAGACAGGACCTTTTGTTGATGTTGTTGATACGCTGGATTGGTCTTCCCGGTTGATGGGGTTGTCTGCTGAGAATGTCATTTGGTTTGATCGGAGTATGCTTGGTACTGATATTCTATATAGTTGCAGTGGCTTTCCGAATGTCCCCCTGATTGGACGGAAAAGCTGCATTAACTATAACCCCTCGTTGCTGGTACGATAGTTCGGTTACGTTTTGAGGGACGCTCCTATTGGGAAGGAGATACAGGAATCTCTGTATCTCACAGGCTTATTAGACACGGCTGTTTTGATCAGATTGAGACATGCGTGGGCTAACATCCATAGGAGGGGGAAAGCTTTGCTCGGTAAGAGCAACAGCAGAGCTTATGATCCCTATTTGGCTTGGGTCCGCAAGAGAGCTAGTACTTCCTTGATGCCTTATCCTGCTGTGGAACCCCTGTACCTTCCATTGATTGAGGTACCTCCTTCGGAAGAGAGTGAGAAGTATAACAAATTGTTGGCTGAAAACGAGGAACTGAAGAAAGCCAATGAGGAGTTAGAGAAGGAGATCTTCCAGTTACGTCGTGAGAAGAATGAAGCCACCTTCACTATGAAGGAGCAGACTGAATTGATTAACAGGTTGGGATCAGAGCTGACAGAAGCAACCAACAAGAAAGAAAAAGTAGGGATAGCCTTGAACGGTGTTAGCAAGGTGCTTACTTCCAAGAAGGAACTCCTAAGCAAAGCTTATGTCCGTATCAGCAAGTGGGAAGCCTTGTGGAATACCACGCTTACCAAGCGGAAGGGACGGGAAGACGAACTGAAACTGCAGATTGCCACGCTAGAGGCACAAATTATAGCACAAGACGCAGAGATTGCTGAAGCGACATCACTTAGGAGCGCTGCTGAGCTCAGAGTAAGTGACATTGACGAGAAGCCGAGAGGTTATGAAGAGAAGGCCGGTTCCAAGAGGCACAGAGTTGACGAGAGTTCTAGCAAAGGAGCCTACCAGGATGATGCCAAAAAGCTGAGATCCACTACCGAGCGACCTGCTTTATTGATTCAGGAGCTGATCTCCCGACTAGGGCACTCGGAGACGATGAGGATATTAGAGGACGTCAGAGCCCGCCATTTGGCCTGATTTATCTTTGTCTTGCCTTTGTTATTTGTGCTTGTATTTGGACCATCACCAGGCTTGTTGGCCGAGGTCTCTTCAGTTGTATTCAGTTGTACTCTTGTACTCAGCCTCTTGGCATTTGTTATATATGAGGGTTTTCTGATTCCTTGCTTGCTGGATAGGGACTCCATTGTCGTAATGGATTTCTCTCCGAAACCAGAATCGGGGGGGGGGGGGAGAATAACCTGTAGCATATTTACGCATTTGCATCTGCATTCACATTGCATAACCAGTATTATCGAATCTGTATCTTATTTCCTACGTCTGCAGGTTTCCAGGATTGACGAACCAAGAGTTCACCGCTACTCAACCTGAAACAACTGCAAGAGAATCATGGATCAAGTCCAGGTGGAGATGCAGGAGATTCGCGAGAAGTTGAACCTATTCATGCAGGCAATGGAGAGTATTGCTAAAGGCCAGGAGAATCTCCAGACTTTGGTGCAGCTGCTGCTGACGCGGGCTAATGGGAATGGCAACAATGACCACAACTCTGTGCATGTCGAAACTCTTCATGAGGATGGGCCCCCTACTCCTGTGGTTCCTCCTGTGGTGACCCCACCTGTCGTGGTTGTGAACAATGACGCTGGCGCTGGCAACGGCAACGCAGGGAATGGAAATGAGACGGTTGTTAACAATGTTGGATTCGGAGACGCCAATCTGGGCGGTGGTAATTTCAATGGTGGTAATGGTTTTGGTAACAATGGATTCGGCTATAACGACCAGGGGTTTGAGTACGGCAATCAGGGCGGAAAGTTCGGCCTCAACACTCAGGGTTTCGGCTATGACGGTTTTGGTAACGCTAACCAGGGTTATGGTGGAAATGGTGCTGGATTGGTTCCTATCAACACTGGTTTCGGGCATGATGGGACCAACCTGGGTTATGGTAATGGGGGACGAGGTCCCATGACTAATCAGCAAGGGTTTGGTCCCAACACTGGTTATAACGGGTACGGAAATGAAAATGTGAACTGGGGCAAAGATTGTCAAGAGGACGCCTTTTCTGGAAGAGGCATGGGATTTGAGGGACCCGTTGACAATACTCAGAGGATTAAAATGCTTGAAGAACAGGTAAAGGGTATGGATAATCAGAATTCTACCGGACTAGACATGACTACTATGGGCTTAGTACCTGGGCTGAGGGTACCGCTGAAATTCAAAGCTCCCACCTTCGACAAGTATAAGGGGGACACTTGCCCTAAGGTGCATGTCCGCTCTTATTACAGAAGGATGTCCGCGTATTCGGATGACGAAAGGATGCATATGCATTTCTTTCAAGATAGCCTGTCAGGACCATCACTCAAGTGGTACATGGGGTCGGAGCCCGCTCAAATCAAAACCTGGAAGCAATTGGCGGATGCTTTCGTCCTGCATTATAAATATAGCAATGATCTGGCACCGAACCGAGTTCAATTGCATGGTTTGTCGCAGAAGAAGGAGGAAAGCTTTAAAGAGTATGCACAGAGATGGCGCGATATGGCGGCAAGAGTACATCCTCCGTTGGCTGAGAGAGAAATGAATAGCATGTTCATTGGGACATTCACGGGGATATATTACGAAAAGTTGTTTAATGTTTCGTTGAGCAGTTTTTCAGATTTGATTCTTATGGGCGAGATGGTCGAAGACAGTATTAAGGTTGGAAGATTCCACGCAGGTGAGTCTGCCCCCGCAGGAGGTACAAGGAAAGCATTCGGTGGTAGGCGTCAAGGTGATTCTAGTGCTGTGTTTGGTGGCCGAGGCCAAGGCAGAGGACGAAGTCAGTATGCTCAGCATCAGCAGGTCGCTAGTGTTACCATCCCTTTTCCACAACAACCACAACAACCACAACAACAGCAACAACAACAGCAACAACAGTAGCAACAACAAAGGCAACACCCCGCCCAACGCAGAATCCTAGAGGGTAAGCCAAGGAGAGTATTTGAAACGCCTCCTTCGACATACGCTGAACTGCTCCAAACACTGCTAGGATTAAAGTTGGTGGAGAAAAGGACCATGGCACCGTTAACGGGCAATCCTCTGTTTGGCTATGATGCTGGTAAACACTGTGAGTTTCACTCCGGGGCGCCCGGACACGATATTGAAGGTTGTCATGCGTTTAAATATAAAGTACAAGACTTGTTGGACAACAAAGCTATTAACTTTGGACAGGCGGGTCCAAATATAGTACAACAGCCTATGCCCAATCATGGGGCAAACGCCATTCTGACCGAGGAGAATTTGAATCAGGTGACGGATGTCAATAAGCTGAAGACACCATTGGGTGAGATCAAAAGCAGGTTGTTAAAAGGGGGTGTATTCCCGGGGTGCGACGAATTCTGCTTGGATTGTTGGGTACAGCCAGAGAGTTGTAATGAGTTGAAACAGGGTATTCAGGTTTTGATGAACGAAGGAACATTGCAGTTTGATAGAACCGCAGTTGAAGAGTCGGTAGAGGCATTGTGTGATGAGCGGAACGATGTTGCTACAGTGATGATTCCAAGAAAAACAATAACAATAACGGCGCCTGCCAGGCGGCCGACAATCACTATTACCAAAGCAGGGCCAGTCCCTTTTGAAAGTACCAAAGCAGTACCATGGACTTACGGGCTGGAGGTATATTGCGACGGTTAGAAAATTGAAGTAAATAAATGATAACACGAAATCGTATATATATATATATATATATTGATGCATAATTCAACTGATGTTTAACTGTTTTCGATCTGATTTCGGGTTATTTCCGTGTTATTTGTCTGATATTTTGCAGGTATTTGATAATCACGTCTAAACAAAGCAATATGAAGAAAAGAAGCAATCACAGATGAAATATGGACGAAAACCGGATGAAAACAACATGAAAAACGCAGAATGCATATTTTGCTGCTGTGACGACCGTCACAGCTCCATGACGACCGTCACACGGGTGACGACCGTCACACACCGTGACGACCGTCATGCAGGCAAAAACGCCCAACTTCAAATGCACGTGCAAGAGGCAGTTCCAAGTCCCAAATAGTGGACCACTACTCCTTGATATTTCCGCCTCTAAGTCCACCTTTTTCAAGTTATAACCGTTAGAATTCTATTTCTATAAAAGAGGAAGGAGGGGAGCTGAGAAAGGGAGCCGCATTCAGACAACGAAGTGCTGCCCAATTTCATTTCCAGAGCAAAAGTTCAGTTTTATTTCTTTCTATTTTTTTGTTGCCTTTCATTTCTTCTGTAATTCTTATTTCCCTTGTACGATCAATTGGCACAAAGACCAGAATCCTGCCAACATTTGTGGAGGATCTGCCCAAAGGTCAATTGGAATATTTACAGGTTTTAAATTTTAATCGTAATTTCAGTTTTCATTATGATGCATGTTATTATTTATTGTTTTTATTTATGTTTTACCTTTCCCAAATCCATGTCTAGCTGAATTAGAGTAATCGATATGTAATAATAATTCGGACGGGATTTGATAATAACCGGTTGAAAATTTTCTTTTTCAAAAGTTGTTTATGGTCTGAGTGTTTAAATTTATTTACTGAATAAACTTCGTTGCGAAAGCGAGAACTTATTTAAAAGTAGTTTTGCCACGAAAGTGGGAAATTAATTAAGGTACGAACCAACAAGCGAAAGCTGCGGCAAGACCAGATAGTAAACACTAGTCATTTGTTTTAATAACAGCGAAAGCACTTTAAAATGAATTAGAACTTAGAGATTTCCAAAAAATAGTTTTAACCCCGAATGGGACACGAAAGCGTACATTTGGCCCTTAGAATTATGATTAGCGTCAACAACCATCGTGAGACGAGAGTCTTCAGATCACTATTTTCTGCTTAAATAAACTCTGAAAAATATTTCATATACCGGTAACTTGTCAAATCCCCGAAGAACATAATTACTGTATATCGATTCACGTAATTATAATTTAAGTAACATTCTTAGTTCCCTTTAGTGACAATCTTATTCCCTTAAACATTATCTACCTAGCTAAACATAGTAACTCCCGAGAACACTAGTTTGATTACGAGTCCCTGTGGGATCAATATCTTTTATTACTACGCGATAGACTGTGCACTTGCAGTTAGGTTGTATTAGACATAGAAAGTCGCGATCAAGTTTTTGGCGCCGTTGCCGGGGACCCGTTTAGTCAATAGTGTAACCTTCTGTTACGCCGTATAGGCTAGGTTAACTATTTTCATTTTTCCTTTACTAGTGTTGTCGATTGTATGCCAAGTAATCGCCCACAAGGCGATATCTTAAAACCTTCAGTCGCAGAACTAGAGCGCTTCTTACATTTAAGAAGTTGAATCATTGAGTACCAACTCAAACATAACATTCCCGATCCTCTCACTCCCATTCCCAAATCCGAAGAAAAACCAAAGATGGCTGAAGCACCTTAAAACAAACCGCTGAAGGCATACGCTACACCCTCTCAGATGGAGCCTAGAAGTAGCATTGCTGCCCCAACTATTACTCGAAACGATTTTGAGCTGAAACCATCATTGCTGTCAGCGGTACAACAAAACCAATTCTCAGGAAACGCAACTGAGGATCCAAACGAACACTTAACGAAGTTTGTACAATACGCAGACACAGTGAAAGCAAATGGAGTAACTCCAGACGCGATAAGACTTCGTCTTTTCCCATTCTCTCTTAGAGACAGAGCGTGGACATGGTTACAATCTTTACCATCCAACTCCGTTACGACGTGGGAACAGTTGAAGAACGTCTTCTTAGCGAGATATTTTCCGCCAAGCAAAACTGCTATGCTTAGAGCTCAAATCAACGGATTTCGACAAAAAGATACTGAATCTCTTTACGAAGCATGGGAACGATTCAAAGATATGATGAGAACATGTCCTCACCATGGTCTAGAAGACTGGGTGACAATCCATACTTTCTATAATGGGCTCTTATACAATACCTGATTAACAATAGACGCCGCCGCGGGCGGTGCACTTATGGATAAGCCATACGACGAAGCCTATCAACTAATAGAAAACATGTCTCAGAACCACTACCAATGGGGAGGTGAACACACTCCAACAGAGAAAACCACAGCGAAAGGTGGGATGTACGAGATCAGCAGCCTTGAAAAGTTCAACGCTAAAGTAGATGCTCTAGCACAGAAGATTGACAGTCTGACCGTTAACCCCACTGCAACCGTCGCTGCCGTAACTCCAAATTGCGAGTTATGCGGAAGCACCACTCATAATGCACCCGAATGCCCATTGCTAGCCGGAATCCCACCAGACCAAGTAAACTATGCTCAAGGAAATCCCTACGCAAATACCTATAACCCAGGTTGGCGAAATCATCCAAACTTTTCTTACAAAAGCGATAATGCATTGCAAATGCCTACTGCTCCGCCAGGATATCAGAAACCAGCTGCTGCTCAGAATGCACCTAGGAAATCAAACCTCGAGTTGATGATGGAAAAATTCATAGCTACTCAAGCTCAAACAAACAAAGAATTCCTGAATCAAAACATACACACTAGCGAGCAAATTAAACAGTTGACCGGAAAAATAGACGCTTTAGCCACCCACAACAAAATGTTAGAAACACAGATATCACAAGTGGCTCAACAACAAGCCTCTGCTGCCGCACCCGCTGGCACATTTCCTGGACAACCCGAACAGAATCCAAAAGGCCAAGCAAATGCTGTAATACTAAGAAGTGGAAAAGAATTGGACGAACCGATCGATCCGAGGACCGAAAACTCAGCCATGCAACAAAAACCAACTGAACAAGCAGAAAAGGAATCCGAGTTAGAGAAGAAGGAAGACAACGAGAAGGAGGATACCGCAAGTGAAAAAAACTCAAGCACCTCCAGCGCCATATAAACCACCTATCCCTTATCCTCAAAGATTAATAAACTCCAAAACTTCAGGACAATTCAAGAAATTTGTAGAGCTCCTTAAACAGTTGAATATCACTATTCCTTTTACAGAAGCGATAACTCAAATGCCGTCATATGTTAAATTTCTCAAAGAAATCCTGTCAAATAAGAGAAAGATCGAGGATAACGAGACAGTTACACTTACTGCAGAGTGTAGCGCTATAATTCAAAACCGCATGCCTCCTAAATTAAAAGACCCAGGTAGTTTCTCCATACCCTGCGTCATAGGAAAGTTCGTGATAGACAAAGCTCTATGCGATTTAGGAGCCAGTATCAGTGTTATGCCTTTATCTATATGCAAAAAGCTGAATATGGGAGACCTAAGACCAACCAAAATGTCCGTACAATTAGCTGACCGATCAGTAAAATACCCCGTCGGAATACTGGAAAACATTCCAGTACGCATAGGACAATTCTACATCCCAACCGACTTCATAATCATGGACATCAAAGAGGACTCTGTTACCCCAATTATCCTAGGAAGACCGTTCCTAGCTACAGCCGGAGCTATTATAGACGTGAAGAAAGGAAGGCTAACATTCGAAGTAGGAGAAGAAAAGATAGAGTTCATTCTCACCAAGTTCTTACAAGCACCAGCCATAGACGATACCTGCTATTTAGTAGACGAAATTGACGAATGCATAAGAGAACTTGAAAATGAAGAGACCACGTATTCAGAAATAATAAAGATTCAAATACCCGATATTTCTGAAGACGATGATTGGCGTAAACCGTATAAAGACGACAGCCTAAGCGAAAGCTTAGCACTGACCCCAAACCATATGCCAGGTCCGAAGAACCCATCTTTAGAACTTAAAACACTACCCGAAAACCTTAGATATGAATTCCTAGACGATGAACTAAAAAGACCAGTGATAGTCAATGCCGACTTAGGACAACCAGAAACTGAAAAGCTATTAGAAGTCCTAAAGAAGTACCCCACCACATTAGGCTATAACATAAGCGATCTAAAAGGTATAAGCCCTTCAATCTGTATGCATTGAATTACAATAGAGGAAGACTTTAAAACCTCTAGAGAGCATCAGAGAAGACTGAACCCCATCCTAAGCACTATAGTCAGAGATGAAGTAAAGAAATTGCTAGATGCAGGAATCATCTATCCAATCTCCGATAGTGAATGGGTTAGCCCAGTTCATGTCGTACCAAAGAAAGGAGGAGTCACAGTAGTTAAAAACGAAAAAGGCGAATCAATAACAAAAAGAGTCGTGACTGGAAGCAGGATGTGCATTGACTATAGGAAGCTTAACAAAGCCACACGAAAAGATCACTTCCCGTTACCCTTCATAGACCAAATGTTGGAAAGATTAGCTAAACATTCATATTTCTGCTATCTAGATGGTTATTCAGGATTTTTCCAAATTCCCATTCATCCTGATGACCAAGAAAAGACTACATTCACCTGTCCTTATGGTACTTTTGCTTACCGCCGAATGCCGTTCGGACTCTGTAATGCTCCAGCAACCTTCCAAAGATGCATGATGGCAATCTTCGCAGATTTCATAGACGACATCATGGAAGTATTTATGGACGATTTCTTGGTATGTGGACAAAGTTTCGAAGGCTGCCTACAAAAATTAGAAATGGTATTAGAACGTTGTGTAAAAGTGAACCTCGTCCTAAATTGGGAAAAATGCCATTTTATGGTCCGACAAGGAATAGTTCTAGGACATGTCATATCGAATAAAGGAATTGAGGTCGACAAAGCTAAAATAGAGATTATAAAAGATCTCCAACCTCCAAAATCCGTACGAGAAATACGGAGTTTTCTAGGACATGCCGGTTTTTACTGAAGATTTATAAAAGATTTTTCAAAAATCACAAAACCTTTGACCGGCCTGTTGATGAAAGATGCTGAGTTCGTCTTCGACGACGACTGTCTAAAAGAATTCGAAACATTAAAATCAGCCCTTATCACCGCACCAATTATGCAACCACCAGATTGGCGACTACCGTTCAAAATCATGTGCGATGCGAGTGATTATGCCGTAGGCGCAGTTCTAGGACAAAGGAAGGATAAGAAACTCCATGCCATCTACTATGCCAGTAGAACCTTAGATCCTGCCCAAATGAACTACGCTACAACAAAAAAGGAACTTCTAACAGTTATATTTGCGCTTGACAAATTCCGTTCTTACTTAGTAGGAGCAAAGATTATCATATACACAGACCACGCTGCCATTAGGTACCTAATAAGAAAAAAGGATGCCAAACCAAGATTATTGAGATGGATCCTGTTATTACAAGAGTTTGACTTAGAAATCAAAGATAAGAAAGGAACCGAGAACGTTGTTGTAGATCACTTATCCCGAATAGAAGGCATCAAACATGAACCAGTACCGATAAATGACGATTTCCCGTACGAACATCTGATGGCCAAATTAGAAAATGACATGCCTAACTCAATCTCGGAAGATCCAGAATTCGAAAAAGCCGTAGAAGCCGTCTATGCCCAAGTCACATTACCTTGGTATGCTGACATCGTTAATTACCTCGCTGCAGGCGTGCTTCCACCGGATCTCACTTATCAGCAAAAGAAGAAATTCTTCCACGATCTGAAACACTATTATTGGGACGAACCTCTACTCTTCAAGAGAGGGGCCGACAACATATACCGTCGCTGTGTCCCAGAGGAAGAAATAGAAAATATCATTTCCCAATGCCATTCAGCACCATATGGTGGTCATGCTAGTACATCCAAGACGTGCGCTAAGATTCTCCAAGCCGGCCTATTCTGGCCTAACCTCTGGAAAGACGTTCACATCGCTGTGCTAAAATGTGATCGATGCCAACGAACTGGCAACATCTCACGACGCGATGAAATGCCTCAAAAAGGAATCCTAGAGGTAGAAATCTTTGATGTATGGGGAATAGATTTCATGGGACCATTCCCACCTTCTTTTGGTAATAACTACATACTCGTCGCTGTAGACTATGTGTCTAAATGGATAGAAGCCATTGCTGCTCCAACAAATGACGCACGAGTAGTAATCAAACTCTTTAAAAACACAATCTTTCCTAGATTCGGTGTACCCAGACTCGTCATTAGTTACGGCGGATCACACTTCATATCGCGAATATTTAATAAACTTCTTTCTAAATATGGAGTCCGACACCGAGTAGCTATACCCTATCACCTGCAAACTAGCGGACAAGTAGAGGTCTCGAACAGAGAAATAAAACAGATATTGGAAAAGACTGTCGCTACCTCAAGGAAAGATTGGTCATCAAAGCTACATGAAGCTTTATGGGCTTATAGGACCGCCTTTAAGACACCAATAGGTACTACACCCTACAAATTAGTTTACAGTAAATCCTGTCATCTCCCTGTAGAATTAGAGCATAAGGCCTTCTGGGCCATTAAGACACTCAATTTCAACTACACTGAGGCAGGAGAGAAACGAATCTTGAACTTACACGAATTAGAAGAACTTCGATTAGACGCTTACGAAAATGCCTGTATCTACAAAGAACGAACTAAAAAGTGGCATGATAGACGTTCAGTCAAGAAACAATTCAGTGTGGGAGACATCGTATTGCTATTTAATTCAAGATTAAAACTCTTCCCAGGTAAACTAAAATCTAGGTGGTCTGGACCTTATGAAGTGACTAAAGTACTTCAGAGTGGAGCTGTTGAAATTACCGATAAGACGAATGCACCGTTTATCGTAAACGGGCAACGTCTAAAACATTATAATAAGAACGAAAACAGCCCTCAAGTCTGCAGTATAACATTGCTTGAGCTTCCAGCTCAAACACCCGAATAGCTTGTCACCAAGCTATCGTCAGGCTTTAGACGTTAAAAACAGCGCTTACTGGGAGGCAACCCAATTTTCCCGCATTTTTCCTCGTTACTGTATTTCATTTTTATTTAAAATTCTACTTCAAAACTTTAACAAAAATCCTAAACTAAAAATTGCCACTATTTTTACTTTCTTTTATTTTCATATTTTTATTTTATTTTTCTCTTTTATCTTTTGTTTTTACCGCTTTTTGTTTTTAAAAATCCTGACTTCAAATTTCTGTTTTAAACTTTTCAGGATTTTAAAAGTCTTCAAACCTTCCTCCTGTTTTTCTCCGACTTACCTGCGAGTATGGCCGTGTACGACTTCACAAAGGTTCATTTTCGAGGACTAGCTCAAAAGGCAAGATTTGAAGCATTGACTGAGAGAGAACTAGCCTTAACGCTGTATTATGATAAGTCTACCATGGAGAAACTAGGGATCACGGATAGCATCCAATACCTGTTCAATCAATTAGGCTGGGAGAACACTGCTTTGAAAACCCGTTTTGCTACCTATAAGGACCTCACCTACGAATTCCTTAGTTCCTTCAGGTATTTACCCAACTATGGTTTTGGATCCAACTCAGAGCTGATTACCTTTAGGATGTTTGGAATGGACCAAACCCATAGCCGGATGTCATTAGCTAAGCTCCTAGGATTTCCTAGCGGACCGCATGTGTTCATCAGTGCAGAAGACGACGATATTGATTTTGAACTCAACCAATTCTGGGGTAGAATCACAGGCGACTATCACCCTGAACCAGACAGAATGTATAATGATGAGATTCATAACCCAGTTTTCAGATACTTTCATAAGATACTAGCTCACACCCTTTTCGGGAAAGAAGAAAATATTACTACAGTATCTAAAGAAGAGTTCTTTATCATGTTTTGTGCTTCTCAGGGACGTACAGTGAATGC
Source organism: Lathyrus sativus (assembly GCA_963859935.3). Lineage (NCBI taxonomy): Eukaryota > Viridiplantae > Streptophyta > Magnoliopsida > Fabales > Fabaceae > Lathyrus > Lathyrus sativus. Next base: position 261,690,490 of record OZ012738.1, read on the forward strand.
AGTACCTTTCATGATGAGATCTTTCCGACACCTCACTCAAGACCCACAATCACCTATTCTAATAGGAGGCCTCGTGACAATGATTGCCCACGAGCTTGGCCTTAGATTCCACTTAAATGCAAGCACTAGTTTCGGCCCCATCCGACCCATGAATATCCAGTTCTGCTTTAACAGGTGCATTTTAAGAACTATGGGACCTGGACCTTACGAGTACCTCATCAATGAAAAAGCTGTCCAGCTATTCACATTGCCAAATCATCAGTTGACAAGTATCCATAACAAGGACAACTGGCTTTATGAATTGGATGAGCCTATGGGACCTCCTTCACCTCAATCAACACCACAGAACTACATGTACGACAGTGATCACATCTCTGAAGCACACGATTATATGTACTATGAGGATGCTGTATTAGAAGCTGAAGTAGACCCTATGACTCCTCCGCATTACAACACCTATCCTGAGCCCATTCCTGAGGAGACCACGAACAAAATGGATACTGTTCTGCACCGATTGGACAACGTTGACGCAGCTCTGACTACTGTAAAAGACGACATCACAGGCATACACAACGAACTCGTAGTTTTCATGGACTTAGTCTGTGACCAGCTCGACTACTACGCACGGAAGTTCGATGAATTGAAGGCACAAAAAGACTAGATATTAGTTTTAGTTTAGTTTAGTTTAGTTTTCTGTTTTTCGTCCGTTTTCAATTATTTTGATTTTTGCATTGTTAATTTCCTTATGTATTACATTACACCAATTCTAATTACTTGTTATTTCAATTATAGTCTTTATCTATTTATTCTGTTTTTACGTTATTTCTTTGTTTATTGGCCGATATAATACATTGCCATATCATTTATAGGACTAAAAATCATTGCAAGAACACCCTCAAAGCAAAATTCTGCGTTCTGCAGATTTTGCTGGTGTGACGACCGTCACAGGAGCCTGACGACCGTCACACGGGTGACGACCATCACAGATACGTGACGACCGTCACGAGCCCAAAACTGTTATCTGATATAACAGGGGTTGCATTTTCTCTCCCACTCATCTCCTTTCAACTTCCAATCATCAAGAACTCACACCCTACTCCCAATTTTCGTTTTCCCCACCTTGCACCATATATTCCAACTCCCATCTCAACTTCCTACTACACTGCTTTCACATTTTTTCACTCCACAGAACCACCTCAATCCACATTTCCTCCATATCCTCCAACAATGGCGAGAGACAACGAAACCCCAGACCTCAGCAACATTGTGTTCAGCGACGGTGACTCAGGAGAGAGACAGCGAGCCAACTATATCGCCTTCCATCAACGGTCGCTACAGCCGACCCACTATCCACATATCCCATCGCTCACGGAGCTCGGACTCCTTGAAGGCGTCACTTGGATGCTCCAAAGAGCCGGCATCTGGAACCTCTGCACCAATCCGCTGCCGACGTACGAACAACTCACCCTTTAGTTCCTAAGTTCGTTCACCTATGTCACTTCCAGCGGCGACCTCAGCCAACACTCTGGTGCCGCATGCTTCCGGATGTTCGGCACGAACTATCAAGTGAACCAGAACCAGATTGTTGCCATCTTACAATTCCCTCGCGGCGACAATGCTCATCGCCGCCTCACCGATCAGTTTCAGCACGAAGCCTTCGCGCTCTGGTACCAGTTAACCGGCATCAATGCCGATGGTTGGGATTCTCTGCACGCAACGCATATCCACAACCCGACCATCCGGTATTTCCACCGAGCATTGAGCAACACCATCTTCGCCCGGGATAGCAACCATAAGGTGAACTCGAAAGAGCTCTTCTTTCTCCGCTGTGTCTTCAACAACGAGCCCATCAACGCCGCTCCATTCCTCCTGGCCCACATTCAGGCCAACTGTAATCGTGGCTCTAAGCCATTTTACTTTGGCGGGATTGTCACTGCCATTGCACTTGGGCTGAACCTCGGTGACCGCCTCCAGCACCTCCATGCCATTCCCTCGGTGTTCCTCAACACCGACCACTGCAGAGCCTCTCGCCTCATCCGTTCCAGAGCCGATGGCAAGTACCACCCGGTAGTGCGTGGCAAAACCGTCTGAAGCATCATCCTTCCATCACGCACCCGGATGCACCCAGAGGATCGTACCAACTGGCTATTTGACCTCACTGCCCCTCCTGCTGCCGCTGCTCCAACTCAGAGCCACACCCAAGGTTCTGATGACGAAATCCAAGCTGAGTTGGACAGACCAGAGAAACCGGAGGCATCGCACCCACTTCCTTCCGAAGGTACATCCTACCGCCGCCGCCGCCATCGTCCAGAGCCCGACTACTCAGAAGAAGACCTCCGCCGCTCTCTCGACCAGCAGGCCCAGATACTCGCTATGATGCAGCAGCAGAATCAGCGAGCAGAGCAGTTCGAAGCTTGGCATCGGACCCAAATGCAACAACTACAAACCGGCCAAGAAACCATTACTGAGAACTTGGCGAATCTGACCTTGCAGTTCGAAGGACTCCGCGACTATGTCTACCACACCGGAGCAATGAGTTTTGAGGACCGAGTCGACCAAGTCAGAGCCAGAGGACGCGAGCAAGGACGTGACTGAGGCAGAGGCCGTGATTAGTTATCATTTTCCTTATTTGTTTACTATATTTTCAGTTCCTTGTATTTTTTATTTTGTATCTCCCTCTCGCATTCCTTCAAATCAGTGGGGACACTGATTGAGATAGTGTGGGAGCGGAGCATTTATTTCCCATTCCATTGTACTTTGAATTCCGTAATTTCTATTCAAACATTTTCACGTTTTAGCAAATAAAAGCTCTTTTATATATATATCTTTTTCCCGTTACGCAAACATCCCCACATTATTCGACGTAAACAAAAAAAATTTCATTCGTTCCTCACAAGCAAAAGCATCACGAGAATGCGCCCAAGTTCAAACCAAGTTTTGAAACTCCGAGGAGGCGACAATTCTAACAAAACCAGTACCTGTCGCTTCCGTGAAAATAAGGTGTCGGCAAAACAGAAGAGTCGCCACCTTTCGTTATTTATCCCTCGGAGCGGGAAAGGAAACGATCGGAAAAACCTGACGAAAAGGGTAAGACAAGGTCATCGCAACCGTTGTCTGGGTTCGGGAGTCGGTTACGCAAGGGGAAGGTATTAGCACCCCTCACGTCCGTCGTACTCGACGGGATCCACGCTTGTTGTGTTTACTGGACGAGTTGGTTTATCTATCTACCTATCAAGGCTGGCTTAAACAGAAAAGAAAACGACTCGGCAAAGCGTCGCGCTTTATGCCTACGTATTCTCATCAGAGAATGCGAAATCAGAGTCAACGTAGTTTGACCTACTACGGGTCCCGGGGAAGGTGGCTCGCCAATACGTCAGTATTGTGCCTACGTACTCTCAACAGATATGAGAGATCAGAGCTTACGTAGTTCGGGATAATACGGCTTACGGGAATTCAGATTCATCTGTTTTATCAAGTAGGGTTAAACAACAATTCCAGCAGTTAGGGACAAAGCCTGTTTGCGGTAGAACTGAAGTTTAACGACACTCTTTTCTTCAGAAAAGCTACCTTTGACTTACGGGCCAACGGGGCAAAAAGGTTTGAAGTTTGTTTTCTGTCTTTTATGGAAGAAGTGTCTTTTATTGTGTTTGCAATTTCAATCGCACTAAAGACTATGACCTGAGAGTGAATGCGTCGCATGTCACCCAAAGGGTGCCATACTAGACATCCAGACTGTTGAAAAGAGGCTCTCCAACAATCCTTTCTCAGATAGCTTAAGGCTCGTAACGTACGAAAGAAATCATTCATGATTACTGTATCTTAATTTGTTTTGAGATGAGAAGAGAACAGGCTTAACTAAAGGGAGACTATCAAGTCCTACTGTTGTCATGCCAAGGATTCATCCTATGGTTGAGGTTTGAAACAGGGAACTCCTAGAAGTTATCATGCATAGGTTTCAACCTAAAGTTCTATCATCGCTTCCTTATCAAAGGAAGTGAGATTCCTATGGGATCATGTCAATGATAAACAGAAACAGGTAATGCATCAACTCAAATAGTAAACAGTAAATGACTGTAAAATGCATGCAATGCAAGTGAGGGAGGAAATGTGTGTGGGGCAGCAGCCTCCACAAGCTCATCTCAACCTCAAGCCAGAATGAATAACAGTAATCATACAGGAAAGTAAAACATGCTATCAAGCAAAATATAGTAACAACTACAATCATACAGAAAGTAAAACATGCTAGCAAGCAAAACAAATCACATGGGCAAGGGAGCAGGGCTCTGCCGAATACCCGCAAGCAAAGCCATACAGTAACAATACAAGCAGAGGGAGCAGCTCAACCTCTAGTGCAATCATGCTCCTAGATTAAAGTCAGTCTAGATATGAACTTATTCTAATGCATCAAGCAAGTCAAACAAGGCACATCAGCAATACAGAAAATAAAACAGACAAGAGAAGAAAGCAGATCAACCCCTCTCTTGCTCCAAGCTTCAGCTCTTCTGACAGCAATTCAGTCTTCAGACTTTAAGCACCCTCCAAGGCTATCATCTTTATTGGCAAATATCAACTTGTTTCTTCAGGTTTCAACCCATCAACATAAGTGTCAACTTATCCTCTTTCTCCAAGCTTCAGCTCTTCAGTCCACTCCACCCTCAGGCTTCACTCTCAACTGCAAGTGTCAACTTGACTCCTTCAGATTCTTAATCATCAATGCAAGTATCAACTTATCTTATCTTTTATTCGTCAAGCCTCAGCTCCACACTCAATCTCAATTGAATCATCTTCATAAGCATCCACTTAGGCTTCAAGCTTCAGCTCTCTTTGCTTTACCAGTATCAACTTGGTCTTCTTCCTCTACAAGCTTCAGTTTCTCGGAGTAACCTTCAATCACATGGGAGTGTCAACTTCATCCTTCAGTCCTTAAGCCTCAGCTCTTCATTCAGTCTCAACTGGATCTTCAAGTATCAACCTGTTCTTCTTGCTCTTCAAGCTTCAGCTACAATGGCAATGCTCAGGGGATCATCCTCTTCCATATTCTTCCATGAAGTCTTCATCTTCACACTCAAGCCCAATATCTTTCAAGATACTCAAACCAGAAGAAATCACTTAACTGGATAAGCTAGGATGTTAAACTGCTTATTGACCACCAAAGGAGGCCTATAAGGGTTTAACATTAGAAGAATGGTTCCCTCAAAAGTTCTATTTCCTAGGTACCATCACTTATCCCTCCAAAGGAGGGAGGTGAATACCATGGGAGGACTTTTAATCATTGGGAGGAATGGAAGCACAAGATGCTTTCCATGTTTTTGAAAGAAATCATTCTAACTACAAAGCTCTCCCTATGTCCTATCTCCTAATCTTCATCAGACACCTTCAGGCACCCACATAATCCAAAGCTCCAAGCAACTTCAAGCCACCTCAAGCATCTTCCACTTGTCTTCAACTTGTCTTCAACCTCAATCAAAGGCAACCCAAGCACAAACCCTAATCTAAGGGAACTAAATGAATTAAACTAGTTGAATTAGTCAATTAGGATCACCTAAAACCTAGCACTAAAGTTAGTCCTAACTAAAATACTAGAATCAATTGTAAAATCCTACAAAAATTACTAGGGGAACCTAGGTCAATCATGACTCTATCACGTTAGTTTCAAAGATCAAATCATCAATTTGGACCTAGAACTAAATCCTACATTCTAAGGTATCAACCTAAAACCCTAAAAAGGAAGCATCTAAACATCAATCTAGAAGGCATACCTATTTTCATCACAAAAATGTGAGAAAATTACTATGGGATCATACATATCTAACCTAATCACACACAAAAAATTAGGCCAAGAATCATCACTATGAGATCACACAAAATTCTACAAAAATATGCATCAAACATAAACATTTTAATATCAATTAAAATACAAAATTCCAATTAAATCAGAAATTATATGAAATGAAAATATTTTTTCTCTAAAAAATAATAGACTCAATCATGATTAATATGCAAAAAGAATGGGTTGAATTGGATTAATATTCAATTAGTTATGAATTTTCAAAGAACCATGAATTAAATGGAAATTAATGAAAATCAAATAAAAATAATCAAACACACGGTGCAGGAAGTAATCAGATGCAGTTAAAATTCTGGGTTGGGCTTGCTGGGGGGTGTGGATAGCACTCATTTCACTAAGCCCAAACGCCTGAGTTAATGAAACGGTGCGTTCCATGATTCAGACTCCTTCACAATCCAACTTCAAAACACAGCCCTTGGATCTCCTCAAAGTCAATGGTCAAGGCATGATCTGATGGTGAGAACTTCATCTTCCCCAATTCAAAGCTCTGAGCTTCGCGCCCAGCTCCGGCCACCGCCGATGGAGCGCCGGTCGTCTTCCCCAACCCTAGTTCACCCTAGGAGCCTCCAATGCAAATGGTCACAACATGAAACACACTCCAAATCTTGCCACGAACTCAATCATGCCATTAGTTTCTTCTGAAACCCCAAGAATCATCATCTCCCAATCTCAACCAAAAATGGTGATCTTCCTATTTTGTCTCTAATCCAACAATTAACCATCTGAAAACCATCCTAGGCCATTCTACAACTAATCTAACACCCTAATTCAACCTAATTCTACCTAAATCAAGCTATAGGAAGAAGGTTACAAACCTAGAAAATCTTGAATAACAGATGCACGAATCCTTCACTTCAAGCTCTCAAATCTTCTGGACACGATCACTGAACCTCCTTCTTGCTTCTGTATGCAAAAGATTCAATAGAAAGTGCTTCAATCTTGAAACACGATGAAGAGTTGCAGGTGCTGAAAACCTCTTGCTCCCACACGATCTAGCCACCAATTCTCCTTGGAAATGATCTGGAATCAATCCTTGATGCTCAGGGAAGAAGAACCAATCAAGAAAATGGAAGGAAATGGAGGAAATTGATGAAACCGATTTCAATTGCAATCTATGAAAACTCAATTCCAAACTATGCTCAAACCTTCAATGATCACCAACCCTTGCCATGGATGCATTCTACTCAATATATAGATGAAGTTTGGATGATCTAGAACCCTCTAGATCCTTCCAATGAGATTTCACACATCTCATGTCATGAGATTTTGAATCACTTACCATGCCATGCTCAATTCTGTTTTGCAGCTTGAAATTCATCTCAATTTTGAAGGGTTTAGCTTGCCAAGTTCCTTGCCCATGCCTCAATTTTGAGTTTTGCAAATGTTGCTTAATATGCAAGTAACCATTTTCCAAAGCAAGTCCATGATTTAGACCTCAAATCAAAAATGTGTCTAAACCATTGTCTTTAAAATGTTTTCTAGAGTCAAAATGATATATTACATGCCATGGTTTGGATGTGTAACTTGAAAATTTTAATTTCCAACTTTGACTTATTTAACTTATGCCTTCATTTTAGGTCATTTTTATCACTTTGAGCTACAAGCCTTTTCAACATCTCATGACCTCCTTAATAGCCTTAAAACATCATTTTAAGCAAGTTTGATGTTGAAGATTTTTCCATTTGAAGCTTGGAAATAGGAGTTATGGCCTTATGCTTGAAATGACCTATAATCTCCAAATGACCAAAATGCCCTTGACTTGTCAAAGCCACAACTTGAGTTATACAAATCCTATCAAGGACTTATAGTACTCTCTAGAAAGCTAGGAAGATAAGGAACAACATTCATGTTGACCAAAAGTTCATAGGAATCATCCTTCTAGGGAAAACGTTGGATGCAAGTTGGGTGACTCTCATGGCCCCAGATTCACATACCTCAGATGACCTGTAACTTGTCAAAGTCATAACTTGAGTTCTATAAATCCTATCAAGGACTTATAGTACTCAAATTGAAGCTAAGAACAAGCTCTACAACATTCATGTTGGGGGAAAGATGAGATGACAACCACATCTTGAGCTAAACTGCCTTGAAGATAGGGGTAAAACTAGGGGATTTTACACTGTCAAGCCTTAGAAACCCTAGCTTGAAACTTCTCAAACTCTTCAATCATGATGAGTTAACCTTGGAATAATCCTTATAACATCTCAATGTATCAATCCATGATCACATGGCTCTTGAATTAGGTCTCAACCTTGTTCACATCATCAGTTGACTTAGGGTTGACCCAGTCAAACCCTAATTACACCAATCATGGCTGAGTCTTCTTAATCTTGTACAATGACCTGTCTAGGATTCATGATGGCTTTCAAGACATCTCATAAGCTCTCTCAAGGCTTCAAGTCCATCTCATGGCTTCAGAATCATCTGAGGAGCTCCCACAACTCTCAAGTTAGGAGGCATACAACCTTGGTTTCAACCAATCTCTCTGAGGATCTTTTCACTTCTCTGACAAGGATATCAACCCTTGAACACTTGAATAACCTTCTTAGCTAGCTTCATAGCTCTTGATTGGTAGTAATACCTCTTGATCTCCTGCACACATGTCAATGAAATGCAAATGATAATGCTAATGTGAATGAAGTGAAACATAAGCTAAGTAAAGAAATGTTGGTCAAATTTTGGGGTGCAACAGTACCGTCCTGACACCTTAGATCTCCGGTTTATGCGAGTCGGTTTCACTACCTACGTGTACCAAAGTTTCAAGTGTCTACGCAAACTCAGCCCCAAGTAGTTTATACTAGCAGTCAGCACCATCCTAAAACACATCTAAGCGAGCGACCGATGCAAATAAGTGTATGATCTCCAAAAAGATGAAAAATCATGAAAAGAAAGCCATATAGCCAAAAATATAAAGACGTGTTTCCCTCTAAGTTAGGTGCTCCTCACCCGAGCATTTAGCCCAACGGCACGAAAACTCATTGAAAAAAAATCAATGGTACAAGCTTATGATCAATGAAAAAGATCAAAACAGAAATGAGATCATATTCACTGACAGGTCGACTTGCCATGAAAGTGTATGGACAACGGGCTTAATGTGATTGCGCTAGAACAAACAGGGTGAACTTGCCGCGAGAACCTTGACACCAAGCTACAGTAGCATGACTGGGACCGATTTGCATAAGAAAGAGACCTCCGAAGACTTGTAGTCCAGTGTCGTCACCGTACTCGTTTTGTTCTTACTAAGAATCCCGGTTTTTCCCAACTTTGCGAACGAAGAAGCTGCCTCGTGCTTGCCGACTTTTTCCTGTTTTACTTGAGGACAAGCAAAGATTCAAGCTTAGGGGAGTTTGATAACACGAAATCGTATATATATATATATATATATATATATATATATATATATATATATATATATATATATATATATATATATATATATATATATATTGATGCATAATTCAACTGATGTTTAACTGTTTTCGATCCGATTTCGAGTTATTTCCGTGTTATTTGTCTGATATTTTGCAGGTATTTGATAATCACGTCTAAACAAAGCAATATGAAGAAAAGAAGCAATCACAGATGAAATATGGACGAAAACCGGATGAAAACAACATGAAAAACGCAGAATGCATATTTTGCTGCTGTGACGACCGTCACAGCTCCATGATGACCGTCACACGGGTGACGATCGTCACACACCGTGACGACCGTCATGCAGGCAAAAACGCCCAACTTCAAATGCACGTGCAAGAGGCAGTTCCAAGTCCCAAATAGTGGACCACTACTCCTTGATATTTCTGCCTCTAAGTCCACCTTCTTCAAGTTATAACGGTTAGAATTCTATTTCTATAAAAGGGGAAGGAGGGGAGCTGAGAAAGGGAGTCGCATTCAGACAACGAAGTGCTGCCCAATTTCATTTCCAGATTAAAAGTTCAGTTTTATTTCTTTCTATTTTTTTGTTGCCTTTCATTTCTTCAGTAATTCTTATTTCCCTTGTACGATCAATTGGCACAAAGACCAGAATCCTGCCAACATTTGTGGAGGATCTGCCCAAAGGTCAATTGGAATATTTACAGGTTTTAAATTTTAATCGTAATTTCAGTTTTCATTATGATGCATGTTATTATTTATTGTTTTTATTTATGTTTTACCTTTCCCAAATCCATGTCTAGCTGTATTAGAGTAATCGATATGTAATAATAATTCGGACGGGATTTGATAATAACCGGTTGGAAATTTTCTTTTTCAAAAGTTGTTTATGGTCTGAGTGTTTAAATTTATTTACTGAATAAACTTCGTCGCGAAAGCGAGAACTTATTTAAAAGTAGTTTTGCCACAAAAGTGGGAAATTAATTAAGGTATGAACCAACAAGCGAAAGCTGCGGCAAGACCAGATAGTAAACACTAGTCATTTGTTTTAATAACAGCGAAAGCACTTTAAAATGAATTAGAACTTAGAGATTTCCAAAAAATAGTTTAAACCCCGAATGGGACACGAAAGCGTACATTTGGCCCTTAGAATTATGATTAGCGTCAACAACCATCGTGAGACGAGAGTCTTCAGATCACTATTTTCTGCTTAAATAAACTCTGAAAAATATTTCATATACCGGTAACTTGTCAAATCCCCGAAGAACATAATTACTGCATATCGATTCACGTAATTATAATTTAAGTAACATTCTTAGTTCCCTTTAGTGACAATCTTATTCCCTTAAACATTATCTACCTAGCTAAACATAGTAACTCCCGAGAACACTAGTTTGATTACGAGTCCCTGTGGGATCGATATCTTTTATTACTACGCGATAGACTGTGCACTTGCAGTTAGGTTGTATTAGACATAGAAAGTCGCGATCAATAAACAACCAGCTGGGGTTGTAGACAATGTTGTTGGAACAGGAGGTATGACCAGAAGTGGAAGAATCTTCACATCACCTGAGGTAGAGGCAGAAAGATTGGCAAAAGGGAAAGCCAAGGTAGACGAGAGTGGCCCCTCACAGATAAAGGAAAAGGAAACATCACTTAAGGATGTGGAAAAGTTTATAAGGCTCATCCGTAAAAGTGATTACAAAATCGTAGAGCACCTCCAGCAAACGCCATCAAAGATCTCAATCTTGTCACTACTATTATGTTTCGAGGCCCATCGGAACGCTTTGCTGAAGATCCTAGACTCGTCATTCGTTCCTCAAGATGTTTCGGTTAACCAGTTAGAAGGGGTGATGGCGCATGTTAATGCAGGGCATAGTTTGGGATTTACAAATTTTGATTTGACCCCGAGGGGAAGAGAGCATAATATGGCGTTGCACGTATCAGTTGAATGCAGGGGCACGGTTATGTCCCATGTTTTAGTAGATACAGGGTCTTCCTTGAATGTGCTTCCGAAGAAAGCAATGATGAAGTTGGATGTCAGGGGAATCCTCTACACGCCCAGTGACTTGGTGGTCAGGGCATTTGATGGAACGAGGAGGTCGGTTTTCGGATCGATAACATTACCATTGCAGGTGGGGCCGGAAATATTTGAGACTGAATTCTATATAATGGACATCCAGCCAGCGTATAGTTGCCTTCTTGGACGCCCATGGATTCATGCTGTTGGGGCAGTCACATCCACGTTGCACCAAAAGTTGAAGTATATGGTGGGGGATAGTGTCGTCACTATTTGTGGAGAAGAAGATATTCTGGTTAGCCATCTGTCTTCGTTCAGATACGTGGAGGTCGACGGCGAAATCCATGAAACACCCTGTCAGGCATTTGAAGGGCTAAAGATTAAAGACAAAGCTCCAGTACCCAAGATGTCAGATGTGGCAGTGTCATCGTACAAAGAGGCTCAGGCTCTAGTGCAGGCAGGCGAAACCAAGGGTTGGGGTTAGGTGTTGGAGATTCCCGTGAAGAATGACCGGTTCGGGCTTGAATATCATCCTTCATCATCAGCATCCTCTTCGGGAGTGCCCAAGTTCAGAGGGCCAATAACCATCACACCAAGCGGAGTGAGCTTCGAGACTATCAATGCTGTTTCCAATTCTGAGGAGGGAGATAGCGACTGTGACATGGACGCATGGATCAGGCCAAGCGTGCCAGGACAAAGTCTCTACAATTGGTCTATCCAGGAAACTGTTCCTGTGACGACTAAACAGTAATGATTTGTTTTTTTAATTGTTGAATAATCCTGTGTCCTACCCGGGGCATAATGATTTTGCTTAGGGCCGTTCTGTTATGTACATTATGTTGTTTAATCATGAATAAAGGCGTTTTCTCATATACAAATGTTGTGCTCCCTATTTTTCCTGTTTTTATCTTTTACAATAAAATGGCAATGTGGTTATTTGCTTTGTACGCGTTTTGAAGCATTTAACCATTTCCTTTGCAGGATTACTATTTCAGATGACATTTATGAACCGCCTATGACTCACTTCGACTTTGAGCACCCGGTATTTCAGGCTGAGGAAGAGATTGTCGAAGATGGAGAAGTGCCAGAGGAGTTGACCTGGTTACTGAAACAAGAAGAAAGAATCATTCTGCCTCATGAGGAAGTCATTGAAGTTGTCAATTTGGGGTCGGAAGGGGTTGAAAGAAACATCCGTATAGGGGCTGCACTGCAAAGTGACGTCAAGCGAAGGTTGATTGAGATGCTCAAAGAGTACAATGATATATTCGCTTGGTCGTACGAGGATATGCCTGAGCTAGATACGGATATGGTTGTTCACCGTGTGCCATTAAAAGAAGAATGCCCGCCGGTTAAACAGAAGCTCCGAAGAACTAGACCAGACATGCTGTGAAGATTAAGGAAGAAGTTCAAAAACAGTGGGATGCTGGTTTCCTAGCTGTTACAAAATATCCCTCATGGGTCGCTAATATTGTGCCAGTGCCAAAGAAAGACGGTAAAGTGAGAATGTGAGTAGATTACCGTGACTTGAACAAAGCGAGTCCGAAAGATGACTTTCCACTTCCTCACATCGATGTGCTGGTTGATAACACTGCTCAATTCTCCGTATTCTCCTTCATGGATGGCTTCTCGGGTTATAATCAGATCAAAATGGTGCCAGAAGACATGGAGAAGACTACCTTCATTACTCCTTGGGGAACATTTTGTTACAAAGTGATGCCCTTCGGACTGAAGAACGCTGGGGCAACATATCAACGTGCTATGACATGATGCATAAAGAGATCAAGGTTTATGTTGATGATATGATTGCTAAATCCCAGACGGAGGAGGAACATTTGGTTAATCTGCTAAAATTATTCAAGAGGCTTAGGAAGTTTAGGCTGAGACTGAACCCTAACAAGTGCACCTTCGGGGTGAGGTCGGGTAAACTGCTGGGGTTTATCGTGAGCGAAAAAGGGATAGAGGTTGATCCTGTGAAAATAAAAGCAATACAAGAAATGCCGACGCCTAAAACAGAAAAAGAAGTGCGTGGATTTTTAGGGAGGTTGAACTACATCGCCCGGTTCATATCTCACTTAACCACAACATGCAAGCCGTTATTCAAGCTGCTGAAAAAGGACCAGGCTGTGGCCTGGAATGAAAATTGTCAAAAGGCGTTCGACAAGATAAAAAATACTTGCAGGAACCTCCTGTTCTGATACCCCCAGTGGCCGGGAGACCGTTGATTATGTATTTGACAGTTCTTGAGGAAAGTATGGGTTGTGTTCTCGGTCAACACGACGAGACAGGACGTAAAGAGCATGTGATTTACTACTTGAGTAAAAAGTTCACAGACTGTGAGTCCAGATACTCAGTGCTCGAGAAAACGTGTTGCGCGCTAGCCTGGGCCGCCAAACGTTTGAGGCAATACATGCTAAATCATACAACCCTGCTCATTTCAAAGATGGATCCAATCAAATACGTGTTTGAGAAGCAAGCACTCTCCGGAAGAATTGCCCGATGGCAGATGGTGTTAACCGAATATGATATTCAGTATGTCTCGCAAAAGGCTATTAAAGGTAGCGTCTTGTCAGAGTACCTTGCGGAGCAGCCTATTGAAGACTACCAATCGATGAGGTTTGATTTTCCTGACGAGGATATCATGTACCTAAAGATGAAGGATTGTGAAGAATCGTTGCCGGGCGAAGGACCAGAGTTGGATTCTAAATGGCAGTTAATATTTGATGGAGCTGTGAATTCCAATGGTAGCGGAATAGGTGCGATTATTACTACTCCTCAGGGGTCGCACATCCCCTTTACTGCCCGATTGACCTTCCTGTTACCAATAATGAAGCTGAATATGAGGCTTGCATCATGGGCCTTGAAGAAGCTATTGATTTGCGAATCAAACATCTGGATGTATATGGAGACTCAGCTCTAGTGGTGAATCAGATAAAAGGAGAATGGGAGACACGTCAGCCCAATTTGATACCATATATGAATTATGCGAGGAGATTGTTGCCTTTCTTCGACAAGGTTGAATTGCATCATGTGCCGCGAGCATAAAATCAAATGGCTGACGCCCTGGCGACATTGTCTTCCATGTATAAAGTTAACTTCTGGAACGAGGCTCCCCGGATTTTTATCTCTCGGCTTGACAAACCTGCCTTCATATTTGCTATCGACGAAGCATCTGATGATAAACCCTGGTACTTTGACATCCAGAATTTCCTGAAGAACAAGGAGTATCCAGCTGGGGCATCTAGTCGAGATCAGAAGACTCTCAGGAGATTGGCTGGCAATTTCTATCTGAACCCGGACGGTGTCTTATACAAGAGAAACCACGACTTGGTGTTGCTACGATGTGTAGACGAGAAAGAAGCGAAGTTGCTCATGGAAGAGATACACGAGGGTACATTTGGTACACATGCGGGTGGGCATGCTATGACGAGAAAACTGCTGCGGGCAGGTTATTACTGGCTAACTATGGAAACAGACTGTTTCAAGTTTGCGAAGAGGTGTCATAAATGCCAGATTTATGCGGACAAGGTCCATGTACCCCCAAGTCCTCTGAATGTGATGTCATCACCTTGGCCGTTCTCGATGTGGGGAATTGACATGATCAGCAAGATCGAGCCTATGGCATCCAATGGACACCGGTTCATCTTGGTGGCAATCGATTACTTCACCAAGTGGGTGGAAGCAGCATCATATGCCAATGTCACCAAACAAGTGGTCGCCAGATTTATCAAGCGAGATATTATCTGCAGATATGGAATCCCTGAGCGGATTATCACCGACAACGGTTTGAATTTGAATAACAAGATGATGAAAGAGCTGTGCCAGAATTTCAAGATTGAGCATCACAACTCTTCTCCTTACCGACCCAAGATGAATGGCGCTGTCGAAGCGGCCAATAAGAATATAAAGAAGATTGTTCAGAAGATGGTTGTGACTTACAAGGACTAGCACGAGATGCTACCTTTCGCTTTGCACGGTTATCGTACGACGGTACGCACATCAACTGGGGAAACCTCTTTCTCATTGGTATATGGAATGGAGGCAGTGTTACCGTTAGAGGTTGAGATTCCTTCCCTGAGGGTATTACGAGATGTCCAACTTGACGAGGCAGAATGGGTTAAAGACAGGTTGAATCAGCTGAGCTTAATGGATGAGAAGAGGCTAGCTTCTCTCGCATATGGTCGGTTGTATCAGAGCCGGATGAAGAAAGCATACGATAAGAAGATATGTCCGCGAAGCTTTCAGACGGGCGACCTTGTGCTGAAAAGGATTCTCCCGCCACAAACAGATCACAGGGGCAAGTGGACCCCTAATTACGAAGGGCCATACGTTGTCAGAAAAGTCTTCTCCGGAGGAGCATTGTTGTTGTCCACCATGGATGGTGAAGACTTTTCGTCTCCTGTGAATTCGGACGTAGTTAAAAAATACTTTGCTTGAAAGAGACCCGCTGGACAGAAAAAAGAGAGTTCAGGCAAAAATGGGGCATCCCGACGAACCAAAAACAGAATAAAAGGTTCGGGCAAAAGTTAGGGATAAAATTGAAAAGATGTACACCCGCGAAGTCGAAAACCTACATTGGGCGGCTTCGGCAAAAAAGGGCATCCCGGTGAATTGAAAACCCGTAAAGGGCGATTCACGCAAAAGTTAGGGATTTGAAAAGCAAATGATTGCGTTCCGAATTTGATCCTGCATTGCTTAGTGGTTTGGGAGCACCTGAGGGTTCGTTTATCCAACACAATCTCTTCCGAAAAGTGAATACCGGGAAAGCGCCAGAGTTAGGCGAGTCATAGAAGGATCAGCTCACGATGTTTGTCTGCACCACGTTGCCGACATGTGTACAAATTCGAGTTGTATTTTGTATTTTTATGCTTCTTGTGCATATATGTATGTGTGTGTACGTAACTTCCTCTTTTCAGGAGTTGCATCCGATGTACAAAACTTTGCCTATTCAGAGGCCTGTTATTAATAAAACATGTTATTCAGTATTTGATACTTGTTCTTTACTGTTTTGTGTGTGGACAACGCTAATGTTCCGATGAACTTGCATTTGCATAACTTTGCTGGCCCTTGCCAATAATTGATAAAACTTCGAATTGACTGAAGTAACGTCACGGACACTAACCCGAATAGATTTGGTTGTATAGATTTGTCTTGTCTCGTTTGTGTTTTGCAGGGTTCACGCCTTTGAAAGTGGACAATCAGAAATTATGGCCCCCAGCCGGAGGTCCGTGGTGAAAGAAGTAACTTTGTGCGACGCCAATCCCCGTGCAGGTCGCACCTCATCTTCAGAAATTGGGATGATTTTTGTCCTTTTCCGAAGAGATCAATTTCCCCAGCTAGTCGCAGCTTATCCCCCAGAGGATATCCCCAGCCAGTCAAGATCAGTATCCCTTGCAGAGGTTGCACTCCCCAGGGAGTCGAGTATGTGAACGATCAATCCCCAGCTTGGAGGATTCCCGCAGAGTTTAGCCAAGTCATAGTTGGTTCAGAAGGATTATTCCCATAGAAGATGGTTTTCTTCCCGCAGGTCGTCATACCTTCGTTAGGATGATTATCCCCGGCGGAGCGGTAACTCCGAGTTTGTAAAGCTGTGCCCAGACAACATCGTTTCCTCCAGAAGGATTTCATTGTTCCCCAGCTGAGTCGTTTCTTGCTCAGTCAGTTTACTTTCCCCAAGAGAGTCGATTCTTCCCCAGCGGAGTTACTCTCCCCAGCAGGTGTTGTTCATTCCTCCCAGTGGAAATCGAAGTTTAATCTCTCCCCAATGGAGTTGATTGTATGTCTGGCATTTATTTTGCAGGAGGACTTTATGATACACGTTCATCCCCAACAGGGTGGTATTTGCTCTCAACAGCCATGACGAAGAAAGCTTGTCAAAGTTTCCACAGCAGCTTGGGCCTGCATTAGCATTTGCATATAGTGTCATATTTGCATCTACCAAAAAACGCGTAGCATATCCGTGCTGTACGGAGCATTACGCCATTCTCAAACATGCGCATTTTGAAACATAGGCCAGGTTGGTTAACCTTTGGTTCTTAAGTGTTGTTTCCCTGGCAGGTGGAGAGAGCTCTTGCTCTGATCAATTGCCAAATATTAAAAGCCTCAGACATGTGATGATCATGTTCGTCTTGTCATTATTCCCCACAGAGTTGCTCGTTTAAGTGTCTCTTACCCCTCCAGCGGAGTATTTCTTCAAGATTTTTGTTATGTCGTTGTCAAAAGATTTCGTGAATCAATTTGTGGAAGCGGCCACCTATGTCGAAGTAGGTGTCTGGCAGTTTGGGTCCAGAAAATCCCCAGTAGAGTCCTTCTCAGATTTGCTGCCATGACCGCACTGAAAATTGGAAGACCAGACTCGTATTGTATCACCCATATGATTGATGGAGTTAGCTACTGCAAAGATAGGCAGAGGAGCTGTATTCAAGAGTATTACTCGTAGCGATGGCGGTGTTATTTCCCTGTAGTGATGGCAGAGTATTACTCGTAGCGATAGCGGTGTTATTTTCCTGTAGTGGTGACAGAGAGTATTACCCGTAGCGATGGCGGTGTTATTTTCCTGTAGTGGTGACAGAGAGTATTACCCGTAGCGATGGCGGTGTTATTTTCATGTAGTGGTGACAAAGAGTATTACCCGTAGCGATGGCGGTGTTATTTCCCTGCAGTGATGGCAGAGTATTACCCGTAGCGATGGCGATGTTATTTTTCCCGTAGCGATGGCGGTGTTATTTCCCTGCAGTGATGGCAGAGTATTACCCTAGCGATGGCGGTGTTGTTTACCCGTAGCGATGACGGTGTTATCTTCCCGTAGTGGTGGCGGAGTTATTTCCCGTAGCGATGGCGGTGTTATCTTCCCGTAGTGATGGCGGTGGTGTTTACCCGTAGCGATGGCGGTGTTATTTTCCCAGAATCATTTCCCGCAGTGGTGGCGGTGGTATTTCCCGTAGTGATGGCGGAGCTCTTTTCCTATATCGTTGGCAGAGTTATGTTTGTTGACAGAAGTACTTCCCCAGTGAATTCGTCCAGGTTATTCCTATATTGACAAGTTTGGTGTTGCGCAGGCAGTTAATCAGATCTGTATCAGGTGGTTGATCCGTTGTTACCGTAACAATCAAGTTCAATTGACGAATGTTGTTCCCCAAGCAGTGGTGCAGTTTATCTCTACGGTTGGCAAATTTCCGGGTTCTTGGTATTCAACCGTCTCGTACCTCAAATGTTTGAAGTCCGTTCGCTCTTCACATAGTCGGGTCCAAGTCGCTTGAATAGGGGCAGCTGTTGCACCCTAAAATTTGCTCAACCTATTTCACTTGGTTTATGTTTCAATTGCATTATCATTTGCATAATAAGCCATGTACATAGCCCAATCATTTACATAGCATAGCATAACAAGTCATCTAACAGGGGATCAAGTGCCTTTCTTATCAGAAAGAGTCCCATCATGGGGTTTTATTCAAGCTCAAGATCATCCAAGTAATCAAGAAATGAGTTGAAGCTTTGAAAAGTTTAAATGTCAACCAGTGGATTTCTCTCCTAATCTGGGGGTGTGGAAGATCATCAATGAGTGTGTGAGCCATGGAAGGTGTACAAAGATCATGGAAGACCTAGAGGGTCATTTTGAAGATGAGACAAGTCATTGATACAAGTACAAGAGCCAGAGTTGAAGTACAGTCAACTAGGGTTTCATCTGGGTCAACCCTAGGTCAACCCTAGGTCAACTGAGTGATTGAAGAGCATCAAGGCTTAATTGGAGGATGTGGGATTCATGAATTGATATGTGGATACATGTGTGGTGTTGTGCCAAGGATAAATCAAAGAGAATCAAGAAGAAGAGGAGTTACTAAATTAGGGTTTCAGTGCAAAAAACCCTAATTTAGGCCTAACTTCCAGGCCAAATAAGTCAAAATTCAAGCTTCAAATGAATTCTTGGTCAACATGAAACTTGTATAGCATCTCAGTAGCTTTAATTTTAGTACTAGAAGTCTTCAAGAAGATTTAAAGAACTCAAGTTATGATTCTTGCAAGTTAGGGGTCCTCAGAGGACACTGAAATTTATCTATGAAAGTCACTTGACTTCCAAGCAACTTTTGCCCATCAAGGAATTTTCAAATGGATTCTTGGCCAACATAAGAGTTGTAGATCTTGATATTAGCTTTAATTTGAGTACTATAAGTCCTCAAGGGGATATATGGAACTCAAGTTATGGTCTTGGCAATCCAGGGTTATTTTGGGAAAGTTGAATTACAGGTCATTTTTCAACATAGGTCCAAATCTCCATCTTCCACCCCTCAAATGAAAAAATGTTCAACATGATATGTGTTCAAAATGATGTTTTTAGGCTGGATAAGAGGTCATGAGAGTTTTAAATGGCTTGCTTCACAAAATCATAAAAATGGCCTAAAATGAAGGTATATTTTAAATGAACCGAAGTTGAAAATTGGGGTTTTTGATCTACACAACCAAACCAAGGAATATGACATACCAATTTGATTGTAAAATGCATTTTGAGAACATTGACATTGCCACAATTTTGAATTGAGGGTTATTTCAAGGACTTGCTTTGTAAATGGGCTACTTGCATCATGAGGCATATATGCAAAACCAATCTTCCAAGCAAATGCAAGGCTACTTTCCATACATACACCTCCAATATCTCATTTGGAGAGAATTTAAACTCAGAACCAAGAGAATTGCAAGCCAAAACATGAGATGGTATGTGCATAGCATAAGAAGAGATTTTCATAACATGAGAAGTTGATTTCCTCATTGGATCAATCTAGAACTTTCTAGAGTCTTCATTCACACTCTATATATGCATATGAAGTGATCCCAAGCAAGATTTGGTGAGAATTGAAGGAGAGAAGAGAGATTGAGATCAGAATTTTCTTGTTGCAATTCAGAATCGGTTACAAGCTTTTACACTATTTCAATCCAAGATTTTGATTGTTATAGCTTCCATTTGTGCTAGTGAGTGTTTCCAGATCAAGTTCCAAGCAAATTGGTGGAGAAATCGTGTTCTTGCAATTGAATTTCTCAACCTGCAGCTCACTATCGAGTTCCAAGATTCAAGAGGATTCAACCATTTCTTTTGCATACAGAAGCAAGATTATGGCTCATTGAAGGTGTCTGGAAGTTCCCAAAGCTTGATTTGAAGATTTCCTACCTCTGTTCATCTCAAATTTGCAGGTATGCCCTTTTCAATCCACAACTTGATTTAGGTGGTTTCAATCTGTTTTGATTAGTTAGATTCAATGTAGGTTAGTGTATGAAGCTTTCTGGTAGCTTTAGGATCGATTTAGATGCAATTAGTTGAGTGGCACAATTTCTGTTCAGACAAGTATCTTGTTGTTCTTGATGATATAATCATAGTTTGATGGTTAGAAATGATCAGTGAAGCATGGTGAAGAGTTTAGGCTATCCAATTTCAAGTTTGGTGAGTTTTGATCATGGACCAAATTCTGAAGTTTGATTCGTGTTTTGAGTTAGGTGGTGTTTCATTGAATTTGGTTACCATAGGTGAATTCCTGGTGAAATTTCAAGCAGGTTAGGGTTTTTAATTTTGATGTTTAGTGGAGTATTGATGAGATACGATTTGAGGAAGAAGAAGCTTCAAAGCTCTGTTTCCATGGATTCCCTCTCCCTCCAGAATTTGAATTGGAGAAGACAATGCCACCACCATTAGATCCTCACGAGACTTTGGCCAAGAACCAGCCCAACGGCCATGAGTGGTTCTCAAATTGTGAAGGAAGAGTCTGAGAGATGAAACGAGGCGTTTCATTAGAAGAGTCTTAAGTGAGATTCATGATATCCACACCCCCTCTAGAGGCCCATCCAAGAAATGCACGTGTTTTCATTACTTCCTGCACCGCGAATTTCTCATTTTTCTTTCTATTTTCGTTTTAATTTTCTGATTGATATTGGGCCTAGCGCGCTTTCATTTTAGCACCCCCTCTCTGGGCCCAGTTGGTGAATGAACTTGTTTTAATTACTATTCAGCACACATGTTTTCCATTTTTCATCATATTTTCTTTTATTTTCACATTTATTTTAAGATCTTAGAAAATTCATAATAAATCCAAAAATAGGTTTTTTTATATGGGAGTTTTTTCTACATTCTCATAATTGTCTCAAGAAAATTATAGAAAAATAAAATTAGCATTTTAGTCATTTTTCTATTTCTGGTGAATTTTTACATTTAGTTGCTTCTATTGCATTTTATTTTGTATATCCATTTTGCTGAATTTTGTTTAGCCATTTCATTTTACCTTTTGATGTAATTCCTTTTGTTTTAGTTAGATTAGAGCATTAGGTTCCCCATGGAATTTTATCACATTTTTGTGATTTAATTTTAGTTAGTTTTGAACATCAAACTTTAGGGTGCTAGAATTAGGGTTTCAACCTAACATAGGTGCATTTCAACATATAGTTTTGGGGTTTTTAATTTGATTTAGGCCTTGGGGTTTATGTGGGGTATAGGATACGTAGCTAGGGTCCCTTAGAAATTAATCTAGGATTTTATGATGAGTTTTGCCATTTTATTTGATTTTTGCAAGTTGATTGATATTGGTGTGTTGCCCTCTTGGGAAATTGCTTTGTTTGTTGAGTTTTGGGTCTTTTCTTTGGATGTTGGGGCTTGTGCTTGGCTTGAGGATTGTATAAAGACTTTTAGGATGATTTAAGACAAATAATGATGCTTGGAGCTTGAAGTTGCTTGTGCTTAAAGATTGCTTGTTGAAGGCTTAGGAGATAGGAAATATAGGAAGAGCTCTAGAGTAGATTGATTTCTTCTGTCAAACATAGAGAGCTTCTTGTGCCTCTATTACATCCTATGACACAAGGTCCCCTAAAAGAGTTCCATCTCTCCTTAGGAGGGATGTAGAGCATGCTTTGATTGGGTAGAACCTTGAGGATACCTTTCACTTGCTGTGTTAAGATCTTAGTGGTTTCCCTGGGTTATCATTAAGCATCTTTACATTCCAAGCTCATCTGTTAGTTGATTCTCTCCTGTGAGTGTCTGCATTGAAGTTGAAGAGCATTTTGAAGATAAGAAGTTCATTGATTCTTGGAGAAGAGGTAGCTTGTACCTGTCAAAGCTGGATATCTGTTGAAGACTAGGGTTATACTGCTGCTTGAAGCTGTTTGTTGTTTGGGTTCAGTGTTTGCCAAAGTTGAAGATTATTGGAGAAAGGCTTATCTGAAGCTTGAATATCCTTGGAAAGTGAAGATGAGATCTTGTTTGAAGTTGTTACTGTCAACCTTTTGCTGTTTATCAATTGTAGCTGCCAGAGCTGGTGTTGTTTGACTTGCTTACTGTAGAAGCTGTTTTTTGCTGTCTGAGCTGGTGTTGGATGAGATTCTCTTTGTTGTATTGTTTGTTGATTTTCCCTTAGGTTTGAGGTGAAGCTGCTTCACTTTGCCTATTGTTTTCGCAGGTTCGAGGTTGAGTAGGACTCCCTTGCCTCGCTTGTATTGCTGCATCTCATGCATTTTACTATTTACTGTATATATGTCGTTCTTTTCTGTTTATCCCCTAGGATCTCTGATTTCCTCTGTGCAGGAGGGAATTATGACAGAAATTAGGTGTTAATCCATGCATGACAACATTAGGGTAGTGTTGATTCCCATTTCTAACCCTAGGTTTTAAAATTTCTTTCTCTTCTATCTCAGAACAATTCAAAACACAGTAATAAGGATAATCGATGTCGTACGCTACGAGCCTTAAGCTATGTGAGAAAGGTTGCTGGAGGGTCACTCTTCGGTAATCTGATTACTTTGTGTGTTACCCTTAGGGTGACATAAGACGTAGTCACCCTCAAATCATAGTCTCTAGTGTGTCAGAGATTGCAAATATCATAAAAAACAGTTCTTGTGTAAAAGACTGAAAACAAACATCAAAATGTCATTTTTGTCCGCTTGGACTCTTAATCAGGAAAAACCCTTTCATAAGGAGATAAAAACATTCAGACAAGCTTGTGTCTTCCGTAGCCCGAACTACGTTTGCTCTGATCTTTCATGCTGTATGAAAGTACGTAGGCATAGGATGCGATATCCTAGCGAGCAACCTTCCCCTCCTTTCCCGTAGGTAGGCGAACTACGTTGACTCTGATTTCTCGTTCCAGACGAGAATACGTAGGCATAAAGTGCGATACTTTGCCGAGTCATTTTCTGTTCTTTTAACCCCAGACCTTTAGAGTAGATAGAATAACAATCCGTACTAGAAAACAAGCGTGGATCCCGTCGAGTACGACGGACGTGAGGGGTGCTAATACCTTCCCCTTGCGTAACCGACTCCCGAATCCAGGATTTGGTTGCGATGACCATTCCTTTCCCATATTTGCGTTAGGTTTACTCTGAGCGTTTCCTTTCCCTCCGTTGGGATAAATAACGCACGGTGGCGACTCTTCTGTTCAGCCGGCGCCGATTTTCGCAGTAGCGACATCTATCTTTCACCAGCCATACTTTTTCCCTAGTTTCCTTTTTCTCCAAGTTATTGAGGATACTTCTGGGCTCCCATAGGTAGCAACTGTTCATTGCTCTGGATCCCCTCATTTTTTCCTCACCTTCTTCATTGACAACCACACACTTATCCTTTGAAAAGTGGACTTTTAAGCCTTGATCACATAGCTGACTTATGCTTATTAGGTTAATTGTCAATCCTTTAACCAGCAAGACATCCTTAAATTTTGGGGCTTTAAGGCTATTAAGGTGTTCAACACCTGTGATTTTTCCTCTAGCTCCATCACCAAAGGCTACATGACTGGATGTATGAGAGTTGAGTTTTGTCAAGAGGTCCTCAATTCCAGTCACATGTCTAGAACAATCACTGTCAAAGTACCAATCCTCTTGGGTTGGCATCCTTAGATCAGTGTGAGCTGTTAAGGCCATATTCTTGGTAACCCAATGTCTTTTCCTGTTAGGAGCACTCTTCTTTGTTCTTGCTTGATGTTGCCTTTTGACATGAGCTCTCTGTTCTTGATGAGGATGACTAGGAAATCCATGCAGCCAGAAACACACAGATTTGATATGACCAAGTTTTCCACAGTGGTAACATCTATACCCTTGGAATCTACTCTTGACTTGATTCCAGTTTCTGTTGGTTGGATGTTGTGACATTGGTCGTGACATCCTCTTTGGCTTCTGGACCTCAGGTTGTAATCTCTTGAGTTTTAGCACAGGATTTTGTTTATCAACATATCCTAGTCCAGACCTATCTCTTGAGGTTTGTCCACTCTGAAGGATTTCCTCTAGGGTGTCAGTCCCAGAATTGAGCATCCTTATGGATTTTGCCATTTGATCCTTTACTTCACTTCTGAGTGTGTCTATTGTGGCTAGATGCTCTCTCTTTTCAGCTTCTAACTCCTTGATGATTTTCTTTTGTTGCTTTCCTTGCTGAACCAGTTTTGTACTTCTGATGTGAAGCTTTTTGTATGAGGCTGCAAGCTCCTCAAAGGACAACTCTTCATCACTTGAATCATCATCAGAGATGCACACACTGTTAAGATCAGGGACATGTTTAGTCGATTCCTCTTCTGATCCACTGTCTGAATCTTCATCAGACCAAGTGATTGTGAAGCCTTTTCCCTTCTTTTTTAGGTATGTGGGACATTCCTTTCTGATATGACCATATCCCTCACACTCATGACACTGTACTCCTCTGCTTTGGCTGACTTTATCTTCAGAATTCTCTTTATCTGAAGACATGCTTTTGGTATACGATTTAGACCTAGCATCTATCCTTTTGACTAGTTTGTTGAACTGTTTTCCAAACAAGGCAAGTGCTTCAGACATATTCTCCTCCTTTTCACCATCTGTATCAGCTGTGTTTGAGACAAGAGTTATGCTTTTGTTCTTTATCTCCACATCCTGATCACTCATTCCCATTTCAAAGGTTTGAAGGGAGCCAATGAGTTCATCCAATTTCATGTGGCATATATCTTGGGCTTCTTCAATGGCTGTTACTTTCATGGCAAACCTTTTAGGTACTGACCTTAGAATCTTTCTTACAAGCTTCTCTTCAGTCATCTTTTCTCCCAGAGCTCCTGAGGTGTTTGCAAGTTCAAGAACATTCATGTAAAACTCATGAATGGTCTCATCTTCCTTCATTCTTAGACCTTCAAATTTGGTGGTCAACATTTGAAGTCTTGACATTTTGACCTTGGAAGTTCCTTCATGAGTATTTCTGAGAGTGTCCCAAACATCCTTTGCTAGTTCACAATGGTGTACTATTCTGAAGATGTTTTTGTCTATACCATTGAATAAAGCATTCAATGCTTTAGAGTTTCCAAGAGCTAAGGCCTCTTTCTCTTTGTTCCATTCCTCTTCAGGAATCAACACATCTACTCCATCCTTGCCAGTCTTCACCGGATGTTTCCAGCCTAAAATCACAGCTCTCCAAGCCTTGTAGTCTATAGATTTCAAGAATGCAATCATCCTTGGTTTCCAATAATCATAATTAGATCCATCCAGAATTGGAGGTCTATTAGTGAAGCCTATATCTTTATCCATAGTACCAGAATTTATTTTCCCTAGATCTCACCCAGACTAAACAGGCAGGGTGCCTGCTCTGATGCCAATTAAAAATTCTGGCAAGCACACGATGGATGTTATTCCCAAAGTTATAACATCCACTATGACATCTGCTACTTAACTGCTAATAATTAGGAATAATAAAAGCAGTAAATAACACAACAATTGTTTACCCAGTTCAGTGTCAACAACACTTACATTTGGGGGCTACCAAGCCAGGGAGGAACTTCACTATTAGCATAATTAATTCAGAGTCAAACAACACAGTTTTCACTCCTCACTTAAAACCTACCCAATGAAAATTCAGCCTAGAGACACTCTAGACCTGAGTATACCCACTCACTCCCCCTCAATCACACAACAGTGATATCAAATAATTACAGAAGACACTATGAAGAGACACTTCATACACCCCTTGATCTTGCTTCACATCTTTGATCAAGGAACTCACACACTCTTGCTTCATAGCTTTGAGTGAGACACAAGCTAGAATTTACCTATCCAATGCAATTCATCCACTAGACAATTGATTGGAGTACAAGTATTCCTAGACAGAATTCACACGTGAAGACTAGCCTTCTTCACTTACAAGGACTATGTAATTTGCACTCTCTATTCTTCTATCAGTCAAACACTGTTGTTCAGGATTGCTTCTTCTGATCTTTATAGCAGTTATCAGTCCTTTTGGGCCTTGGTGCATTAATTAGGTTTTATCCATAACAAACCTATTCTCAATGATCTGCACACTTGCCACTTAATTCAGGGATCTTTTAGTTCGCCTAGGGCTTCTAGAAAATCTCCTGATATCCAGCTTGAGCTCCTATTCTGTTTCCTGGTTTATAGCTACCAGAAAAACAAACTTGCCTGCTGGATGTCATACGGTCAGTGTTATGACATTCTGTATGACATTCAACTTAACTAAGTTAACTTATAGTTAACTTACCCTGCACACACATCATTAAGTATGTCCTAACATTCAGTATGACATACATGCACACTCTAAAGTTTTGCCACAAAATGCAGCCAATCAAGAGCACTTACAGTAAGGTCTTCTCAGATTTGGTTTATCCAAAAGATTTTTCAAGACTCAGATCGGGGCAGACCTTCCGGGGGCACAGTAGCGTAATCATCTACAGAATCAGATAAGTTGAAGCAATTACCAGCTCATCTATAATAGTCAACTAATATGGGTCAGTTTACTTGAAGAATCCCCAAGAAGCTCTCAATCCTTCCTCCAAGGATCATCAACTTGACACAATTTACCATTGTGGCAGAGATGTGCCCAACAGTAGCATCTTTAGTCCCCAAGTAGAATGAAAGTGATCTCTGTGTTGAAGAATCATTTTTTCAGTCTTGTCATCTCACCAAAAGAGTCGAGTCGTGTCGTCGACGTCTGCATTTGGATTTGATCATATATCATAGCAAAATTCATATACATATGCATATCATGAGTGTTTCATCCTCATTTTCATTTCTCCCGAGGTCGTGGTGTTATCCATGTCTCATCTTGTGGTCAAAGTCCAACTTACTTGGCACCTACCAAACAAATATTGTCTTGGCTTATCTGATGTTCTTCCAGATATGGCATTTCTTATCCGATTGTTTTTCCGGATATGTTTGTTCCTCTTACATCCAATACCATTCTCAGATATTGTGATTATACCTTTCATTCAAAGCCACTATTGAATGTCTGGTATCTTTTTATCCAACGTCATTCTTGGATGTCACTCTTGTTTGTCTCTCTCTGATGTTTTTCCAGATTGAATTTTTATTCTGATGTTTTGCCAGAACTTATCTGATATTTTTCTAGATATTCCCTTTGATTCTGATGTTTTTCCAAAATCTTTCCGAGGTTTTTTCGGATTTGTTTCTCTCTCTGATGTTTTTCCAGATTGAGTCTTTGTTCTGATATTTTTCCAGAACTTATATGATGTTTTTCCAGATATTTCCTTTGATTCTAATGTTTTTCCAGAATCTATCTGAGATTTTTTCGGATATGTTTCTCTCTCTGATGTTTTTCCAGATTGAGTCTTTGTTCTGATGTTCTTCCAGAACTTATCTGATGTTTTTCCAGATATTTTCTTTGATTCTAATGTTTTTCCAGAATCTATCAGAGGTTTTTCCGAATATGTTTCTCTCTCTGATGTTTTCCAGATTGAGTTTTTGTTCTGATGTTCTTCCAGAACCTATCTAATGTTTTTCCAGATAGTCCTTTATGATTTTGATGCTTTTCCAGAATCTCATTTCCTTTGTGTTTATTTGATACTTTTCCGGATATGAATTTTATTCTAATGTTCTTCCAGAACTCCTTTTATGTCCATCTGATGCTTTTTCGGATATGACTTTTGCTTCTGATGTTTTTCCAGAGTCCCTTTGTGTCTATCTGATGCTTTTCCGGATATAACTTTTGCTTCTGATGTTTTTCCAGAGCCCCTTTGTGTCTATCTGATGCTTTTCCGGATATGAATTTATTTATGATGTTTTTCCATAAACTCCTTAGTACCTATTTGATGCTTTTCCGGGTATGTATTTATGTTCTGATGTTCTTCTAGAACTCCTTTGTTGTTTATCTGATGTTCTTCCAGATACGTCTTCAAATC
This sequence comes from Lathyrus sativus, assembly GCA_963859935.3. NCBI lineage: Eukaryota > Viridiplantae > Streptophyta > Magnoliopsida > Fabales > Fabaceae > Lathyrus > Lathyrus sativus. The sequence continues at coordinate 261,718,847 of OZ012738.1, forward strand.
TTTTCTTGTACATTTAATGCTTTTCTAAATGTTTCAGATGTATCTTCATAATTTTTTTCTTCATCTAATGCTTTTCTAGATGTCTTCAATTTATTTCTTACTTCAGTTAACAGCTTTTGATTGTTTTCAGGTTTGTTCCCATTCTTCATCCAATGCTTTTCTGGATATGTCCCAGAGTTTATTTGATGTTTTTCCGAATATCTCTGATGGTTTCCAGAGTCCATTCAATGCTCTTCTGAATATCTCTGATGTTTGTTTCAATGTCCCTATTATATTTCCCAGATTTCTTTTCACCCCATTCATTAATCTTCCCCAGTGTTGTTGTCTTTCCCTAGTGAGTGGCTACTCATTGCGTCGTCTATATCCTTGTTGGCTTTCATTGTCGTCTGCATTCTTTGCATTTAGTATCTCAACATTTTCATCATAGTAGAGTTCATGACATGTCAGCATTGCGTAGTTTTCCTTTGTCCATAGCATAGCATGTCATTGCATCTAAGGGCAAAATTTTCGGTTATCTGTATTTAAATACCTTTCACCATGATTTCATGAGGATTTTTTATTACTCATGTCATCCAGTAAAGATATTTAAATAGGGGCAACTGTCATACCCCAAAATTTACTTTTAGATTCTTTGATCTTTTGCATATCATTCTAAGTCAATCATCTTGCATAATACCCAATTTATCAGCCAGAATAAACTTGTTTGAATTACAGCCAAATCAGTCAAACTAAAAGTCAATTGTGCATAAAATCAGCGGACATAAAATTTTAAAATCGAGCCTACAGACATCAGCCATATTAATCTGCGTCTCGCGTAGTTTAGCCTGACGTGCTCATTTGAATTTTTCGACTACTTTTCGGTTGTATTTTTTGATAGTTTAAGCTATTTTAGCGGATAAAATTTATTTCAAATTTGACCAAACGTTGTATTTTTCCGAATCGTATACTTTTTTTTTGCTAATCATTTTGCTTTATTCATTTTATTTTTTCGAGCACTTCGTCACCGGTCCAATTATTCGTTTTAACATGTTTTTTTAATTCAATTTTATTAATAATTCTTTTAATTTTTTTAAATTTTATTTATTATATTCTTATTTTAATATTTTAATATTTTAATATTTATATTTAATTTGTGTTTTACCTTCTTTTTTTTTTAAATCATTCTCAATTAAGTTTCAAAAAAGTAGTTTTATTTTTTTTTTTACCTAATTCATGAAAAGCTAGCATATGCCTGCACACGTCCCTTTCTGAATAGCTGATCAAACGAAAATACTATCTCTTCCTTTCAAAGGCACTGGACCAACACTCCATCTGGTGTGGTTTCTGCTGTCTTTCATAGTTTTGTCTTTCTGGATCCACACAACAGGTTAACACCTCAACCATGTTCCATACTTCTCCTTACCACCACATGCAAAACTTTCATAACCATAAAACCATGACCACCTTCTTATAACACACAAAAAGAAACCCGCTGCTACCACCAATCTTCCACTCACAACATTTTTCCACTTCCCTCCCATTAAAAGCACAGACCACATCACTCTTTTTTATTAATTTTTTTTCCATCAAAACTCCACCCTTCCATTTCGGCTAAACCTCATAAAAGCCACACTTTCAAACACTCCTCCTACAAAACATCACCCTACAACAACTATGACACCTTCATGCACATAATCCCTCACTTCCAACATCTCTTTTTTCTGAGACAAAAATTAAGAAAATCATAAATATAAAAAATGTAGAGAACTTGGTGTTTTACTGTTGTTGGTTCTTCTTCAAAATGCAACTTGCCACCATCGTAAAACTTGCTCTTCAACCATATTTTTTTCTTTTTCCATCAACATAAGTTCAACTTATCATCAACCTTCGTCACCTCCCTTGCTTCCATTTCGAAAACGCATGTCGCAACAACCATAACTCACTGAACCAACACTTGAATGAAAGAAGGAGAGCAAACCACAAGTCAATCGGCAAGCAAAGAAAAAGACGAGAGAAGTTCAGGGCTTTTTTTTATTTAATTTTTTTATTATACTTTTATTATTTATTTTATTATGTATAAATTACTATTACTATTATGTTTGTGTATACATGAACTGTGTGTAAGTTGTTGCAAGTGATGGTACGTGTGTGTAGCATATGTAATGCTTTTTAATTTTGAGACAATGTATCATGCTAATGTGAAATCATTTTTCTGTTGTATAAAGTGAATTGTTGCTACTGCATGTGTACTTAGACTTTGATTTTAAAGAAAAATATAAAGAAATCATTTTCTTTTGTTTTAGTTATTAGTTAGTTATTTTAATTTTTTTTAATTAAGCTGTTTTAATTCTTGATTTGTATAGAAATATCAAAAATGTTTTAATTATTTAATTTTTAAAAAAATATCTTTATTTCTAGTTTTATTTTATTAGTTACTAAATATTAAAATGTTTTAGTAATTATTTCATTCACTGTCTTCCATTTCCTTTTTATTTCAACTTTTCTTAATTGTTTTCATATAATGATAGAATGGTTTGCATAATATACTTATGTTTATCTATTGGTTTTACTTGTAAAAGCTCTTTTGTTTCTTTTCACATTTCTTGTTTCATTGTAGTGTTTGTATCATGTGTATAAGTGTTTAGCCGTTGAAATTTTACTATCATTTGGATAAGTATATTTTTTTTTGGTTTATGTAAAGAAGATTTGGATTTTTTTTATATAGATGTAGCAATTAAAATATCTAATGAAACTTCTATTTGCCAAATTTCATACTTTATGTTTTTATTTTGTTGGTTATAAGTTAGTTTTCTAGGTAAATGTATATACGTTTTTCTTCTTATTTATTCTTCTTATTTTTAAATTTTTTAGTTAATTTGAAAATATTTAAAAATGTAAAAATATTAGTTTAATTATTAATTTATTTAAATATTTTTATTTAATATTGATTAATTAAATTATTAATTAATTTTATTAAATATTTATATTTAAATTAATTAATAATTCTCTTGTCACACAATTCTATGTCATGACTTGTCTGTTTCCATGTTTTGGGTTTGTTATATCTGATTAATTCTTAATGTCGCTCTTCCGTGACTGTCTGTTTTTTTAAGTGATGTTTTTCCATGTATTTGTTGTTGTCTTTGAGCCTTGTTGATCTAATCCAAGGGAAGGGATTGTATGTTGACTTATTGTCATTGTGCATGTCCCTCATTTATTCTTTACTTATCTTTATTGTCATTGTCTTGTTAACATTTGCAACTTAGGATTGGAGTCGCCGTGCTCCAGGTAGTCGTCCCGCCATGGATATTTCCCATGTTTACCTTTGCCACATGACTTGGAGTCGTCGTGCTCTATTTAGTCGTCCCACCGTGGACATTCTCTTCCTTGCTAACTTAACCTTAGTTTAGAGTCGCTGCACTCTATGTATGTGTCTCACCGCAGACATTTACTTTTCCCTTTGAGGGGAGCTACGATTACTCTGATTCCATTACCGTCAGGATACGTAGGCACGAGATGCGATGTCTTGGCGAGCATACTTTGTATATACTTTAGATCTTTACCTTAACACTTTTCCCATAGCAAGCAACTTTAGCATAACACAAATACTAACAAGAGGGTCCTGTAGAGTACTACAGATACTTAGGATGCTAACACCTTCCCTAGGTATAACCAACCCCTGAACTTTAGATCTCTTACTGTGTTGTTACATGGTGCACTTAGGGTTTTCTTCGATCTTTACCCTTTCCTCTGGATAAATCAAAGCTCGGCGGTGAACTTTATGATTTGTGATTCAAGTTAAATCCAATAGCTTGATATCTTATTCTCACTGCAACACTAGGCATGACCAAATCCACTTCTGCTCCCAGAACGACCCAATTGCCTAAGTCCAACCACTTTGGGAGGGGGGAGAATTTACCTTTTTTTCCCTCCAACGGGGGAGGCTGACCACTTTATCCCTGGTCACAATAATCCTCCCCGTCAGTATCTGCTCGTCACGCATGGTTCCACCATCCAGAAACAGCCAAAACGCTTGTGCCCGTAACTACGCTTCTGCCAGTGCCAATGACTAGTTATGGCTACGTCTACCCGTCCCAACGGCTAGTTTTGGTCGTTACCTATTCTTCGAGAAACGATTATCTCGCTCCGAAAATAGGGACCAATGGCCAATCGTTGGGGGTATTATATAAACTCTGTCACTTGAGAGGATCAAGTATCCAATATTCATCCTGAAACACACATATTTTGTATTTGCTCTCTCTCTATCTCTCTTTCTTATTTTCTTACTTTAGCATCGAAGTGCCTTGCAGGTACACTCCCTCATCCTTTTTCACACCCAGCATCACAGACGCTTGTCTTTGGCCCACCTCAGGTTCTGATCAACCGGTAAGATCAGTGGCGCCGTTTGTGGGAAACTTGTTATCCCCGTCTTTTCTCTCTTCGTAGAACACAAGACCAAAACAATTCTTCAAATTTCTAATCATGACCGCCCGTGACAACAATCTTGATGCTCATAGCTCTGCTTTTCTCCCTGTCAGTAAGACTGATGCTGATGGGACCACTACCTCTCGTGGCAGCGACGTCCTCAGACAAAGGGACGGAGCCACAACTTTCCCATCTCATGCTCGTGCAGATCACGAAGAAGCCCCACTTGTCTTGCAGCACCTGCCCGTTCCAGTTTCGCCCAACGCCGAGCCGTCCATGGCGGCCCTCCTCGAGATTCTCAACAAAACCAACCTCCTAATCCTCGACCAAAATGCAAGGATTTGAACGTTAGAAGAGTTCAGTCATCCAAGATCCCCTCCACCGAGGAAAAAACGTCAGCAGCGACTGAGTCCACCTCCACGGTGCAAGAGGAACCGTCTGAAACCTCCAGAGCTAGAGACCCTGACCATCCACAAACGCGACCAGATTTCTCCTCGTAACCCGCATTCTCCACAACCCAAGAGGACTAGAAAAGGCTACCAAGCAGAGTCCCAGCGTTCGCCTCCGCCTAAAACCAAGGACCGAACACGAACCTCGTCTCCCCGACGAGGCCGCCACCCTACCTACAGACGGGATGTCTGCTTCCCGTCTTGGACCAGCAGCAGCAGTGATGACGAGCCTCGCGGCCTGTTATTCTAGGAGATCATGGCTATGCGCCTCCCAAGAGGACTAGAGAAACCCCCCCTCTTTAGACACATACGACAGAACAACTGACCCCAACGAGCACATCGAAAATATTGATGCCCTACTCGACTATCGTGGAGTCCAATGCGCTATCAAGTGCAAGTTATTCCCGACCATACTCATAAAGGGGCGAAATGACCTGGTACAAAGGGCTTCCTGACGAATCCATCACCTCATGGAGACAACTGGGGAGACTCTTCTCCAGACACTTCACGACCTCTCACTGTCATTCGAAAACCGAAGCCTCCCTTGAGGTCATCGTTCAAGGGAAGGATGAACCCCTGCAAGCCTACATTAAAAGATTTAATAAGGGGGCCGTCCAGGTTTCTACCATCGATGGCATGAACAAGTTTTTGCTCGAACGCGGGCTCCGTCCCCGCACAGAATTTGCTAAAGTTGTAGGCATTCGGCCCCCGACAATGTTGGACGCCTTCCTCCTCAAAGAAAAGAAGGCTGCCAGCTCTACCCGTGATTCCAGGCACAGGTTAAACGCCCAACCATCCAGGTTCGACGAGCCCTCGACATCCTGTCGGGGAGATAAAAGACGATAAGACCATCCCTGTGATCCCCGGGACAACAAGGGACTCTCCGACCGATTCCACGAGTACACTCCCCTGACAGTTTTAAGGGAAAAGATCCCCACTGAATGCGCCAACTCAGAATTCTGGTAGGCAGGATTCCAGTTCCCAAAGAAGATATTGTCCAAACACAACACTAATAAGTCTAAATATTGTCGGTTCCACAAGAGCCACTGCCATATGACTGAAAACTACATCCATCTGAAGGATGCCATCGAAATACTTATTAGGGACGGGCATCTGAAGCAGTTCGCCAAACAAAACGAAGCACCTCAACTAGACGCCCAAGATTCCCAGAAGGTCGAGGAAGAAGTGTCTTCCACCGAGGAAGCCAACCTCCAGGTCGCTATGAGCATCTCTCGTCCTGAAGATTTCTGCATCCCCGAGGGGCTCAACGCCCCTCCATATTTTTTCGCGCACAGCCTGTGAGAGACATTTCCCTCCGCCATAAAAAACACTCATTTCCCCTTAGAAAACAAAATCCTTTTCTCATACCTTTTCACATTATCCGCTTAGAAGAAAACAAACAACATTAGCTAACTTTCATCACGAATCAAATTAAGAGGTTCAGTTCTCGTTGAGTACAACAGACGTGAGGGGTGCTAATACCTTCCCCTTGCGTAATCGACTCACGAACCTAGAATTTGGTTGCAATGACCCTGTTCTTTTCTTAAAGGTTTTATCGCTATTTTCATATTCCTTCTTTGAATGAATAAAGTTCGGTGGCGACTCTGTTCGAACTAATTTTCTGCGACCATTCGTGAAGGATTGTATTTTTCGAGGTACGACAATCAGTCTAGAAATGCACCCTCGGATGGTACAAAAATCATTCGAATATCGTATAAATATCACTCGTAGTATCTGATATAATGATCGGTCCTAATAATTTCTCAAACCAAGAGAAATTCTAATAATTCTCCAAAGAGAATTCAATAATGATCATTTGACGACTAAAAATGATTTCTCAAACAAAGAGAAATTCAAATAATTCTCCAAAGAGGATCCAAAAATCAATACTTGTAAGTTCTCAACTCAAACGAGGAGAAACTAACATAATTCTATAAAGAGAATTCAAGAAAATATTTGGAAAAACTCAAAATATATTTTTTGCGTGTTTTGGAATGAAATAGAGAATTTTCTTATATAATGAAGTGAATAAGAAAATATATCTCATCTAAGAAATGTGAGACGACAAAAGATTTGCGTGAGATGGTGGATCATATTGGTAAATCTTGGGTTACAACAGGTTGTAATTCAGATTCGATCGAGTGAAGATTTTGAATGGTTGCGGTTCTTGCAAAGGAGTAGCGTGAAACGGCGAATCAAATTAGCATTATTGAGTGACTTGATCATGCTCAGATCAAGGAAAGAGATATTGCTAGGATCAACATCAAGCTTATGGTTTGGTTGCGTTGCCACATTTCTCTTGTAAAAAATACTATTGCGAAGTATGGTTAATTACATGAACTCAATTTGAATTCCAATTGAGGGAAGACGTTCCCATAACAATGCCGATTGTGAAACTATATAAATAAATTGTGAGGACAAACCCTCATGTAACATATGGTATTGAGTTTCGATGATGACAATACGCAACCATGGATGAATCGGTCTTATCGGCTCTACATACACAAGACAATTGCAATATTTCATCTCTCATATCCTTCTTATGTCCTTCTAACTTGGCATATTCAATTCAATATATGTGGAAGATCATTGGTTATGTTTAAATGTATTAAAATCATAAATATATGTATTTTTACAGATTTGTAGGCTTTGAGTCGACCACAGGTCGGCGCATAAAGCAATACAAACTCCCACTGGTCGGTGCACGCTGACCTATGGTCGACCACAGGGTCAGCGCATGAAGCAGTGTAATTTCTCACTGGTCGGCGCATGCCGACCTATGGTCGACGCATGCAGTCAACACCTTTCAGATTGCCTAAAACTGCAAGCTATGCGTCAACGCATAGTCCTGCTATGGTCGACCGTTCGCGCGTTTGTGCAGTTAGTGAAGTCCTTCTACTTTGGTTGAAAAGTTGTTAAGTGTGTTGGTTGGTTTGTTACTATATATAGAAGGTTTGTTCATTTTTTACAACAACAATTGAGATTTTGAGTCAATTGTGCAAGGAACAAGAAAAGTGAAACAGGTGTTACCAAATCTCTTCATCTTCATCCTCAACAATTCACAACACAATAATTACACACAACAATTCTTGTTGTGGTTTGTGTCTCGTTCAAGGTGATAAGGTCTGAAGCCGTTGATTGGGAATCCGGTTCGGGTGGAGTTTGTAGCAGGTTTTTCTTGAATAAAACCTTTAAGGTTTTACCCTCCAAGATTCGGAAAATTTGGGGTTTTTTGGTACGGATAGTCTTTACCAACTTCAGCTGAGCGAAGGTGATTGAGAAGCAGAAGGTTTCATCAGTCTAGTAGCGGGAATCAGTGAAGTGTGCAAGAGAGTTCCGGGTTCGATTTGTGGTGATTGAGATCAGCCGGGCCGAGGGTTTGAAGAACAGAAGGTTGTTCAATAAAGGGGATGGAATCGGAGGTCTACTCACAATGATCAAAGAACTTGATTCGACTCGAATCAAGGAACAAGGAGAGAAAAGCATCATCAACATCAAGAGAACTTGTTTGTATATTTTGCTTATCTACCCTTGTATAAACACTTCAACTCTACAAGTGATATCTATTAAATTGATCTCAATTCTATATTTAGAATTGAGGGCAGACGTACCCCAAAGCGAGGACGGCGGGGGAACTGCCTCAACAAATCTTTGTCTCCTTTATTTTTCAGCACTTTCATTTTGGAGTTAGAATTTGAGTAATTTTAGTTTAAGCAATTACATCAAAATTTGCATTGAATTGAGTAAGTGGTTTTGACTGTTTTGAACTCTAGTACAATAATAGATTGTATAAGGAATTTGGAATTACTTACTCAAGCCAAAATTCACTTGGAGTGTCTTGCACACCAAGTGTTTGATAAATTGCCTAAACCAAAATTCACTTGGATTATTTGCATAGTTTGTGGTGATTGTGGAGCATTGGAACTAGTCCTACTTATTAGTGGTAAAATCAATTGATTAGTGTGACTAGTGTGTTGAATCTATTTTTTGCTCATTATCACTTCCATAAGGTTAGACGCATATCCGGTCTTCTAATAACAGTTCGTTTTAGACGGCAATTTTTCCATGGCCGCTTCCGCAAAAACAAATAATTTTTAAATCCAATTTTTAATTGGTAAGCGCCGAATGAATTTTTAATTGGGATCTATTCAACCCCCTTCTAGATCCAAGCCATCGTCTAACATAAATCCTTGTGTACTCTCTATCTATATATCTCTTTTACATTTCTTTTGAAAATTGTCATGTTCATCAGTTGTGTGATTAATTTGTTTGGTGATTTTTTTTAAATCATTTGAAAAATATTTTGTTGAATTGATCATAATCACTTTGATTGTGGTTGGGTTTGAAGATCAACAAAACTATACAAAATCTCAAACATAATCGAATGCACACAAGGTGTTCGATAAATTGTTTCTATTATGTTTTTGTTTGATTTACTATTGGAAATAGAGTTGCTTGTTAAGTAGCCTTCTAGTAATTGAGTTTAAAGCATATTGATTAAAGTTGCTTATCAGCATCTCCAATTTGTTTTCACATACTCATACCCGAGCTTTTCAATAGCGGTTCGGTTTAGACGAATCGATCTAAGTTACTTCTTCTAGGCAACGTTTGAAAAACCTTTTTCATCTATCATAATTTTTTTAAGGGATCTATTCACCTGCTCTAGCAGCGCTTTTTTACCTTTTTTTTTTAAATTTTAGCAGCGCTTTTGGGAAAAAGCGTTGTCTTTGTAGTGCTGTCAAAAATCAATTTTGACGTAATGAGTTGCCTTCATCTAATAATTAAGTGGTACTATAATTCATGGTCTTACCTTAGCTCAAGACATCTATATGTCATCATTCTTGTTATAAGCTTATAGTGACTCGGAATGGACCAGTGATCCAGATGATAGACGTTCAACATCAGGCTCATGTGTATATTTTGGACCAAATCTTGTTGCTTGGAGTTTCAATAAACATTCACTTGTAGCACGCTCTAGCACAAAGGCATAATATCGAGCCTTGACACACGCAATTGTAAAATTTTTATGGATAAAGTCTTTGGTTAATGAGCTACACATTCCATACTTACAAACTACACTTTTGTGCGACAATCTCAGGGCAGTGATTGAAGGTGAGAAAATAACTTAGAAGGGGGGGGTTGAATAAGTAAGACTAAAAATCAAAGATTAGAACACAGATATTTTTATCCTGGTTCGCTGAAAACAACTAGTCCAGTCCACCCTCTCAAGAGTGATTTGCCTTTCTCTGTCAAGGACTTAATCCACTATTTTAATCAAACAGATTACAAATAGTAACACCTAAGAACAACCGTTCTTAGTCTTCTCAAGAGCAGCTGATCCCAACTGGATCCTCTTAAGGAAAACCTTTTACAAACAAAGTAAAACTTTTACAAGAGTAAGAATGCTTCTAATAAGTTGTTATCACAACAGTGATATTTCTCTTAAGTTAAGAATAAAGATAAAGCAAAGTAATATGATTAAGAGCTTTTTGAGATTTGCTTTGAGGAGTAATTTTTCTAGAGATACGATGCTGAAGAAGATGGAGTGGACTTCTTTATATAGGCACTAACATCCAAGAAGTCTTGTTACGTTGAAGGCTGTGTAGAAAAGCCTAGAGCCTTTTGTCTTCACATTGGAGGCTGTGCTGAAACAGGCCTGATGCTTTTTGTCTTCACTTGCAGAATACTTTCCTCAGAATGGAATGCACAGATAAAACCTTTTTGTCTGTGTCCTTGTGTCTAGCACAAAATAGGAAAGAGCTGTTGAGAAAAAACCAACGTACATATTTAAATCTTCTTCAAAGTAAGTTCAGCTTTCAACATAAGAATCTGAATCTTCAGAGTCTTCTGATCACGGATCATCTGGATCTTCAGAGTCTTGAAAGTTCTTCAGATTGAGCTGAATCAGAGTATGTGCAGCTTGTGTGCTTGAGCGTGTAAATCCTTCATAGCAGAGTCTTCTATGCTTTAGAGGCTCCTTCTTCAGAATCTTCAAGAGACAGTAGTCAGATTCTTCTGGGAGCAATGTTCAGATCTTCACTTAAGATGCTCTTGAACTTATGAAGTCTTTCATACAAACAATGTTCAGATGCAATTTTGCTTTCTTAAGATAATTTACTTTAGTGCCTGTAGCACACAATCTAGAACACGTTTAGAGTATATAATTCTTGAATACAAAATTTATAATTGTTATCATCAAAACATAGAGATATAACTAAGACACAATCTGTGCTCTTACAATCTCCCCCTTTTTGATGATGACAAAACATGAGAAAATTTTGTTCAATAAAGAGTAAGAATTAGAAACTCCCCCTAAAATAAATACTACAATAGAATAGAATACTTCCCTTTCTGATTGAGTATATTTCAGATTCAGAGCCTGATGAATGAGTTCAGAGTCAAATCTTGATGCCATATGATTGAATAAATGTATCAGAGTAAGATATCAGAGTTGATTGAATACTCAGATTTTCTTTAGAGAATCAGGTTCTGGTTGACACAGTCTCAGGGTAACTTCAATGAATTATGTCAGATATAACAGTATAATCTGAAAGACTTAAATTCAAATAAGTTAATAAAATGTCTGAATTTTAGTTTTGGTAAATGCTTATAGGTTGAACACTCAGTTTCTCTTTTTCTCCCCCTTTTTGTCATAATCAAAAAGATTTTCAAAGACGTAAGGAAATAAAAGAGAAGAAGCAAATAGGAGCAAAACATGTTAGCATGCAATTAAAACAAAACAAACCAAAGTTCACAGACAAACAGGCAGAGGCCAAAAAACACCTAACACAATAACGATAACCAAACATCAAAAAACTCAGTTCATGTGTAAAACAACAAATAAAACTAGGTCTGGCGAGAGGCAATGAGGGTCAGAAGCTCTGTCATCTTGGCAGCTGACTCTTCTTGCTTAGACATCCAGGTCTTGATTTCATCGGTTGTTTTCTCTTGCTTGATCATCCAGTCCTTGATATCCTTCACATCATTCACAAGTTCTGAAACCACAGATGAAGACGGAGCAGATGCAGCAGCAGCAGGGTTCCCTTCAGATCGGTTTTCAACAAAAGCTTGTTCAACCATTTCAAAATCAGGAACAACTGGAGGAGCAGCTTCCAATAGTAACACAGGAGGAGGAGGAGGCATGTTCATCAGTGTCACCTTTATTAACTCAGCAAATTTAGTCTTAGCAAGCTTAGAGCATTTTGCTCTAACTTTTAGGGCAGCTTTGTTAAACATCCAGATGAAGCGCTTCCACGCAGTATTCGAAACATTTGGGTCCAAACTAGACATACATACAGCCTTAACACGATCATATTCAGAATCTAACTCCTTTTTGAAAATATCAAACATAGCATTAACACAAGATCCTAAATCTAACTGTTCATTCTGACCAGAGGAAAAAGGATTAGGGGTGTTAGCAGGAGTAGGTTCAGATGGTTGTGGTTGAGGTGTGGGTGGTTGAGATGTGTGGATGACAGATTGAGGGAGTTCAGCTGAGTGAGGAATAGTTTGATTCTCAGATGGATTAGTTTCAGGTGGTTGTGGAATGGTTTGGTTTTCAGCTGTTTGAGTGTCAGAGGGTTGAGCTTCAGATGGTTGTTGAGATGGAGAGTTTGGTGGGGTATGAAACAAAGCAATGTTAAGATGTTTCTTCATAACACTCTCAGAGCGAGCTTGTTTGAGTGATTCTGAATCATAGTCAGATGAATCAGATGAATCAGGGGATTCATCTGAGTGAACAGATGTAGACGAAATTTCAATTATTTGGTTGAGGGGTGGAATATCAAGAATATTGTCAGAAAGATTTGGATCTTCTGAGGGAATTGCTTGTTCAGAGTGTTCAGTTTGAACAGTCTCTGGATGATTTTGTTCTGAAATAATTATTTGTGGTTGGGGAGTCTCTAAGTGGGGATTCTCTTGTTGCGACAAAGTTGGTTGTGGAGGTGTTGTTGGAGAATTTTCTGGTTGAGTTGGTTCTGATGGAGTTATTGTTGGAGAGTTTTCAGATAAAATTGGTTCTGGTGGTGGAATTTCTGTTTGAATAGTTTGATGTTGTGGATTAGATGGGATTGGTGCTGGAGATGATTGTAAATTTACTGGTTCAGAGGATAGTGGTTCGGATGAGATATTGACAGACTTTCTAGATTTTGAAGTTCTTGGTATGAGGCTTGGAGAGAGTTGTGGTGAAGATAGTGGTGAATGAACAGTAGGAGTAGGATCAGAGGCTAATACCTGTTGAATGGTGTCTCTGATTTCTTCCAGAGTAGCTTCTCTTGGACTGCTTCTGGCCTTCTTTCCTTCTTTCCTCTTCTTTCTTGATGCTTCAGGAGCTTTTCTCTTCTTCTGAACGGATTCTTCGTCAGCCTTCCTCTTACTGCGCCTTTCCTTCATCTGATTAGGCAATTCTTCTCCAGGCTTCTGAACGAGATTGGCAGGTAAAAGGATTCCTTCCTTTAGGCATTCAGTAATGTACAGCCAGACAAATTCCTTAGGTTCATCTGCACTGAACAGTGGAAAATCTTCCACAGGAACTCTTCTACCTTGAATCTCGTCAGAGTTGATCTTCCTGAGTTGTCCCTTCAATTCTGAGATGATTTTCATCCTCTTCAGATTGAGCCCATTAATTTCAGAGCCAATGATGTGAGTCAGATCTTCTGTAATCTTCGCATCAGTCAGATGTTGAACCAGCTTGTTCTCAACAAGTATATCAGAAATCAACCTTCCCAGGGGTATCCATGTCCTTACTTTACCAGCTTTCGCCCTTACTTCCTCTCTGGTTTCTTTGACATGAGTTAATAAATGACTGAAGATGAGATACGGTAGATCCACTTTGACATTTTTGCTAATGCAGTACATAAAATACAAATGTTCAGAACTCACATAATCTGGAGAGTTTGAAGGTTTTCTGTGGAAAAACGTACTCATAAAGATTTTCGCCCAGATCCTATAAATGGGTTTTAAATCTTTAACCTTACTTGACGGCAAACCAGCAATAGTAACTTCTTCATAAACCCTAGCCATATCGATGCGAGAAGAAGCAAGATTTGAAACACCATCAGACTCAGTATAGCTAAACAGTTGTCTGATCAGGTTTTCAGTGATGACTATCTCCACTCCAAGAACCGAAGAATGTATAAACTTGGGACCAGCGCTTGCATGTATCCAAAATTCCTTAACCAGTGTTGGGAAAACAGGCCCCATTAGCCTTTCAAAATATTTTTCCCACCCTTGAGCTTTGATGGCAGAAATGAGATCAAACCCATTTTCCTTTAAAGAGTCGAGATCAATGAAGCTTTCACAGAGCACCTCTAGATCAGCCACTGGAGTGAATAAGGTTCGTTCAGGTTCTTTGTACATGATGGTCTTGTTAGGTTTTGCAGCAGTGTTTGAAGTTGACGCCATTGAAGAAGAAGAATACCTTGGTTTCGGTTTAGGGTTTTGGAAGAGATTGAAAAGGAAGCAGAAACGCATGAATAAAGTGAATGTGGAAAGTGTGATAGAAGTGTGATAGGTGATATATATAGGAAACCAAAAAAAAAAACATAGGGCACACAAAAGACACTTACGCACGTTTGGACAGCATTAAATGAAAAGTAATCATATCACATTAAATTATGACAGCTGGGGGAAAAACAAGAAAAGTGAGATTTTCAAAGCATTACCTCAAACGTCAAATCAGTTAAGCACTCAATCTTTTCAGAAATTGAATGCCACGTGTTTGCTTTGTTGGCTCATTTGATTTCTCTCACGAAATGAAACGTTTCCAACTTTCAGATCTTCTGAGCTTGTTAGTTCAGAGTTTTACCCAAAACGAAATAATCAAATAAATATAAATGAATAAAATAGACAGATGAAATACTTCAGATTATTAAGCATTTTGCATCTGAGAGGTTGCCTCTGAGAAATATTACTCTGGACATAAATCCATACAAATATTTTTCAGAATAAATTTAAATCTATCTTCAGCAAGGGGTTTTGTGAAAATGTCAGCCCATTGATGATCTGTATCAACAAAAGCTAAATTAATTACACCCTTCTGAACATAGTCTCTGATGAAGTGATGCTTAATTTCTATATGTTTTGCCTTAGAATGCAAGATTGGATTTTTTGACAAACATATAGTAGAAGTATTATCACAGAAGATAGAAAGGTTACTCTCATAGATTTGATAATCTTCTAATTGACTCTTCATCCAGAGCATCTGAGTACAACATCCAGCAGCAGCAATGTATTCTGCCTCTGTAGTTGATAGTGCAATGGTAGGTTGCTTCTTGCTGTACCATGAGATCAGATGACTTCCAAGAAACTGACAGCTTCCAGAAGTGCTTTTACGTTCAACTCTGTCTCCAGCATAGTCAGCATCACAGAATCCAACTAATGAAAATTCATCAGATCTTCTGTAACACAAACCCATGTTAGCAGTACCTTTCAGATACCTCAGAATCCTCTTAACAGCTGTTAAGTGTGATTCTCTAGGATCTGATTGGAATCTAGCACATAAGCAGACACTAAACAGAATATCTGGTCTAGAAGCAGTCAAATATAGAAGAGATCCTATCATACCTCTGTAGAGTTTTTGATCTACCTTCTTACTTACCTCTTCCTTACCTAGAGTGCTTGTAGGATGCATTGGAGTCTTTGCCATTTTGCTATCAACCATGTTGAACTTCTTCAGAAGCTCTTTAACATATTTGGTTTGATGTATGTAGGTGCATTTTGGAGTCTGATTGACTTGGATTCCCAAGAAGAATCTCAATTCTCCCATCATGCTCATTTCAAATTCTTCCTGCATACATTTAGCAAACTCCTTTCCAAGCGTAATATTTGTTGATCCAAAAATAATGTCATCTACATAAATCTGACAAATCAACAGATCTTTCTTAACAGATTTACAGAATAAAGTTGTATCCACTTTTCCTCTGATAAAATTTTTCTTCAGAAGGAAGTTGCTCAACCTCTCATACCAAGCTCTGGGAGCTTGTTTTAATCCATAAAGGGATTTCTTTAATTTGAAAACATGATCTGGAAAGTTTTCACTTTCAAAACCAGGAGGTTGGTGGACATATACTTCTTCTTCTATAATACCATTAAGAAAAGCACTTTTAACATCCATCTGATACAGAGTGATGTTATTCTGTGCAGCAAATGAAATAAGAAGACGAATAGATTCTAACCTTGCCACTGGAGCATATGTCTCAGTGTAATCAATACCTTCTTGTTGACTATATCCTTGAGCAACCAGCCTTGCTTTATTCCTTTCTACTTCTCCCTTTTCATTCAGCTTATTCCTGAAGACCCATTTTGTTCCAATGACATTGAATCCTTTAGGTCTAGGAACCAGATCCCAAACTTCATTTCTGGCGAATTGATTCAGCTCTTCTTGCATAGCTATAATCCATTCATTATCTTCCAGAGCCTCATCTACAGATGTTGGTTCTATCATTGACACTAAGCCAAATAAGGAAGATTCAGAAGTTCTGAGATATGATCTTGTCCTTATGGGATCATCTTTCTTTCCAATTATCACATCTTCTGGATGAGAAGCTTTGATTCTGGAAGAAGATCCTCTGACGGTTGGTCTTTCAGAAATATGCAAGTTGTTTAGTTGGGAAGTCAAAGGTGTAGCATCTGGGGTTGCGTCAGATTCTTTGTTCTTTGCCTTTTTTGCCTCTGAGCCTTCAGAGTCTGTGAGAATTACTTCTCTATCTGCAGAACTTTCAAACTGCTTTGGCTTTTCAGAGCCAAGCTTATCATCAAATCTGACATGAATAGATTCTTCCACAATCTGTGTTTCAGTATTGAATACTCTGTAGCCTTTAGAGCGTTCAGAATAACCAAGCATGAAACACTTCTGTGCTTTGGAATCAAACTTGTTCAGATTATCTTTAGTATTAAGCATATAACAAATACATCCAAGAGGATGAAAATAAGCAATGTTGGGCTTTCTGTTTCTCCACAATTCATAGGGAGTCTTTTTCAGAAGAGGTCTTACAAACACTCTGTTCTGAATATAACAAGCTGTGTTAATTGCTTCTGCCCAGAAATATTTTGCCAGATTTGTCTCGTTGATCATGGTTCTGGCCATTTCTTGCAATGTTCTATTTTTCCTTTCTACAACTCCATTTTGTTGTGGAGTTCTAGGGCAGGAGAAATCATGTGCAATGCCTTTTTCAGAAAAGTATTTTTCAAAATGTTTATTTTCAAATTCTCCACCATGATCACTTCTGACTTTAATAATTTTACAATCTTTTTCAGTCTGGACTTGATTGCAGAAGTCAAAGAACACAGAATGAGACTCGTCCTTGTGTTTTAGAAACTTTACCCATGTCCATCTGCTGTAGTCATCTACAATGACTAACCCATACTTCTTGCCTCTGATGGATGCAGTTTTCACTGGTCCAAACAGATCAATGTGAAGTAATTCCAATGGTCTGGAGGTAGAAACAACATTTTTTGATTTAAAATGAGATTTTGAAAATTTGCCTCTTTGACATGCTTCACACAGAGCATCTGAGTTGAACTTCAACTTAGGAAGTCCTCTGACCAGATTGAGTTTATTAATCTGAGATATACGTCTCATATTAATATGCCCCAATCTTCTATGCCAGACGCATTGCTCATCATTCATAGATAAGAGGCATTTTACATTTTGGACTTTAAGTTCTGAAAGGTTAATTTTATAAATGTTGTGTTTCCTCTTTCCATTGAATAGGATAGAACCATCCTTTTGACATACAGCTTTGCAACATTTTTGATTAAAGATGATATCATAACCATTGTCACTTAATTGACTTATGGACAATAGATTATGTTTTAATCCTTCAACTAACAGAACATTAGAAATAGAGGGTAGGTTGCCATTACCTATAGTTCCAGAGCCAATGATCTTGCCCTTCTGGTTCCCTCCAAATTTCACGTCCCCTCCAGATCTAAGTTCCAGACTTTGGAACATAGACCTTTCTCCCGTCATGTGTCGTGAGCATCCAGAGTCCAGGTACCATGATTGGTGTCCTGACTTTGCTGCTAAGGACATCTGCAACAGGGATTATTTTGTCTTTAGGTACCCAGATCTTCTTGGGTCCTTTAGGGTTAGTTGCCTTGTAGGTTTGTCTAAACTTTTGTTTTTCAACATAGTTTTTGTTTAGACTTGCCTTAGATCTAAACACATGAGTATTCTTTTCAGAGCTCGTGTGTTTAATATCATTTAAATGACCAAATTTAAAATTAGAGTATAAAGGAGTTATCTTAATAATCAGATCATCTACAGGTATTGGTCTTACATCTTTTTCAAGAGAAGAAGATTGAAATCCAATTCCCTTTCTTTTATTCCTACTAACTCCATAGATCATAGAAGCCATCTTGCTTCTGTCTATGCTTTTAGTGAGGAACCTCTGAAAACTAGAGTCATATTTTTCCAAAATATTTTCAGATGACTTAGCTTCAGAGTCAGATTCTTGTTGAACAGTTTCCAAATCATTTTTTATTTTTAAATTTATTTCTCTCTGCTCAACAAGTTCTGTTTTCAGATTATCAATCTCAGATTCAAGATTGCTTTTCAGCTTCTTGTTCTTGAGTTTGATATTATTGTAGCTTTTCAAGACTTCAGATAACACCTTTATAAGTTCATCTTTGGTAAGTTTGGACATTACCTCTTCAGCATCAGAGTCGGAGTCTGACTCAGATTCAGATGATAATTCTTCATTCTGATCTTCTATTCCAGCCATTAATGCCATGTTGGCACACTCTTCTTCTGCTTCAGATTCAGATTCAGATTCATCTGAATCATCCCAAGTTGCCATAAGAACCTTTTTCTTTTTATCAAACTTTCTCTTGGGTTTCTCCTTGAGAAGTTTGGGGCAGTCATTTTTGTAGTGCCCAGGTTCCTTGCATTCATAGCATGTGACCTCTTTCTTTCCAGATCTTCTGTGTCCAGAAGATTCCTTCCTGTGGTTAGCTTTTCTGAAGTTGTTAAACTTCTTTCCCTTGTGCTTCCAGAGCTTGTTGATTCTTCTAGAAAGCATGGACAGTTCATCTTCTTCTTCAGAAGACGATTCTTCAGAACTTTCTTCTTTTACCTGCAAAGCTTTAACAGGTTTGTTAGATTTTAAAGCTATGGATTTACCTTTATCTTTCTTCTGGGGCTCATCTTCCTCCAGCTCTATTTCATGACTTCTCAAAGAACTGATAAGTTCTTCTAAGGAGATCTTATTCAGATCTTTTGCCATCTTCAGTGCAGTCACCATTGGTCTCCATCTGGTGGGAAGACTTCTGATGATCTTCTTGACATGATCTGACGTTGAGTAGCCCTTATCCAGAACTTTCAGACCAGCAGTAAGAATCTGAAATCTAGAAAACATAGTTTCTACATTTTCAGACTCTTCCATTTTAAATGCCTCATACTTCTGTATGAGCGCCAGCGCCTTGGTCTCTTTAACCTGAGAATTTCCCTCATGAGTCATTTTGAGTGACTCAAACATGTCATGAGCAGTATCTCTGTTTGTAATCTTCTCATACTCAGTATGAGAGATTGCATTAAGCAATATAGTTCTGGCTTTGTGGTGATTCTTGAAATCTCTTTTCTGTACTTCAGTCATTGACTTTCTATCAATCTTTTTGCCATCCTCATCAGTAGGATGTTTATATCCATCAATGACCATATCCCAAAGATCAGCATCATACCCGAGGAAAAAACTTTCTATTCTATCTTTCCAATAGTCAAATTTTTCCCCATCAAACATGGGTGGCTTGGTACTGATCCTATCTCCTTCATATTTGTTGTTGCAAGTTGATGTAGCTGTTTCCATAATGACAACAACACAAATATCAAAGTATCTTTCTCACAGGATCTTTAACTGTCACGGTTAATTGGAGCACACGCAGAACCGGAGCTCTGATGCCAACTGAAGGTGAGAAAATAACTTAGAAGGGGGGGGGGGGGTTGAATAAGTAAGACTAAAAATCAAAGATTAGAACACAGATATTTTTATCCTGGTTCGCTGAAAACAACTAGTCTAGTCCACCCTCTCAAGAGTGATTTGCCTTTCTCTGTCAAGGACTTAATCCACTATTTTAATCAAACAGATTACAAATAGTAACACCTAAGAACAACCGTTCTTAGTCTTCTCAAGAGCAGCTGGTCCCAACTGGATCCTCTTAAGGAAAACCTTTTACAAACAAAGTAAAACTTTTACAAGAGTAAGAATGCTTCTAATAAGCTGTTATCACAACAGTGATATTTCTCTTAAGTTAAGAATAAAGATAAAGCAAAGTAATATGATTAAGAGCTTTTTGAGATTTGCTTTGAGGAGTAATTTTTCTAGAGATACGATGCTGAAGAAGATGGAGTGGACTTCTTTATATAGGCACTAACATCCAAGAAGTCTTGTTACGTTGAAGGCTGTGCAGAAAAGCCTAGAGCCTTTTGTCTTCACATTGGAGGCTGTGCTGAAACAGGCCTGATGCTTTTTGTCTTCACTTGCAGAATACTTTCCTCAGAATGGAATGCACAGATAAAACCTTTTTGTCTGTGTCCTTGTGTCTAGCACAAAATAGGAAAGAGCTGTTGAGAAAAAACCAACGTACATATTTAAATCTTCTTCAAAGTAAGTTCAGCTTTCAACATAAGAATCTGAATCTTCAGAGTCTTCTGATCACGGATCATCTGGATCTTCAGAGTCTTGAAAGTTCTTCAGATTGAGCTGAATCAGAGTATGTGCAGCTTGTGTGCTTGAGCGTGTAAATCCTTCAGAGCAGAGTCTTCTATGCTTTAGAGGCTCCTTCTTCAGAATCTTCAAGAGACAGTAGTCAGATTCTTCTGGGAGCAATGTTCAGATCTTCACTTAAGATGCTCTTGAACTTATGAAGTCTTTCATACAAACAATGTTCAGATGCAATTTTTCTTTCTTAAGATAATTTACTTTAGTGCCTGTAGCACACAATCTAGAACACGTTTAGAGTATATAATTCTTGAATACAAAATTTATAATTGTTATCATCAAAACATAGAGATATAACTAAGACACAATCTGTGCTCTTACAGTGATGTTATCACATAACCCAATCTTACACACACACACACACACGAAATATATAGAATTGGATATTAATTTTGTTTAGAAAAAAGTTGTTGCCAACAAACTCTAGATGCAACATGTTCCGAATCATGCACAAATAGTAGACATCCTTACCAAACAACTTTCTACTAATCTCTTTGTTTATTTTCGTAACAAACTCAAAGTAACTTCCTTTAAACCACCATGAGTTTGAAGGAAAATATTAGTGAGTAAATATTAGTTAAGAGGTTATTGAGTTAGTTAGAATAAAGAGTTAGTTATGGTTGTTATTTGTGTGTAACTAACTCCAAAAGTAGTTGCACCATCATGCATATATAAGTGAGAGCATAACTCACCTATAGTGTAATAAAAATAAGACTGAGGAGCAAGAAGATCTTGCTGCTCGCACTATAAATGCTTCATATCTCTTCACCATGCATTCATATTCATCAAACATACATTAACTATTTTGAGGATCTAACAAAGTGTAAAGTAAACCATGGTAAAGTAGAAGTGGAGTTTGTTGGTTGATTAATCAGTTGTATAGAAAAAAAACTCTGCAATCAGTTTGTTGGTTGATTTAGAATAGAAGAGCCGTTAGGGTTAAAAATAAACTTATTAATTCCATTAAATAACCTTAAGCAATTTTTTCCTAATATGAGATTCATAACTCTATATACTTTCACTTTCCAACAATATCAATATCAGTATATAAAGAATGATCCAATAAAGAAATTCTTATATGAATGTGGGAATTTAATGTAAATTTTTAAATATGTTAGATCAACTCATTTATGTCAAACCTAAGAGCTCACATATCTAATAACAAGATTTTTTTTAAGTTTAATCAAATTTTTTATTTGTATTTTTGAAAATAAATTTTACAAAAATACTTTTTAAAATATTACAAGTTTTTTTTTTAAAATTTGGTTTTTATAAATTCAAAAACTAATTTTGACTTACTATAACATAAACATACATTATTGAAGAACAAAACATAGTCAAAATTACAGTTTTTTCAAAAAGTTGTATTTCAAAAATAATTTTTATGAAAAATTATTTGAAATAGTTTTAAAATAAGTGATTTTTTGAAATTTTAATATTAAAAAAAAATTTCGATAAAATAATGAAATACTTAAAATAACTATTCAAACTAAATTTTTATTTAAAACTTTTATGAAAAGTTTTTTTTTTATAAATTATTTACACTAAAATATATTACCCTAAATCTTTTGAGTTTCGTTTTTGCAATCTATTGTATTTATCTCTAAATCAAAACACAAAATATATTCTGTTAACTTTCACATTAGTTTTTGACAAACATTAAAAGAAAGCTTTAGTGAGAGTCCATTGCAATTTAAATGCTATATTAAAAGCTAAAGTATAGTAAGCAATTAAATTTTATCATGTAGCCATGCATTACATGACAAAACTTAATTATAATTCCTTGTCACCATGTGTAACAGCCATTTCATTTACACACTTTCTTTATGGCTGTGACGATGAAATTACAAATTATAACTTCAAGTATTTCTATAAATAGTATGCAAGTGAGTGAAGGAAACCCCATTACAAAGTTTGACCTTAAAAACGGTCACTAACAAAGATAGGCAACCCGTTTTCCAATCCATGTTTTTCTAACATAACCCAAAATTGGCCTTTGGTTTTGGTGTATAAATATACCTATCCAACATTGAAATCATTGTTGGGGGCCAAATTCATTTACTCATCATTTTCAAGTGTCCCCAATACAATTTATTCTTTCTTTTACATTATTTTGACCTTGGGGTTAACTTCAATGCTTGAAGTCTAAACCCTGTTTTGGTCTCAAAAAGATTGGATAATAAAAAAAATAAAATGGCGAGATCACTAGACATTTTCCTTTTTTTGCTTTGTTTGGCAATCATGACTCCTACATTGAATGCCAATATATTAGAGAGTGATGAGTATTGGAAAGAACAGCGGCCTGAGTTTGATTCATATTGGCGGGAAAGAGCTAAAATTGCAAAGCAAGATAATCATGCAGCTTATTTTTCCGATCCTTTCGCAGTTTCTGGCAATTTTACTGCTTCTATTTCCGAGTGAGCATTTTGCTAATTACACCACACCACACCATATCATTTCATACGATTGAAAAAATCACTATTTTATAATCCGTGTGATAAATTCTATGTAAAAGAAAATAATAAATGTGTTTGATATTTTTGACAAACAGAATCATAGCTGCAAAGAGCACAAGAAGGAACTTGAGGGGAGATAAAAGAGGCGAATGTTTGGCCACAAACCCGATTGACAGATGTTGGAGGTGCGACCCAAATTGGGCTAACAACCGCCAGAAACTTGCAGACTGTGTCCAAGGATTCGGCAGAAACACCCGTGGAGGTAAAGGCGGTTCATTCTATGTTATCACCGATCCTTCTGACAACGAATTGTTAGACCCAAAACCTGGCACTCTCCGTCACGCAGTTACTCGTAAAGGTCCCCTATGGATCACATTTGCTCGCAGCATGTTGATCAGACTCCAACAAGAGCTTATTATGGAAAGCGACAAGACCATTGATGGTAGAGGAGTCGATGTTTACATTGCTAATGGAGCCGGAATCACCATTCAGTTTATTAAGAATGTTATCATCCATGAAATAAAGATTTACAACATTCAAGTCCGTGAAGGTGGCATGATTATAGATTCTGAGAGCCATTTTGGTTTAAGGACTAGGAGTGATGGTGATGGTATTTCCATCTTTGGTTCTAGTAATATTTGGATCGATCATGTTTCGATGAGAAATTGTACTGATGGTCTGATTGACGCTATCATGGGTTCAACTGCTATTACCATCTCTAACAGCCATTTCACCGACCACAACGAGGTGATGCTTTTCGGTGCTAGTGACTCATATACCGAAGACAAAATAATGCAAATCACATTGGCATTCAACCACTTTGGAAAGAGATTAGTCCAAAGAATGCCAAGAGCAAGATTTGGTTTTGTCCATTGTGTTAACAATGACTACACTCATTGGGAAATGTACGCCATTGGTGGCAGCATGAACCCTACTCTTATTAGTGAAGGTAACAGATTCATTGGCCCTGAAAACAAATTCATAGGCAATGACCAAATCAATGCTAAAGAGGTAACAAAGAGAGAATATACAGATGAAAAAATATGGACAAACTGGCAATGGAGATCCATCAACGACGAGTTTTTAAACGGGGCATTCTTTGTAAACTCCGGACCAGACCTAAAGGACAAACCATTTTCAAGGAAAGACATGATCACAGCTAAACCAGGAAGTTATGTTGGAAGACTTACAAGGTATTCTGGAATCCTAGGATGCCGTGTTGGCCAACCTTGTTAGTGTTTTGGTGATTCATTCGTTCTATTATTACTACTCATTGCTACAAATGTGGGATGATAAAGTAGAAAAAGAATGAACAGCAATATGGAGTATCTTAACATAGATTTTGCCAAGTAGTTTCTTTTTTTTTTTAGTTTCTTGTTTACTTTTCCTTCCATCAAAGGAAAAAATGACTCAAGAAATCATTAATTTTATGTCACACATGTAAATGCAAAAAAAAAAAAAAGGAGTGTCCAGTTTTAATGCCAGTGAAAAATTCGTTTCATTTTTATCATTTGTTTCATTTTTCATCATTTTTCTTTGATATTCTTATCTTGATTTTTAATTATATCGCATTGCAGAGGGAAAAAAAAAATACAAAAGAGCATCTATAATCTATACAATATATAAAGGGAATACTTTATTTTGGTGTAACTTGTTTTTCTACCATTTTTACCCTTACTTTATTATGTAATTTACTTAGTAACTTCTTATTATTAACTTCCACATATTGTATTTTTAAAAATTTTTATTTAAACAAAAAATATCGTTTATATTTTCATTCATGCGAATTAAAAAAGTGGACAGACGGACACGCGAGTGCCTGTCTGAACGCTAGTAATATATAAAGATAAAATATCTTTTTGGTGTAGCCTATTTCTTTTTCTCTTTTACCCTTTAAAACTAATTATAAGTTACACAAATAAAAATTAACTACTCCTACAATTTTATATTTGAATATTGTACACAATTGGAAGTAATTAATTATTTGAAAAGAAAACTGACTTTAACTTCCGATTAAAAACTATATTTAAATGCACATATCACAAATTCAAATACACATAATTTTAATTAAAATCAAAATTAAAAAGAAAAAACATCATATATATTTTCATGCGTTTGTGCATTAAAAAAGCGGACAGACGGGCACGGGAGTGCCCATCTGAACGTTGGTAATATGATAATATAAAAGTTTTATGCTAGCGGTGATGAAGAGTCACTAATTGCATTGTTGCCGATGTAACCAATAAAGATTCAGGAAAGCATATGAAAACTATTGGAAGAAAAAACCCGAAAAAAATTCAATGAAATTAATAGTCTGAAAGTTTAAAGACAATGTTTTGGGAATCAATAACTTGGAGTAGAGGATGAAATATCTGTAAAAAAATTACTTTCATAAAAATAAAATACTGAGTAGAAATACACAAGAGAAAGAAAAAACCTTTACGCAATGGGTTTGAATTTATAGGTAGTTAAGGGAACAGGGAAATGATAAAGAGGGATTTTAACTTACCTGTCAGCAGAGCTATGGCAGAGAACCCTGGTAGAGACGACAGTGTCGAGAGAATAAAATCAAAGACTAAATTATCAAATGTGTCGGTTTCTGGTCAAATTATTCCTTGTATTTGACATTTCTACAGGTATGTGGGAGACATTTCCCTCCGCCATAAAAAACATTCATTTCCCCTTAGAAAACAAAATCCTTTTCTCATACCTTTTCACATTATCCGCTTAGAAGAAAACAAACTACATTAGCTAACTTTCATCACGAATCAAATTAAGAGGTTCAGTTCTCGTTGAGTACAACAGACGTGAGGGGTGCTAATATCTTCCCCTACGTAATCGACTCACGAACCTAAAATTTGGTTGTAATGACCCTGTTCTTTTCTTAACAGTTTTATCGATATTTTCATATTCCTTCTTTGAGTGAATAAAGTTCGGTGGCGACTCTGTTCGAACTAATTTTCTGCGATCATTCGTGAAGGATCGTATTTTTTAAGGTATGGCAATCATTCTAGAAATACACCCTATGATGGTACAAAAATCATTCGAATATGGTATAAATATCACTCGTAGTATCTGATATAACGATCGGTCCTAATAATTTCTCAAACCAGGAGAAGTTCTAATAATTCTCCAAAGAGAATTCAATAATGGTCATTTGACGACTAAAAATGATTTGTCAAACAAAGAGAAATTCAAATAATTCTCCAAAGAGGATCCAAAAAGCAATACTTGTAAGTTCTCAACTCAAACGAGGAGAAATTTACATAATTCTATAAAGAGAATTCAAGAAAATATTTGGAAAAACTTAAAATATGTTTTTTGCGTGTTTTGGAATGAAATAGAGAATTTCCTTATATAATGAAGTGAAGAAGAAAATATATCTCATCTAAGCAATGTGAGACTTCAAAAGATTTGTGTGAGATGGTGGATCATATTGGTAAATCTTGGGTTACAACAGGTTGCAATTCAGATTCGATCGAGTGAAGATTTTGAATGGTTGCGGTTCTTGCAAAGGAGTAGCGTGAAACGACGAATCAAATTAGCATTATTGAGTGACTTGATCAAGCTCAGATCAAGGAAAGAGATATTGCTATGATCAACGTCAAGCTTATGGTTTGGTTGCATTGCCACATTTCTCTTGTAAAAAATACTATTGCAAAGTATGGTTAATTACATGAACTCAATTTGAATTCGAATTGAGGGAAGACGTACCCATTACGATGCCGATAGGGAAACTATCTAAATAAATCCTTGTGTACTCTCTCTCTCTCTCTCTCTCTCTCTCTCTCTCTCTCTCTCTCTCTCTATATATATATATATATATATATATATATATATATATATATATATATATATATATATATATATATATATATATATATATATATATATATATATATATATATATATATATATATATATATATATATATATATATATATATATATATATATATATATATATATATATATATATATATATATATATATATATATATATATATATCTTTTACATTTCTTTTGAAAATTGTCATGTTCATCAGTTGTGTGATTAATTTGTTTGGTGATTTTTTTTAAAATCATTTGAAAAATGTTTTGTTGAATTGATGATAATCACTTTGATTATGGTTGGGTTTCAAGATCAACAAAACTTTACAAAATCTCAAACATAATCGATTGCATACAAGGTGTTCGATAAATTTTTTCTATTGTGTTTTTGTTTGATTTATTATTGGAAATAGAGTTGCTTGTTAAGTAGCCTTCTAGTAATTGAGATTAAAGCATATTGATTAAAGTTTCTTATCAACATCTCCAATTTGTTTTCACATACTCATATTCGAGCTTTTCAATAGCGGTTCGGTTTAGATGAATCGATCTAAGTTACTTCTTTCAGGCAACGTTTGAAAAACCTTTTTCATCTATCATAATTTTTTTAAAGGATCTATTCACCCGCTCTAGCAGCGCTTTTTTTTACCTTTTTTTTTATAAATTTTTAGCAGCGCTTTTGGGAAAAGGTGTTTGTAATGCTGTAAAAAATCAATTTTGACGTAATGGGTTGCCTTCGTCTAACAATTAAGTGGTACTATAATTCATGGTCTTACCTTAGCTTAGGACATCTATATGTCATCATTCTCATTACAAGCTTATAGTGACTCGGAATGGACCAGTGATCCAGATGATAGACATTCAACATCAGGCTCATGTGTATATTTTGGACCAAATCTTGTTGCTTGGAATTTCAAAAAACATTCACTTGTAGCATGCTCTAGCACAAAGGCATAAAATCGAGCCTTAACACACGCAATTGCAAAATTTTTATGGATAAAGTCTTTGGTTAATGAGCTACACATTCCGTACTTACCAACTAGACTTTTGTGCGACAATCTCAAACAATCTCAGGGCAATGATGTTATCACATAACCCAATCTTACACACACACACACACACGAAATACATAGAATTGGATATTCATTTTGTATAGAAAAAAGTTGTTGCCAACAAACTCTAGACGCAACATGTTCCGACTCATGCACAAATAGAAGACATCCTTACCAAACAACTTTCTACTAATCTCTCTGTTTATTTTCGTAACAAACTCAAAGTAACTTCCTTTAAACCACCATGAGTTTGAAGGAAAATATTAGTGAGTAAAGATTAGTTAAGAGGTTATTGAGTTAGTTAGAATAAGGAGTTAGTTATGGTTGTTATTTGTGTGTAACTAACTCCAAAAGTAGTTGCACCATCATGCATATATAAGTGAGAGCATAACTCAGCTATAGTGTAATGAAAATAAGACTGAGGAGCTAGAAGATCTTGCTGCTTGCACTATAAATGCTTCATATCTCTTCACCATGCATTCGTATTCATCAAACATACATTAACTATTTTGACAATCTAACAAATTGTAAAGGAAACCATGGTAAAGAAGAAGTGGAGTTTGTTGGTTGATTAATCAGTTGTATAGAAAAAAAAATCTGCAATCAATTTGTTGGTTGATTTAGAATAGAAGAGCTATTAGGGTTAAAAAGAAACTTATTAATTCCATTAAATAACCTTAAGCAATTTTTTCCTATTATGAGATTCATAACTCTATATACTTTCACTTTCTAACAATATCAATATCAGGATATAAAGAATGATCCAATAAAGAACTTCTTATATGAATGTGGAAATTTAATGTAAATTTTTAAATATGTTAGATCAACTCATTTATGTAAAACCTAAGAGCTCACATATCTAATAACAAGATTCTTTTTAAGTTTAATCAAATTTTTTATTTTTATTTTTGAAAATAAATTTTACAAAAATACTTTTTAAAATATTACAATTTTTTTTAAATTTGGTTTTTATAAATTAAAAAAATAATTTTGACTTACTATAACATAAACATACATTATTGAAGAACAAAACATAGTCAAAATTACAGTTTTTTCAAAAAGTTGTATTTCAAAAATAATTTTTATGAAAAATTATTTTAAATAGTTTTAAAAATAAGTGATTTTTTAAAATTTTAATATTCAAAAAAAAATTTCGATAAAATAATGAAATACTTAAAATAACATTTTAAAAATAACTATTCAAACTAAATTTTTATTTAAAACTTTTATGAAAAGTTTTTTTTTATAAATTATTTACACTAAAATATATTACCCTAAATCTTTTGAGTTTCGTTTTTGCAATCTATTGTATTTATCTCTAAATCAAAACGCAAAATATATTTTGTTGACTTTCACATTAGTTTTTGACAAATATTAAAAGAAAGCTTTAGTGAGAGTCCATTGCAATTTAAATGCTATATTAAAAGCTAAAGTATAGTAAGCAATTAAATTTTATCATGTAGCCATGCATTACATGACAAAACTTAATTATAATTCCTTGTCACCATGTGTAACAGCCATTTCATTTACACGTACAATTAGGCCATGACAATAAACACTCTCTTTATGGCTATGACGATGAGATTACAAATTATAACTTCAAGTATTTCTATAAATAGTATGAAAGTGAGTGAAGGAAACCCCATTACAAAGTTTGACCTTAAAAACGGTCACTAACAAAGATAGGCAACCCATTTTCCAAGCCATGTTTTTCTAACATAACCCAAAATTGGCCTTTGGTTTTGGTGTATAAATATACCTATCCAACATTGAAATCATTGTTGGGGGCCAAATTCATTTACTCATCATTTTCAAGTGTCCCCAATACAATTTATTCTTTCTTTTACATTAATTTGACCTTGGGGTTAACTTCAATGCTTGAAGTCTAAACCCTGTTTTGGTCTCAAAAAGATTGGATAATAAAAAAAAATAAAATGGCGAGATCACTAGACATTTTCCTTTTTTTGCTTTGTTTGGCAATCATGACTCCTACATTGAATGCCAATATATTAGAGAGTGATGAGTATTGGAAAGAACAGCGGCCTGAGTTTGATTCATATTGGCGGGAAAGAGCTAAAATTGCAAAGCAAGATAATCATGCAGCTTATTTTTCTGATCCTTTCGCAGTTTCTGGCAATTTTACTGCTTCTATTTCCGAGTGAGCATTTTGCTAATTACACCACACCACACCATATCATTTCATACGATTGAAAAAATCACTATTTTATAATCCGTGTGATAAATTCTATGTAAAAGAAAATAATAAATGTGTTTGATATTTTTGACAAACAGAATCATAGCTGCAAAGAGCACAAGAAGGAACTTGAGGGGAGATAAAGGAGGCAAATGTTTGGCCACAAACCCGATTGACAGATGTTGGAGGTGCGACCCAAATTGGGCTAACAACCGCCAGAAACTTGCAGACTGTGTCCAAGGATTCGGCAGAAACACCCGTGGAGGTAAAGGCGGTTCATTCTATGTTATCACCGATCCTTCCGACAACGAATTGTTGGACCCAAAACCTGGCACTCTCCGTCACGCAGTTACTCGTAAAGGTCCCCTATGGATCACATTTGCTCGCAGCATGTTGATCAGACTCCAACAAGAGCTTATTATGGAAAGCGACAAGACCATTGATGGTAGAGGAGTCGATGTTTACATTGCCAATGGAGCCGGAATCACCATTCAATTTATTAAGAATGTTATCATCCATGAAATAAAGATTTACAACATTCAAGTCCGTGAAGGTGGCATGATTATAGATTCTGAGAGCCATTTTGGTTTAAGGACTAGGAGTGATGGTGATGGTATTTCCATCTTTGGTTCTAGTAATATTTGGATCGATCATGTTTCGATGAGAAATTGTACTGATGGTCTGATTGACGCTATCATGGGTTCAACTGCTATTACCATCTCTAACAGCCATTTCACCGACCACAACGAGGTGATGCTTTTCGGTGCTAGTGACTCATATACCGAAGACAAAATAATGCAAATCACATTGGCATTCAACCACTTTGGAAAGAGATTAGTACAAAGAATGCCAAGAGCAAGATTTGGTTTTGTCCATTGTGTTAACAATGACTACACTCATTGGGAAATGTACGCCATTGGTGGCAGCATGAACCCTACTCTTATTAGTGAAGGTAACAGGTTCATTGGCCCTGAAAACAAGTTCATAGGCAATGACCAAATCAATGCTAAAGAGGTAACAAAGAGAGAATATACAGATGAAAAAATATGGACAAACTGGCAATGGAGATCCATCAACGACGAGTTTTTAAACGGGGCATTCTTTGTAAACTCCGGACCAGACCTAAAGGACAGACCATTTTCAAGGAAAGACATGATCACAGCTAAACCAGGAAGTTATGTTGGAAGACTTACAAGGTATTCTGGAATCCTAGGATGTCGTGTTGGCCAACCTTGTTAGTGTTTTGGTGATTCACTCGTTCTATTATTACTACTCATTGCTGCAAATGTGGGATGACAAAGTAGAAAAAGAATGAACAACAATATGGAGTATCTTAACATAGATTTTGCCAAGTAGTTTCTTTTTCTTTTTTTTTTTAAATTTCTTGTTTACTTTTCCTTCCATCAAAGGAAAAAATGACTCAAGAAATCATTAATTTTATGTCACACATGTAAATGCAAAAAAAAGAAAGGAGTGTCTAGTTTTAATGCCAGTGAAAAATTCGTTTCATTTTTATCATTTGTTTCATTTTTCATCATTTTTCTTTGATATTCTTATCTTGTTTTTTAATTACGTCGCATTGCAGAGGGAAAAAAATACCAAAGAGCACCTATATTCTATACAATATATAAAGGGAATACTTTATTTTGGTGTAACTTATTTTTCTACCATTTTTACCCTTACTTTATTATGTAATTTACTTAATAACTTCTTATTATTAACTTGCACATATTGTATTTTTTAAAAAAGTCATTTAAACAAAAAATATCGTTTATATTTTCATCCATGCGCATTAAAGAAGCGGATAGACGGACACGCGAGTGCCCGTCTGAACGCTAGTAATATATAAAGATAAAATATCTTTTTGGTGTAGCCTATTTCTTTTTCTCTTTTGCCCTTTAAAACTAATTAGAATTTACACAAATAAAAATTAACTACTCCTACAATTTTATATTTGAATATTGTACACAATTGAAAGTAATTAATTATTTGAAAAGAAAACTGACTTTAACTTCCGATTAAAAACTATATTTAAATGCACATATCACAAATTCAAATACACATGATTTTAATTAAAATCAAAATTAAAAAGAAAAAACATCATATATATTTTCATGCGTATGTGCATTAAAAAAGCGGACAGACGGGCACGGGAGTACCCATCCGAACATTGGTAATATGATAATATAAAAGTGCTATGCTAGCAGTGATGAAGAGTCACTGATTGCATTATTTCCGATGTAACCGATAAAGATTCAGTAAAGCATATGAAAACTATTGGAAGAAAAAACCCGGAAAAAATTCAATGAAATTAATAGTCTGAAAGTTTAAAGACAATGTTTTGGGAATCAATAACTTGGGGTAGAGAATGGAATATCTGTAAAAAATACTTTCTTAAAAATCAAATACTGAGTAGAAATACACAAGAGAAAGAAAAAACCTTTACGCAATGGGTTTGAATTTATAGGTAGTTAAAGGAACATGGAAATGATAAAGAGGGATTTTAACTTACCTGTCAGCAGAGGTATGACAGAGAATCCTGGCAGAGACGACAGTGTCGAGAGAATAAAATCCAAGACTAAATTATCAAATGTGTCGGTTTCTGGTCAAATTATTCCTTGTATTTGACATTTCTACAGGTAAGTGGGAGACATTTCCCTCCGCCATAAAAAACACTCATTTCCCCTTAGAAACCAAAATCCTTTTCTCATACCTTTTCACATTATCCGCTTAGAAGAAAATAAACAACATTAGCTAACTTTCATCACGAATCAAAATAAGAGGTTCAGTTCTCGTTGAGTACAACAGACGTGAGGGGTGCTAATACCTTCCCCTTCGTAATCGACTCACGAACCTAGAATTTGGTTGCAATGACCCTGTTCTTTTCTTAATGGTTTTATCGATATTTTCATATTCCTTCTTTGAGTGAATAAAGTTCGGTGGCGACTCTTTTCGAACTAATTTTCTGCGACCATTCGTGAAGGATCGTATTTTTTGAGGTACGACAATCAGTCTAGAAATACACCCTTTGGTGGTACAAAAATCATTCGAATATGGTATAAATATCACTCGTAGTATCTGATATAATGACCGGTCCTAATAATTTCTCAAGCTAGGAGAAGTTCTAATAATTCTCCAAAGAGAATTCAATAATGGTCATTTGACGACTAAAAATGATTTCTCAAACAAATACAAATTCAAATAATTCTCCAAAGAGGATCCAAAAAGCAATACTTGTAAGTTCTCAACTCAAGCGAGGAGAAATTAACATAACTCTATAAAGGGAATTCAAGAAAATATTTGGAAAAACTCAAAATATGTTTTTTGCGTGTTTTGGAATGAAATAGAGAATTTCCTTATATAATGAAGTGAAGAAGACAATATATCTCATCTAAGCAATGTGAGACTACAAAAGATTTGCGTGAGATTGTGGATCATATTGGTAAATCTTGGGTTACAACAGGTTGCAATTCAGATTCGATCGAGTGAAAATTTTGAATGGTTGTGGTTCTTGCAAAGGAGTAGCGTGAAACGGCGAATCAAATTAGCATTATTGAGTGATTTGATCAAGCTCAGATCATGGAAAGAGATATTACTATGATCAACGTCAAGCTTATGGTTTGGTTACGTTGCCACATTTCACTTGTAAAAAATACTATTGCAAAGTATGGTTAATTACATGAACTCAATTTGAATTCGAATTGAGGGAAGACGTACCCATTACGATGCCGATAGGGAAACTATCTAAATAAATCCTTGTGTACTCTCTATCTATATATCTCTTTTACATTTCTTTTGAAAATTGTCATGTTCATCAGTTGTGTGATTAATTTGTTTGGTGATTTTTTTAAAAATCATTTGAAAAATGTTTTGTTGAATTGATCATAATCACTTTGATTATGGTTGGGTTTCAAGATCAACAAAACTATACAAAATCTCAAACATAATCGATTGCACACAAGGTGTTCGTTAAATTTTTTCTATTGTGTTTTTGTTTGATTTATTATTGGAAATAGAGTTGCTTGTTAAGTAGCCTTCTAGTAATTGAGATTAAAGCATATTGATTAAAGTTGCTTATCAGCATCTCCAATTTGTTTTCACATACTCATATTCGAGCTTTTCAATAGCGGTTCGGTTTAGACTAATCGATCTAAGTTACTTCTTCTAGGCAACGTTTTAAAAACCTTTTTCATCTATCATAATTTTTTTAAAGGATCTATTCACCCGCTCTAGCAGCGCTTTTTTACCTTTTTTTTTATAAATTTTTAGCAGCGCTTTTGGGAAAAAGTGTTGTCTTTGTAGTGCTGTCAAAAATCAATTTTGATGTAATGAGTTGCCTTTGTCTAACAATTAAGTGGTATTATAATTCATGGTCTTACCTTAGCTCAGGACATCTATATGTCATCATTCTCATTACAAGCTTATAGTGACTCGAAATGGACCATTGATCCAGATGATAGACGTTCAACATCAGGCTCATGTGTATATTTTGGACCAAATCTTGTTGCTTGGAATTTCAAAAAACATTCACTTGTAGCACGCTCTAGCACAAAGGCATAATATTGAGCCTTGACACACGCAATTGCAAAATTTTTATGGATAAAGTCTTTGGTTAATGAGCTACACATTCCATACTTATCAACTAGAATTTTGTGCGACAATCACAAACAATCTCAGGGCAATGATGTTATCACATAACCCAATCTTACACACACACACACACGAAATACATAGAATTGGATATTCATTTTGTATAGAAAAAAGTTGTTGCCAACAAACTCTAGACGCAACATGTTCCGACTCATGCACAAATAACAGACATCCTTCCCAAACAACTTTCTACTAATCTCTCTGATTATTTTCGTAACAAACTCAAAGTAACTTCCTTTAAATCACCATGAGTTTGAAGGAAAATATTAGTGAGTAAAGATTAGTTAAGAGGTTATTGAGTTAGTCAGAATAAGGAGTTAGTTATGGTTGTTATTTGTGTGTAACTAACTCCAAAAGTAGTTGCACCATAATGCATATATAAGTGAGAGCATAACTCAGCTATAGTGTAATGAAAATAAGACTGAGGAGCTAGAAGATCTTGCTGCTTGCACTATAAATGCTTCATATCTCTTCACCATGCATTCGTAATCATCAAACATACATTAACTATTTTGACGATCTAACAAATTGTAAAGGAAACCATGGTAAAGAAGAAGTGGAGTTTGTTGGTTGATTAATCAGTTGTATAGAAAAAAACACTCAGCAATCAGTTTGTTGGTTGATTTAGAATAGAAGAGCTATTAGGGTTAAAAAGAAACTTATTAATTCCATTAAATAACCTTAAGCAATTTTTTCCTATTATGAGATTCATAACTCTATATACTTTCACTTTCCAACAATATCAATATCAGGATATAAAGAATGATCCAATAAAGAACTTCTTATATGAATGTGAAAATTTAATGTAAATTTTTAAATATGTTAGATCAACTCATTTATGTAAAACCTAAGAGCTCACATATCTAATAACAAGATTCTTTTTAAGTTTAATCAAATTTTTTATTTGTATTTTTGAAAATAAATTTTACAAAAATACTTTTTAAAATATTACAATTTTTTTTTAAATTGATTTTTATAAATTAAAAAAATAATTTTGACTTACTATAACATAAACATACATTATTGAAGAACAAAACATAGTCAAAATTACAATTTTTTCAAAAAGTTGTATTTCAAAAATAATTTTTATGAAAAATTATTTTAAATAGTTTTAAAAATAAGTGATTTTTTAAAATTTTAATATTCAAAAAAAATTTCGATAAAATATTGAAATACTTAAAGTAAAATTTTAAAAATAACTATTCAAACTTAATTTTTATTTAAAACTTTTATGAAAAGTTTTTTTTTATAAATTATTTACACTAAAATATATTACCCTAAATCTTTTGAGTTTCGTTTTTGCAATCTATTGTATTTATCTCTAAATCAAAACGCAAAATATATTTTGTTAACTTTCACATTAGTTTTTGACAAATATTAAAAGAAAGCTTTAGTGAGAGTCCATTGCAATTTAAATGCTATATTAAAAGCTAAAGTATAGTAAGCAATTAAATTTTATCATGTAGCCATGCATTACATGACAAAACTTAATTATAATTCCTTGTCACCATGTGTAACAGCCATTTCATTTACACGTACAATTAGGCCATGACAATAAACACTCTCTTTATGGCTATGACGATGAAATTACAAATTATAACTTCAAGTATTTCTATAAATAGTATGCAAGTGAGTGAAGGAAACCCCATTACAAAGTTTGACCTTAAAAACGGTCACTAACAAAGATAGGCAACCCATTTTCCAAGCCATGTTTTTCTAACATAACCCAAAATTGGCCTTTGGTTTTGGTGTATAAATATACCTATCCAACATTGAAACCATTGTTGGGGGCCAAATTCATTTACTCATCATTTTCAAGTGTCCCCAATACAATTTATTCTTTCTTTTACATTAATTTGACCTTGGGGTTAACTTCAATGCTTGAAGTCTAAACCCTGTTTTGGTCTCAAAAAGATTGGATAATAAAAAAAATAAAATGGCGAGATCACTAGACATTTTCCTTTTTTTGATTTGTTTGGCAATCATGACTCCTACATTGAATGCCAATATATTAGAGAGTGATGAGTATTGGAAAGAACAGCGGCCTGAGTTTGATTCATATTGGCAGGAACGGGCTAAAATTGCAAAACAAGATAATCATGCAGCTTATTTTTCTGATCCTTTTGCAGTTTCTGGCAATTTTACTGCTTCTATTTCCGAGTGAGAATTTTGCTAACTACACCACACCATACCATATCATTTCATACGATTGAAAAAATCACTATTTTATAATCCGTGTGATAAATTCTATGTAAAAGAAAATAATAAATGTGTTTGATATTTTTGACAAACAGAATCATAGCTGCAAAGAGCACAAGAAGGAACTTGAGGGGAGATAAAGGAGGCGAATGTTTGGCCACAAACCCGATTGACAGATGTTGGAGGTGCGACCCAAATTGGGCTAACAACCGCCAGAAACTTGCAGACTGTGTCCAAGGATTCGGCAGAAACACCCGTGGAGGTAAAGGCGGTTCATTCTATGTTATCACTGATCCTTCCGACAACGAATTGTTGGACCCAAAACCTGGCACTCTCCGTCACGCAGTTACTCGTAAAGGTCCCCTATGGATCACATTTGCTCGCAGCATGTTGATCAGACTCCAACAAGAGCTTATTATGGAAAGCGACAAGACCATTGATGGTAGAGGAGTCGATGTTTACATTGCCAATGGAGCCGGAATCACCATTCAATTTATTAAGAATGTTATCATTCATGAAATAAAGATTTACAACATTCAAGTCCGTGAAGGTGGCATGATTATAGATTCTGAGAGCCATTTTGGTTTAAGGACTAGGAGTGATGGTGATGGTATTTCCATCTTTGGTTCTAGTAATATTTGGATCGATCATGTTTCGATGAGAAATTGTACTGATGGTCTGATTGACGCTATCATGGGTTCAACTGCTATTACCATCTCTAATAGCCATTTTACCGACCACAACGAGGTGATGCTTTTCGGTGCTAGTGACTCATATACCGAAGACAAAATAATGCAAATCACATTGGCATTCAACCACTTTGGAAAGAGATTAGTCCAAAGAATGCCAAGAGCAAGATTTGGTTTTGTCCATTGTGTTAACAATGACTACACTCATTGGGAAATGTACGCCATTGGTGGCAGCATGAACCCTACTCTTATTAGTGAAGGTAACAGATTCATTGGCCCTGAAAACAAATTCATTGGCAATGACCAAATCAATGCTAAAGAGGTAACAAAGAGAGAATATACAGATGAAAAAATATGGACAAACTGGCAATGGAGATCCATCAACGACGAGTTTTTAAACGGGGCATTCTTTGTAAACTCCGGACCAGACCTAAAGGACAGACCATTTTCAAGGAAAGACATGATCACAGCTAAACCAGGAAGTTATGTTGGAAGACTTACAAGGTATTCTGGAATCCTAGGATGTCGTGTTGGCCAACCTTGTTAGTGTTTTGGTGATTCATTCGTTCTATTATTACTACTCATTGCTACAAATGTGGGATGATAAAGTAGAAAAAGAATGAACAGCAATATGGAGTATCTTAACATAGATTTTGCCAAGTAGTTTCTTTTTTTTTTTAATTTCTTGTTTACTTTTCCTTCCATCAAAGGAAAAAATGACTCAAGAAATCATTAATTTTATGTCACACATGTAAATGCAAAAAAAAAAAAGGAGTGTCCAGTTTTAATGCCAGTGAAAAATTCGTTTCATTTTTATCATTTGTTTGATTTTTCATCATTTTTCTTTGATATTCTTATCTTGATTTTTAATTACATCGCATTGCAGAGGGAAAAAAATACAAAAGAGCATCTATAATCTATACAATATATAAAGGGAATACTTTATTTTGGTGTAACTTATTTTTCTACTATTTTTACCCTTACTTTATTATGTAATTTACTTAATAACTTCTTATTATTAACTTCCACATATTGTATTTTTTTAAAAAGTCATTTAAACAAAAAATATCGTTTATATTTTCATCCATGCACATTAAAGAAGCGGATAGACGGACACACGAGTGCCCGTCTGAACGCTAGTAATATATAAAGATAAAATATCTTTTTGGTGTAGCCTATTTCTTTTTCTCTTTTGCCCTTTAAAACTAATTAGAATTTACACAAATAAAAATTAACTACTCCTGCGATTTTATATTTGAATATTGTACACAATTGAAAGTAATTAATTATTTGAAAAGAAAACTGACTTTAACTTCCGATTAAAAACTATATTTAAATGCACATATCACAAATTCAAATACACATGATTTTAATTAAAATCAAAATTAAAAATAAAAAACATCATATATATTTTCATGCATATGTGCATTAAAAAAGCAGACAGACGGGCACGGGAGTGCCCATCTGAATGTTGGTAATATGATAATATAAAAGTTCTATGCTAGCGGTGATGAAGAGTCACTAATTGCATTATTGCCGATGTAACCAATAAAGATTCAGGAAAGCATATGAAAACTATTGGAAGGAAAAACCCGGAAAAAATTCAATGAAATTAATAGTCTGAAAGTTTAAAGACAATGTTTTGGGAATCAATAACTTGGAGTAGAGGATGAAATATCTGTAAAAAATACTTTCATAAAAATCAAATACTGACTAGAAATACACAAGAGAAAGAAAAAACCTTTACGTAATGGGTTTGAATTTATAGGTAGTTAAGGGAACAGGGAAATGATAAAGAGGGATTTTAACTTACCTGTCAGCAGAGCTATGGAAGAGAACCCTGGCAGAGACAACAGCGTCGAGAGAATAAAATCCAAGTCTAAACTATCAAATGTGTCGGTTTCTGGTCAAATTATTCCTTGTATTTGACATTTCTACAGGTGGGTCATTGATATCTTGAGTCCCTTTTCCATTATATTCCGGAGAATTAATTTTTTTTGTATCAATGCGGCTTAACTTTTAGTGCAATGATCATCAGACATTTGTTCGGGTCTGTCCTTCTGAACCCCAAAGGAATATTTGGTGGGATTGAGGTGCATGTTGTATCTTTAGATTGACTTTAAGAAGTCTTCTAAGTTTTTGCAATGACTTTCTTTTTTAGGGATTTTCACATTCATATTGTCGATGCAGACCTCAAAAATTCACCCAATTTGGTATGAGAACACCACATCCATTAGCCTGTAATAGATGGTGCATGTATTCTTTAATCCAAATAGTTAGGCATGGATTTTGTGTTGGGCGCATCCAAAGGATTTTTTATTTGGTATAATCAGAGTAATTGTCAATGAAGCTAATAGTCTTATAACACGAGGACCCTTCAATCATTCGATTAATATTGGGAAAATGATATGGATTTTTAGGGCATGTTGCATTCAAATTAGTGAAATTGACACCCTTGGATTATTCCAATTGTTCCGCCGATGAGCAAATACTTCCTACTTAGGTACTGGTGTGCAAAACGGTTCCAAGAAGATTGAGTGTGGACCGCCCTATGATAATGTATGAAGAAAAGGTGTCTACCATAAGATATTTTCCTTTGATCATCTTCGTGTTCTCATTCATCATGAATACCTTTTTGAGAGTTATGTGGCCCTTTACCTGTATGTGATCTCTTAAGCGCCCTATCAACAAACTTTAGAACATCTAGATGTCATATGGATCCAACTGGAGTCTTTCATATGCGTCCCAAAATAGAACATTTGTTGAGTTTCTTAGGTCGATCAGTATGACTTTGATAATCCCATTTATCAAGCCGAAGAAGAGATTGACGAAGACTATGAACTGCCTGAGGAATTAGCCAGACTTTTGAAGTAGGAGGAAAGGATCATTGTACCTCATCAAGAGGATATTGAAGTTGTTAATCTGGGCACCGAGGATGTTAAGAAAGAAGTCAGAATTGGGACCGCCTTGAAAGACAATGTCAAGAGAAGATTGGTTGAAATGCTTCGAGAGTATGTGGATATCTTTGCTTGGTCTTACCAAGACATGTATGGGCTTGATACAGACATCATGGTACATTGTTTTCCTTTCAGAGAAAAGTGTCCTCCGGTCAAGCAGAAGTTGAGAAGAACGAGACCTAACATGGCTGTCAAAGTCAAAGAAGAGGTTCAGAAACAGTTAGATAATGGGTTTCTCGCTGTGACAAATTATCCTCCGTGGGTTGTTAATATTGTTCCTGTACCTACGAAGGATGGAAAAGTCAGGATGTGTGTTGGTTATAGAGACTTAAATAAAGAAAGCCCAAAAGACGATTTCCCTCTCCCTCACAACGACGTGTTGGTTGATAATACTGCTCAGTTTTCTGTGTTTTCCTTCATGGATGGCTTCTCTGGATACAACCAAATCAAAATGCCCCCTAGAGAACATGGAGAAGACTACTTTTATAACATAGTGGGGAACTTTCTGTTATAAGGTGATTCCCTTTGGATTGAAAAATGTTGGGGTAACCTATCAGCGGGCTATGGTGACTCTCTTTCATGATATGATTCACAAAGAGATTGAGGTCTATGTTGATAACATGACTGCGAAGTCACAGACGGAGGAAGAGCATATGGTTAATCTGTTGAAGCTGTTTTACAGGTTAAGGAAATTCAAGCTGAGGTTGAATCCAAATAAGTGTACCTTCGGGGTGAAGTCTGGTAAACTATTGGGTTTCATTGTTAATGAAAGAGGTTTCGAGGTAGATCCTGCCAAAATAAGAGAAATACAAGAGATGCCTGAAATGAAAACAGAAAGAGAGGTCTGCGGTTTATTAGGGAGGTTGAACTACATTTCTAGGTTCATCTCTCATCTTACATCCACGTGTGAACTAATATTCAAATTTTTGAGAAAAGATCAAGCAGTCAGGTGGAATGAAAACTGTCACAAAACATTTGAAAAGATAAAAGAATATTTGCAGGAACCTCCGATACTCATGCCTCTGATAGCAGGAAGACCTTTGATTATGTATCTTACTATTCTTGAGAGTTAGATGGGGTGTGTGCTTATTCAACACGACGAAAATGGTAGAAAAGAGCATTCCATCTACTACTTGAGAAAAACGTTCATTGATTGTGAGTCGATGTACTCAATGCTGGAGAAAATATGTTGTGCTCTCGCTTGGGCAGCTAAGCGTTTGAGGTACTATATGATAAACCATACAACCCTATTGATATCAAAGATGGATACAATTAAGTATGTATTTGAGAAGCAAACACTCACTAGAAGGATTTCCCGTTGGCATATGGTTTTGACAGAATACGATATTCAGTACGTCTCCCAAAAAGCCATCAACGAGAGTGTTCTGTTAGAATATCTCGCTCAACAACTGATTGAGGATTATCAACCGATGAAGTTTGATTTTCCAAACTAAGATATCATGTATTTGAAAGCCAAAGATTATGACGAGCCTTTGCCTGACGAGAGGCCGGAGATTGGATCTTAGTGGAGTTTGATTTTTGACGGTGCTATCAACTCATATGGTAACAGAATTGGGGAAACCACTACGACTCCAAGGGGTTCTCATATACCCTTCTCTGCCCGATTGACGTTCATATGTACCAATAACAAAGCAGAGTATGAAGTGTGCATCATGGGATTAGAAGAGGCTATTGATTTGAGAATCAAGAACCTTGATGTGTTTGGTGATTCTGCATTGGTAATAAATCAAATCAAGGGAGAGCGGGAGACTCGTCAGGAAAATTTGGTGCCTTATAAGAGTTATTCCAGAAGGTTGCTGTTATTCTTTGACAGAGTCGACTTCCATCATGTGCCCCGGGCTGAAAATCAGATGGCAGACGCGTTGGCAATGTTAGCTTCAATGTACAAGGTGAATTTATGGAATGAAGTTCCATCGATTAGAATTATGCGTCTCAAAAGACCAACCTTTGTGTTTGCAATTGAAGAGGTATCAGATGGTAAACCGTGGTTTCATGATATCAAATGTTTTCTCAAGAATCAAGAGTACCCGTCAGCGGCATCCAGTAAAGATAGGAAAACTCTGAGGAGGCTTGCTGATAACTTCTATCTGAACAAGGACAATGTGTTATACAAAAGGAGTTTTGACATGGTGTTGCTCCGTTGTGTTGATGAACATGAGGAAAACTTATTGATGGAAGAAGTTCATGAGGCTTCTTTCTGTACTCACGCTGGTGGGCATGCTATGCCCAAAAAATTGTTGAGAGCGGGGTATTATTGGATGAGAATGGAGTCTGATTGTTGTAAATACGCCAGAAAATGCCATAAATGCTAGATTTATGCTGATAAAGTGCATGTGCCACCTATCCCTCTAAATGTGTTGACATCTCCTTGGCCCTTTGCTATGTGAGGCATTGATATGATCAGAAAGATTGAGCCTACTGCTTCCAATGGGCATCGCTTCATTCTGGTTGCCATTGATTATTTCACTAAGTGGGTGGAAGCAGCTTCGTTTGCCAACGTAACAAAGCATGTAGTTGCCCGGTTTGTAAAGAAGGATATCATCTGTCATTATAGTAACCATGAAAGGATCATCATGGATAGGTTCGAATTTGAATAACAAGATAATGAAAGAGCTATTCCAGAGCTTCAAAATTGAACATCACAATTCTTCTCCTTATCGTCCGAAGATGAATGCCCCTGTTAAGGAAGAAAACAAGAATATCAAAAAGATTGTGCAGAAGATGGTGGTAACATACAAAGATTGGCACGAGATGTTGCCCTTTGCTTTACACGGTTATTGTACTTTGGTGCGTACATCAACAAGGGCAACCCCTTTCTCATTGTTGTACGGTATGGAAGTTGTTCTAGCATTAGAAGTTGAGATTCCTTCTCTAAGGGTGCTGGCGGATGTGAAGCTTGACGAAGCTGAATGGGTACGATCCAGGTTGGATCAGTTGAACCTTATTGAAGAAAAGATATTGGCAGCCATTGCACATGGTCAGTTGTACCAAAGCAGGATGAAGAAAGCTTTTGATCAGAAAGTGCGTCCTCGGTGTTTCCAAATGGGTGATTTGGTTTTGAAAATGATCCTTCCCCCTCAGACAGATCACAGGGGCAAATGGACTCCAAACTACGAAGGGTTATACGTTGTAAGAAAGATTTTCTCTGGTGGAGCCTTGTTACTCTCAACTATGGATGGTGAAGATTTTACATCCCCTGTGAACGTAGATGCAGTCAAAAAATACTTCGCATAAAAGAGACCTGCTGAACAACAAAAAGAAAAGTCCAAGAAAAAAGGGCATCCCGGCGAACCACACAAAGAAACGGTTTGGGAAAAAATTAGGGATAAAAAGAAAAAGAAAAGAATAAACTCGCAAAGTTGAAAACCTCAAAAGGAAACTTTGGCAAAAATGGGTATCCTGATGGATTGAAAACCCGAAAGGGTGATCCAGACAAAAGCTAGGGATTTGGAAGCGAGAGGTTATGGTTTGCATTCGATTTGTAAACACATCTTGATACATGGAAATTTCAAAGGAAAGGAATCAGTTCAGTCAGTCTTTTCAAAAAGAAAAACATTTGTGAACATCAAAGACATACAGATCATAGCTGAATCAACGCATGGTGGATATCTGTTCCCACATTGCTGACATGTGTATTTTCGTTTCACTTTTTTGCAATTACCTCTTTTTAGGAATTGCTTCAAAATTGTAACTGCTTATTTACAGGCCAATTCAATCAACAAAGTATCACTTCACTCAAAAAGCTTTTCATTCCTGTTTTACCTTTTACTATTTTGTTTGAAAAAATGTTTGATATTTTTGATAAACATTGCATGTCAAAACATTAGGCTTTACATAGCATATCGAAAACAATGAAAAATGCTTGAGCGACAGATATCATGGATGGTGATTGAGGTAGCCATTTCACATTTAGAACATCATGTTGCTTGTTATTTGTTTGCAGGGCCACATGATTCCTTTCCCTATTAGAGTTTATCTCCCCAACATGGAAGTCCTAGCATTCTTAACGAAGCATGTTGAATCAGTCTCTCCCAGCAAGAGCGTGGAGGATTGTTTTTCCCTAGTCAAATTTGTGTATTGCTCCTTAGCAAGTATTCAGAAGGTGGCTACCAGACGGGCAGGTATCCAGCAGAAGACGTCCCATATGTTTCCCCTAATGGAGGCTTTTTTATTCCACACAGATTCTTGGAATATGCTTTCCTCATCGGGTTAGGAGGTATAATTTCATACTATTATCTCCAGCAGGGTAAGGTTGAGGGTGTTCC
Source organism: Lathyrus sativus (assembly GCA_963859935.3). Taxonomy (NCBI): domain Eukaryota; kingdom Viridiplantae; phylum Streptophyta; class Magnoliopsida; order Fabales; family Fabaceae; genus Lathyrus; species Lathyrus sativus. The sequence goes on from OZ012738.1 coordinate 261,763,726, forward strand.
CCAACAGGGTAAGGTTGAGGGGTGTTCCCTAGTAGGGTAAGGTTAAGGGGTGTTCCCCGATTGCAGGATAAGTTCAATGTTATCCCCCAACAGGATTGGTACTTTTGTTCTATCTTCCCCAAGTGGAGTGTGATATTGGTCCCCTAGCAGGGTTGGCATCATTATCTCTTGTCCCCAAGCAGAATTGATTTCTGATCAACAGTGGTTGACGTATTTCCCAACAGGTTCAAAGTCCAACTGTTATTGTTATCTTTTCCTCAGCAGATTCTAGAGGAGATTTCCCAGCATGCGTTATTCATAGTTCCTGGAAGAGTGGAAGTTCTTTTTGGTGTTTCTCTCCAACGGAGAACTTGATCTGGAAACAGTTCAGCGTGTTTCCTCTAACAGAGTTTTATCTCCGGTTTTCTTGGCACTTCTCCCGATGGGGTGTCTCTTGCATGAGCATTTTTTCATTGCATCCTCTAAACTGCATAGCACTTCCATCTCATATGAAGCATTACACCATTCTCAAATATATGCATTTGAAGCATAAGCCATGTTTGATTGTCATATTTGCTAGACGTTTCCTCAGTGGAGGACGATGTACTTCAGGAATTTCGGTGCTATTTTATTCCCAATAAATCTGTTGGTTAACGTGCTTGTATTACTTGTGCTCCCCTTCAGGATTGTTTATTTAGACTTCTCATTTTCCCCAACAGAGTCTTTTTCTCTTCAGGTTGCAAATCCGTTGATTCTACTTCATGTGTATCCTTGGTTTATCCCAACTCTTGGTTAGTATCTTTGTAGGGTTTCATCCCAACTTTTGGTTGGTATCCTCTGTTTATCCTAACTCTTGGTTGGTATCTTTTGTAGGGATGTATCCCAACTCTTGGTTGGTATCCTCTGTTTATCCCAACTTTTGGTTGGTATCTTTTGTGGGGCTGCATCCCAACGTTTGGTTGGTATCTTTTGTGGGGTTGCATCCCAACTTTTGGTTGGTATCTTTTGTGGGGCTGCATCCTAACTTTTGGTTGGTATCCTCTGTTTATCCCAACTCTTGGTTGGTATCTTATGTCGGGCTGTATACCAACTCTTGGTTGGTATCTTTTGTGGGGCTGTATCCCAACTCTTGGTTGGTATCCTCTATTTATCCCAACTCTTGGTTGGTATCTTTTGTGAGGTTGTATCTTAACTCTTGGTTGGTATCCTCTGTTTATCCCAACTCTTGGTTGGTATCTTTGTGGGTTTCATCCCAACTTTTGGTTGGTATCCTCTGTTTATCTCAACTCTTGGTTGGTATCTTTTGTGGGCTGTATTCCAACTCTTGGTTGGTATCCCTTATTTTTATCCTAACTTTTGGTTGGTGTTCTTTGTTGTTTCATTCTAACTTTTGGTTAGTACCCTCTGGTTTTTCATCCCAACTCTTGGTTGGTAATCTTTAGTTTATCCCAACTCTTGGTTGGTAGATTTTGTTTCGTTCCAACTCTTGGTTGGTGCCCGTTGTTTATCCCAAATCTTGGTTGATAGTCTTAGGTTTTATCCCAACTTTTGGTTGGTACCCTCCCTAGTGAAGTCACCAATTTTTGGTTGGTGGTCTTTGGTTTATCCCAGCTCTTGGTTGGTATCCTTTGGTTGTTATTTCAACTCTTGGTTGATATCTTTTGGTTGTTATCCCGACTCTTGGTTGGTATCCTTTGTTTATTATCCCAACTCTTGGTTGGTATCCTTTGGTTGTTATCCTAACTCTTTGTTGGTATCCTTTGGTTGTTATCCAATCCCTTGGTTGGTATCCTTTGGTTGTTATTCCAACTTTTGGTTGGTATCCTTTGGTTGTTATTCCAACTCTTGGTTGGTATCCTTTCGTTGTTATCCCAACTCTTGGTTGGTATCCTAGGGTTTTATCCTAACTCTTGGTTGGTATATTTTGGTTGGTAGTCTCCAATTTTTTACCGCGACTTTTGGTTGGTATCCACTATCTTTATCTCACCATATTTTACAAATTTCTGGATTCTCTTAGTATTCAATCTCCGTTCACCTTGAATATCTGAAAGTCGTTGTTATCATCCCTTTAGGTTTAAGTTGATTGAATAGAGGCAGTTGTAGCACCCCAAAATTCTCCCTTTCATTTTGACCATAACTGACTTATGTTTCTGCATTTTTCATTTTTACATATCATGGAATTGGTTCTTGAGACATGGGATCAAGGTGTTTCTATAGATCAAGGTTTTCTTTTATTGCAAGGTTTTAAGCAGCGAGCATCAGAGGCTTCACTAGTTATTTTGTTCGGCAATCAGATATCGGATTTCATGTAGGTTATTTCAAGTGCACGAGACAGTTCACAAGTTATTTCAGGCATTTTCATAGGCGCAATATCAAAAGGCAAGTTTCAGAGGCTTAATGTGGCTCAGGACGAGTAGCAACAGATGATTGTGCAAGATTACCTCCAAAAGGCACCACAATTCAAACTTTCCATGTGTTAATCAATTAAGACATTTGCACCAGCAAATGGTTAATCGATTAACAAAGGCGTAATTTTCCCAAATGCTTCAAATTTCAGCACTGCAAAATTTTAAACCATTTTCAACCCTTGATTTCACATGTGCATCATTGGAAGGATCTAGAATTGAGTCATTTTCACCATTTCCCTCCAAATTTAAAATATTCCACTCCTAATTTCCATTCCTCACACTAACTCATATTCCAAACCACATTTCAATTCCTAACCTAGGGGTTAGTTAATCTAATTCACTCCAAACCTCAAAATTAGACACTCATTCACTCGCATTTTCAAAATTTTCTCTCAATTCTCTCTCACTTTTTCACTCTCAACCTTCATCTTTAACCTTTCACCAAAGCTCCACATCCATAGATTCACAAATTATGCATTACAATTTGTATATTCTTAAGCTAAACCTCCACCACTTCATCATCCTTGTTTCAATTCTGCAATTGAAGCTTGTTTGGATCTAGATTCAAGTTTTGGAAGCCATTCTTGAAGGAGCTTTGAAGCAAGTTCATCACATTTCTTGGATCTTGAGGTTTCTTGCTAGGATCTTGGATTTCTTGTGTTAGATTTGTCCATTTTTGTTTGCAACACTTACCAAAGTAAATCTCAGCTTTATAGGTTGGTAAATTTCATATCTATACTTGTTTTAGCTTAATTTTATTTTATGCAATTTAGATCATTGGTTTTGGTTGCATTTTGATCCATTTGCTTGAATTTGATTGTTGATGATCATGATTTGTTGATGCAATTGGTGTTTACTTGCTGTAATATGATGTGATTTTCGTGCATAATTGATTTCTTATTGTTTTGGATAGTTAGATAAGTGATTAATTGGTGAAAAATGCTTTTAAATTAGTGATTTTCTGCTACTGCATTAGTGTTAATCGATTAACCAGTTGTAGTGCAAAACTAGTTAATCGATTAACTAGTGTATTTTCATGTTTTTTTGGCTTTTCAAATAGGGTTAATCAGTTAACCACTTTTGAATTGTAAATGGTTAATCGATTAACATTGATGCAGAATGTGTTTTTTTGTGCATTTTCAAGTTTGCTTTGATTCCTTTCAACTTTTAATCTTCATGGGTTGATACTATGCATATATGTGGATTTTTCTTGAGCTGTTTGACTTCACATGATGGTTTGATTGTATTTCTTCGATGCACGACTTTTGGTTTTCCCTTGATGAACGTTTGCGATTGTTGTGTTGTCTCGATGTGATGATTATGTTGCATACTCACTTGTATCATGTCAATTGTTGATCATTGATGTTCATCTTGCAGGATTCATATTGCATGCTCGTTGTTTGCTTCCGTTTTTGTATCTTGCATGATCGTTTGAATTGATTAATCAATATGGAATGTATATTGTTTTTGTTGATCGTACAATCTTGTTGAATAATTATGCTTAGCTTGTTATGCATGCTCATTTATGATCATTGCTCGCTTGATGTGTTGCTTTATGATTGATGCATGCTTGCTACATGGCCTTTTACACTTGCTGTTATGGATTTTCGCATGCTGTTAAATGTGCACCTATGCTGCCTACTTCCTTTTTACACCTGCTATGTGCTAAAATGTGTGTTGTTAAAAGCTGTCTTGCTTGTGTGCTGGATTTTATTGTTGTTTTGTATAGGGAGCGTTGTTGTAGTTGTTGTTTTGCCTTGTTCCCTTGTTTTTGTCTTGTTCTCGCATGCTCCCTTAGGCCTCCTAGTCCAACTTAATTTTCAATTAAGCTTGGAGTAGGATAGACATTAGGAGTTTAATCCATGCATGATAACATTAGGTTAGTCACTTTAACCTCAACCTTAGGTCCATATTTCGCATGCTAACATTAGGATAGAATTTTCTTTCGCATCCTGACCTTAAGGTCACTTTGCATGACAACGTTAGGACCGACTCTCCCTTTAGACCTTCTGTGTGTCTTTCTCTCTTCTCATCTCAAAAAACTTCAAAACACTTAATAAAGACGATGAACATTGTGCGCCACGAGCCTTAAGTATATGGGAAATGATTAGTGAGGGGTCTCTCCTTGCTTGTCTAAAGTGTTTAGCGTACGTCCCATCTGGGGGCGATCATGCGACGCATTTGCTCCTATATCATAGACTTTAGTGTGATGTGAATATCAAACCCAATCAATTCACTTCTTTAAAACTCACAAACAAATGCAAATCATTTTCATACTTCAGGATCTTTGTCAAACTTTTTTCAGAAAGGGTGCGTTATTTTTTCTGTTCTACCGCAAACAGGCATCGACCCTAACTGCTAGAATGGGAACTTAACGTTGCTCTAATTTCTCATACCAGATGAGGATACGTAGGCCCAAGATGACGATGTCTTGGCGAGCAGAATTTCCCCCTTTACCCGTAGTTCTCCGAACTACGTTGACTCTGACTTTCCCATTGCATGAGGGAATACGTAGGGATAGGGCGGCGATGTCCTATCGAGTCTCTTTCTTTTTTCTTTTTCTTTGTTCTCGTTTATGTTTAGCAGTAGGCTTTAGATGACACACCCTTTGATTAGACAATAAGCGTGGATCTCGTTGAGTACAACGGATGCGAGGGGGTGTTAATACTTTCCTCTCGCATAAACGACTTCCTCACCCAAGATTTGGTTGCGATGACCTTGTCTTCTCCCTTTCTTTAGGTTTTCTTCAATCGTTTTCGTTCCCTGCATCGGGATAAATAATGTTTGATGGAGACTCTTCTGTTTTTTCTGCCAGGTGTTTTTCGCAGTTGCGACACTTAAGAAGAGTAGTTTTTCATTTTTGTTGCCTGGCTGTATACAACATTTAGGGGATCTTAATAAAATGTTGTGTATCTGTGCTAAAATGTTAGATCCTCTGCTGTTGTTGTACAATATCAGAATGCTTGTTTGTTGGAGAATGTGTCTAGGAGAATGCATTACTCTCTGCAGTAGGTTGTGGTGTTTAGGGGGAGTGTGCTTGTGCTTATGCTTGTGTTTTCGGTGATTTGGGTTTTCCCCTTCAGGGGGAGTACTGGTTATGTATGATAGGGGGGCTGTGTACTTATCTGATATGTAGCTGCAAGGTTGTAGTTTGTATAGAGCTTACATGTTCTCATGTAACTTGTGTTGGTTTATGATGTCAGACCTGATGTCTTGACATTGTGATGTTTGGTGTTCTTTATTGGTGTGAAAACATTGTGCTTGGGTTTCTTTGTTTCTGTTTTCTTTCCATTGTGTGTACCTCTGATGTGTGCTAAGATTGTTTTAGCCAAAAATTTCCAAACGTGGAGATTGTAAGTTCTGTATTTTTTGGATTGGCTGCATTTTGGTAAAACAAGTTGTTGTTAGCAAGATGTTGAACTAGATGTTCTGCCATGACAGTCAGACATCATTTTCTGCATGATGTTATGACATGTTCCAGGACATGTTATTCCAGAAAGTTAGGGCATGATTATTTTGGTATTTTTAGTGTGATTTTTCAGTGTGTTCTAATTCAGACATGTGCGCTATTCATGGGAGTATATCGTGGGAATTTCTTTTGTTACAGATTCTGTTAGTTTTCATAAAAAGGATATTGAGTCTTTTTAGAAAACTTTCAATTTAGTTCCTATTTTTGTGCAAAAGATTATGCAGAATATTTGCAGCTACTTTTTTGGATTTGTTGCGGTTTTTAAGCCTAAGCCCATGCTTCTCAAAGGTTATTTATAAGAAAGGCTTTTAACCTAGAAAGTAGGAGTGTGCCTTATTTTTGTGTGAGAATGTTTCTAGGATTTTAGTGTTGTTCTTTGTGTTCCTCGCTTATGTCTTTTGACATCTGAGTAGAATTGTGTTAATTTTCAAGTGTCCACTCTAAAGCTTTTTAGCAAGAGTGTATTGTTCTTCGTTAAAGCTTTTAAGCAAAATAAAGTATTGTCTTGGAAGTGTGCTACTTCTGTTGTTTGTTATTATTGAATTGTCATTGGGATTGTGACTGATTAGGAAGTGATAGGGGGATCTCATATCTAGAGGGTGTCTAGGTATAACTTGCACAAGGTAGAGATTAGGCGAGAAATTGGAAGAGAAAGGGATTGATTTCAAGCTGCAAACAGAATTATGCATATCATGGCATATGGTTGAAATTCTCATGTCATGAGAGATTGAAGGAGAGAGCATAGATTGAGATTGAGATTTCATTGCTTGCAACTGAATTCGGTTTCACCAATTTCTTCACTTTCCATCCATTTTCTTGATTGCAACTTCTTCCATAGATGCTAGGGATTGATTCCAGATCATAATCAAGAGGAATTCGTGGCTGATTGGTGTTCTTGAGCTCAGATTTTTCCACCTGCAACTCACCATCGGGTTTCAAGTTTCAGGAGTTTTCAACCGGTTCTTGTGCATACAGAAGCAAGGGAATGATCCATTGATCGTGTCTGGAAGGTTGGAGAGCTTGATTTGAAGATTTAGTGCATCTGTTCATCAAGAATTTTCAGGTTAGTAACTTTCTATCTCCAGCTTAAATTAGGTAGAATCAATACGAATTAGGGTGTTAGATGCATTGTAGAACGGTGTAGGAAGGTTTTCAGATAGTTAGTTTGAGAATTAGTGACCAATTAGGGATGTTACCATTTTCGGTTGAGAATTGGTTATGGCGAATCTTGAGGTTTCAGATAGAATAAGGGGCATGAATGAATTCGTGAGGAAATTTGGGACAAGTTTCATGTACGGACCACTTGCAATGGAGGATCCTAGAGAGAGTTAGGGTTGGGGACGATGATCGGAGTACCACCGGTGGTGTCCGGAGCTGCGCGCGAGGTTCAGATATTCAAAAGATTGAAGATGACTCTAGAGCCATTGGATGGGGCTGAGACCTTTGACTAGAGGAGTGATCCAAAGGCCACGTTTTAATTTCAGTTTGTGAAGGATCTGAGTTAATGAAACGCATCGTTTCATTTAAGTGCTGATGTTGGGCTTAGTGAATTGGTTGATACTTGCACCCCCCTGATGGCCCAATCCATTATGTGAACTGATTTTCATTGCTAGTTGCACCGCGTGTTTATCTTTTTATTTTGATTTTCTTTATTTGTTTCATTTTATACATGGTTCTTGATTAAATCATATAAAATTGAAAAATGATCCAATTAACCCCATTCTTTTTGCATTATATTCATGATTGAGTCTAGTATTTTTTAGAGAAAAAATATTTTTATTTCATGCATTTTCTGATTTTATGGGAATTTTCATATTTTAATTGATATTAAAATGGTTATGTTTGATACTTAATTTTGTGGAATTTTGTGTGATCATGTGGTGATGATTTTGATCCTGATTTTTTGTGTGTGATTAGTTTAGACATTTATGCTCCCATAGCATTTTTCTCACATTTTTGTGATGAAAGTAGGTTTGTTTTCTAGATTGAGCTTTAGGTGCTTCCTTTTAAGGTTTAGGTTTAGTACCTTATAGTGTAGAATTTATTTCTAGGTCTTATTTGATGATTTGATCTCTGGAATTAATATGGTAGAGTCATGATTGACCTAGGTTCCCATAGTTATTTTTGTAGGATTTTACAATTGGTTTTAGTATTTTAGTTAGGACTAACTTTAGTACTAGGTTTTAGGTGATCCTAACTTGCTAACTCAACTAGATTAACTTCTTTAGTCCCCTTAGATTAGGGTTTTGCTTTGTTTGCCTTTGGTTGAGATTGAAGACAAGTTGAAGACAAGGTGAGGATGCTTGAAGTTGCTTGGAGATAGGAGTTGCTTGTGCCTGAAGGTGTTTGATGAAGATTTAGGAGGTAGGAGACATAGGGAGAGCCTTATAATTAGAATGACTTATTTCACAAATATGGAAAGCATGTTGTGCTTCCATTCCTCCCAATGACTAAAAGTCCTTCTAAGATATTCACATCCCTCCTTTAGAGGGATGAGTGGCTTTATCTGGGAAGTAGAACTTTGAGGGAACCAGTCTCTCATAATGGTGAACCCTTACAGGCTTCCTTTGGTTGTCAATAAGCTGTTTATCATTTCCACTCATTCTGTTCAATCAATGGTCTTCTGGTTTGGGTATCTTGAAAGATGTTGGACTTGAGTTTGAAGATGAGGACTTCACTGAAGAGTGTGGAAGAGGATGATTCCTTGAGCACTGCCATTGCAGCTGAAGCTTGAAGAGCAAGAAGAACAAGTTGATGCTTGTGAAGAAGATCCAATGGAGATTGAGTGAAGAGCTGAGGCTTGAAAAAGAATTGAAGGATGAAGTTAACACTTCCAGGTGATTGAAGACTACTCTGAGAAGCTGAAGCTTGTAGGAGAAGAAGACCAAGTTGATACTGGTAAAGAAAAGAGAGCTGAAGCTTGAAGACTAAGTTGATACTTATGAAGAGGATTCAATTGAGATTGAGTGTAGAGCTGAGGCTTGAGGAATAAAGGATAAGTTAACACTTGCATTGATGCATTGAGAGTCTGAAGGAATCAAGTTGATACTTGCAGTTAGGAGTGAAGCCTGAAGGTGGAATTGACTGAAGAGCTGGAGCTTGGAATTGAAAGAGGGGTTGATCTGCTTTCTTTCTTGTCTGTCTTCTTTTCTGTATTGATGTGCCTTGTTTGACTTGCTTGATGCATTAGAATAAGTTCATATCTAGACTGACTGTAAGCTAGGAGCATGATTGCACTAGAGGTTGAGTTACTCCCTCTGCTTGTATTTTTACTGTATGGCTTTGCTTGCGGGTATTTGGTAGAGCCCAGCTCCCTTGCCCATGTGGTTTGTGTTTGCTTAATAGCATTTTATTTCTTCTGTATGATTGCAGTTTATTATATTTTGCTTGATAGCATTTTATTTTATTTCTTCTGTAGGATTGCAGTTATTCATATCTGGCTTGAGGTTGAGATGAGCTTGTGGAGGCTGATGCCCCACACACATTTCCTCCCTCACTTGCATTGCATGCATTTTACATTCGTTTACTGTATATCTGTTTACTGTTTAAGCTGATGCTTTATCTGTTTCTGTTTATCATTGACATGATCCCTTAGGAATCTCACTTCCTTTGATAAGGAAGTGATGATAGAACTTTAGGTTGAAACCTATGCATGATAACTTCTAGGAGTTCCCTGTTTCAAACCTCAACCATAGGATGAATCCTTGGCATGACAACATTAGGACTTGATAGTCTCCCTTTAGTTGAACCTGTTCGTTCTCTCTTCTCATCTCAAAACAAATTAAGATACAGTAATCATGAATGATTTCTTTCGTACGTTACGAGCCTTAAGCTATCTGAGAAAGGATTGTTGGAGAGTTTCTTTTCAGTAGTCTGGATGTTTAGTATGGCACCCTTTGGGTGACATGCGACGCATTCACTCTCAGGTCATAGTCTTTAGTGCGATTGAAATTGAAAACACAATAAAAAACAGTTCTTTCGTAAAAGACAGAAAACAAACTTCAAACCTTTTTGCCCCGTGGGCCCGTAAGTCAAAGGAAGCTTTTCTGAAGAAAAGAGTGTCATTAAACTTCAGCGCCACCGCGAACAGGCTTTGTCCCCAACTGCTGGAACTGCTGTTTAACCCTACTCGATAAAACAGATGAATCTGAATTCCCGTAATCTGTATTATCCCGAACTACGTAAGCTCTAATCTCTCAAACATGTTGAGAGTACGTAGGCACAATACTGATGTATTGGCGAGCCATCTTCCCCGTAACCCGTAGTAGGTCGAACTACGTTGACTCTGATTTCTCATTCTCTGATGAGAATACGTAGGCATAAAGTGCGACGCTTTGCCGAGTCATTTTCTCTTCTTTTCTAAGCCAGCCTTGATAGGTAGATAGATAAACCAACTCGTCCAGTAAACACAACAAGCGTGGATCCCGTCGAGTACGACGGACGTGAGGGGTGCTAATACCTTCCCCTTGCGTAACCGACTCCCAAACCCAGACAATGGTTGCGATGACCTTGTCTTATACCTTTTTCGTCAGGTTTTTCCGATCGTTTCCTTTCCCGTTCTGAGGGATAAATAACGAAAGGTGGTGACTCTTCTGTTTTGCCGGCACCTTATTTTCGCGGAAGCGACAGCTGGCGACTCTGCTGGGGACTTGATAGTTTCCTGAGATCCAACGTCCCGTATGCGAGTCAGTTTGGGGATCCGACGTCCCCTGCGAGAGTCAATCCTAGCGCTTGTATGATTACTTGTTGGATTGTATTTATTTATCGCATTTTATTTCCCGCATTTTATTTTCAGTATGATATGATTATCTGTGTTGTTGTGGGAGGGGCATTCTGATGAGTGAGAAGCCAGACCCAGGCTTGAGTGAACATAGCATTAGTTGTGGAAATTAGTGGGTGCGTGCTTGCTTGGTAGGCACTAGTGTCTCATGAAATCCACGCTCAGACGAGGTTCTCCCGGTTGACTTCTTTTTCAACCCTTTGGGTTGAGGGGGTTGTTGGTTTGGAGGATTGTCGACTCTGGGGACCGATCATTTGGGATTCAGCCGAGTGAGGTCGCTTCATGAGCTGGTGATTCCACACCTTCTTGGTATCGTATCACCCCTCTTGAATGTCTGTGACGCTGATGACCGCATAGGATGCCGAACTTGTGTCAGTTTAGGTCCATGCCTGTGAGTAGGGTTGGGTTTGTTGCAGGAAACTTTAACCTTCAGACTACTTGGTTTTCTTGATAGTGAATCAGTTTTGTTGGTACCGGAGGTTCTCATCATCAGATGTAGTTGTTCTTGATAGAGCAGGTTTATGATTGGGATCTGAGGATCTCATCAGCAGATGCATGTTTGTTCTTGACAGAGCAGAGTTTTGGTCCTGTATCAGAGGTCCTTATTATCAGATGTTTGTTCTTGACAGAGCATATTTATGGTCCTGTATCAGAGGTCCTTCTTATCAGATGTGTGTTCTTGACAGAGCAGATTTGTGGTCCGATACCGGGGTTTTCTTATTATCAGATACAGTGGTTGTTCTTGATAGAGTAGGATTATGGTTTTGTTGGTACAGAATCTCCACAGCACAGTTGCCTTGAGCTCCTGCTGCATGATTGCATTTTACATTACTTTGCATACTCATTTGCATTTCATTAACGTGTGTCTGTGTTGCAGGTACCGTTTCCCCCGATCCAGGTTTTCTTGCCTCCTATTGTATTGGTATGGGTTCTCTGAGGAAGACCGTGGCTTACAAGCTCCCTACCCCTGATGTGGTTCAGCTGACTGGTTTGATTGCTTTAGCAGATGATTATGTGAGAGATGAGTTCAGAAAATCTTACGGCAAATTGCTCAGTTTGGTTCTTAAACCTTCTGCGTTTGAGTTGAATGGGTTGCACGCCTTGCTGCAGTTCTACGACCCTCCGTTGAGATGCTTTACTTTCCAGGATTTTGTTCTCGCACCCACGCTAGAGGAGTATGTTGATTTGTTAGGTGTGCCTATCAAGAGTCAGACGCCCTTTGTTCATATGGATGCTGAGCCTAATCTGGCTAGTCTAGCTCCTTCACTTCATCTGGATGCCTCCGAGTTGGTATTGTCTAGTTGGAACAAGGTTCCCGATTTCTCCTTGCAGTTCTTGGTGGGAAAAGCTCAGCAGTGCGCCAAAGACGGATGTTGGGTCGTGTTCAACGCCATCCTCGCTCTGTGCATATATGGCATCATTCTGTTCCCCAATATGCCCGACTTTGTGGACTTCGACGCATTTCACATCTTTGCTTCAGGGAATCCAGTCCCTACCTTGATAGGAGATGTCTACCATTCCATCCACTACAAAAACGAGAACAGAAGGGGTAAGAATGTCTCGTGCTGCGTACCCCTGCTTTTTAAATGGCTTGATAGTCATCTACCCAAGAAGGGTCCCTTTGCTTCGTCTGCAGCCACAGCTGAGTGGTCCGAGCATTTGATGAGTCTATCAGCGGAGGATATTGACTGGTTTGACAGAGATAGGTTGGGTACCGAGATTATCTTCAGCTGCAGCGGGTTTCTGAACGTGCCTTTGATAGGCAGAAAGGGCTGTATAAACTATAATACGTCTTTGCTGGTCCGACAGTTTGCTTACGCTTTGAGAGTGCCGCCGAAGGATGAAGAGGTACAGGAATCTTTGTACCTCACTGGTCTTCTAGAAGGGGATATGTTATCCAAGCTTCAGCGCGCTTGGAATGGTATCAGTAAGTGGGGAAAACCATTGTTGGGGAAAAGTAATAGTCAAGCCTACGCTCTGTACGTGACGTGGATCAGAGCCAGAGCAGATGCTATAGGCATGCCGTTCCCACCTGCCAAGCCGGGAAGCCCTCCGGTGATCGAAGAGCCTACCACTGTGCCCATTCAGCAACATAATCGGGTGTTAGCTGAGAGAGATGAATTGAAGAGGGAAAATGAAGAACTGGAGAAAGAATTGGCTCAGCTCCGAAGCAAGAGAAGCGAAGCCGTTCATTCCTTTAAGAGGCAGACAGAGCTGGTGAACCAGCTGGGGACAGACTTGACTAAGCAGATAGCTGAGCGCGAGCGCATGGGTCGAGACTTCAAAGCTGTCAATGATGTGCTGGCCACGAAGAAGCAGCACTTGGACGAAGCGTATCGAAGGATATCCAAGTTTAACCAGCACTGTAAGGCCTCCCTAGCCAACAGGAAAGAATGGGAGGATAAGCTGATGCAACAGATCTCTAAGCTGAAGGCCCAGGTGAAGGCTAGTGAGAAGAGGTTTGATGAAGAAACCGCTCGCAGATATGCCGCTGAAGGCCAGCTCAATAGGGCTCTTGCTAACCTAAAGGAGCGCAAACTGACGTTTGAGTCCAAGAAGCGGAAATTAGAAGATTGTTTTGGCGAAGGAGCATGGGAAGATTCGGTCGAAGGTCTTTAATACACCATTATGCAGAGGGAGTTACTCGTCAAAGGGTTGCTCACTCCGCCTGATCATCCAGAAACAAAGGGGTTGTTAGACGAGTTTCGCGCCCGTGGCTGTGCTTGACTATTTTTATTCCTTTTGTTGTGATCATTGTTGTATGCTGACCATCACCAGGCTTGTTGGTTGAGGTCACGCTATTGATTCATCTTGTACTCACTGATGTTGTGTACTGCCTTGATGGGCTTTCTTCGTATATATGAGATGTTATTTCCATGATTGGGCTCGGACTTCTTATTATCAGCACTGGCACTCAGGCACTAAGATCAGGGGAAACCTCCCTAACACACAGACACACGTTTGCATTTGCATGACGAGCACCTTGTCGTTTTTCCTAACTCCTTTGTGTTTTCAGGTTGTTTCAGGTTATTCCAGGATTGATCAGAGACCCATCCACCGCTATCCAACCAGAGCAAATCAAACCAGAATCATGGAGCAAGTGCAAACTGATGTTCAAGAACTCCGCGAAAGAATGGACCGCTTCATGGAGCTCATGCAAGCGGTCGCCAATGGCCAGGATCAGCTCAGAACCTTGGTTCAGCCTCTGATTTCAAGGGTTGATAGCAATGGCGTACTCCATGGTGGGACTGTGCCAACCCCTCCACCTGTTGAAACTCCTCAGAATGGCGTCCCTGTGACCGGGGGGAACGGTAGTGCCAACGGCAATGTGATAGCTAACATGGGACTCAATGGTAATACGACGGGCGTCAGTAATGGGAATTTTGAAGCCAACGTCAATGATGGGCTGGGCAACGGCAATGCAGGTGTTGGGAATCTGTTTGGGCCTCAGCCATGGTTAGAAGACCGTCAAGACGATGTGTTCTCTCAGAGAGGTGCTGAAGAGGAGCTGACTGCTGAAGCACGGCTTAGGTTCAAGGCACTCAAGGATAAGATGAGAAATATCGAGAACCAGAACACCCTGGGCGTTGATATGTCCAAGTTGGGACTGATTGCTGATTTCAAGGTGCCTCCCAAGTTCAAGGTACCTGACTTTGAAAAGTACAAGGGCACCACTTGCCCTCGCGTCCATCTGAGATCATACTACCGGAAAATGTCAGCTCATTCTGAGGACGAGAAGTTGCTGATGCACTTCTTTCAGGACAGTCTGTCCGGGCCCTCCCTCGAATGGTACATGAGTCTGGAACCTACCAGTGTGCGCACGTGGAAGGAACTTGCCGAAGCCTTCGTGCACCACTACCAATATAACAGTGACTTGGCTCCAAACCGAGTCCAACTGCAAAATCTGTCGCAAAGGAACAACGAAGGGTTCAAGGAATACGCCCAGCGGTGGCGTGAATTAGCAGCCAGAGTTCAACCGCCGATGGTTGAACGCGAGCTTGTGCAAATGTTCGTAGCCACCCTCCCAGGGGTTTATTATGAGAAATTGGTCAGCGGTATGTCCGGAACCTTCTCAGATCTCATTATCACGGGTGAGCAGATTGAAAATGGGATCAAACTGGGGAAAATTCAAGGTGATTCATCCTCAGCTGGAGGAGGAAAGAAACCTTATGGTGGCAAAAGACGGGAAGGAGAAATGAGCGCCGTGACCAACGCTCGAAGGAAGGGTAAAGGCCCTCACCAACAGGTGGCCAACATAACTATCCCGGCAGTTCAACAACCACAGCAGCAGCAGCCATAGCAGCAGCAACAACCGAATCAACAAGGGTACAAAAAGTATCAGAACCGGGCACCTCTGTCGAGCCGTCACCTCGAGACACCGCCCATGTCGTATGCGCAGCTATTGCAGACTCTGCTCCAGCTACAGTTGATCCAGAAGAGGACCTTGGCTCCCTTGACAGGGGCACCTCCGCCAGGTTATGACGCGAATGCAACTTGTGAATTTCACTCAGGGGCACCAGGCCACACAGTAGAAAATTGCAAAGCCTTCAAGCACAAGGTGCAGGACATGGTGGATGCCAAGATCATCAACTTCTCCGATAATGTGCCAAATGTCACGAAGAACCCTATGCCGAATCATAGGGGAGGTGGAGTAAACGCCATTATTGAAGACGAGAGTTTGGATTTGTTGACTGACATCAGAGATCTGAAGACACCGCTTAGCTTCGTTAAAGCTAAGCTGATGAAAAGAGGTTTCTTTCCAGGTTGCGGAGAGCTTTGTATGGGTTGTGCGACAAGTCCTGATGGATGTGAACAGTTGATAGAGGGGATTCAAAGTCTGATGACTGAAGGAATCCTGCAATTTAGCCGAAGGGCCGAAAGCGAATCAGGAGAGGTAATGCTGAAGCAAGATGATGAGGTTGCCACCATCACCATCCCTCGCTAGACGATAACTATTTCTGCACCCAGACCACCCACGATTACCATCACCAAAGCTGGGCCGATACCTTTCGAAAGCACTAATGTTGTCCCATGGCATTACGGGGCAGAGGTCTACTGCAACGGACAGAAGTTGGAACTAGAACCGTTTGGGTCGTCTGTGGAGAACCTAGCGAGCGTTAGCGGAATTACTCGCAACGGGAGAGTATTTGCACCACCTGAGGTCGTGGTGGATAAAGCGGAAAAAGCTGATGCAACTGATAAAGAGAAGAGTAAAGTCGTTGATGAGATCCCTCATGGGGTAGAAAAAGACTTACTTGTTAAAGACGCCGAAGAATTTATGAGGTTGATTAAAAAGAGTGACTACAAGATCGTGGATCATCTCCATCAAACACCCTCGAAGATTTCCATCCTGAATTTGTTGTTGTGTTCTGAAGCACACCGCAACGCACTGCTGAAGGTGTTGAACGTCGCATATGTACCGCAGGAAATATCGGTAAACTAGTTGGAAGAGGTCGTAGCCCACGTAAATGCTGGGAATGGGTTAGGTTTCACTGACCTAGAGTTGACGTCGAAGGGGAGGAACCACAATAGCGCCCTGCATATCTCGATAGAGTATAGGGGAACGATTATGTCCCACGTGTTGGTGGACACGGGGTCGCCGCTCAATGTGAAGGTGAGAAAATACTTAGAAGGGGGGGTTGAATAAGTATGACAGAAAATAATCAAAGATAAAAACTCAAGTATTTTTATCCTGGTTCGTTGAACTCAACTACTCCAGTCCACCCTTTTCAAGAGTGATTTGCCTTTCTCAACAAGGACTTAATCCACTATTCAAATCAACTGATTACAAATAGCAACACCTAAGAACAACTGTTCTTAGTCTTCTCAAGAGCTACTGATGTAACCTAGATCCTCTTAAGGAAAACTTCCTTTACAAATTAATGTAATACAATGTAAGAGTAAGAAATTGCTTCTAATAAAGCTATAAACACAACTGTGTTATTTCTCTAAGTTTAGAACAATGTATGAACAGCAAAGAATATGAGAGCTTTTCGCGTGAGAGAGTTCTTGCAATTGTTTTCGTCACAAAATTCGTCTCCTTACTTGAAGAATGAGCTATGATTTCCTTTATATAGCCACTTGAATATTGGAGAGAATATTTTACCGTTGGAGAAGATATTTCCAATATCAAATAGTACTGTCCTTTGTACTATTGCAGCAGAGAGACGGCGCACAAAATGTGGGTGTAGCAATTGTCTGCTGAGCTGTGATTATACCCTATATGGAATGTATCAGAGGAATAATATTCTTGCAGAGAATTTTGTCTATCCCAATTAAGGAAAGATTTGCTGGCATATTCCAACGGATATATTAAAATAATCTTCTTCAAATAATTCTTCAGATAGTTCAGATCAACAATCAATATCAGAGTCTTCAGTCTTCAGAATCTTCTGGAAACTTCAGAGCCTAAGATGTTCTTCAGATGTTGCTGAATCAGAGTCTGGGGCAGCTGTGTGCTTGAAGCGTAACATGCTCTTAGATCAGAGTCTTCACTCAGATCAGAGTCTTCTCTCATTCAGAGTCTCTTCACTCAGAGTCTTCTCTCATTCAGAGTCTCTTCACTCAGAGTCTTCTTTCATTCAGAGTCTCTTCACTCAGAGTCTTCTTTCATTCAGATTCTTGATAATATATGCAGCGTGTTGTATCTTCAGAATCTTGATGACTAAGCTCTTATACTTCAGATTCTTCTAATCTTCAGATGCTCTTGAGCCATTCAGAATTTATTGTTCACATCAAATTTGCTCTTTAAGATTAAAATCTTTTGTGCCTGTAGAAAACAGTTTAGAACAAATTTAGAGAGTATAATTCTTGTATACAAATTATCATTAATGTTATCATCAAAACATAGAGATATTACTAAGACACAATCTGTGCTCTTACAATCTCCCCCTTTTTGATGATGACACAACATGAGAAATTTGTTCAATAAAAATATGAATTAAAATTACTCCCCCTGAGATTTACAATCTCCCCCTGAAATGAATACTCTAATGGAATTAGATACTTCCCTTTCTGGTTTAGTACATTTCAGATTCAGAGCCTGATTACATTTCAGATTCAGAGCCTGAATGAAGCCTGGTTGACATATGTTTGACTTCTAGAGTCAAAGCTTGATGCCATATTAAAGCTTGATGCCAGATGAACAACTTCAGAACACCTGGTTGTTTATCTTGCCATTTCCTGTCTTGAGTTATCTTTTAGATCATAGTACTCAAGGTTAGATATCAGAGTCTGGTCTACTCAGATTTAGCTATTTTTGATCAGGTTCTGAAAAGATAGATCTCAGGAAAAACTTCAATGAAATAATATCTGGGACACTTAAATTCAAAGAATGTTAGTAACATGTCTGACTTAGTTCAGATAATTGCTTATAGATTTGAACAATCAGATTCTATTTTGTTTCTCCCCCTTTTTGTCATAATCAAAAAGAATTTTAAAAGATAGGAAAGATGCAGAAGAAACACATATCCAGATAAGCAAAAAGATCATTGTCATTAAGTCAAGAGAACATCCAGATTCAGATAAAAGCATACAAAACATATCAGAAGAAAATCAAAACAAAGCAAAACATGAAAAACTTGTGCAAAACATCAAGTAGGTTTAGCAGATGAGGCTTGTTGAGAAGCAATGAGTTGCAGCAGTGCTGTAATCCTTTCTGAATTTTCATCTTGCTTAGCCATCCAAGTTTTCATTTCTTCATTTGTTTTCTTTTGATCAACCATAAAATCCTTAAGTTCTTTGACATCCTTCTGAAGATCTGTAGATTCTGAAATAGTAGATTCTGGAACAGTAGATTCTGAAACAATCTGAGTAACATCAGGTGCAGGAATTTCTGGAGGTGGAGGAGCTTCTAGAAGAAGAATAGGAGGAGTGTTTCTCTTAATCCGTTTTTGATAAGCAGCAAACCTTACTTTTGACAATCTAAGACATTCAGTCCTGATTTTCAAAGCCTCCCTATTCAGTCTGTAAAGATATTTCTTCCAAACAGCGTTAGCAGCCTCTTTGTCCATAGTAGTCATGCAAACATCCATAATGTCAGCAAAGTCTGAGACATTATCCTTATCAAAATCTCTTAACAGAGTATAAACACGTGATCCCAATTCTACTTCATCAGGGATTCTGAGTTTTCTTGGTTGGGTTAGTTGTGTTTGTGGTGTTTGTTCAGAAGGTTGAGGTTGTGAAGATGGATGTTCAGATGTTTGTGGTTCAGATGTTGGTTGGTTGGTTTGTGGTTCAGATGTTTGTTGGTCAGAATGTTGTGGTTGAGGTATTGAGGGAATTGGTTGGGTTTCTTTTGGTTGTGGAGTGTTTTGGATTTCAAGAGGTTGTGGAGTGAGAGTTTGAGTTGGGGAATTTTGTGGAGAAGGTGGATGTTCAGAAGTTGGAGATTTAAACAGCTGTTTCCAAACACTCTCAGAACGAGGTTGTTTGAGATCATTCAAGCATTCATTAATGTAACCAGATGATTCATCATCAGATGATGTATCAGAGTGGTTAGATTTTTCAGAAGTTGAAGATAAAATGACAGACTGGTTTAAAGGTGTGACATCTAATATCTCATCCTCTAGAATGGTATATTCTGGGATAGTGTTTTGTGGTTGTGGTGTTGTTTGTTGAGTTTGTTGTGGAATTTCTGTTTGTATGTTTGTTGGTTGCTTGGATTGTGGTGTATGAGGGGGGACAGAAGATGGTTTGGGGGTATCAGAATGATGAACAGGATTAGAATCAGTGTTAAATACCTGTTTCAGAGTATCTCTAATTTCTTCAAAAGTTGCTGCAGGAGGATTTGGTTGAACCTTCTTCAGCTTCTTCCTTTTCTTCTTCTTTTCAGCATCTGAATGCTTCCTTTTCTTCTAATGACCTTCACTATCAGCTTTTCTCTTACGTCTTCTTTCCCTTGTCAAATCAGGAAGAACTTGGCCTTCCTTCTGCACAAGATTGGCAGGAATCTCAACACCATCTCTTAGGCAGCGAGCAACATACTCAGCAATAAGTTCTCTAGGTTCATCTGAGGTGAATAAAGGAAAATCCTCAACAGGAATCCTTCTTCCCCTAACTTCTTCAGAGTTAGTTTTCCTTGGTTTCTCAGATAAATCATCAACCAGTTTCATCCTTCTCAAAGTTAAACCGTTTATTTCAGAGCCAATGATATAAGTCAGATCTTCTGTCAACCCAGCCTCTTGCAGATGCGCCACAAGTTGGTTTTCTATCAGAATATCTGAAATCAGCCTTCCCATAGGGATCCATGTTCTGACTTTTCCAGATTTATCTCTGGCTGTTTCCCTTGTTTCCTTGACGTGAGACACCAGATGATTAAACAACAAATATGGAAGATCAATCTGAATGTTTTGGTGTAAACAATACATGAAGTAAAGTTGTTCAGCATTAACATAATCAGAAGAGTTTGAAGAGGGTCTGTGAAAGATGGTGTTCATGAAAATCTTAGCCCATATCTTGTAGGTGGGTTTCAAGAACTTAACCTTCTTACAAGGTTCACCAGTAGTACAGATTTCTTGACATACATCTTTCAGGTCTTCACGCGCAGAAGACAGAGAGGTTACTCCATCAGTTGCCTTAAAACCTATGAGTTTCCTTATCAGGTTTTCAGTGATAACTATCTTTTTTCCCAGCACACAGGAGTGAATGAACTTTGGAGTAGCATATGCATGGATCCAGAACTCCTTCACTAACTTTGGATACACAGGACCCATAAGCCTGTCAAAGTAACCGTCCCAGCCTTGTGCTTTGATTGAAGAAATCAGATCAAACCCATTTTCAGCAAGATCTTCTAAGTCCACGAAACTTTCACACAGTACTTCTAGTGAATCAACAGCAGTTAGGAGAGTGCGTACTGGTTCTATGACAGTGGTAGCGTTTTTGGTAGTAACATCGTTTGAAGTAGATGCCATTGTTGACGATGATGAAGAAGATGAAGGTTTCTGAGTTCTTTTAGGGTTTGCAAAGAGAGAGAACAACAAACAAAAGCGCATATGTGTTTGAGAATGTGAAAAGTGTGAATGTGTTGTGAGAATGGTTTATATAGACAAATAAAGCAAGCATGGGAAACACAACAGACACACATAGGACACATACGCACGTTTGCATTAAATGAAAAGTAATCATTTTTAATTATGATATGACATTTGGGGGAAAATCAAGACAGATTGAGATTTTCAAAGCAATACCTTAAACGTCATAATCAGTAGGTGTACTCCATCTTTTCAGATTCTGAGTGACACGTGTTTGCTTGCATGTGATTCTATAACTCTTGAGAAATGAAACGTTTTCAACTTTCAGATCCTCTGAGATGGTCAGTTCAGAGTTTCACACAAAAAATAATTCACAGATAAATTAAACAAGCAAGACAGATGAAATACTTCAGAGTGTTAAACACTTAGCATCTGAGAAGTTGACTCTGAGAAATATTACTCTGGACAAAAATCCATACAAATATTTTTCAGAATAAACTTAAACCTATCTTCAGCAAGGGGTTTTGTGAAAATATCTGCCCATTGATGATCTGTATCAACAAAGGCTAAATTTATTACACCCTTCTGAACATAGTCTCTGATGAAATGATGTTTAATCTCTATATGTTTGGCCTTAGAGTGTAAAATTGGATTTTTGGATAAACATATAGCAGAAGTATTATCACAGAAGATAGAAAGATTACTCTCATAGATTTGATAATCTTCTAGTTGACTCTTCATCCAGAGCATCTGAGTGGAACATCCAGCAGCAGCAATGTATTCTGCCTCTGTGGTTGATAGTGCAATTGTTGGTTGCTTCTTGCTGTACCACGAGATCAGATGACTTCCAAGAAACTGACAGCTTCCAGAAGTACTTTTGCGCTCAACTCTATCTCCAGCATAGTCAGCATCACAGAATCCAACTAGTGAATATTCGTCAGATCTTCTGTAACACAAACCAACATTAGCAGTACCTTTCAGATACCTTAGAATCCTCTTAACAGCAGTTAAGTGTGATTCTCTAGGATCTGATTGGAATCTAGCACATAAACAAACACTAAACAGAATGTCTGGTCTAGAAGCAGTCAAATAAAGAAGAGATCCTATCATACCTCTGTAGAGTTTCTGATCTACCTTCTTACTTACCTCTTCCTTACCTAGAGTGCTTGTAGGATGCATTGGAGTCTTTGCCATTTTGCTATCCAGCATGTTAAACTTCTTCAGAAGCTCTTTAACATACTTGGTCTGATGTATGTAGGTGCACTCTGGAGTCTGATTTACTTGGATTCCCAGAAAGAATCTCAGTTCTCCCATCATGCTCATCTCAAATTCTGCCTGCATACATTTAGCAAACTCCTTTCCAAGCATAATATTTGTTGATCCAAAAATAATATCATCTACATAAATTTGACAAATCAACAAATCTTTCTTAATGGTTTTACAAAATAGTGTGGTATCCACTTTTCCTCTGATGAAATTTTTCTTCAGAAGAAAATTACTCAACCTCTCATACCAAGCTCTGGGAGCTTGTTTTAGTCCATAAAGAGATTTTTTCAGTTTGTAAACATGATCTGGAAAATTTTCATTTTCAAAACCAGGAGGTTGGTGGACATATACTTCCTCTTCTATAATTCCATTAAGAAAAGCACTTTTAACATCCATCTGATAAAGAGTGATGTTATGTTGTGCAGCAAATGAAATAAGCAAGCGTATAGACTCTAACCTTGCAACAGGAGCATATGTTTCTGTGTAGTCTATGCCTTCTTGTTGACTGTAGCCTTGAGCAACCAGTCTTGCTTTGTTCCTTTCAACTTCTCCTTTCTCATTAAGTTTATTTCTGAAAACCCATTTTGTTCCAATGACATTGAAACCTTTAGGTCTTGGAACCAGATCCCAGACTTCATTCCTTGTGAATTGATTCAGCTCCTCTTGCATAGCTAAAATCCATTCATTATCTTCCAGAGCCTCATCAACAGATGTTGGTTCTATAATTGACACTAAGCCACAGAAGGAAGATTCAGAAGTTCTGAGAAATGCTCTTGTCCTTATTGGATCATCTTTCTTTCCAATTATCACATCCTCTGGATGAGAAGCTTTCATTCTGGAAGAAGATCCTCTGACTGTTGGTCTTTCAGAAATATGCAGATTGTCAAGTTGGGAAGTTAGAGGTGTAGCATCTGGGTTTGCTTCAGAGTCTTTGTCTTCAGTCTTGTCTGCCTCTGAGCCTTCAGAGTCTGTGAGAATAACTTCTCTATCTGCAGAACTTTCAACTTGCTTTGGCTTTTCAGAGCCAAGCTTATCATCAAATCTAACATGAATAGATTCTTCCACAATCTGTGTTTCAGTATTGAATACTCTGTAGCCTTTAGAGCGTTCAGAATAACCAAGCATGAAACACTTCTGTGCTTTGGAATCAAACTTGTTCAGATGATCTTTAGTGTTAAGCATATAACAAATACATCCAAATGGATGAAAATAAGCAATGTTGGGCTTTCTGTTTCTCCACAATTCATAGGGAGTCTTTTCCAGAAGAGGTCTTACAGACACTCTGTTCTGAATATAACATGCTGTATTTATTGCTTCTGCCCAAAAGTATTTTGCCAGATTTGTCTCGTTGATCATGGTTCTGGCCATTTCTTGCAATGTTCTATTTTTCCTCTCTACAACTCCATTTTGTTGTGGAGTTCTAGGACAGGAGAAATCATGTGCAATTCCTTTTTCAGAAAAATATTTTTCAAAATATTTGTTTTCAAATTCACCACCATGATCACTTCTGACTTTAATAATTTTGCATTCTTTTTCAGTCTGGACTTGATTGCAGAAGTCAATGAACACAGAATGAGACTCATCCTTGTGTTTTAGAAACTTTACCCATGTCCATCTGCTGTAGTCATCTACAATGACTAACCCATACTTCTTGCCTCTGATGGATGCAGTTTTCACTGGTCCAAACAGATCAATATGAAGTAATTCCAATGGTCTAGAAGTGGAAACAACATTTTTTGGTTTAAAATGAGATTTTGAAAATTTACCCTTTTGACATGCGCCACACAGAGCATCTGAATTGAACTTCAGATTAGGGAGTCCTCTGACCAGATTGAGTTTATTAATCTGAGATATACGTCTCATATTAATATGTCCCAATCTTCTATGCCAGACCCATTGCTCATCATTCACAGATAAAAGGCATTTTACATTTTGATCTTTAAGTTCTGAAAGGTTAATTTTGTAAATGTTGTTTTTCCTCTTTCCACTGAATAGGATTGAACCATTCTTTTGACATACAGCTTTGCAACATTTTTGATTAAAGATGATATCATAACCATTGTCACTTAATTGACTTATGGACAATAGATTATGTTTCAATCCTTCAACTAACAGAACATTAGAAATAGAGGGTAGGTTACCATTACCTATTGTACCAGAGCCAATGATCTTGCCCTTCTGGTTCCCTCCAAATTTCACGTCCCCTCCAGATCTAAGTTCCAGGCTTTGGAACATAGACCTTTCGCCCGTCATATGTCGTGAGCATCCAGAGTCCAGGTACCATGATTGGTGTCTGGATTTTGCTGCTAAGAACATCTGCAACAGGTATTATCTTACTTTTAGGTACCCAGATCTTCTTGGGTCCTTTGGGGTTAGATGTTCTGTGGTTTTGCCTAAACTTCTGTTTTTCAACATAGTGTTTATTCTGGCTAGCCCTTGGCTTAAACACATAAGTACTCTTTTCAGAGCTTGTATGTTTAATATCATTCAGATGACCAAACTTAAAATGAGAATACAGAGGAGTCTTCTTGATGAAGAGTTTATCAACAGATTTTGGATTGCTTCCAGAGGAAGATTCACATCCAATGCCTCTTCTGTTGTTCCCACTAACACCATAGATCATAGAAGCCATTTTGCTTCTGTCTATGCTTTTAGTGAGGAATCTTTTAAAACTGGAGTCATATTTTTCTAAAATATTTTCACTTGACTCTGTTTCAGTATCAGATTCTTGTTGAGTTGTTTCTAAATCATTTTTGAGTTTTAAATTTATTTCTTTCTGCTCAACAAGTTCTGTTCTCAGAAGATCAATCTCAGATTCAAGATTGCTTTTCAGCTTCTTGTATTTGAGTTTAATCTTGCTGTAGCTTTCCAACATGTCAGATAAACTTTCAACAAGTTCAGCTCTGGAGAGTTCAGAAAATACCTCTTCAGAGTCAGAGTCTGATTCTGACTCAGATTCAGATGATGACGTTCCTTCATCTTGATCATTTGTGTTGGCCATCAGCGCAACATTTGCACATTCTTCCTCAGATTCAGAAGATGATTCAGATTCATCTGAGTCATCCCATGTAGCCATCAGAACCTTTTTCTTTTTATCAAACTTCCTTTTGGGTTTTTCCTTTTGAAGTTTGGGACATTCACTCTTGTAGTGTCCAGGTTCTTTACATTCAAAGCAAGTGACCTCTTTCTTGCCAGATCTTCTGTGTCCAGAAGATTCTCTCTTTTGATCAGATCTTCTGAAGTTGTTGAACTTCTTCCCTTTGTGCTTCCAGAGTTTGTTGATCCTTCTGGACAGCATGGATAGTTCATCTTCTTCTTCAGAAGAAGATTCCTCAGAGCTTTCTTCATTTACCTGCAAAGCTTTAACAGATTTGTTAGATTTAAAAGCTAAGGATTTACCTTTATCTTTCTTCTGGGGTTCATCTTCCTCCAGCTCAATCTCATGACTTCTCAAAGAACTGATGAGTTCTTCTAATGAGATTTTGTTCAGATCCTTGGCCAGCTTCAATGCAGTCACCATAGGTCTCCATCTGGTAGGAAGACTTCTGATGATCTTCTTGACATGATCAGATGTTGAGTAGCCCTTGTCCAGAACTTTCAACCCAGCTGTTAGAATCTGAAATCTGGAAACCATAGTCTCAATGTTCTCAGATTCTTCCATCTTGAACGCTTCATACTTCTGTATCAGCGCCAGAGCCTTTGTTTCTTTCACCTGAGAGTTTCCCTCATGAGTCATTTTGAGAGACTCAAACATATCATGAGCAGTGTCTCTGTTGGTAATCTTCTCATACTCTGTATGAGAGATTGCATTAAGAAGTATGGTTCTGGCTTTGTGATGATTCTTGAATTCTTTCTTCTGCTCCTCAGTCATTGATTTTCTATCAATCTTTTTGCCATCCTTAGTAGGATGTTCATATCCATCAATGACTAAATCCCAGAGATCAGCATCATACCCCAAGAAAAAACTTTCAAGTCTATCTTTCCAATAATCAAATTTTTCTCCATCAAACATTGGAGGTTTGGTGCTGATTCTGTCTCCTTCATATTTGTTGCTTGATGTAGGAATATCACCCATATTAGCAACCAAATAAATAACAGAGTATTCTTCTCACTGGATCTTTATCTGTCACGGTTAAGTGAATGCACACTCAGAACCGGAGCTCTGATGCCAACTGAAGGTGAGAGAATACTTAGAAGGGGGGGTTGAATAAGTATGACAGAAAATAATCAAAGATAAAAACTCAAGTATTTTTATCCTGGTTCGTTGAACTCAACTACTCCAGTCCACCCTTTTCAAGAGTGATTTGCCTTTCTCAACAAGGACTTAATCCACTATTCAAATCAACTGATTACAAATAGCAACACCTAAGAACAACTGTTCTTAGTCTTCTCAAGAGCTACTGATCTAACCTAGATCCTCTTAAGGAAAACTTCCTTTACAAATTAATGTAATACAATGTAAGAGTAAGAAATTGCTTCTAATAAAGCTATAAACACAACTGTGTTATTTCTCTAAGTTTAGAACAATGTATGAACAACAAAGAATATGAGAGCTTTTCGCGTGAGAGAGTTCTTGCAATTGTTTTCGTCACAAAATTCGTCTCGTTACTTGAAGAATGAGCTATGATTTCCTTTATATAGCCACTTGAATATTGGAGAGAATATTTTACCGTTGGAGAAGATATTTCCAATATCAAATAGTACTGTCCTTTGTACTATTGCAGCAGAGAGACGGCGCACAAAATGTGGGTGTAGCAATTGTCTGCTGAGCTGTGATTATACCCTATATGGAATGTATCAGAGGAATAATATTCTTGCAGAGAATTTTGTCTATCCCAATTAAGGAAAGATTTGCTGGCATATTCCAACGGATATATTAAAATAATCTTCTTCAAATAATTCTTCAGATAGTTCAGATCAACAATCAATATCAGAGTCTTCAGTCTTCAGAATCTTCTGGAAACTTCAGAGCCTAAGATGTTCTTCAGATGTTGCTGAATCAGAGTCTGGTGCAGCTGTGTGCTTGAAGCGTAACATGCTCTTAGATCAGAGTCTTCACTCAGATCAGAGTCTTCTCTCATTCAGAGTCTCTTCACTCAGAGTCTTCTCTCATTCAGAGTCTCTTCACTCAGAGTCTTCTTTCATTCAGAGTCTCTTCACTCAGAGTCTTCTTTCATTCAGATTCTTGATAATATATGCAGCGTGTTGTATCTTCAGAATCTTGATGACTAAGCTCTTATACTTCAGATTCTTCTAATCTTCAGATGCTCTTGAGCCATTCAGAATTTATTGTTCACATCAAATTTGCTCTTTAAGATTAAAATCTTTTGTGCCTGTAGAAAACAGTTTAGAACAAATTTAGAGAGTATAATTCTTGTATACAAATTATCATTAATGTTATCATCAAAACATAGAGATATTACTAAGACACAATCTGTGCTCTTACACAATGTTCTTCCGAAGAAGGCATTGATGAAGTTAGATATTCGAGGATTGATTTGCACACCCAATGATTTGGTGGTGAAAGCGTTCGATGGAACCAAACGCCATGTTTTCGGGGAGGTGACGTTGCCAATCCAAGTCGGGCCGGAAACATTCGACGCGGTCTTTTACATTATGGACATCATGCCTGCCTACAACTGTCTCTTGGGTCGGCCATGGATCCATTCGGCGGGTGTCGTGACCTCCACGTTGCACCAGAAGCTCAAGTATGCTGTCGGAGGTAGCATCGTGACTGTTTGCGGCGAGGAAGACATAATGGTGAGCCATTTTTCGTCCTTCAAGTATGTTGAGATGGATGGGGAAATCCACGAAACCCTATGCCAAGCGTTCGAAGCTGTTAAAGTCAAGGACGTAGCTCCTGTAGTCACTGAGAAGCCAGAGATGACTCTCTCTTCCTTCAAGGAAGCCCGGGCTGTTGTTCAAGCCGGATCTACCCCAGGCTGGGGGCGAATTTTGGAGATACCTAACAAGCAAGACAGGTTTGGGTTGGGATATTCTCCTACGGCTGAAGCCTCCTCTTCCAGCAGTGCGTCACGAGGTAAAGGGCTGATCCAGTTTACCAGCGGCGGGGTGATATTTGAAAGCATCAATGCAGTGTCTGAAGACAGCGGAGATAGCGACTGTGACTTAGACTCTTGGATCCAGCCAAGCAAGCCAGGCGAGAGCCTCAACAACTGGTCCGTCAAGGATATCATCCAGATGTCAAGCAAAGAGTAATGGTTTACTTTTTCCAATCATTGTACAACCCTATGTCCTACCCGGAGCATAGTGGTTTTATTGTCAGGGCCTTGTTTGATTATGTACATGCATTTTATCAATAAATCAAAAGGCGTTTTTCTTCGTATTCAAATATTGTGATCTCTGTTATTCCTGTTTTATATTTGTTTTGAAAAACAATAAAATGGCAATGAGGTTTGTGCTAACCTGCATATCCTTGTTTTAAGCTTAACCCTTGTTATTGCAGGATCCACATAACAGATGACATCGACTCTGGACCTTCTACGACTCACTTCGACTTCGATTGTCCGATCTATCAAGCCGAAGAAGAGATTGATGAAGATGAAGACCTTCCCGAAGAGTTGGCCCGCTTGTTGAAACAAGAAGAGAAAGTTATTCTGCCTCATGAAGAGGAGATCGAGATTGTGAATCTGGGTTCTGAAGAACTTGTCAGGAATGTCAGGATAGGGGCTGCATTGCAGAGTGATGTCAAGCAGAGATTGGTTGAGATGCTAAGAGAGTATAGTGACGTCTTTGCTTGGTCATACGAAGATATGCCCGGACTTGATACTGACATCGTGGTCTATCACTTGCCGCTGCGAGAAGATTGTCCTCCCGTTAAGCAGAAGCTTAGGAGGACGCGACCAGATATGGCCGTTAAGATCAAAGAAGAAGTGCAAAAGCAGCTTGATGCTGGCTTCTTAGCGGTCACTACCTACCCTCCGTGGGTCGCCAACATAGTACCTGTACCGAAGAAGGACGGTAAGGTGCGAATGTGCGTCGATTATCGGGATTTGAATAGGGCGAGCCGTAAAGATGATTTCCCGCTGCCTCATATCGATGTGTTGGTCGACAATACAGCTCAGTTCTCCGTGTTTTCGTTCATGGATGGCTTCTCCGGCTACAACCAGATCAAGATGGCGCTGGAGGACATGGAGAAAACTACGTTTATCACACCTTGGGGAACATTTTGCTATAAGGTAATGCCTTTCGGTCTGAAGAACGCAGGGGCCACTTACCAACGAGCAATGGTTACTTTGTTTCATGACATGATTCATCATGAGATTGAAGTCTATGTTGATGACATGATTGCGAAGTCCCAAACGGAGGAGGGACATCTGGTCAATTTGCTGAAGCTTTTCGAGAGGCTTAGGAAATTCAGGTTGAGGCTGAATCCTAACAAGTGTACTTTCGGAGTACGGTCTGGAAAACTACTGAGGTTTATCGTGAGCGAGAGAGGCATTGAGGTTGATCCTGCGAAAATAAAAGCGATACAAGAAATTCCAGTGCCAAAAACAGAAAAAGAAGTTCGTGGTTTCCTGGGCAGAATAAACTACATTGCAAGGTTTATTTCTCAGCTCACGGCCACGTGTGAACCGATGTTCAAACTACTAAAGAAAGATCAGGCGATTATCTGGAACGAGGATTGCCAGAAGGCATTCGATAAGATAAAACAGTATCTGCAGGAACCTCCAATCTTGATACCCCCAGTGGCCGGAAGACCCTTAATCATGTACTTGACAGTTCTTGAGAATAGTATGGGGTGTGTTCTCGGTCAGCACGACGAAACGGGCAGAAAAGAGCATGCCATTTACTACTTGAGTAAAAAGTTCACAGACTGTGAATCTCGTTACTCGATGTTGGCGAAGAGGTGTTGTGCCCTAGCCTAGGCTGCCAAACGTTTACGATAGTACATGCTCAATCGCACCACCATGCTAATTTCGAAGATGGATCCGGTCAAGTACGTCTTCGAGAAGCAAGCGCTTTCGGGCAGGATTGCCAGATGGAAAATGGTGTTGACGGAATATGACATTCAGTACGTTTCCCATAAGGCCATCAAGGGAAGCGTATTGTCTGATTACCTTGCCGAACAGCCGATTGAAGATTATCAGCCGATGAAATTTGAATTCCCTGATGAGGATATCATGTTTCTTAAAGCGAAGGATTGCGATGATCCGTTGGCCGACGAGGGTCCAGATAGGAAATCCCAATGGAAATTGATATTTGACGGGGCGGTTAATTCCTATGGAAGTGGCATTGGGGCGATCATCACGACTCCCCACGGATCCCACATCCCGTTTACTGCGAGACTGACGTTTCCGGTCACAAATAATGAAGCGGAGTACGAAGCATGCATCATGGGTCTAGAAGAAGCAATTGATTTGAGAATCAAAAACCTAGATGTATATGGTGACTCGGCGCTTGTGATCAACCAGATTAAAGGGGAGTGGGAAACTCGTCAATCGAATTTGGTGCCGTACATGAACTATGCCAGAAGGCTGCTTCCATTCTTTGATCGAGTGGAACTCCATCATGTGCCCAGAGCTGAAAATCAGATGGCTGATGCCTTAGCCACGTTGGCTTCGATGTATAAAGTCAATTTTTGGAACGAAGCTCCAAGAATTGTCCTTTCTCGTCTTGATAGACCTGCATTCGTTTTTGCAATCGAGGAAGCCTCCGACGGCAACCCATGGTTCCATGACATCCAGACCTTCCTTATGACTAAGGAGTATCCTGCGGGAGCGTCAACCCAGGATAAAAAGACTCTGAGGAGGCTGTCTGGAAATTTTTATCTCAATCCTGATGGAGTTTTGTATAAAAGAAACCACGATCTCGTGCTACTCAAATGTGTAGATGAGAAAGAGGCGAGTATGCTCATGGAAGAAGTCCATGGAGGCACATTTGGTACGCACGCCGGCGGGCATGCTATGACGAGAAAGATCCTGAGAGCAGGGTACTACTGGCTGACGATGGAATCGGATTGCTTTAAATTCGCGAAGAGATGTCATAAATGCCAGATTTATGCTGATAGAGTTCATGTGCCGCCGTGCCCGTTGAATGTCATGTCCTCCCCGTGGCCGTTCTCCATGTGGGGCATCGACATGATAGGCAAGATCGAGCCCACTGCATCTAACGGTCATCGCTTCATTCTAGTAGCTATCGACTACTTCACCAAGTGGGTGGAGGCAGCCTCGTACGCTAATGTGACCAAGCAGGTGGTGGATAAATTCATAAAGAGGGACATCATTTGTCGTTACGGAATTCCCGAACGGATCATTACTGATAATGGTTTGAATCTGAATAACAAGATGATGAAGGAGCTGTGCCAGCGTTTCAAGATTGAACACCACAACTCATCTCCTTACCGACCGAAGATGAATGGCGCCGTTGAAGCGGCCAATAAGAGCATTAAGAAGATTGTACAAAAGATGGTTGTAACCTATAAAGATTGGCACGAGATGCTGCCATTTGCACTGCACGGTTATCGTATAACGGTACGTACATCAACCGGGGAAACTCCTTTCTCCTTAGTGTACGGTATGGAAGCAGTCCTACCGTTAGAAGTGGAGATCCCTTCTTTGAGAGTTTTGGTTGACGTGAAACTCGACGAGGCAGAATGGATTAAGAACCGACTAAACCAACTCAGCTTGATGGACGAGAAGAGATTAGCATCGATTGCGTATGGTCGTTTATACCAAAGCCGAATGAAGAAGCTTATTGTTGCGGTGAAATTTGGATGTCAAGCTATTGATTAACTTGAATCTTAATTCATTTACAACCGGTCTTTGATTTATCCGAAGGAAAGGTTAAAGAAAGGAAAAACCTAAAAGGGAGAGATCTAAGGTTCGGGGGTTGGTTAAATTTAGGGAAGGTATTAGCACCCTAAACTTCCGTAGTACTCTACGGGAACCTTTTGTTTATTTTTTTTTATTTATTTCATTAATTATTTTGCTTTAGGGTATATACAAAGGATTGAAAATTAAAAAAGACCTAGGGGTTAATTCTAAGTTTACTCGGCAAGACATTGCATCTTGTGCCTACATATCCTTACGGGAATGGAATCAGAGTAACTGTAGTTCCCCTCAAAAGGGAGGTTACAAACGTCTTGACTGTGGCCAAGGTTTGTTCAGAGACTCCAATCTCTATGTAAAAAAATGTTAATTAAAATTAAAATAGGGTTAAATTAGGGATTCCAACGGCGGGAAACCTTAAAACAGAGTACGACGACTATTTTGGCCTAACACTAGGATAAAAGCAATTTTGCCCGCGGCGGGACACCTAGGCTAAACAGGGTTTGATCCATTAAAGGGGTAAGGCTATTGATTCGGCGGCCAAAAGGCTGGACCTAATCCTTCGGAAGGATAAAACTATAAAAAAATGTGAAAATATGACAAATCATTATATGGAGGAATAATTAAGGTACAGAAATAAGAAAAGTAATAAAGGCAGAGGGTATAAAGAAACAAAGAAACATTTCTGGAAACATGAAGAATATGAAAATATGTAATGACACTTAGAATGAAGTGAGGGAGGAAAATAGTGTGGGGCTGTGGCCACCACAAGCACATCTCAACCTCGAGCATGCACATGAAATGCCAAAAGAAAGAAAAGTAATAAAAGGGTACATAAAATGACACGACAAACATCAAACATCAGGAGTTCCTTACGAAAAGGTTTTAATTTTTTAATATTTTAATTATAAAAAAAGGTTTTAATTTTTTAATAAAAAAATATTTAAGTTAAAATTATAAATAAAATTAAGTTTAAATTATAAAAAAAAAGTTTTTGGGGGAAAAGTCTTTTCAGTTTTTTTTAGAACAAAAAAGGCTTTTAATCTCAAAAAAAGGTTTTTCAGTTTTTTGGGAAAAGGCTTTTTTTTGGGAACAAAAAGGCTTTTCAGTTTTTTTTTTAAAAAGGTCTTACTAAAAAAAAGGTTTTAATAATAAATAAAAAAAGAGTTTTGATTTTAAAAAAAGGTTTTGTTAAAAAAGGGTTTTGATATTAAAATCTAGGGACCTAAACACACATGGAGATTAACATGGCAAAATATGCACATAAACATGAAAACGCAAGAGGTTTAGTAATTTAACGGACCTAAACACATTAACATGGCAAAATATGCACATAAACATGAAAAGGCAAAAGGTTTAGTAATTTAACCTGCGAAGCGGCGGTTTGCTTCGGTAAATGTGAAAAAGGTTTGAATAAGGGAACACTGGAGAGCTTCAATCCTTCTGACGAGTTGTGGGAACGACCGCCTTCCTTCTCTGGGGATCTCCTTTGTTTCTCCCTTTCTCTCTCCTCTTTTCTGAAGAAAACCTTCTGACCCCATTTTTCAACAAAGCAACACATGTATATATAGGGAACAAATTAGGGTTAACACCAAATTGTCAATAATGTCCCTAAAGCCCATTTTAAAGCCCAAACTAAATAATTAGTTAAGAAAAAATAAAATTTAAATAATTTAAAATAATTAAAATAAACTTAAAATAAAAACTAATAATCCTAATGATTCCTAAAATCAAAAATATTATAAAAAGAACAAAATTTTTTCCAATATTTTTTTATTTTATGATTTTTTGGATATTTTTATGAATAATTTAGAAAAAGGTGAAAAAAAATAATATTTTAAAAAATGATTTAAATAAAATACGAAAATAATAATTAAATAATAATAAAAAACTATTTTTGTTATTTTTTAATGAAAGATAGAAAAATTTAGAGTAAAAATAATAAAAAACAAAAAGTGACAAAGGTGAGATTCGAACTCTCAACCTCTCACACTCACAACTCCTTCACATGTTCTCTTGCCAATTGTACCATTTTTAATTTTTAGAAAAAAAAATGCATGCCATATGATATTTACCTGCAAAAAGTCAAACGACTACACAAATTTGTTAGTAATTGATTAAATGCAATAAAAATGCAATGAAATGCGACGACAAATCTTAGGGCAAAATTTGGGGTATTACAGTTGCCCCTATTTAAATAACTTCACCGGGTGATTTGAGCAACGGAGACTCGAGAAATCATGGTGGAGGGATTTAAATACAGATAACCGAAAATTTTGCCTTTAGACGCAGTGCTATGCAATGATATGGACAAAACAAAACGAACTATAATGCTAAATATGATATGAATCTGATATGATGCGTATGATGAAAATGACAAATGCACGGATACAGACGAAACAACGTCACAGGGGACGACCCATCGAGGAATTGCACTAGGGAAGAAGACATGTCATATCTAGAAGAACGTCGGATAGACACGACACAGAATTGTTGATAGGTGCCAAGTAAATTAGAAATTGTCCGCAAGGTAAGACGCGGGTAAAACACGAGCTCAGGAGAAAAACGCAAATGGGGATAAAACACCCATGATGCCAAGTAAATAAATTTTGCCCACAAGGTAAGACACGAGTAAAACACGACCTCAGGGAGAAAAAAAAGCAAATGGGGGTAAAACACCATGATGTTAGGTAAACCCAGGAATATCTGGTAAACGGGGAATAAAACACCCGGGATGAAAGGTACATGGGGGATAAAACACCCAAGGATAGAAGGTAAATGGGGAGTAAAGCACCCAAGATAGAAATGTAAATGGGGAGTAAAGCACCCAGGATAGAAATGTAAATGGGGAGTAAAGCACCCAAGATAAAAATGTAAATGGGGAGTAAAGCACCCAAGATAAAAATGTAAATGGGGAGTAAAGCACCCAAGATAAAAATGTAAATGGGGAGTAAAGCACCCAGGATAGAAATGTAAATGGGGAGTAAAGCACCCAAGCTAGAAATGTAAATGGGGAGTAAAGCACCCAGGATAGAAATGTAAATGGGGAGTAAAGCACCCAGGATAGAAATGTAAATGGGGAGTAAAGCACCCAAGATAAAAATGTAAATGGGGAGTAAAGCACCCAAGCTAGAAATGTAAATGGGGAGTAAAGCACCCAAGATAGAGAGGTAAATGGGGAATAAAGCACCCAAGATGTGCACATGTATATGAATTATGCTATGACATATGATCAAATGCAAATGCAGACGTCAACGACAAGACTCGACTCTTTCTGTGAGATGACAAAACTGGAGGACTGATTCCTCAACACGGAGATCACTGTCATTCTGTTAAACTGTATCAAGTTGATAGTCACTGTAGGAATGATGAATAACTGCTTAGGGATTATGCGAGTAAACTGCCCCAGGTCAAATGAACTGATAGTTGCTTCAGCTGTCTGATTCGTGGAATCGACTGTTTTGCTGTATCCTCGGAGGGCTTTCCCTAGTCTGGGTCTTGAACAATTCTCTGGATAAACCAAATCTGAGAAGATATTGCCTTGAACAAATCTTGAACTAATTCTTTGACAAGATGTAAAAGGAACTTGCCCCTGATAAGATCACTTGACCAAGTTTCTCATTGTTTGAAAATTCCTTAGAGGAAAGCCAGTTTGCAAACAAAAATATTCATACAAACATGGTAATGCAAAGTTCATGCGATTTTTGAAAAATTATTTTTGAAAGATGGAAAATACATGAGTCGTTAGTCAGAACAAGGCGGTTCAAGACATTCAAAGTTTAAAATAAAAGTGTATTGCCAAAATAAATGATTCGCAAGGATCTTTTGGAGTCAGGTTACGCAACCTTGCTGTAGTATACTTTCAAAATAACCTTGCTTCAATTAGGTCTTTTGAGGGTTGTAATGTGGCCTGGTTCACGGTTTATGAAACAAAAGATAAAGGCTCAAAATTTATTTGTACCCACCCAATCTACGTGATGATCTTCAGTCCTATGCTCAGTTAACTCATACTATGCATTCAGGTTCCCATAAGTTAGGGATTTCATTGATCGTAGCAATGATGATTCAGAAGTCAAAGGGACCTATGAAAAGGCAGCCACTACTCCCCTATAACATTTGATTGTTTTGACATTGAGGATTTTCAAGATAATGATTTAAAAATCTCTTTGTATTATCCCTAAATTTTGCCTGAACTGTTTATTTTAGAGTTTACAGTCAGCGGGATGCCCCAGTTTTGCCTAAGTCTCCTTCATAGGTTTTGACTTAGCGGGCTTCTTTTGATTTTTTTATATTATTTTTTTGTGTGAAGGAAAGTGACTGTTTGATTTTAATGATTACGGTGAACCATCATCGACCTTTTGATTAGAAAACATCTTCGACACTTGTTTGACGTGTGCGAAGGAAAATTTGTTAATGAAAGGTGTATCGTATGAACACACAACCAAGTTAACTGAGAACTACCCATCCCAAGGTTAAAATTGTGGGTTTTTTGTAACGAAAGAAACTCCAACTTCTAGGCTCGAAGGGGGTAACGAGGGATTAACTTCCTTATTTCTCCAGTGTTTGGGAATTAAAACAATGCCTTACATCGTCAACAAGGTTTGATTGAAAGCATACTGACAGCAATTATGGGTATAACGTTTTCGTCATCCTCCCTTCGATCTTAGCATATCAAAATTTTGGACAAGAAGTAAACATTTGAAAAATAAAGCATAAAGATGCAAATAAATGGATGGAAATGAATTGAATCAAAAGTCGCGATGCTTATTTCATTAATGAAAGTACAAACATAATTGAAAGCAAACAACTTAAACAAAATAAGGAAAATGCAAACAACGAGAAAAAAAAAAAGCCCAATGACAAAGCTTCAATTCTGATGTGTTGGCAAGGGATCTGTCTGGACGCTCGGACGACTATCCGTAAAATCAAGTATTCCGGCTCTAATCAGTTCACGCACCCTAGCTTTCAATGCAAAACAATGCTCCAAGTCGTGGCCTAAGGCACCCTCATGAAAAGCACACTTTAGATCAGCCCTAAATCCAACTGGAGGATTAAGAGGAGGTGGTAAAGCCTTTGTAGTGATCAGCCCTTGTCGAACTAAGTCAGGATACAGCTCTGTGTAAGTCATGGGAATAGGATCAAAGTGATCCTTGTTCCGATTCTGGTCTTGTCTGATAACTGGGCGTTGAGGAGTCTGAGCTGGCTGTGGAGCACTAACAGGTTGAGATCCCTGGCGAGGCTTCCTTGATTCAGTTATGACAGCATTGGCTTGTTCATCCTTCTTCTTATGGAAATTCCCGTAGGGTTTCTTTGCACCATTAGAAGATTCAACAGCTTTGGATACTTTACCATTTTTCAAACCTTCTTCTAACCTCTGACCAATAGTCACCAAATCTGCAAAACTTGAAGAGACATTCCCGATCATCTTTTCCCAATAGAAAGGGGACAAAGTATCCATGAACAATCCAGTTAATTCCTTTTCTGCTATAGGGGGTTCAACTTGAGAAGCTAACTCTCTCCAACGCTGAGCATATTCCTTGAATGACTCTTTTTCATTTTGAGACATATTTTGTAATTGACGGCAATCGGGAGTCATATCCAGGTTGTATTTGTATTGTTTCATGAAAGCGTTAGCGAGATCTTGAAAGCAACGGACACTGTTATGCTCTAAGTTCATATACCATTTGAGAGAAGCACCACTCAAACTGTCTTGAAAGCAATGGATGAGCAATTTCTGATTGTTGGTGTAGGCCGCCATCTTTCGAAAGTACATGACCAGATGAGCTCTTGGACATGAGTGACCTTTATACTTCACAAACTCAGGAGTCTTGAATTTGGCAGGCATAACGAGACCGGAGACTAGGCACATATTGTCGGCATCTATATTGAAGAAATCAGTACCCTCAACAGCTTGGAGTCTCTTATTGATGATTTGATACTGTTCACGGGTAATCTCAGGCTCAACAAAATCTTCATGGTCTTCCCCTTGAACACTGGCAACATTGTGCTCATATAGAGGATTCTCAAAGGGAGCTCGGATAGTTTGGTTAACAGTGTGGACCACAGGTCTAGTCTCGGTAAGGACGGGAGCTTGAAAAACCGGTCTGACAGTCTGACCAATTGTAGCAGACGATGCAATAGGCGGAGAGTAGTTAGGAGGTAAACCAAACTCGGGCCAAGTAGATGGTGGCACTGGAACAAGAGGTGGATCAACATCCGAAACTTCCTGAATGACGGTCCTTTGAGGTGACTCTCCTTTGGAAATCAGTACTTGGAGCATCTCGGTGAGTTTGGTCATGCCTGATTTCAACTCATCGATCTCCATTCGGATCTCTACATTATATACCTCTTGCTCTGACATCTTACGTCTATAATTAGCCCTGGTCTGATATCTGTGTCGAGGAATCAGCTTGACGACTCAAAGGTACACTACGACGAGAGAACCGAGAATGAGAAACCGGGGGACAAATGCAATGCAAAAATGTGATGCTGATGCCATGCAATGGTTTCAAGAATTTCAACGGTCGATTGCAAATATTGTTTTTTAAGAAAGTTGGAAAAAATTTTAGACTTTAAAATGTAAGGCTTTTCGAATTTGCAAAGGACTGCTGAATTCCTTGAAACTAGAAATGATATGATGCTTTATGGATGCGAAGCACAAATACACATAAGCAAACAAAAGGTCCTAAGTTAGAGGAACAATGAATGGAGTCAAGGTCTACCCTTCCCAAAAGGTATGCACTATGGGTTAATTGTACCTGCAGAACAAGGGTTCTAAATCAGTGCCCAAAGTCATCAGCCCATCTTTCAGATATTATCAACTTCTCGACTTACTCAAGGGTCGATAATATTCTCAAGAGAACCTCGTTCGAGTGTAGTATCACGTAGCAACCATTGTAGGACTACTCCCACATGGTTCCCGCACTACGTCCTAGATAAGGCCAAGATGGTGTAAAGGTACTACGGTTCCCAGTATCACAGACTCCAATTGATAATGGTAAAAGTTTTCACGACTACACTCGATCAACCGAACCATTTTCGAAAGTGTCTCAACTGAGCGGTGATTCTCGATTTAGCTTAGTCGGGACTCACTCCCTATAAGCCTCGTCGAATATATCGCCATCCTATAATAATGTCAATCAAGTCCGGGTGTAGGACTTATCTCACAACACAGTAACTCCAAGTAAGGTACCCCAATATATACATACAAGTGAGCAAAATATATAATAAAACAAATATATAAAGAAAAATAAACAAAATAGGGATAACCCTCAATAGTTAGGAGTCCCCAGTGAAGTCGCCATTTTCTGTTGCGGTGAAATTTGGATGTCAAGCTATTGATTAACTTGAATCTTAATTCATTTACAACCGGTCTTTGATTTATCCGAAGGAAAGGTTAAAGAAAGGAAAAACCTAAAAGGGAGAGATCTAAGGTTCGGGGGTTGGTTAAATTTAGGGAAGGTATTAGCACCCTAAACTTCCGTAGTACTCTACGGGAACCTTTTGTTTATTTTTTTTATTTATTTCATTAATTATTTTGCTTTAGGGTATATACAAAGGATTGAAAATTAAAAAAGACCTAGGGGTTAATTCTAAGTTTACTCGGCAAGACATCGCATCTTGTGCCTACATATCCTTACGGGAATGGAATCAGAGTAACTGTAGTTCCCCTCAAAAGGGAGGTTAGAAACGTCTTGACTGTGGCCAAGGTTTGTTCAGAGACTCCAATCTCTATGTAAAAAAAATGTTAATTAAAATTAAAATAGGGTTAAATTAGGGATTCCAACGGCGGGAAACCTTAAAACAGAGTACGACGACTATTTTGGCCTAACACTAGGATAAAAGCAATTTTGCCCGCGGCGGGACACCTAGGCTAAACAGGGTTTGATCCATTAAAGGGGTAAGGCTATTGATTCGGCGGCCAAAAGGCTGGACCTAATCCTTCGGAAGGATAAAACTATAAAAAAATGTGAAAATATGACAAATCATTATATGGAGGAATAATTAAGGTACAGAAATAAGAAAAGTAATAAAGGCAGAGGGTATAAAGAAACAAAGAAACATTTCTGGAAACATGAAGAATATGAAAATATGTAATGACACTTAGAATGAAGTGAGGGAGGAAAATAGTGTGGGGCTGTGGCCACCACAAGCACATCTCAACCTCGAGCATGCACATGAAATGCCAAAAGAAAGAAAAGTAATAAAAGGGTACATAAAATGACACGACAAACATCAAACATCAGGAGTTCCTTACGAAACGGTTTTAATTTTTTAATATTTTAATTATAAAAAAAGGTTTTAATTTTTTAATAAAAAAATATTTAAGTTAAAATTATAAAAAAAATTAAGTTTAAATTATAAAAAAAAAGTTTTTGGGGGAAAAGTCTTTTCAGTTTTTTTTTAGAACAAAAAAGGCTTTTCATCTCAAAAAAAGGTTTTTCAGTTTTTTGGGAAAAGGCTTTTTTTTGGGAACAAAAAGGCTTTTAAGTTTTTTTTAAAAAAGGTCTTACTAAAAAAAAGGTTTTAATAATAAATAAAAAAAGGGTTTTGATTTTAAAAAAAGGTTTTGTTAAAAAAGGGTTTTGATATTAAAATCTAGGGACCTAAACACACATGGAGATTAACATGGCAAAATATGCACATAAACATGAAAACGCAAGAGGTTTAGTAATTTAACGGACCTAAACACATTAACATGGAAAAATATGCACATAAACATGAAAAGGCAAAAGGTTTAGTAATTTAACCTACGAAGCGGCGGTTTGCTTCGGTAAATGTGAAAAAGGTTTGAATAAGGGAACACTGGAGAGCTCCAATCCTTCTGACGAGTTGTGGGAACGACCGCCTTCCTTCTCTGGGGATCTCCTTTGTTTCTCCCTTTCTCTCTCCTCTTTTCTGAAGAAAACCTTCTGACCCCATTTTTCAACAAAGCAACACATGTATATATAGGGAACAAATTAGGGTTAACACCAAATTGTCAATAATGTCCCTAAAGCCCATTTTAAAGCCCAAACTAAATAATTAGTTAAGAAAAAATAAAATTTAAAATAATTTAAAATAATTAAAATAAACTTAAAATAAAAACTAATAATCCTAATGATTCCTAAAATAAAAAGTATTATAAAAAGAACAAAATTTTTTCCAATATTTTTTTATTTTATGATTTTTTGGATATTTTTATGAATAATTTAGAAAAAGGTGAAAAAAAATAATATTTTAAAAAATGATTTAATTAAAATACGAAAATAATAATTAAATAATAATAAAAAACTATTTTTGTTATTTTTTAATGAAAGATAGAAAATTTTAGAGTAAAAATAATAAAAAACAAAAAGTGACAAAGGTGAGATTCGAACTCTCAACCTCTCACACTCACAACTCCTTACACATGTTCTCTTGCCAATTGTACCATTTTTAATTTTTAGAAAAAAATGCATGCCATATGATATTTACCTGCAAAAAGTCAAACGACTACACAAATTTGTTAGTAATTGATTAAATGCAATAAAATGCGACGACAAATCTTAGGGCAAAATTTGGGGTATTACACTTATGATAAGAAGGTGCGTCCTAAAAGCTTTCAGACGGGTGATCTCGTCCTGAAGAAGATTCTTCCTCCATACTCCGATCACCGGGGCAAGTGGACTCCTAATTACGAAGGTCCGTACGTCGTCAGCAAGGTCTTCTCGGGAGGAGCTTTGTTGTTATCCACGATAGATGGCGAAGATTTTGCATCCCCGGTGAACGCGGACGCAGTTAAAAAATACTTTGCTTAAAAATGACCCGCTGGAAAGAAAAAGAATATCCAGGCAAAAATGGGGCACCCCGGCGAACCACAAAAAAGGAAAAAGGTTCGGGCAAAAATTAGGGATATAAATTGAAAAAATGTACACCCGCAAAGTCGAAAACCTGGAAGGGCGACTTTGGCAAAAAAGGGTATCCCGGTGAATTGAAAACCCAGAAGGGAGATTCGAGCAAAAGTTAGGTATTTGAAAAAGCAAATGACTGCGTTCCGCGTGTGGACTTTCATTGTTTAGTGGTTTGGAAGACCTGAGGGCCGTTTATCTGAATCAATCTCTTCTGAAGCTGAAGCGTCGGAGAAGTATCGAAGTCGAGTGGGTCATAGAGGGATCAACTGATGGTGTTCGTCTACGCCTCGTTGCCGACATTTGTGTATACTGATGTATATTTATGTTTTATTTTCGCGCAGCTTCCTCATTCCAGGGGCTTGCATCTGTTGTAAAACATTTTTACCCATTCAGGGGTTCGTTATCAATAAAATGTATACTATTCAGCAATTCTGTTTGCCTATTTAGCATTTATTTATTTTGTTTTGCGAAAAAGAACGTCGATGTTTTTGATAAAATGCGCATACATAAACTTACTGGCCTAGGCCACTGATTGTTGAAACAATGAATTACTTGAACATTGTCACAAGATGATAACCTTGATAGGTCCCTTTGAGAAGGGTATCTCGTCTGTTTGTTTGTGTTTTTACATGTACAACATTCTAGGTAGTACGCCGCGTGCATCCCCAAGCAGGATGATTCCTTCTTCTCCGGCAAAGTTCAGCAGCCTCTCACCGCAAAGTCTGAACGTGAAATCGTAAGCATTGATATGTTTTCCCCAGGCAGAGAAGATCCTCTCCCAACCAGATGCACCCCGAAGGGTCGTCATCCCCCTAGCTGAGTCACATACTGAAGTGTGCAGCACTCGATAGTTCAAGACTGAAGTCTCCAGCGGAATCGAGATTCCCCACAGAGTCGTACTCTCCCCCAAGCAGGATGATTCCTTCTTCCCCAGCCGAGTTTGTAGTTCCCCAAGAGAGTCGAGTCCTTGGAAGCAGTTCGGGCCATGATTGGTTGTCCCCAATAGAGTGTTGAATAGCTGATGCTATATTTCCCCACCGGAGTCGTTACCCCCAAGAAAGCTCTGGCTGCGAATGCCGTGCAGTTTATTTCTGCGATTGACATCGCTTTCCTCAGTAGTTGTGGTTCGTATGCTCAGATGAGTAGACCCAGGTTCTCGTAGAGCTTCATTCCCCTGCAGCAGTCGGCTGAAGTTTGTTCCCCAGGCGGAATCCAATTGAGATTGGTGTTAATTCTTCTCCTCGGCAGGATGATTTCTTCCTCCACCAGAGTGGTTCTTTCTCCTTGACAGGAGGATTCTCCCTTCAGCATTTATTTTGCTGACGGGATCGCAGCATTTTGCATGATTGCATAGCATTTATCATAAACGCGTAGCATTTCCACCGTGTGGAGCATTGCGCCGTTGTCAAAGCATATGCATATGAAACATGAGCTAGGTCGTTACCGTTCTTGTTTTGCAGGTGTTCCTCCGCAGAGTCGCTTGCTCAAGATGATTCTTGAATTCCCCAGCAAAGTCGTTTTCCCAAGATGATTCTTGAATTCTCCAGCGAAGGTGCTTGTTTAAGATGATTCTTAAAATCCCCTGTGAAGTCGCCAGAGAGGGTTGCTCAAGTCGCCGCTTGGAGTCCCCGGCAGAGTGAGTGCTCGGGATGATTCCCGAAACCTGCAGCAGAGTTATGGGTTCAGGATGATTCTTGAAGTCCCCACGGAGTTATTTGTTCAAGATGATTCTTGAAGTCCTCAGCAGAGTTTACCCAGAATGATTTCTGGATCCCCGAAGCAGAGTGACTTGATAGTTCTCCAGAATCCCCAGCGGAGATGCGTCATCCCCAGCAGGTTTCTGAATAGCGAAGTTGAAACTTTCCTTGGAGACTTGATGATTGAAGTCCAACCGTATTAACGAAGCAGTGCTCCCAGCTGATGCGGAGTGCCTGATGGCAGAAGTTGGATATCCCCAATTGGTTCATGATTGACCGAGAATGCTATTCCCGACTTACTGACGAAGTCCGGCTGATGCCCGAAAATTTCTTTGAATGCCCGATGGCATGGTTAACTTGATTGTTGACTTGATGAGTCTCGAGGAATCTTGATGCCTGACGGCATGATCGACCATGTATTACCGGTTACCGTGTGACCAATTCCCTAGCTAGTTGCCGTGCAGCTACTGTTTCAGTTTCCGAAGATTTGTCCCCATCAGAGTACCATGTACTTGTGCAGTTGGCAAATTTCCGGGTTTGTTAGTATTCAACCGTCTTTCACCTTGATTGTTTGAGAGCCGTTCTCTTCTCACCAAGT
Source organism: Lathyrus sativus (assembly GCA_963859935.3). Lineage (NCBI taxonomy): Eukaryota > Viridiplantae > Streptophyta > Magnoliopsida > Fabales > Fabaceae > Lathyrus > Lathyrus sativus. The sequence continues at coordinate 261,807,557 of OZ012738.1, forward strand.
CAGGTCCAAGCCGTTTGAATAGGGGCAGCTATTGCACCCCAAAATTTTCCTAACATTTCTTTACCTAGCTTATGTTTCATTTCATTCACATTAGCATTATCATTTGCATTTCATTGACATGTATGCAGGAGATCAAGAGGTATGATCACCAATCAAGAGCTATACAAGACTTTGAAGTTACCTAAGAAGCTTGTTCAAGTATTCAAGGGTTGATATCCTTGTCAGAGAAGTTAAAAGATCCTCAGAGAGAATGGTTGAAACCAAGAGTGTGTGCCTCCTAACTTGAGAGTTGTGGGAAGTCCTCAGATGATTCTGAGGCCATGAGGATGGACTTGAGGTCTTGAGAGAGCTCATGAGAAGTGTTGAAGATCACTTTGAGGCCTAGACAGGTCATTGTGCAAGATTAAGAAGACTCAGCCATGAGTGGTGTAATTAGGGTTTGACTGGGTCAACCCTAAGTCAACTGATGATTTGAAGAAGGTTGAGACCTAATTCAAAGGCCATGTGATCATGGATTGATACATTGAGATGTTATAAGGATGATTCCAAGGTCAACTCATCATGATTGAAGAGTTTGAGAGGTTTCAAGCTAGGGTTTCTAAAGCTTGACAGTGTAAAATCCCCTAGTTTGACCCCTATCTTCAAGGCAGTTTAGCTCAAGATGTGATTGTCATATCATCTTTCCCCCAACATGAATGTTGTAGAGTTTGATCTTAGATTTAATTTGAGTACTAGAAGTCCTTGATAGGATTTGTAGAACTCAAGTTATGACTTTGACAAGTTACAGGACATCTGAGGTGTGTGAATTTGGGGGCTTGAAAGTTACCCAACTTGCATCAAACTTTTGCCCAAGAAGGATGATTCCTATGAACTTTTGGTCAACACGAATGTTGTTCCTTATCCTCTTATCTTTCTATAGAGTACTAGAAGTCCTTGATAGGATTTGTAGAACTCAAGTTATGGCTTTGACAAGTCAAGGGTATTTTGATCATTTGGAGATTACAGGTCATTTCAAGCATAAGGCCATAACTCCTATTTCCAAGCTTCAAATGGGAAAATGTTCAACATAAAACTTGTTCAAAATGATGTTTTAAGGCTAGTTAAGAGGTCATGATATATTGTAAATGCTTGTAGCTCAAAGTTGCAAAAATGACCTAAAATAAGGGTATAAGTTAAATGAACCAAAGTTGGAAATTGATATTTTTGATCTACACATCCAAACCATGGCATGTAATATATCATTTTGACTCTAGAAAACATTTTAAGAACATTGGTTTAGCCACATTTTTGAGTTGAGGTCTAATTTGTGGACTTGCTTTGAAAAGTAGTTACTTACATCTTAAGTAACATTTGCAAAACCTAGAATCAAGGCATAACCAAGGCCCCTTGCAAGCCAAACACTTTCAAAATGTCACTAGGGGAGAAATTGGAAGAGAAAGGGATTGATTTCAAGCTGCAAACAGAATTATGCATATCATGGCATATGGTTGAAATTCTCATGTCATGAGAGATTGAAACTCTCATTAGAAGGATCTAGAGGGTTCTAGATCACCCACACATGTTCTATATATTGAGTAGAAGAGGTTCAGATGAAAGGTTGGTGATGATTGAAGGAGAGAGCATAGATTGAGATTGAGATTTAATTGCTTGCAACTGAATTCGGTTTCACCAATTTCTTCACTTTCCATACATTTTCTTGATTGCAACTTCTTCCATAGATGCTAGGGATTGATTCCAGATCATAATCAAGAGGAATTCGTGGCTGATTGGTGTTCTTGAGCTCAGATTTTTCCACCTGCAACTCACCATCGGGTTTCAAGTTTCAGGAGTTTTCAACCGGTTCTTGTGCATACAGAAGCAAGGGAATGATCCATTGATCGTGTCTGGAAGGTTGGAGAGCTTGATTTGAAGATTTAGTGCATCTGTTCATCAAGAATTTTCAGGTTAGTAACTTTCTATCTCCAGCTTAAATTAGGTAGAATCAATACGAATTAGGGTGTTAGATGCATTGTAGAACGGTGTAGGAAGGTTTTCAGATAGTTAGTTTGAGAATTAGTGACCAATTAGGGATGTTACCATTTTTGGTTGAGAATTGGTTATGGCGAATCTTGAGGTTTCAGATAGAATAAGGGGCATGAATGAATTCGTGAGGAAATTTGGGACAAGTTTCATGTACAGACCACTTGCAATGGAGGATCCTAGAGAGAGTTAGGGTTGGGAACGATGACCAGAGTACCACCGGTGGTGGCCGGAGCTGCGCGCGAGGTTCAGATATTCAAAAGGTTGAAGATGACTCTAGAGCCATTGGATGGGGCTGAGACCTTTGACTAGAGGAGTGATCCAACGACCACGTTTTAATTTCAGTTTGTGAAGGATCTGAGTTAATGAAACGCATCGTTTCATTTAAGTGTTGATGCTGGGCTTAGTGAATTGGTTGATACTTGCACCCCCTGATGGCCCAATCCATTATGTGAACTGATTTTCATTGCTAGTTGCACCGCGTGTTTATCTTTTTATTTTGATTTTCTTTATTTGTTTCATTTTATACATGGTTCTTGATTAAATCATATAAAATTGAAAAATGATCCAATTAACCCCATTCTTTTTGCATTATATTCATGATTGAGTCTAGTATTTTTTAGAGAAAAAATATTTTTATTTCATGCATTTTCTGATTTTATGGGAATTTTCATATTTTAATTGATATTAAAATGGTTATGTTTGTGTCGCTTGCGCGAAAATAAGGTGCCGGCAGGACAGAAGAGTCGCCACCTTTCGTTATTTATCCCTCAGAGCGGGAAAGGAAACGATCGGGAAAACCTGACGGAAAAGGGTAAGACAAGGTCATCGCAACCATTGTCTGGGTTCGGGAGTCGGTTACGCAAGGGGAAGGTATTAGCACCCCTCACGTCCGTCGTACTCGACGGGATCCTCGCTTGTTTGTTTACTTGGACGGGTTGGTTATAATCTATCTACCTATCAAGGCTGGCTGAAAAAGAAAAGAAAAATGACTCGGCAAAGCGTCGCGCTTTATGCCTACGTATTCCCATCAGAGAATGAGAAATCAGAGTCAACGTAGTTCGGCTAACTACGGGGGAAGATGGGGGAAAGGTTGCTCGCTAGGATATCGCATCCTATGCCTACGTACCTTCATCTGGTATGAAAGATCAGAGCAAACGTAGTTCGGGAAACTACTGAAAATATGGCTCAACTAGGAGGGAGACTATCAAGTCCTACTGTTATCATGCCATGGATTCATCCTATGGTTGAGGTTTGAACAGGGAACTCCTAGATGTTATCATGCATGGGTTTCAACCTAAAAGTCTATCATCAAATCCTCGTCAGAAGAAATGAGAGTCCTACGGGATCATGTCAATGATACACAGAAACAGACAAAAACATCAGCTTTTAACAGTAAAATGCATGCAATGCAAGTGAGGGAGGAAATGTGTGTGGGGTTTCAGCCTCCACAAGCTCATCTCAACCTCAAGCCAGTCATGAAATAACAGCAATCATACTGAAAATAATCAACATGCTATCAAGCAATAAACATATAAAGGAAGTGAAGTGCTATCAGGCAAACAAAACTCACACGAGAACGAATCAACTATTCTCTAATCCTAACCCTAATCATAGGATCTAAACAAATCTAAGCACAGCCCTCAGGCAAAAACCCTAAACAAGAGAAATCATTCCCCGTCTTCAAGCTTCAAAACAAGCTTACCAAAGAAAGGGAGCTAAGCAAGCAAGCTCATAGTGTCTTCCTCAGGAGAACACTAGGAGGTGTATACTCAGGAATCATACCCTATGTGGCTCAACCACTGTGATCAGTTTACATCCCTCCTCAGGAGAGATTAAACTCACAAGCAGGCTCCAACATCACTGGATATTTAAGAAATCCTATTTAAGCTAGTGGAGCTAAGTGAATAGACTCATAGGACCTTCCTCAGGAAAGTACTAGGAGGCTTCCACTTAGGAGTTGTATCCCATGTGGCTCAACAACATGTGATCAGTTTACATTCCTCCTCAGGAGAAATTAAACTCACAAGTTGGCTCCAACATCATTGGATACTTAAGAAATCCTAGATCAACTAGTGGAACTAAGTGAATAGACCCATAGGACCTTCCTCAGGAAAGTACTAGGAGGCTTCCACTTAGGAGTTGTATCCCATGTGGCTCAACAACATGTGATCAGTTTACATTCCTCCTCAGGAGAAATTAAACTCACAAGTTGGCTCCAACATCATTGGATACTTAAGAAAGAGGTGAGAAGGAAGAATGAAAGTCATTCATAGTGCCTTCCTCAGGAAAGTACCATGAACTTCCTTCAAACTTCAGGCTCTCAAACCTCACAGACAGGAGATGAGACAAGCTCTGGGTCTCTGCATCTTGGTCTACAAGCTCCTCTTTATGATGCTCATCATCAATATCCTTAAGGCCACACAAGCCCTTCATCAAATTCCTCAGAATGAACCCCACAGATGAACAGATAACCCACTGAACAAATCACATTATCAGGCAATCTTCAGAAAATGCCTAAAAATACTAAACTAATGGGGAAAAATCTAACAATTATCCACAAGGGTCCTCAACACCTACTCATAACATCTACAAAGGTTTCTACCTAAAAATCAAGATAAAACTTGCTCAAAGAAAATGATTCATCACCTATGCACAATTCTAAACCCTAATTAGACTATCCTAAATCAACCCTAATTAAACTAATCAAGATTAATTCTAAAAAATCTAGAAAAAATCCTATGGGGAAGTATGACTAATCATCTAATTGCACCAAAAAGAATGGGTAAAAAAGATTAATGGAAAGTACTAAAATAATTCCTACAAAATCAAATATCAAAATGAAACAATTAAAAAGCTATTTAATTGGAAAATCTACTAAAAATATCAAACATAAAAATAAAATCCCAATTTTATTTTTATAATTTTCTATACATTCTAATCTAATCATGAAAAAAAGAAGAAGTTAAAAATCATTTTTTATCTATTTTTAATGAATTTTTCAAAACAGACAAAATTAAAAGAAAATTAAAAAAGAAATGAATTAATTAAAAGGGAGGGGGGTATGAATAGCATATCAGACCAGTTAAAATGCATTGGGCCAAATAAAGGCGGGGGTGCGAATAGGAACTGAGGCCCAGAACGCCTCTTAAAAATGAAACGCGGCGTTTTAATAATTCAAACTTTCCCTCTCTTCAGATTAAATCCTGGCCACTAGATTGGGATAAAATGTCAAACATATGGGATTGATCCAACGGCTTGGCTTCATCGTCTTCAAACGAACTAGGGTTTCAGAACCCCTTCCACCATGCAACCAAATTCGAGCTTCTCTAACTCCTTGCTCAGGCCACGGTTGGACTTGATTCCAAAATGAAAAATGGCCTACTTCTCAAGCCCTACACAACCCTACGTAAAGCTTTCCATAACTCGCCCTAACTTGCCCTAACAGAGGAATTGAAGATCCGGGTACAACCATGGTTCAACATTTTAAACTGATATTAACCCTCATCAAACTTCAATTTAATGGTCAACAGATGCTCTACGTGCTATTCTGATCAATATACACTACTTCTTGCTGATTAAAACTCATTAAACAACTAATTATTGAAGATCCAAGAATCATGGTTCTGTTAAAAATCCTCTCCAATGGCGCTCAAACTCTCAGGAACTATTCTATAATCCTACCTCATGTATTCTATGGATAGAAAACTCATGTAAACTACATAAATAATGAGATTCGAAGAAGGGAAAAACCTGCTCAAGAAATGATGGTGAAGGTTGTTAGCAATGGAATCAATGCTTGTAAGTGATGGAATGTGATCCTTTGATGTTGAATATCTTTCTGTTTGCAATAATCTTGATGGAGAATCCTTGTAATGGCAGAAATCACAACTTCCTTGAATTTGAAGAAACCTCTTCAATGGAATTTCTCTCCCTCTCTCTCTCTCCAAATCTCTCTCTATCAACCAACCTTGCATTCAGTGTATTACCCTCTTTAAATAACAATTGGAAGAATGATCTAGAACTCCTTAGAATCATCTAGAAACTTCATGAAAGTATCATGTGATGATAAGTTCAAAACCTCTTATCTCATGCTCTTACTCCTTATTTTCGTGCCAAATACTCCTTACATGAGATATTCAAGTGTTATGAACCAAAATAAGGCTTTACATTGGCTTGTGTAAAGATTTTCAAAGTTAACTTCATTTGCAAGTAACAAATTAACAAAGAAACCTCATTTTTTGGACCTCAAATGGAAAATCCACTTAAACCAATCTTCTCAAAATGTTTTTTCCAATCAAAATGATATATTGGATGACCTATTTTGGATTTGTAGATCTTCCAAAACACTTTTCAATTTCAACTTTTCAAAGTTATAAGTCATTTTTAGTTCATTTTTGACCAATCATGGAATCTTGTGCTATGAGCTTTTTCAACAATTTGTGACCTTCTTTCTAGACTCAAAATCACATTTTGAGCAACTTTCATGTTTTAAGTTTTTCCATTTGAGGCTTGGAAATAGGAGTTTTAGGTATTGGCTAAAATGACCTATAACTGACAAATGACCAAAATACCCCTGCCTTGTTCAAACCATAACTTGAGTTCCACAAATCCCATCAAAGACTTCTACCACTCAAATTAAAGCTAAGAACATCCTCTTCAACATTCATGTTGACCAAGAAACCATAGGAATCAACCTACTAGGGCAAAAGTTGTCTGGAAGTTGGGTGACTTTCAAGGACCCAGATTCACATACCTCTGCTGACCTGCAATTTGTCAAAACCATAACTTGAGCTCTGTAACTCCTATCAAGGACTTCCACAACTCAAATTAAAGCTTAGAACAAGCTCTACAACATTCATGTTGTGGGGAAAATGAGATATCAAACACATCTAGTGCTAAAACTGCCTGGAAGATAGGGATCAAATTAGGGTTTTTTCACTGACAGTCCTCAGAAACCCTAACCCAGAACTTCTCAAACTCCTCAATCATGATGAGTTGGTCTAGGAATCATCTTTATATAATCTCTATGCATCATTCCATGATCTCATGGCCCTTGGATTAAGTCTCAACCTTCTCCAAATCTTCAGCTGATCTAGGGTTGACCCAGTCAAAACCCTAATTCTATCACTCATGGTTGAATCTTCTGAATTCTTGCTCAATGACCTCTCTGGGCTTCATGATGGCTATCAAGACATCTCATAGGCTTTCTCAAAACATCAAGTTCATTCTCCAAGTCTCAGAATCATCTGAGGAGCACCCACAACTTTCAAACTGTGAAGCACACAACCCTGGTTTCAAAACACTTCCTCTGAAGATCTCTTGAACTTTCTGATGAAGGTATCAACTTCCAAATACTCAATGAACAAATAAATGTTGGTCAAATTTTGGGGTGCAACAGCTGCCCCTATTCAAACGGCTTGAACCTGACTGGGTGAGAAGCGAACGGCTCTCAACCAATCAAGGTACGAGACGGTTGAATATCGGTAAACCCGAAAATTTGCCAACTGCACGAGCACACGGTACTCTGCGGGGAACAAACCTTTGAACGCTGCAATACTAGCTGCTCAACAACTAGCTGGAGAGATACTGATCTGACGTCGCCGCCGGAAACAAACATCATTCTGCTGGGGATTTAAGGAATCTGGCATCGCCGTCAAACAAACATCCAACCTCGCTGCCTGAAACAAACATAATCTGACCTGGGGTTCACCCCTGGTGAATGGAACAAAAAAGTACACTTACATACCTGAAGCTACTCCGCTGGGAAGGAGAGACTTAACCGAGCACACTCTGATCTGGGGTTCACCCTCAGAACCATGACGAATATCGGAATACTGCTGCACACTGCCCGCCGTAGAACTTCAACATCAAAGATATATGAAACCCTGGCCCCTGGCCACTTCCAGCTTCAGCTAGAAAAGATCTTCAAGTACTTATGAAGATAGACATCCTTGGCCTCCAAGGATGGCAACACTGCAGGAGGTATCTTCGACTTCAGTCTGAAGAAAGTGATCCTTGCCCTTCGAGGATACATGAATCTGCCTTCAGGCAACTCCACCTCTGCTATAGAGCATCCGAGACTTCAGTCAGGGATATACTTCGGCCTTCAGCCCGAATAATGAATCCTAGGTCCTTCACGACCTTGGGGGATAACCTTGCCTTCAGGCACCTTCGCTTCAGCTTGGGAAATCTATGACTTCAGTCAGAGAAATGGTATCCTGAGCCATTCATGACTCTACGGGGATTCAATCACTTTGCCTTCAGGCAAAACTCCGCTTCAGCTGGAGAAACATCTTCGACTTCAGTCAGAAGAAACACTATTCATTTGATCGCAATCAATCATCTCCTCAGGATAACTGACTTGGTCTTCAGGCCAACACGGATCATCTTGTTATATCTACAAACTTTGGAACCTTGTCTTCAGCTACCTGTTGATTCTTCAACACGGAAATCTGGACTCACCGGAACCTTCTGATATCGCCTTCAGGCGTTTACGCAGTCAATCTTCAGATTAGACATCATTACTGGAGGAACATCTTCGACTTCAATCAGAAGACGTATCATTCACTTGATCGCACTCAATCATCACCTCAGGATAACTGACTTGGTCTTCAGACTCACACGGATCATTGTGTTGTATCTACAACTCCGGAACCTTATCTTCAGCCACACGTTGATTCATCAACAAGGACATCTGAGCTCACAGGAACCTTCTGATACCGCCTTCAGGCGTTTACGAAATCCATCTTCAGATTAGACATCGTTGTTGGAGCAGACATATCACGCCGCTATTCTCTTGACATCCTGTCAAGTCGTTGCTAAATAAAAGCAAACATGCCGGGTCACCAGACATAATCACCAAGTTAACAACTCTGTTGAGGAGAGAGGAATGAGGGTTCACCCAAACAATCCTGACGACTCACTGGGGAAAAGGAAGAAGGGTTCACCCAATCAACCTTGTAGACTTTGCTGCAGAAAGACGAGAGAGTTCACCCAAACGACTTCAACAACTGCTGGGAAATAACGACAGAGCTCACTCAGACGATTCCTACCAACTTTACTAGGGAGAGCTACCTTTCAAGGGAGCTGCATTTTCTGCCGATCTCATCTGGACTTATACTTGAGGATGACGGACTCCTCCGGAGAGCGCAGCACATCAGGCTGATCAACACACTATCCTCTGCTATACTCTGCATGGGGAAAGCGATAGATGCCCTGAACGATTTTTTGGGAAATGACCCTTCTGGGGAACATAGCCGTCGGGCTACAAGACACTCATGTCATTAAGTTCTCAAACTCGCGGGATAAACAAACTTCAGCTTGCTGGACAATCCTTCGGGATCTGTTTAGGGGGAACCTTTCATCTGCCAATCATGATTGTGCTCGGCTGGGGACATCAATCTACCTGCCTGCTGCTGGGGAAGTGCCAACCACCTGCTGGGGAAAAGACCTCCACTCTGTTGGGGGTTCCAGGAGTCATCTTGAACAAACAACTCCGGCGGGCGCTTCCAAGAATCATCCTGAACTGATAACCTTTCTGGAGACTTTATTCTGCTGGGTACTTCCAGGAATCTTCCTGGGCAACTCTTGCTGCGGACGCTACTGGGGAGCTCAAGCATCATACTAGGCGAACAACTCGGGAAGCTGTGCTGGGGTCTTAAGAATCGTCTTAAGCAAACGGCCCTGCTGAGGGACTTGAGAATCATCTCGAACTGAAGACCTTGTTGGGGATCTCAAAAATCATCTTGAGCGAGCGACTGCGGGGATCACACCGGGGTCTTTAGAATCATCTAAGAAAACAACCTTGCTGGGGAGAACATCAAGAATCGTCCTGAGCAATCGGTCTTTCAGTAGTACACCTGTACAATAAGGATGGTAATGACCTAGATCATGCTTATGATGTGTATGCTTCTGCACTATGCCCCACACGGCGGGAATGATATGCGTCTATGCTAAATGTCATGCAATCATGCACAATGCTATGCAACGTTTAAATGCTACGCAGTCATGCATAATGCTATGCAATCATGCACAATGATGCGATCCCGTCAGCAAAATAAATGCCGAAGGGGGGGAAATCCTCCTGTCAAGGAGAAAGAACCGCTCAGGTAGAGGAATCGTCCTGCTGAGGAGAATGTGAACACGCCAATATCAATTGGGCTCTGTCTGAGGAATTGACCTTCCGCGAATTGCTGCAGGGAAACAACTTCAGCTGACTGTTGCAGGGGCTGAAGCTCTACGAGAACTTGGATCTGCTGATATCAATCGCGAGAATGAAATGCGCGGCCGTCTCGGCTACTCTTCTGGGGATGACCACTCTGTGGGGAGCCAACTTCAGCTGCTCAACACTCCACTGGGGAAAAACCAATCATGATCTGATCAACTTCCAAGGATTCGGATCTCTTGGACATCTGCAAACTTGGCTGAGGAAGGAGAAATCGTTCTGCTTCGCTGGATAGAGTACGACTCTGGGGGAATACAACATCAGCTGCTCTACGCTCTGCTGAGGAAAATTGATCATGACCTGATCAACTTCCGAGGATTCTGCTTTTCTGCGGACTCAGCCGGGGAGAGAAATCATTCTACTTCACTGAAGAGTACGACTCTGATGGGGAATTTCAATTCTGCTGGGGAAGAAAGAATCATCTGACTTCGGGGGAGAGTACAACTCTGCAAGGGAATACGACATCAGCTGTTCCAACACTCTGCTGGGGAAGAGGGAGTCATCCAACTTCAGGAGAGAATATAACTCTAGTGGGGAATTTCAATTCCGCTGGAGACTTCAGTCTGGCATCATCAGTTACTGTATACTTCGGTATACGAACAACTTCCTGCGAAACCTGCACTTGTGACCCGGTGCTGGGGAAGACACCTGCTTCGGTGACTTTACTGGGGAAAACACGAGCTTCGGCACCCGAGCAATTCTCTGAAATCTGCACTTGTGACCCGGTGCTGGGGAAAGACGACATCATTCTTCAGTGCTTGACTCAGACGTTCCTTCAGGATGCGCCTGCTTGGGGAGGAGAATCACCTCTACCTGGGGAAGACATATCAATGCTCACTATTCTGATTCTGATTCTGCGGAGGGGAGCCTATTGAACTCTGCTGGAGAAGGAGGACTCATCCTGCTTCGGGGATATCAACCCTGGTCTACTGAGGGCAATCTTGACCCTAATCTGATGAGGGGTAAACGCCATCTCAATCTGCTGTAGTCTCAAACTGTACAGGGGGAACGACCTCGAACCGTACATCTCTGCGGAGAAACAATCCTAATTCAACAACGCCAACACAGGGAATACAGGCTACCAATCATGGAGTCAAGTAACAGGTTATGCTGTAGGATGGTAATCCAATGACCGCAAGGCTTCTTCAGAAGGTTCAGGTTTTGGCAGGGTAATGACACGATTCCCCTATACTCAACTCTTGCTAGGGTGAACAAACTCATTTGAACAACCTGCCCCAGCGCAATTCAACTTGCCCCAACCCGACCTTTGGGAATAATTCATTCTGAACCGGAAACAACTGGCAACAAGACAATCTTCAGAGGGCTTGCCCCAGCATCTGCATAACGGGAGGATTCATCCTCAACTAATCAACTTTCAGCATGGTCGGCTTCAATATCTCTGAAGTAGTTTGCCCCTGAACGAGCGATGAGCGACTCAACATGCTCTGATCGAACACTGGAGGGATCTGCCCTTAAATCGCAAGGATTCCAGATAACTGCCCCTGATTGGGTCTCGAGAAGATTCACTTCCGGCCAACTGCTTCTTGCATGAACTGCCCCATAATCAACTGATGCTCCGGGACTTGTCCTCAAACAAACTGATTCCAAACTCGCTGGAAGTCATTGCCCCAAATTCACAGGGCTTCGCAGCATACCATTCTGATCCAGACCTCTGACGATTCAGTCCTGATTGACTATTCCCTATTGAAGTCCCTTCATGTCAGCTACCAACCTGCAATTGAAATTGTTTATTCACGAATGGTAATTCTAATGCAGTGTTCATGCAAATTTTGAAAAATGTTGTACTGTCACTCATTTACGTATCATGCTAGTGAGTGACGAGTGAACCAAAGAGTTCAAACGTAGTGCTGATGCGATCAGTGAAAAATGCAATAAGGATATGATTAGCAAATCATGAAGGAGTCAGGTTACTCAACCTTATCGTAATGCGCTCTCAGAATAAACCCTGCCTCAATTAGGTCTTTTAAGGGTTGTATCGTGGTCGGGTTCACGGTTCGTGAAGCAAAGGATATTTGGCTCAAATCATGATTTGTACCCACCCCTTCTACGTGATGTTCTCCGATCTTAAAGTTCAGTTAACTTAGCTCGAGCGCTCTCCTCTTCGAGAGGTATGTTGAACATTGGGACCAACTGGTTAAAGAATTCGCAAGGTGTTTCGGAGTGACAGTTACTCCTTTTTCGTTTTCGGCGTCTGTGTCTACACGACTTCGTCCTTGTTTGAGGATTTTTCTCTTTTATAATCCTTTCTTTTTCATTCATTCATTTTTTGATTCCCTAATTTTTGCCTGGACTGACTCCTTTTGAGTTCTTTTCGATTTTTTCTTTTGCAGTCCAGCGGGATGCCCTGATTTTTGCCTAAGTATTTGCTTTTTAGCTTTTCTTTTTTACTTAGCGGGCTTTCTTATTTCTTTTTCTTTTGGAACGAGTCGTGCGACACTGGTTGTCTTGATTGCTCCGAAAGGATTATAACTGTCTCACTCCTGATTGGTGAGGTTTAACCATTGTGGTTGATGAGGTACGACCTCTGGAGAGGAATATGATGTGATTGGTCCTCGAAGGACAACACTCCTCTATAAGACTTGAACGCTCGGTCAAGCTGACTGACAACTACCCTGCCCCGGGTTAAGATACGAGGGTTTAAAAATTCCGAAAGAAACTCCTACTTCTTGGCTCGAAGTGGTTAACAAGGGATTCTCTTCCTTATCTCTCCGGTGTTTAGGGATTTGAAACAATGCCTTATACGTCATCGGCAAAGTTTTATCTGAAAACAATACGATCACCAGTTATGAGTATTCAGTTTCATCATCCTCCCTCCGCTCATTGCTAATCATAGTAAGAAATCGGAGTAAATAAAATGCAAGTGTCAGTGCAATGCAGTAAATGAGTGACAACGACATAACTAATTCAGAAGAAATGCATAGTCACTTTATTATCATTACCATTCGAAACATACAATGTTTAACAGCAAGTAGTAACTAACAGAAAAGAAACTACAAATGCAAAATGGTAAAAAGTCCGAGGACTGCCAATGCTGAGGGCGTCTGCCTGTCTGGATCACTGGCTCCTGGAAACAACCCTCTGAATCTGTGAGCTCAGGCAGCTGATAGGTCGTTACGCACAACCAAGACTCCATCTGGAAAGGAAATACACCCTTGGTCGATCAATTGCTGCACCTTCGCCTGGAAAGCCTTGCAATCTTCAGTTGAATGCCCCAGAGATCCACCATGGTAGCCACACTGAGCATGAGGATCGTACCCTGGAGTGTAAGGCTCTAGCACGGGCTTGAGAGCTTTCGGTTCCACCAAGGAATTCCGAACCAGCATCGGAAGAATCTGGCTATACGGCACAGGCACTGGATGGGGAGAAGCGTTCCCTCGTTCCACGAGGCTGCGAGGCCTTTTGTGATCCTGGTGCGGGTATTCTTTGACGGTCTCTCGTTTAGGCGCTTGCGTCCTTGAGCTTGATCCAGGCAGCAACTGCGAGCGAGGCGATTCAGTCACCAAAGGTCGCGGGACATATTCCAGACCTTTCTCAGCTTCAGGCAAAGGAGTGGAATCATCCACCTCTTCCGCAGGGTAAGGGATAAACTTTCCCGATGCTCTCATGCCGCCCGGCACAAGCCTAATCGCCCTTGAGTCAATAAGGTCCTGAATCTTATTCCGGAGAGCCTTACATGTTTCAACATGATGCCCCGGTGCTCCAGAGTGGAAATCACAACGCATGCTGAGATCAACGTCTGGTGACACGTCATCTGGTGGATTTAAGGTCCGAAGCTTGAGAACACGGTTCTGAACCAACAGTGGCAACAGCCGGGCATAACTCACGGGTAGTGGGTCCATAGCTCTATCAAGTAGCTTCTTCTTTTGACCATAACCTTCAGGATTATTCTGAGATGCTCGGCGCGGCTGATGACGAGACAGGCCTCGAGCTTCATGCTGTGTAGAGGGCCCATGAGGTCCACTTGGCTTCGGCACAGGTGGCAATGACGGTAATGGAGGAAGCACTTTGGGCTCCACCTTGGGTGCTTGACCGCTCTCCTTATTCAGCATACTTCTCACCACTCCCATGAGAAAGCTCAACTGATTCTGCAGCTGCTGATTCTCCTCTCTGAGCGCTTGCTGGTCCAGACGCACTGCCTGTATGTCATTCATGACCTGCCCCAGCTGGCTTTGGACTTTCCCCAGTTCAGCTTGTATCTGCTCCATTAGTCTGAGCTGCTAGATTCTGAGTCAAACCTGCAAACACAAGGGTTAGAAGACAAGTCCCGGCTTCTGCCATGCAAGATGAATTATGCCAATGCCATGGGTGTCTGTACGTTTAGGAGATCACCCCTAATCCTGGTGTCAACGTGCCAACATAGTGTCAATGCAGTGATAAGACTGGATCCATTCATGGAAGAAAATATCTCATATTGCTCGGGACACCAGGATCAGGGTACGAAACACGCCTGCGGCACAGACACATGCTAATGGAATGCAAAAATGGATATGCAAACTAATGCAAAATGCAGTCATGCAATAATATATCCAGGTGGCTGCTGTGGAGATTCGGTGTCAACAGTCACTGAGGAGAGGGAAACCCCGGTGTAAGCCACTGATCTGATCTGCTGTGAATAACCATCTGATAGGATCGAGATCAAACTTCTGCTCTGACAAGAACGAAGGCTTGATAATAAAGACCCCGGATTCAAGATCAAGGAATATCTGTTGATGAAGTCTTCAGACCCCAAATCAGAAATCTGCCCTATCAAGAACAAAAATACAGCTGCTGATGAGATCTTCAAACCCCACTCAAAATCTGCCCTATCAAGAACAAACAACAACTGCTGACGAGATCCTCAGACCTCACTCAAAAATCTGCTCTGTCCAGAACAAACCTCTGACGATAATACACTGATCAAAGCCTGCTCTATCAAGAACAGACAAACACCCGATGATAAGATCCTCTGATCAAACTCTTGCTCTATCAAGAACATATCTGCAACTGAGAACCCAACATAACTGATTCACTGTCAAGAAAACCAGGTGGTCTGGAGGTCAAAGTTTCCTGCAATATCCCAACCCCACTCACAGGTATGATGGACCTAATCCACGGACAAAGGTACGGCATCCTATGCGGTTGTCAGCGTCACAGACATTCATGAGTGACAATACGATTCCCAGAAGGAGTGGCATCGTCAAGTCATGAAGAGGCCTCTCTTAGCTGACTTCCAAATGATCGGTCCCCAGAGTCGACAATCCTCACGTCTGGACTCCCCTCAGATCCTCAGGACCGGAAAGGAGCACCTCTGCAAGAATCTCGTCTGAGCGCAGATTTTCGTAGGGAACTGTGCCTGTTCAACAGACAGGTTCGTCTACTACTTCTCCGCAACTATATCTAGGTGTGTACTCAAGCCCAGGTCCGGCTTTTCACTCACAGTAACATCCCTCTCCCACAGCAGCACAGATAATCATATCAAACTGGAAATAAAATGCGGGAAATAAAATGCGGGAAGTAAAGATGCGATAAATAAACGCAACCCAACAAGCAAACACACAAACGATAGGATTGACTCTCATAGGGAACCGGAGAACCAGAGATTCTGGGTTCGGTCCCCAGCAGAGTCGCCAGCTGTCGCTTGCGCGAAAATAAGGTGCCGGCAGGACAGAAGAGTCGCCACCTTTCGTTATTTATCCCTCAGAGCGGGAAAGGAAACGATCGGGAAAACCTGACGGAAAAGGGTAAGACAAGGTCATCGCAACCATTGTCTGGGTTCGGGAGTCGGTTACGCAAGGGGAAGGTATTAGCACCCCTCACGTCCGTCGTACTCGACGGGATCCTCGCTTGTTTGTTTACTTGGACGGGTTGGTTATAATCTATCTACCTATCAAGGCTGGCTGAAAAAGAAAAGAAAAATGACTCGGCAAAGCGTCGCGCTTTATGCCTACGTATTCCCATCAGAGAATGAGAAATCAGAGTCAACGTAGTTCGGCTAACTACGGGGGAAGATGGGGGAAAGGTTGCTCGCTAGGATATCGCATCCTATGCCTACGTACCTTCATCTGGTATGAAAGATCAGAGCAAACGTAGTTCGGGAAACTACTGAAAATATGGCTCAACTAGGAGGGAGACTATCAAGTCCTACTGTTATCATGCCATGGATTCATCCTATGGTTGAGGTTTGAACAGGGAACTCCTAGATGTTATCATGCATGGGTTTCAACCTAAAAGTCTATCATCAAATCCTCGTCAGAAGAAATGAGAGTCCTACGGGATCATGTCAATGATACACAGAAACAGACAAAAACATCAGCTTTTAACAGTAAAATGCATGCAATGCAAGTGAGGGAGGAAATGTGTGTGGGGTTTCAGCCTCCACAAGCTCATCTCAACCTCAAGCCAGTCATGAAATAACAGCAATCATACTGAAAATAATCAACATGCTATCAAGCAATAAACATATAAAGGAAGTGAAGTGCTATCAGGCAAACAAAACTCACACGAGAACGAATCAACTATTCTCTAATCCTAACCCTAATCATAGGATCTAAACAAATCTAAGCACAGCCCTCAGGCAAAAACCCTAAACAAGAGAAATCATTCCCCGTCTTCAAGCTTCAAAACAAGCTTACCAAAGAAAGGGAGCTAAGCAAGCAAGCTCATAGTGTCTTCCTCAGGAGAACACTAGGAGGTGTATACTCAGGAATCATACCCTATGTGGCTCAACCACTGTGATCAGTTTACATCCCTCCTCAGGAGAGATTAAACTCACAAGCAGGCTCCAACATCACTGGATATTTAAGAAATCCTATTTAAGCTAGTGGAGCTAAGTGAATAGACTCATAGGACCTTCCTCAGGAAAGTACTAGGAGGCTTCCACTTAGGAGTTGTATCCCATGTGGCTCAACAACATGTGATCAGTTTACATTCCTCCTCAGGAGAAATTAAACTCACAAGTTGGCTCCAACATCATTGGATACTTAAGAAATCCTAGATCAACTAGTGGAACTAAGTGAATAGACCCATAGGACCTTCCTCAGGAAAGTACTAGGAGGCTTCCACTTAGGAGTTGTATCCCATGTGGCTCAACAACATGTGATCAGTTTACATTCCTCCTCAGGAGAAATTAAACTCACAAGTTGGCTCCAACATCATTGGATACTTAAGAAAGAGGTGAGAAGGAAGAATGAAAGTCATTCATAGTGCCTTCCTCAGGAAAGTACCATGAACTTCCTTCAAACTTCAGGCTCTCAAACCTCACAGACAGGAGATGAGACAAGCTCTGGGTCTCTGCATCTTGGTCTACAAGCTCCTCTTTATGATGCTCATCATCAATATCCTTAAGGCCACACAAGCCCTTCATCAAATTCCTCAGAATGAACCCCACAGATGAACAGATAACCCACTGAACAAATCACATTATCAGGCAATCTTCAGAAAATGCCTAAAAATACTAAACTAATGGGGAAAAATCTAACAATTATCCACAAGGGTCCTCAACACCTACTCATAACATCTACAAAGGTTTCTACCTAAAAATCAAGATAAAACTTGCTCAAAGAAAATGATTCATCACCTATGCACAATTCTAAACCCTAATTAGACTATCCTAAATCAACCCTAATTAAACTAATCAAGATTAATTCTAAAAAATCTAGAAAAAATCCTATGGGGAAGTATGACTAATCATCTAATTGCACCAAAAAGAATGGGTAAAAAAGATTAATGGAAAGTACTAAAATAATTCCTACAAAATCAAATATCAAAATGAAACAATTAAAAAGCTATTTAATTGGAAAATCTACTAAAAATATCAAACATAAAAATAAAATCCCAATTTTATTTTTATAATTTTCTATACATTCTAATCTAATCATGAAAAAAAGAAGAAGTTAAAAATCATTTTTTATCTATTTTTAATGAATTTTTCAAAACAGACAAAATTAAAAGAAAATTAAAAAAGAAATGAATTAATTAAAAGGGAGGGGGGTATGAATAGCATATCAGACCAGTTAAAATGCATTGGGCCAAATAAAGGCGGGGGTGCGAATAGGAACTGAGGCCCAGAACGCCTCTTAAAAATGAAACGCGGCGTTTTAATAATTCAAACTTTCCCTCTCTTCAGATTAAATCCTGGCCACTAGATTGGGATAAAATGTCAAACATATGGGATTGATCCAACGGCTTGGCTTCATCGTCTTCAAACGAACTAGGGTTTCAGAACCCCTTCCACCATGCAACCAAATTCGAGCTTCTCTAACTCCTTGCTCAGGCCACGGTTGGACTTGATTCCAAAATGAAAAATGGCCTACTTCTCAAGCCCTACACAACCCTACGTAAAGCTTTCCATAACTCGCCCTAACTTGCCCTAACAGAGGAATTGAAGATCCGGGTACAACCATGGTTCAACATTTTAAACTGATATTAACCCTCATCAAACTTCAATTTAATGGTCAACAGATGCTCTACGTGCTATTCTGATCAATATACACTACTTCTTGCTGATTAAAACTCATTAAACAACTAATTATTGAAGATCCAAGAATCATGGTTCTGTTAAAAATCCTCTCCAATGGCGCTCAAACTCTCAGGAACTATTCTATAATCCTACCTCATGTATTCTATGGATAGAAAACTCATGTAAACTACATAAATAATGAGATTCGAAGAAGGGAAAAACCTGCTCAAGAAATGATGGTGAAGGTTGTTAGCAATGGAATCAATGCTTGTAAGTGATGGAATGTGATCCTTTGATGTTGAATATCTTTCTGTTTGCAATAATCTTGATGGAGAATCCTTGTAATGGCAGAAATCACAACTTCCTTGAATTTGAAGAAACCTCTTCAATGGAATTTCTCTCCCTCTCTCTCTCTCCAAATCTCTCTCTATCAACCAACCTTGCATTCAGTGTATTACCCTCTTTAAATAACAATTGGAAGAATGATCTAGAACTCCTTAGAATCATCTAGAAACTTCATGAAAGTATCATGTGATGATAAGTTCAAAACCTCTTATCTCATGCTCTTACTCCTTATTTTCGTGCCAAATACTCCTTACATGAGATATTCAAGTGTTATGAACCAAAATAAGGCTTTACATTGGCTTGTGTAAAGATTTTCAAAGTTAACTTCATTTGCAAGTAACAAATTAACAAAGAAACCTCATTTTTTGGACCTCAAATGGAAAATCCACTTAAACCAATCTTCTCAAAATGTTTTTTCCAATCAAAATGATATATTGGATGACCTATTTTGGATTTGTAGATCTTCCAAAACACTTTTCAATTTCAACTTTTCAAAGTTATAAGTCATTTTTAGTTCATTTTTGACCAATCATGGAATCTTGTGCTATGAGCTTTTTCAACAATTTGTGACCTTCTTTCTAGACTCAAAATCACATTTTGAGCAACTTTCATGTTTTAAGTTTTTCCATTTGAGGCTTGGAAATAGGAGTTTTAGGTATTGGCTAAAATGACCTATAACTGACAAATGACCAAAATACCCCTGCCTTGTTCAAACCATAACTTGAGTTCCACAAATCCCATCAAAGACTTCTACCACTCAAATTAAAGCTAAGAACATCCTCTTCAACATTCATGTTGACCAAGAAACCATAGGAATCAACCTACTAGGGCAAAAGTTGTCTGGAAGTTGGGTGACTTTCAAGGACCCAGATTCACATACCTCTGCTGACCTGCAATTTGTCAAAACCATAACTTGAGCTCTGTAACTCCTATCAAGGACTTCCACAACTCAAATTAAAGCTTAGAACAAGCTCTACAACATTCATGTTGTGGGGAAAATGAGATATCAAACACATCTAGTGCTAAAACTGCCTGGAAGATAGGGATCAAATTAGGGTTTTTTCACTGACAGTCCTCAGAAACCCTAACCCAGAACTTCTCAAACTCCTCAATCATGATGAGTTGGTCTAGGAATCATCTTTATATAATCTCTATGCATCATTCCATGATCTCATGGCCCTTGGATTAAGTCTCAACCTTCTCCAAATCTTCAGCTGATCTAGGGTTGACCCAGTCAAAACCCTAATTCTATCACTCATGGTTGAATCTTCTGAATTCTTGCTCAATGACCTCTCTGGGCTTCATGATGGCTATCAAGACATCTCATAGGCTTTCTCAAAACATCAAGTTCATTCTCCAAGTCTCAGAATCATCTGAGGAGCACCCACAACTTTCAAACTGTGAAGCACACAACCCTGGTTTCAAAACACTTCCTCTGAAGATCTCTTGAACTTTCTGATGAAGGTATCAACTTCCAAATACTCAATGAACAAATAAATGTTGGTCAAATTTTGGGGTGCAACAGTTTGATACTTAATTTTGTGGAATTTTGTGTGATCATGTGGTGATGATTTTGATCCTGATTTTTTGTGTGTGATTAGTTTAGACATGTATGCTCCAATAGAATTTTTCTCACATTTTTGTGATGAAAGTAGGTTTGTTTTCTAGATTGAGCTTTAGGTGCTTCCTTTTAGGGTTTAGGTTTAGTACCTTATAGTGTAGAATTTATTTCTAGGTCTTATTTGATGATTTGATCTCTGGAATTAATATGGTAGAGTCATGATTGACCTAGGTTCCCATAGTTATTTTTGTAGGATTTTACAATTGGTTTTAGTATTTTAGTTAGGACTAACTTTAGTACTAGGTTTTAGGTGATCCTAACTTGCTAACTCAACTAGATTAACTTCTTTAGTCCCCTTAGATTAGGGTTTTGCTTTGTTTGCCTTTGGTTGAGATTGAAGACAAGTTGATGACAAGGTGAGGATACTTGAAGTTGCTTGGAGCTAGGAGTTGCTTGTGCCTGAAGGTGTCTGATGAAGATTTAGGAGGTAGGAGACATAGGGAGAGCCTTATAATTAGAATGACTTCTTTCACAAATATGGAAAGCATCTTGTGCTTCCATTCCTCCCAATGACTAAAAGTCCTTCTAAGATATTCACATCCCTCCTTTGGAGGAATGAGTGGCTTTATCTGGGAAGTAGAACTTTGAGGGAACCAATCTCTCATAAGGATGAACCCTTACAGGCTTCCTTTGGTTGTCAATAAGCTGTTTATCATTTCCACTCATTCTGTTCAATCAATGGTCTTCTGGTTTGGGTATCTTGAAAGATGTTGGACTTGAGTTTGAAGATGAGGAATTCACTGAAGAGTGTGGAAGAGGATGATTCCTTGAGCATTGCCATTGCAGTTGAAGCTTGAAGAGAAAGAAGAACAAGTTGATGCTTGTGAAGAAGATCCAATGAAGATTGAGTGAAGAGCTGAGGCTTGAAAAAGAATTGAAGGATGAAGTTGACACTTCCAGGTGATTGAAGACTACTCTGAGAAGCTGAAGCTTGTAGGAGAAGAAGACCAAGTTGATACTGGTAAAGCAAAGAGAGCTGAAGCTTGAAGACTAAGTTGATACTTATGAAGAGGATTCAATTGAGATTGAGTGTAGAGCTGAGGCTTGAGGAATAAAGGATAAGTTGACACTTGCATTGATGCATTGAGAGTCTGAAGGAATCAAGTTGATACTTGCAGTTAGGAGTGAAGCCTGAAGGTGGAATTGACTGAAGAGCTGAAGCTTGGAATTGAAAGAGGGGTTGATCTGCTTTCTTTCTTGTCTGTCTTATTTTCTGTATTGATGTGCCTTGTTTGACTTGCTTGATGCATTAGAATAAGTTCATATCTAGACTGACTGTAAGCTAGGAGCATGATTGCACTAGAGGTTGAGTTGCTCCCTCTGCTTGTATTTTTACTGTATGGCTTTGCTTGCGGGTATTCGGTAGAGCCCAGCTCCCTTGCCCATGTGGTTTGTGTTTGCTTAATAGCATTTTATTTATTCTGTATGATTGCAGTTTATTATATTTTGCTTGATAGCATTTTATTTTATTTCTTCTGTAGGATTGCAGTTATTCATATCTGGCTTGAGGTTGAGATGAGCTTGTGGAGGCTGATGCCCCACACACATTTCCTCCCTCACTTGCATTGCATGCATTTTACAGTCGTTTACTGTATATCTGTTTACTGTTTAAGCTGATGCTTTATCTGTTTCTGTTTATCATTGACATGATCCCTTAGGAATCTCACTTCCTTTGATAAGGAAGTGATGATAGAACTTTAGGTTGGAACCTATGCATGATAACTTCTAGGAGTTCCCTGTTTCAAACCTCAACCATAGGATGAATCCTTGGCATGACAACATTAGGACTTGATAGTCTCCCTTTAGTTGAACCTGTTCGTTCTCTCTTCTCATCTCAAAACAAATTAAGATACAGTAATCATGAATGATTTCTTTCGTACGTTACGAGCCTTAAGCTATCTGAGAAAGGATTGTTGGAGAGTTTCTTTTCAACAGTCTGGATGTTTAGTATGGCACCCTTTGGGTGACATGCGACGCATTCACTCTCAGGTCATAGTCTTTAGTGCGATTGAAATTGCAAACACAATAAAAAACAGTTCTTTCGTAAAAGACAGAAAACAAACTTCAAACCTTTTTGCCCCGTGGGCCCGTAAGTCAAAGGAAGCTTTTCTGAAGAAAAGAGTGTCGTTAAACTTCAGCGCCACCGCGAACAGGCTTTGTCCCCAACTGCTGGAACTGCTGTTTAACCCTACTCGATAAAACAGATGAATCTGAATTCCCGTAATCCGTATTATCCTGAACTACGTAAGTTCTGATCTCTCAAACCTGTTGAGAGTACGTAGGCACAATACTGATGTATTGGCGAGCCACCTTCCCCGTAACCTGTAGTAGGTCGAACTACGTTGACTCTGATTTCTCATTCTCTGATGAGAATACGTAGGCATAAAGTGTGACGCTTTGCCGAGTCATTTTCTCTTCTTTTCTAAGCCAGCCTTGATAGGTAGATAGATAAACCAACTCGTCCAGTAAACACAACAAGCGTGGATCTCTTCGAGTACGACGGACGTGAGGGGTGCTAATACCTTCCCCTTGCGTAACCGACTCCCGAACCCAGACAATGGTTGCGATGACCTTGTCTTATACCTTTTTCGTCAGGTTTTTCCGATCGTTTCCTTTCCCGTTCTGAGGGATAAATAACGAAAGGTGGCGACTCTTCTATTTTGCCGGCACCTTATTTTCGCGGAAGCGACAACTACGTGTCAGAATTTCACCATCCAAAGACACGATTTGACGAGTGTATCAATTGGGATAATAACTATATTCTACACCTCCAACAAATCCTCCTACTATGGTTTGGACGGATGTGGCCCCTGTGGATCTATGTCCTTGTAGGTATAAAGCTGATGGCTCTGCTAACAACCTTCTTAGTGTTTTGATGACAAAAATGCTAATGAATGTTGAAGTTGGTGGCATTATTTTTACATATCTTGGATAATGGTGATTAATTTAAATATATCTCAAGCCTCATTATGTATAAGATTCTAGATTCAGTAAAGTTCTTATATGATCTGCATATTTTGAAAAGGAACTTGAAAACTTCAGAGTTGTGAAAAAGAGGAAAACTCGCATGGTTGTGTCTGTCTGAGTGACTAGATTCTTGTGAAAGTAGGAGGTTAACTCTTAAGATACTAAGGAAATTCACACACACAACTAAAATACTTTTAAGGCCTTTACATGATAAAGTCACCTAAAATTATTTTTAAGGCCAAGTTAGTTGATTAGAGGCTTATCTGCTTGATTATGACATTTTTAAACTGTCTAATCAATTAGATTATATGCCTAATTGATTAGATGATGTCTAATCGAGTCTATAATCGATTATGACCATCTTTTAATGATTGATAATGACTCTATATCAAAACTTTTATCTTTGGACCAAAATAATTGATTATTTAATGCACCTAATAGATTAGCCCATTAATTTAGCTCATGGATTCTTTTCATTTTGAGCCAATTTTGTTTTATCTAAAGAAGGCCTATCATATCTTCATTTGAGATGATAATTTGGAGTTTTCCTAATTATTTACAATTTATCATTCTTTTCACTCTCTTTAGATATCTTTTTCATTAAAGTTGCCTTAGTGCCTTGTGAGTGAAAATTGCCTATGAGGAAAAAGTTATACTTGTGTTGTGCCACTACTGTTATTTTCAAGAGTGTGATACTCTTGAAGAATTGCGTTGGGATATTGAGATCTACCACTTGTAAAATCTTTGTTTGTTTATAGAAATTAGGCACAAAAAGTTATGTTTGGTTACTAATATCAGCCTATAAAATCTCTAGTTGATTTGTGAGTTCATCTCGTCGAAAAGCTCCTTTTTAGTTGGGAGTTAAGCCAATGAAAAACCTCTCAATTCACTTATATTAAAGGTTTTTAGGCATAACCTATAAAAGCTCAATATTATAGTGAAATGTTAAGAAGATATCTTAGGGACAGAACTAGGCCAACGTTTGACCGAACTTGGAAATCTCTAAAGTGTCATCTCTCTAACCCTTCTCCTTTTAATTTATGTTATTTACTTTACTTCATTATTTCCTGCTGCTTTTATCTCTTATCTTGAAAGTATGAACACGGTTTTATTTTATGTAATAAAAACTTTAAGACTTGGAGAAATTGTAACTCCACTTGTTTATCGCATAAAACCATCATCAGGTATATACTTCATATGCCTCCACACTTCATGGAAAACTCTTTTCACATTTCCTTTAATAAACCTCAAACAAGGAACCTAGAAAATCATCCATAAAGTGGAATTCCTTAAAGGAATCTTGCATTACTATCAACATATATGGAAATTATAATGGCACACAAACCCACACTAACCTTTGCAGTACCTTTCACACCTCATCTAAGACATGGCAAGGTGGCTTCTCTTGTTTCACCCTGAACTCTTCGCATATTCTCCATGCTGAATTTAGGCCATTCACAAATGGCTCTCTCTTGCCAAACGTATGAGAGTTAATGTTTTCACTTATAATACATACATTTCACTTAGCATCATCCTCATTGAGATAACTTTGAACAAGTATCATAAACATACATTAATTCTTTAATGGCAACTAATTATATATATAAAAAGGATCCAAATAGTACAAGATACATTATGAAGCTAATGAAAGGCACATAATAATATAACCGTAGAAAAAAAGTGAGAGAAAATCAAACATAGAACAATACCAATTATACTTCAAAAAAACCAAAGTTAACATCAGAAGAACCAGGATAGAGTCAAGGAAAAATGAGCCACCATTCGTATAGTAGAAACCTCCATACGCAACTTAAGATTACAATCCCCAAAAAACCCTAAGATATAAACAGGCATTGTTGATACAAAGTATTCAAGATATATTTCTTGCACACTCTTTTTAAATCTATCCACACTCTTATGGGAAAAACATCAAAGTGAAAATTATTTTCCAACATCTATCAACTAGGATCTACTGATTCACACTCCCTTCTGCCAATGATTTTCGCCTCTATAGTTGATGATGCAAGAATTTTTTTAAGAAACTTGTTTGTTTTTGTTCCTTTGTTGAACCAGAAATGAAGAGATCTAAAAAGCTACGATAGAGCGAAGTTTCGTAGTGATTCCAATTTGTGGTACCGTGGATCTAAGGTTGCAATCATGGTACTTTCTTGAACCATAAATGTTGATCTTGAATCAAAATTTTTGATCGATCTTGATCTTGAATTGCCATTTCTAATCTCCGATAAGGTGAATTAGAGGGGGGAGGGTACCTGCCTGGTTAGCACTCCAACTCCCAAGTCAGTTTATGGTTCGAGATAATCACAGTGAAAGTGGAGATTAGAGATTTTTTACCTAAAAAACCTTTCTGGAGGTGTTTATACCTTGGGTTTGATGGAACATGTTGGGAATGTGGGCCTCGGGTTATTAGACCTTTGGTCAGTGTAGAGCAGTGTGCCTTGGGCCTTTGGTCAGAACAAAAAAATGGTCACCAAGACACGTTGGGAACATTAGATGTCGAAGGAGTATTTTTAGTAGTCGTGGCCAACCCTTTGAGAAGGAAATTCTAGATGTTGGATGGCATGGGCTACTTTGGTTTTGCCAAAGAGTAATGGGGTGCGTGAGTACTAAATGAAGTCCAATCATTGAAACGTTTCACCATTTTCCTTTGATGTGCGACTTGAAAAGGTGTAGAGTGGTGTAACGTAGCTTGTTGTGCACTTGGGTGCACTTGAGTTTGATTGTGTTCCCAAGGACAAATATGTCTGTTGATCCATGATTGCTTCTTAATTTTAATTTGATTCTCTCAATTTAATTTTCTTATATAAGGATAATGGGAATGTGGGGAAATATTTTTTTTTCTCAATATTGTAGACCAAGTTTCCCTTATTTCCTTTGAGTATTCTTCTCTTCTGTGACGGAATTTTTACCGGAGTAACCCTTACACATTCAAATCTTTGAAGTTTTAGAACTTTGACTTTCAACCTTCTTTTTGCTTTATCACCTCCGACCTTACATTTTGAGGTACCTTTTCTTGCCTTCAGATTTTCATTTCAAGATTAAATGTATTTTTTTTTACGATAAACAATAACACTATTATCATTGAGAGTGACTAAGAGGGTAGTGCTTCTTGTTTTTTGAGAAGGGGAATGGATTCTGAATCACAATCATTTTCCTCTTCTAGCGGGGGTTTTAAATCAGAAATTATTCCTTCGATTGATGATTCAAAAATGGAAGGAACGTATGAAGAGTCTCTTTAAAATAGGGCTCCTTATAGGGATTTTTTTGGAGACTTGATTACCAAAGAAAACTGATAGGGCTGAAGTAGTTGGGAACTCCTCCGTCTCGAATATAGCATAAGCCAAAGAAGAAGTTGACATTATGATCGACAACCCCTAGGATTGATTATTTCCCTAGTAGGTCCGAAGGAAAGGATATGCAACTTTTTTTTATGGTTGTCTGGTTCTTCTGTATGAATGCCTCTTCACCGAGTTTGGGGTACGTTTACCCTTATCTTATTTCGAGGTGGCCATGATGGATCGCTTGAAAGTTTTCCCCTCGCAGCTTCATCATGGACTTTGGTCTTATATGAAAGTATTTCAATTATGAGCCAAGCATAAGTCCTAGAAACCTTCTCTCGAACTCTCTTTTAATTTTTTTCTCTAGTATGTACTTCTCAAGATGATACGCAAGATTAAGGATTGGCTTCCCTTCGCATCTATATGCCTTGGTTCATCCATTTCACCATCGATTGGGTGATTTTCTGGAATGTTTCATACAAGTGAAACATATTACTCTTGAAGCTCATCTTTCCATTTGTCTGTCTTCGAACTCGGTAGGATGTGTCCGCTCTTGCAAAAAAAAATTTCTTGAAGTACTACTCTAGAGCTCATATCTGCAGACCTATTTCTTCTTACCATTCTAGGCTAAGTCTTTTATCCTCAACGGAAGCAAAGATGAAGGAGGATATGTGTGATTGGTATCAAAGGCTTAATTTTGAGGAGGGATTTGGTCCAAATGAGGTTCCCCTTCTTAGCTAAAGAAGAAATTGATTGATACCTATGCGATAATCAATGTGCCTAGTCATGTCGAGAAACAAAAACTCTTTAGTGAGGATGGGTGTAACACCCCAAAATTTTCTCATCTTCTCTTGTGTTCTTGGCTTATGTTTCTTTGAATTTTCATATTCATGTTTGCATACATTTGTTCTTGGTAGGGGATCAAGGTATCATGGTTTGTTTCTCAAGCAAGGAGGTTGTGTTTCTTCAAGTTCAAGCAAGGTGTTCTCAGTGAATTTGTGGTATTCTCAACCCTAGAAGTCCCTCATCATCAAATGTGGTTCAAGGCAACATCATTCCAACATCATATGTGTTTCATCATGGCTTATTATGCAAGAAATCATCAAGAGATTCAAGTTTGGTGCAAGGTGTTTGACCTAATATAGCAATTTGTGGATGCTATGATCAAATGAAAATATCTCCTTCAATTTTCAACATATTGAGGTGGTTATTTTTCTAATGAACTCTTTTCATCATCCCTAACAAGTTCTCTTTGCAAGGAAATATTAAATTATGCTTGGAAAGTCATTAAAAGTTTGAAGACATTATAGGTCATTTTGAGTTTTGGAAGGTTTTCTTAGTCAACTTCAAAAGTGCAGAACTTGGTCAATTTTCATAATTTGGAGCCCATTCTTTTTTCTAGAATAAACTTGAATATGCCCTCTACAACTTGGACTCAACATGGAAGAGCTAAAAACCCATGGAAGGACATGAAATTTTTCTAAGTGTTTTATGATTCTGTGATAGACCTAAATTATACTATGTATTTGACTCGAATTGCACATGTTCCTTAGGATTTTATTACTGTTTTCTTGTGTTATGCTTCTGTTTTGTTTCATTTTCATGATTTTGTATTTCCAGAGCTCCTCGAGAAGAAATGAAGAAAAACGAGCAAGAAAGACCAGCTTTTTAGGAATTGTGCACATGACACTCACCATGGCGGGCGCCATAGGGGATGCCATAACTTGGATAAGAGACCAACTGCTGACAACTGCCACGACTCCCACTTCTTCCTCCTCTAGTTCACATGGCGGGCGCCATGAGGGTATGGCGGGCGCCACCCTTGTATTTCATTTTCCCTCGCAAAAGAAGTTGGGGGCATTCTTGTCTTTCCTTGTACTTTCCTAGCCTATAAATAGACGAGTTCTGCCTCATTTCTAAGCATCCAAGCTTAGTTATAGAACTCAAGCCATAAATTTTCATCTGTTGTAAAGTGATAAACTTCTCACATCGGGTAGTTATCACATTGTATAATCGAGTCTGTAATCGAGTTTGGAGCACTTTGGTAGAAGTTAATCCTGCGCCATTTACTTTCGAGTCTTTTACTTCAAGTTGTACCATATTTAAAACCTCCCAATTGGGGCAGGTTTTTATTTATTTTCCGCATTTATTTATCGCACTTTATTTACCGCACTTTATTTACTCGCATTTATTTACCATGTCTATTTACGTTTCCATGTCCGACTAAATCTTAGAGGTTAGGATGTGAGGATCATAGTTAAAGTGGTATTCCATATAGCCATCGATAGAATCACCTAGGGGTTATTCTGACTTTTAACACATATTTTCTGCACTTAAAATTTGTTGGGTAAGATCGAAAGTCGTCCACCCTTTAGTTAAACTTGGTTAGTCTTAACTGTTCAAAGGAAGCGAAAGCGCTTGGTCCAGTTAAGTAGGAATCTTTAATACTTTAGAAAAATGATTTTAAAACTATTTTCGGATGCGTTTATAGGTTTAAAGTCTGGTTCGCATGAACCTCTTTTGGTTAGGAATTCTAGGTCAAAATACTTTTCAATTAAGTTAAGAAACTATATTTCTTAAACATAGGTTTATTACTTTAACGCAATGCACGCCTTTTTATAAGTGACAATAAGAGGGATCGATTAGGGGATAAACTCGGTTCTGAATATACGAAAGTGACATTTCCCGTTAAATTAGTTCTTTTCACGAGTAAAAAATATTACCCTACAAGAAGTTCTATTTGCACACACTTGGAATACTACCTGTAGCTACTCGAAAAAATGCAACGATGGGGAGGCGAAAAGAAAAGTAGAAGAGTCTCCATCGAACTTAATTTATCCCATGAGGGGAAAGGAAAACATCGAGAAAACCTCAAGAAAAGAAACGGATAAGATGGTCTCGCGACCAAGAACGGGTTCGGAAGCCGGTTATGCGAAGGGAAGGTATTAGCACCCCTCGCATCCATTGTACTCGATGGGAACCATTTGTTTGTCAACGTGTGAAGATATCTGCTAAAAGGTTATTGCTATAAAGAGTGTTCCTAGGGAGAGAGAAAAGGTTAGAAACAGGGGAAAGAGAGATAAGGGGGAAATAAGAGACTCGGTAGGACTTCCCGATCCTAGGCCTACGTATTCTTAACAGATATGAGAAAGTCAGAGTCAACATAGTTCGGGGAACTACGGGTGATAGGCGGAGATTGCCCGCCAAGAAATCGTCGTCTTGTGCCTACGTATCCTCATTTGGTATGAGAAATCAGAGCAGCCGCAGTTCGGCTAACTACGGGTGAAAGGTGAAAAGGTGAGCTCGCCAAGATATCGTCATCTTGTGCCTACGTATTCTCATCTGGCATGAGAAATCATAGCAGTCGTAGTTTAGCATACTATTAACCGGTGTTTTTGTGGATGATGTTATCATGCGCATTCTAGAAGTTTAGGTGTATTGCTGCTCGCTCGTTGGAGACTTATGCGTTACCTGTTTGCGATAGAACGGATGTAACATATCCTTTTTGAAAAGAGAGTTTTCACCATGCGAGGCAAGATGTCATGTTTGATTTGTGGAATTGTTTTTAGGGGAGAAATAGGTCCTCGGATAGTAACCCCTTGCAGGTAGTACCCAATTTCTTATCTCAAAGTTTTGTTATGAAAATAGTGTGGCGAATACAAGCGTCTTCGTATTGAAAGACGAGTATCAAGACCACACACTCTACAGTGAGTATCCTGACACTCGGAGAGGAAGAAGTCTACACTCAATCCTCTCTCTTTAGTTCAATATAAAGAGAACTTCATTCTCTTATTACAGATGTTTTGATTTCGAATGGTAAGTGCTTTGCGACAGTGAACCCTACGGTAATGTCAAGCACTCGGGATAGGAGAAGGCCTACGCCTAACCACTCCACGACCATTCGAGCTTTATTGAGAAAAGAGTTTGAAAATGCACTCAGTACGAGACCGAGGTTTTTAGGATAAAAAAGTGATGAATACAAGCGTCTTCGTATTGAAAGACGAGTATCGAGACCACACACTCTATAGTATCCTGACACTTGGAGAGGAAGAAGTCTACGCTCAATCCTCTCTCTTTAGTTTAATACAAAGCGAAAGATATTTATTGAGAAGTTGCGAAAGAGATAGGAGATGGATATGAATATATACAGGATGAATGACCAATAATCCACCAATTTAGGGTTTTATGGTTTTGATAATTTATTAGGTGTTTTGAATAAAATGAGCAAGTAGAGGGTTAGATGACAGTATGAAAAGATATGACAGTATGAAGTATGAACATTGATGATAGTATGAATAAGATAATGGGAAAGATAATATCAATAGAAAGTGTAGACAGAGAAATATGTGCAGGAATATAAAATAGTGAAGTATTAACCGAATATTAAAGTCGGAAGTTATTAATCGGTGAAATGGAGAGGGTCAAAAGAGTGAGATCTCGTCTTAATCGTAAACTTGCGTCTATTAATCAAAGGTAATCTCTCATGATCCCAAAGTATAGAAAAATGATCCAAATGATCTTTTTCTACAGATTTGAAACAATGAAGATTAACGACTTCGATAAATCGACATTTACGAATGTAAAGACTTCATCGACCATAAAAAGTAGGTTAAGATCGAAATAAATTCGAAAATAAAAAATAAACCTCGTCTTAATCGTAAACTTTATGTTATTAGTCGAAGGGAACCTCTCACGATCTCAAAGTAGAGAAAATGACCCTAATGGTCATTCTCCTTAGATTTGAAATAACGAAGGTTTCAACATCCTCGAAGATCAACGTTTGACGAATCGGAGACTTCATCGATTCGAAAACAAAAGTTGAAATGAAAAAAGATACGGGCCAAGGAAAAGGTGGGTCTCGGATCCAACGCTACTTATCCTCCACAAGATCTAACTTAAGAGAAATATATCATAAAACTCCAAGAAAATATTTACAAAAATTCCTAGAAAATTAGATTAGAATAATATATTCAATAATAAAATAAAATAAAACAAATCCAAGGAATTAATTTATAAAAATTTATTTACAAATCTAAGATAGTAGTTTATGGAAAATATTTACAAAAATGTAAAAAATAAGTTTTTTTATATATAAAAAAAACGAATTTAGAAATTAAAAAAAACATGTTTTGAAATCAGTTTGTCTAAGAAATATTAAAAAAAAATTTTTTTTTGAAATACCTTTAGAAAATGGTTATTCATTTATTATTATATACTTTTTCAACAAAATGGTTATTCATTTAGAAAAAGGTTTAGAAGTTCAGCGAAGGAACTCCACAAACAGAAAGGGTCTCAATTTCAAAAGCAGATGTCCAAAGTTCATCTCCTAACATAGACCTTGCTACCCTCGTTTCCGCTGTTACCTTTCCTTGCCTGTGAATCCAAATATGTCAAAAACAACTATGTTCTGGTGAGTGTTGAACGGTTTCAAATGGAGGTTGGGGTTTTATTTTGGATTGTTCTCGGTTAGTTGTTGAAGAGAGGACGTATTTCGGAGGTTGAAGGAGATTCAAAGTGATTTTTGGAAATGGGTTGTTGAACGAAGGTTTGAGATGGGTTTGATGGAGATTTGAAGTGATTTTCGGAAATGGATTGTTGAATGAAGGTTTGAATGTGTTGGCTGGGTATGAGGAAGATAATGTTTGAAAGAAATGGAGAAGATGGGTCAGAGAACGGTGGTGACGGAAGAATGGACGGGTTTCGAAAATGGGTTGTAGTGTTTTCTAGTGGTGCGTTTAGGAATCGCGGCTGGCTATGGATGTATGTTGGGTGTTGATGAGTTGTATTTCTGGGTTGGAAGAGAAGGTATGTTTTGCGGATGAAAACGGAGGAGTTTGTGAAGGTTGATGAAGAATGTGTTTGTTGAAGATGGTTTAAGGTTGAACAATGATGAAGGTTGATTTCGCGAAGATGATGATGAATTTGGGTTTGAGTTTATGAATAAACAAGGATTAGCTTTTGAGGAAGAATGGAGTTCAGTGAGAGATTCGTGTTTTGATCGATGAAGATGAATGGGTTGCTGGGTTTTTTCGAAGGAGAGAAAAATAGTGTAGGCGGCTAGGGTTCCCGGTCTCCTTGGGGAAGACGATAAACAGTAGCTTTATACAGTTGAGAAAACCACGTGGCCATGTGCATTTGATTTCTTGGCTGACCTCTTTTTGTTAATTTTCAGATTAATTAATAACTAAAGACTAATAAATTCATAAATCTAACTCTAAAATCTAATTAAACTAATCTAAGTTAATTCTAATGATAACCTATTAAATCTAATCCTAATCAATTAATCTAATTAAATCCAATTAATACAAATAAACTAGTCCAAATTTAAACTCTAATCTCAACTAATTAACTAATCTACTCTAATCTAATTCTGACCATTAATTTAATCTAATCTAACCTCTAATTTGGTAATTAAAATTCTAAACTATAATTAATTAACTAATCTAAATTAATTCTATTATAAACTCTAGATTAACAAACTAATTTTAATAATTCTAACTCTAATAAGATTCTAACTCTAAAACCTATTAATTAATTAAAATCTATTTTCTAAAATAAAACTTAAATTCTAGAATTCTAAAATAATCAAAAATCTATTTATATTAAAAACAACTATTTTCTAAAACTTAAAATCTAATTCTATATTCTAGAAAAACTATTCTAGCACTAAATGAAATAATTCTAATTCTATTAAAATTATAAATAACAAATTCTATATTAAATACATAAAAAGAGATAAATCACAAAAATATGAAATAAAAACGGAAAAACGGGCGAACACCGAAATGCAACCAGAATTAACAACACAGGCTGAACCAACGGAAAGAGAACAACTTTCGCTCGATTTCGACATGGAACTCATCACTTGAACTGGTTTGAATCGTCTAAAACGCGAGCAAAATGGCTGTAATCCCGATAATCCACTCTTGCTAACAAAATGGACAGAATGCGAGAAATGATTGACCTAAATGATATGCAGATGAAATGCGAAACAAAAGCCAGGTAAAGTTGGGCTAATTTTGGGGTACAACACTACCCGGCTATGTGAATTACATCTAAGCCTGTTGTTTTAATATTAAATTTATTCTCGCACTTTACTTTTACTTTGCATGCACGAATTCCCAATTGATTTTCGTTAGATAAACATCATAACAATAGTAATCGATAGATTGACGTTTGGTCTCTGTGGGATCGATAATCTTTTGTATTACTCTGACGTTATTCGTATACTTGTGAAAATTTAGCATCAAGTTTTCGGCACCGTTGCCGGGGACCAATTACGTCAAAATTTTGTACCCTGTTGCTACACCGTCTAGACTAAGGTTTTACCTACTGGTCAATGCGAAGAACTAGCAGCACCGGTAGTCTTATAGATCCTTAAGAGGAACCTGGACGTTACACTCGCGCACGTCTCTTACTTCGTAGAATTAAGGAAACTATGGCCGAACACCGTAACCAAAGACCCCTTAAGGATTTCGCCCAACCATCCAATGACGAACCTAGTTCTAGTATTGTGAACCCCAATATCCATGCTCACAACTTTGAACTAAAACCCTCCCTATTACAATTAGTACAACAAAACCAATTCGCGGCTTTCCCTACTAAGAACCCGAATCAACATTTAAAAACCTTTATCCAAATAGCTAACAATTTTAAAACCAATGGTGCTATTCCTGAGGCGATTCGTCTAAGACTATTTCCTTTTCCCTCAGAGACAAAGCCCTTACGTGGTTAGATTCCCTTCCAGCCAATTCTATAACAACTTTGGAAGACCTTAGGAGATCTTTTCTCGCTAGATATTTCCCCCCAAGAAAAACAGTTGTTCTTAGAAACCAAATAACCAGATTCACTCAAAACCAAGGTGAATCACTCTTCGAGGCTTGGGAAAGATATAAAGACCTGTTGAGAATATGTCCACACCATGACCTAGAATCATGGCTAATCATTCACACCTTCTATAATGGACTTCACTATAACACTAAGATGACCATTGATACTGCCACAAGTGGCGCTCTAATGAATAAACCTTACCCGGAAGCTTGCGCTCTCATCGAGGATATGGCTCAAAACCATTGTCAAGGGGGATAGAGCGAGCAACGATGGAGAAGAAAGAAGTCCAAGGAGGAATACATGAGATAAGTTCTATAGACATGATGCAATCCAAAATGGACGCTTTGGCCCTTAAGGTAGAACATATGTATGCAAACCCAGTTACTGCAGCAACAGCCTCAGCGGAATGTGAATTATGTGGAGCCAAAGGACACCAATCAGCAGAGTGCAATCTGTTGAATGAAACTCATTCAGGAGAGGTCAACTACACCCAAGGGAACCCATTTTCAAACACTTACAACCATGGATGGAAGAATCATCCAAATTTTTCCTACAAAAACAACAAACCTATCAAAAACCCTGCACCTCCGAGACCATCCAGTTTTCAAGCTCAAAGACAAAACCCGCCTATGCAAGCTGTGCAACCTAAGCCGAACCTTGAGAAAATCATGGTAATTTTCATTATGGCTCAAACCCAGCAAAACAAAGAATTCCTAAACCATAACATTCATGTAAATGAACTAATTACCCAGTTAGGAACTAAGGTAGACCAAATAGTCACCCACAATAAGATGCTTGAAACCCAAATCTCTCAGATAGCTCTAAAACAAGCCCCCGAAACTACACCCGGAGGGCAATTCCCTGAGCAACCTCAACAAAACCCCAGAGGGCAAGCCAATGCAATTACTTTACGAAGTGGGACCACTTATGATGAACTAGTTAACCTGGCATTGAGCGAACCCAAGACTTCTAAGGAAAGCATGGTACCACAGAAGAAGTAGAGGAACCAAAAGGATCTGAAAAACAGAAAAACCAAGACAAAGAAAAAATTATAGAAAGAGCTAACAAACCACCCCTACCATACAAACCTCCTATACCCTGTCCACAAAGACTAAAACAAACCAAGATCAATAACCAATATCAGAAATTCATTAAAGTCATGGAGAAACTTCATGTGGAGATCCCCTTCACAGAAGCCCTCACCCAGATACCATCATACGCAAAATTCCTCAAAGACATCCTTACCAATAAACGTAGACTTGACGATCCAAAACCTTTGGACTGGAATTCCATTTCCGAAAATAAACTTGCCAAAAAGGAGAAAGATCCTGGAAATTTCTCCATACCTTATATTCTGGGGAGTCATGTCATTAATAAAGCTTTTCTAGACCTAGGAGCTAGTGTAAGCCTAATGCTTCTGGCAGTCTTTGAAAGGTTAAAACTAGGAGAATTACAACCTACTAAGATGTCTCTTCAGTTAGACGATAGATCCGTCAAGTATCCGGTTGGCATATTGGAAGGCGTCCCGGTCAGGATCGATCATTTATTCATCCCTACTGATTTCGTTGTCATGGACAGTAAAGAAGATGATGACATCCCAATCCTCCTAGGTAGGCCGTTCTTATCAACCGCATGAGCCATAATAGATGTCAAGAGAGGGAAGTTGACTTTTGAGGCAGGCGATGAAAAGATAGAATTTATTTTGTCAAAGTTTCTTATGACACCAGTATTAGGAGATGCGTGTTATGCCATAGACATCATTGATAGAGAACTAGAACAAGAAGAAACCATCATACTGCCTTCAACCTTCATAGAGGAAGATGTGGGATTTATGGAACCCTACATTGATGATAATCTACACGAATGTTTATCCCTTACCCCAGATCCAATACCATGCCCTAAGAAACTAGCTTTAGAACTCAAGGAACTACCCAAGAATCTAAGATACGAGTTCTTAGACGAAGAAATGAACTGTCTAGTTATAGTCAATGCTACCTTGAACCAGGGAGAAACATACCAGCTCTTATATGTCTTGCGTAAATATCCCTCAGCCTTAGGATATAACATCTCTGATCTAAAAGGTATAAGTCCATCTGTGTGCATGCATCGAATTTTACTTGAAGAAGACTCAAAACCCTCCATAGAACATCAGAGAAGGATACACCCTATAATGAGTGATGTTGTAAAAAAGGAAGTCCTTAAGTTACTGGAAGCGGGCATAATTTATCAAATCTCAGATAGTAAGTGGGTGAGCCATATGCATGTAGTACCTAAAAAGGGGGGCATCACAGTCATGCAGAACGAGAAAGGAGAACATGTAGCAAAACAAATAGAAGGAGGATGGTGTATGTGCATATAGGAAATTAAACAAAGCTACTAGAAAAGACCATTTTCCCTAC
This sequence comes from Lathyrus sativus, assembly GCA_963859935.3. NCBI lineage: Eukaryota > Viridiplantae > Streptophyta > Magnoliopsida > Fabales > Fabaceae > Lathyrus > Lathyrus sativus. Next base: position 261,844,719 of record OZ012738.1, read on the forward strand.
CATTTATAGATCAAATGCTGGAATGCTTAGCCAGACACTCCTATTTTTTCTATCTTGATGGGTATTCAGGATTTTTCCAAATCCCTATCCATCCAGAAGATCAAGAAAAAACTACCTTTACATGCCCTTATGGAACCTTTGCCTATAGACGAATGCCTTTCGGCCTCTATAATGCACCAGCTACCTTCCAGCGTTACATGATGGCAATCTTTGCTGATTACCTAGATGGAATTATGGAAGTGTTCATGGATGATTTCTCAGTATGCAGATTTGATTTCAAAAACTGTCTCGCTAACCATGAGAAAATCCTGAAAAGATGTGTTGATGTTAACATGGTGTTGAACTGGGAGAAATGTCACTTTATGGTCACCGAAGGTATAGTTTTAGGACATATAGCCTCTGAAAGAGGTATTGAAGTAGATAGAGCCAAGATAGAGGTGATAGAAAACCTAAAACCCCCTAACACCGTTAGAGAAGTCTGAAGTTTTCTTGGACATGTTGGGTTCTACCGGCGTTTTATCAAAGACTTCTCTAAAATAACCAAACCTTTAACCGGCCTCTTGATGAAAGATATCAAGTTTAAATTTGATGAAAAATGCCTCGAAGCATTCAACTTTTTAAACCAAGCGTTGATCTGGCACTCATTATCCAACCTCCGGATTGGGCCAAACCTTTCGAAATCATGTGCAACGCTAGCGATTACGCTGTAGGAGTTGTTCTAGAACAAAGAAAGGATACGAAACTACATGTTATCTATTATGCTAGTAGAACCCTAGATGCTGCTTAGCTTAACTACGCAACTACTAAAAAAGAACTCCTTGCCGTAGTTTTTGCGATGGACAAATTTTGATCCCATTTGGTAGGAGCTAAAATTATAGTTTATACAGATCACGCTGCCATTCGTTACTTATTAAACCAGAAAGATGCCAAACCTAGATTACTTCGATGGATCCTTTTATTACAAGAGTTCAATCTTGATATTTGAGACAAGAAAGGCACAAAAAATGTAGTTGTCAATCACCTTTCTAGACTTGAGTACCTGAAACCAAATCTACTCCCTATAAATGATGATTTTACCTATGACACGTTAATAGCTAGGATAGAAGCCATAGAAGAAAATAACCTAGATCCTTATAAGACCCCTGAGAAATCTCTGGAAGTAAGCGGCGTACCTTGGTACGCAGATTTTGTAAATTAGCTAGCTGCCGACATCATACCCCCTGACTTTGACTATCAGCAGAGAAAGAAGTCATTTAACGATGTTAGACAATTCTATTGGGAAGAGCCACTCCTTTTCAAAAGAGACACAAACAATATTTTTCTCTAATGCGTTCTAGAAGAAGAGGTAAGAAATATCATAGAACACTGCCACTCTGCACCCTACGGAGGATACGCCAGCACCTCCAAAACATACGCCAAGACTCTTCGAGTCGGCCTGTTTTGGCCCATAATGTGGCATGATGTGCACGCTTATATAGTTAAATGTGACAGGTGCTAACACACTGGAAACATCTCCCGGCGTGATGAAATTCCCTTAAGAAATATTCAGGGAGTAGAACTCTTTGATGTTTGGGGCATCGATTTTACGGGACCATTTCCGTCTTCATTAGGAAACAAATACATCTTAGTAGCAGTTGAATACGTGTCTAAGTGGATTGAAGCTATAACCTCACCCACCAACGACACACGTGTAGTGATAAAACTATTTAAGAATTATATTTTACCTAGATTCGGAGTACCCCGTCTTGTTATCAGCGATGGTGGATCGCATTTCATATCAAGGATTTTTGACAAACTTTAAAGTAAATATGGAGTTAAGCATAAGATAGAGACACCTTACCATCCACAGACTAGTGGCCAGGTAGAGGTATCTAATAGAGAGATTAAACAGATCTTAGAGAAAATAGTTTCTATATCGAGAAAAGATTGGTCTCAGAAGCTACAAGATGCACTATGGGCCTACAGAACCGCCTTCAAAACCCCTATTGGAACAACTCCTTACTATTTAGTCTATGGAAAGTCCTGTCATCTACCCTTTGAGTTAGAACACAAGGCCTATTGGGCCATTAAAATCCTGAACTTTGACTATTTGACCGCTAGAGAAAAACGCATCCATGACATTCATAAACTAGAAGAGCTTCGCCAATCCGCCTATGAAAACGCCATAATATATAAAGAAAGAACCAAGGCCTGGCATGACAAAAGGATTATAAAGAAAGATTTTCATATCGGAGACCTGATGGGCGATTTGCAAGTGCACGAATAGTGTCAAAGTAATATAAAAGATTATCGATCCCACAGAGACCAAACGTCAATCAATTGTTCGCTAGTGTTACTGTGTTTATCTAAGGCAAGTCAATAAAAGGTTGAGTTGTGCGAAATAAAAGTAAAGTGCGGAAATAAATGCGGTAAATAAATTCAATAATAAAACAGCAGACATAGATGCAATTCACATAGCTACGTAGTATTCCAAATGTGTACAGATAGGATGCCTTATGGGGTAGTGTTTTCTACTCAAGAAAAGAACTAATTTAACGAAAACTGTCGCTTTCGCGTAATCAGAACCGAGTTTATCCCTAATCGATCCCTCTTATTGTCACTTATAAAAAGGCGCGTATTGCGTTAGGATCAATAAACCTATTTTTAAGAAATGTAGTTTCTTGACTTAGTTGAAAAGTATTTTAACTTGGAATTTCTAACAAAAAGAGGTTCTTGCGAACCGGACTGTAAATCCATAAACGCGTCCGAAAACAATTTTAAAATCGGTTTTCTTAAACATTAAAGATTCCTAATTAACTGAGCCAAGCGCTTTTGCTTCCTTGGATCAGTTAAAACTAACCATATTTATCTAAAGGTTGAACGACTTTCGATCTTACCCAATAGATTTTAAGTATAGAAAATAAGTGTTAAAAGTTAAAATAACCCCTAAGTAATTCTATCGACAGCCTTATGGAATACTATTATAACTACAACCCTTGCATCCTAGCCTTTAAGATTTAGCCGGACATGGTAAAGTAAATAGGCATGGTAAATAAATGCGAGTAAATAAAGTGCGGGTAAATAAATAAAGTGCGGTAAAGGTGCGATAAATAAAGGGTGCGAGAAATAAAAGCGGTATGGAAAATAACAAGGATAAATAAAAGGGCGATAAATAGACAGAAAGCTGCTCTAAACGAGAGGCTTTAAAATCTTGTACAACTAGAAGTAAATGACGGAAATAAAATGGCGACATGATTAACTTCTATCAAAGTGCTACAAAGCCGATTACAGACTCGATTAAACAGTGATAACCCCTCGATGTGAGAAGTTTATCACTTTACAATAGATGAAATTTATGGTTTGAGTTCTGTAACTAATCTTGGATGATTAGAAATGAAACAAAAGTCCTCTATTTATAATGGTTGGAAAGTACAGGTAAGGACAAGAATGCCCCCCAACTCCTTTTGGGAGGGAAACGAGTTTGTGATGGTGGCGCCCGCCACCTCCTTGTGGCGCCCACCACATGAACTAGGGTGGAAAGGAGTGGGAGACGTGGCAGTTGTCAGCAGTTGTCTTCTATCCAATGTGTGGCATCTTCTATGGCGCCCGCCATAGTGGAAGCCATATGTACAATTCCTCAGAATGTAGGTCTTTTAGCTCGTTTTTCTTCATTTCTTCTCGAGTAGCTTTGAAAATACAAAAACCTGAAAAAGAAACAAAACAAAGGCATAATACAAGAAAACATAAATAAAATCCTAAATAACGTGCGCAATTCGAGTCAAATAAACAGTATGTTTTAGGTCTATCAAATTCTCCCACACTAAAACCTTTGCTTGTCCTCAAGCAAAACATCATGACAGAAAACAGGGTGACATCCATAAATGATCTGGGCAAAAAGGTCTTATAAGTTCAACCTGGGATGAAGCGATAGGTGATGACTCAGTGAACCACGGGTATCGAAATGACACTTCTCCATAAACAAGGACATAAGTTTCGTTCTTACACAAATCAATCCATACTACCCTACTATACCTAAGCCTACTTTCAAATCTCCTTTTGAGGCCTTTTCATTCTGTTGCAATCACATTAAGCCTGTTATCCGTACGAAATCACGGTGAAGTGACCAGTTAGTGTTTCTGATCTTAAGCATGGGGTTCTGGTACATAAATTGGTGTAATCCCCTTTATTGGCCCACTTGTAGCTATGGGGGATCGGATCGTAATCCACCCTACCGAGTTCAGTACCAGATACCTCTGAACCAGCTGACAATCGGAAGATATTTTTGTTTTGTTTTGTCTTTATCATTTTTTTTGAAATTACAACTTTTTGGGTTAAATGACCTTGTGAGAGTTACCTATACCCGAGTTGCAATTATTTTATTTTTACCATACCGATCATTCACTTATTTTCATCGATCTTTCACTTAGATAACGCTTTGGCCAGAGGTGACTGCTAGGATAAACTACTAAGGACTCACTATGGACATTCTATTAAGGCCATGGTACGTAGGGTATCGAGGTTGATTTCTGCATTTGCGAAGCCTAAGGTGTTATAATGATACCGATGTTTCAAAGAGAATTTTCCAAATCATCCGCATCCTAACTTAAACTTGCCTCAAAGCCCAAAAAATTTTCAGGATGGTACACTATTTGTCAATGAAATTTTTGGTGGGGCAAAGTAATGAGAGAATAAGGGTATACTGCGGTATGACTCGTTAAGCACAGGTATGTTTTAAAAACAAAAAAAAAAGAAAAATAAGAAGGGAAATAAACTAAAAAGAGATAAAAGAAATAAAAAAGTGTGAGATGAAGCGAGAAAATAAATAAAAAGTCTCCTCCCACACTTAAATTGAACATTGTCCCCAATGTTTCAAAATAAGCAAGGGACGAGGTACCTGAAGTGGCCTAAGGCATGCTGTTAGTGATGTCGCCAGCGTGCGGCGAGTACCTAGGGCGGCGAGATCGGTTGCAACGACGATCGGTCTCAGAAGCATCGAACGCGTCGAATCGGGTGGTCAGAGCAGCTTGAGATTGCATAATGCTTTGCATGGACTGGCTCATCTGCTGCTGAGATTCTTGCATGAATCTCATATTCTCAGTTAATTGTTGCTAAATGGTGGTGAGCAAGTTATCGCGTCTCTCCTCTCTGGCTAATTGTTCTTGCCACATCTGCTCAGATATATAAAAGCCAGGAGTGGTACCTGCAGAATGGTAAGAGGAAGACGGTGCAGTGTGTGTCTGTGGTACATGGTGAGGCGGCATAGGATGATCGGGAGATCGCTCTCGCTGGTCATACTCGTCATCAGTATCATCGCCGTCACCAACAGGAATATTTGGGGGTAACCTGTAACGGGTGGTGCATCTAAGTCGTAGGTCCTTGGTGCTCCTTCTTGATTTTTTGGGGTGTGCTGGCAGTAGAATTCATCTGTCCTGGCACACTAATTTTCTCAGTAAATATATTTTTTTCTTTTTCCATATTTCGACATAAAAAATCAAAAAACATAAAAATTAAAATAAATTGTGTGAAATACTAATTGTCACAAATATATATAGATATAAACGGTAAAATGTCATGAAATAAAAACGTAAGCGAATGTAATAAGTCTGTAAATGAAAATGAAAGTGAAGCAAGTAATGAAAAGCAATAAAATAGTGTCATCAAGGAACTGGCTGCTCGTCTGACTGATCGAGACGACAGAGTAAGTGGAGCTCTCTATGCAAATCTGAGATCTCCTGATACAAAACATCTGCTTCAGTTGCATGGGTCATGTCTGGTATCTGAACTTATAAGGTGAGATTGGCTACTGTCTGCTGGAGTCGAACTATCTCTAGACGCAACTCTGCTATCTGGGTGTGCAAGTCGATCTTTTGCAATGCATGATTATTCGAATACATTGTCGTCCTTGGAGATGGTGGTGAATGATGGTATTCCGCTGAGGGCGGTGTATGTGGCGCATCAATCGTCTCTCCATAGCCTTCCAATGTGTAACTCCAATTTGAAGGATCGTGTACACTGGTCACAACTGGGTCAGGTAATGTAAAATAATGGACAGTCTGGTAGTCAATCAGAAGTCTGAAAGAATCAGGCTGAAAAGATGATCTCCTCATCAGTTCACGGTCCAAACAGAAATCAATGTTCAACAGGGTGTATCCACAATACTGAGTCAGATGCAACAGCGGGTTGGTGAGTCTTAATGCAGTGGCTATATGAGTGACTGTGCCTCCCATATGAATAACCCCTTTGGAGGATCTAGCTGTACCCTCAAGATTATGCAGCAAGAAGTTTCCACATGCCACTGGGTGTAACCTGTTTGTGCAGAATGGGAAGAATATCTCTTCCTCACTAACATGCATGTCGGTGTCCTCCTTTCTAAGAAAGGTGTGAGCCAGGGTCATCTGAAAATACCTCATAGTCGGGTTGTGGATGACCGAAGATAGCTGAGTCGATGGGTCTGGGCTTCCTCCGCCTGTAATCTCTCTCCAGAACTGGTCGATGTCTCTACTCATAAAATAGCCCATCTGGAGGTTAGGAATAGCATCTGGGTTGGTCAAAAATCCAAGTAGGTCGCCGAATCCCTTATGGGTGAATGCATACTCTTTCCCAAAAAGTATAAATGTGGCTAGTCCGTCATTATCGGCGTACGGCTCATGGTGGAACGAGCTGAGGAACTCCAATGTAAGGTGCTTGTAGGTCTGGTTCAACTGGTCAGCATATTCGCCCCAATGAAGCTAATGAAAGAGGAATCATACGATGGGTTTGATCCCTAGAGCCTCCATGCAGGCCTGATCCGGATATCGAGTCGGTGCCATATGACGCTATCGAAGAACTGAGTACCTCTCTCTTTGCTTGTCGTCTCTAAAGGCGACGTGCATGTCATCATGCTGTTGCATCCTGAAAAATAAAACTCAGAGAACAAAACCTGAAAGCACAATCATCATAAACCGTTAGTTGACACATAAAAGAAAACAAAATAAAACAAAATAAAATAAAATAAAATAAAAGATAAAGGAAAATAAAGAAAACCGTGGGTTGCCTCCCAGGCAGCGCTTGTTTAACGTCGTTAGCTTGACGAATAGAACCTATATGTCTGAAGTAGGCAATGCTGGATCAATCAAGGTATGGCTGGAGTAATCGTCGGGAATGTCCCCTCCTTCGTAGAATTTTAATCTCTGCCCGTTTACAACAAATGGTCTACATGACTGGTTCTGGATCTCGACTGCTCCTGATTGTAGAACTTTAGTAATTGTAAAGGGACCTGTCCACCTTGAATGAAGCTTTCCAGGAAAGAGTCGTAATCTAGAGTTAAACAGGAGAATAGGGTCTCCTGTATGAAAATCTTTCTTTACGATCTTCTTATCGTACCAGGCCTTAGTTCTTTCTTTATATATAATGGTGTTTTCATAGGCGGATTGGCGGAGTTCTTCTAGTTTATGTATATCAAGGACGCGGTTTTGTCCAACAGTCAAATAGTCAAAGTTAAGGGTTTTTAGGGCCCAATAGGCCCTGTGTTCTAATTCAAAGGGTAAATGACATGATTTTCCATAGACTAGTTGGTAAGAAGTTGTTCCAATAGGGGTTTTGAAGGCGGTTCTATAGGACCATAGCGCATCTTGCAGCTTTTGAGACCAACCCTTTCTTGATATAGAGACCGTATTTTCTAAGATTTGTTTAATTTCTCTATTGGAAACTTCTACTTGGCCACTAGTCTGTGGGTGATAAGGTGTCGCTATCCTATGCTTAACTCCATATTTTCTTAAAAGCTTTTCAAAGATTCTTGATATGAAATGTGATCCACCGTCGCTGATAACAAGACGGGGGGTTCCGAATCTAGTGAATATGTAATTCTTAAACATCTTAATGACTACACGTGTGTCGTTGGTGAGAGAGGCTATAGCCTCAATCCATTTAGACACGTAATCAACTGCAACTAAGATGTATTTATTTCCTAAGGAAGACGAAAATGGTCCCATAAAGTCTATGCCCCAAACATAAAAAAGTTCCACCTCTTGAATGTTTCTTAAAGGCATTTCGTCACGTCATAAGATGTTTCTAGTGCGCTGGCACCGGTCGCATTTGACTATATAGGTGTGTATATCACGCCACATTGTTGGCCAAAACAGGTCTGCTCTAAGAATCTTGGCACGAGTTTTGGATGTGCTAGAGTGTCCTCCATAAGGTGCAGAGTGGCAGTGTTCTATTATCTTTCTTACTTCTTCTTCTGGGATGCAACGACGAAAAATACCGTTCGTGCCTCTTTTAAAAAGGAGCAGTTCGTCCCAATTGAAGTGTCTTACATCGTTAAAGAACTTCTTTCTATGATGGTAGTTAAGATCAGGGGGTATAATATTGGCAGCTAGGTAATTTATAAAATCTGCGTACCAAGGTACGTTGCTTACTGCCAGAGATCTCTCAAGGTTCTTAAAAGGTTCTAGGTTGCTTTCTTCTACGACTTCTATCCTAGCGATTAACCTGTCATAGGTAAAATCATCATTAATAGGGAGTGGGTCTGGTTTTAGATACTCAAGCCTTGAAAGGTGATCGGCAACTACATTTTCCGTGCCTTTCTTGTCTCTAATATCCAGATCAAACTCCTGTAATAGGAGGATCCATCGAAGTAACCTAGGTTTGGCATCCTTCTTGCTCAATAAGTAACAGATGGCAGCATGATCTGTATAAACTATGATTTTGGCTCCTACCAGATAGGATCGAAATTTGTCCATAGCAAAAACTACGGCAAGAAGTTCTTTCTCAGTGGTGGCGTAGTTAAGCTGGGCAGCATCTAGGGTTCTACTGGCATAGTATATAACATGTAATTTCTTATCCTTTCTTTTCCATAGAACAACTCCTACAGCATAGTCGCTAGCGTCACACATGATTTCGAATGGTTCGTCCCAATTTGGAGGTTGGATAATGGGTGCCGAGATCAATGCTTATTTTAGAAAGTTGAATGCTTCAAGGCATTTTTCGTCAAAGTTAAACTCGACATCTTTCATTAGGAGGTTGGTTAAAGGTTTAGTTATTTTAGAGAAGTCTTTAATAAAACACCGATAGAAACCAGCGTGTCCAAGAAAACTTCAGACTTCTCTAACAGTGTTAGGGGGTTTAAGGTTTTCAATCACTTGTATTTGGCTCTATCTACTTTGATACCTCTCTCAGAGACTATATGCCCTAAAATTATGCCTTTAGTGACCATAAAGTGACATTTCTCGCAGTTCAACACCAGGTTGACGTCAACGCATCTTTTCAGGATTTTCTCAAGGTTAGCGAGACAGTTGTTAAAATCGAATTCGCACACCGAGAAGTCATCCATGAATACTTTCATAATTCCATCAAGGTAATCAGCGAAGATTGCCATCATGCAACGTTGGAAGGTTGTTGGTGCATTACAGAGACTGAAAGGCATTCGTCTGTAGGCGAAAGTTCCATAAGGGCATGTGAAGGTAGTCTTTTATTGATCTTCTAGATGTATCGGGATTTGGAAGAATCCTGAGTATCCATCCAGATAGCAAAAATAGGAGTGTCTGGCCAAACGTTCCAGCATTTGGTCTATAAATGGTAAGGGAAAATGGTCTTTTCTAGTAGTTTTGTTTAATTTCCTATAATCTATACACATACGACATCCTTCTTCTATCCGTTTTGCTACATGTCCTCCTTTTTCATTCTGCACGACCGTGATGCCTCCCTTTTTAGGTACTACATGCACAGGGCTTACCCACTTACTATCTGAGATCTGATAAATTATACCTGCTTCTAGTAACTTGAGAACTTCCTTTTTTACAACATCACTCATTATAGGGTGTATCCTTCTCTGATGTTCTCTAGAGGGTTTTGAGTCTTCCTCAAGAGAGATCCGGTGCATGCGCACAGATGGACTTATACCTTTTAGATCAGAGATGTTATATCCTAAGGTAGAGGGATATTTGTGTAAGACAAATAAGAGTTGGTTTGTTTCTCCCTGGTTTAAGGTAGCACTGACTATAAATGGACGGTTCATTTCCTCGTCCAAGAACTCGTATCTTAGATTCTTAGGTAGTTCCTTAAGTTCTAAAGCTGTTTTTTTAAGGCAGGGTATAGGATCTGGGGTAAGGGATAAACATTCGTACATGTCATCATCAATGTATGGTTCTATGAATCTATCATCTTCCTTTATGAAGGTTGAAGGCAGTTTGATGGTTACTTCTAATTCTAGCTCCCTAACGCATTCATCGATGATGTCTATGGCATAACATGCATCTCCTAATACTGGTGCCATAAGAAACTTCGATAGAATGAATTCTATCTTTTCGTCACCTACCTCAAAAGTTAACTTCCCTCTCTTGACATCTATTATGGCTCTAACGGTTGACAAGAATGGTCTGCCTAGAAGGATTGGTATGTCATCATCTTCTTTAATGTCCATGACAACAAAATCGGTCGGGATGAATAATTGACCGATCCTAACGGGGACGTCTTCCAATATGCCAACCGGATACTTGACAGATATGTCGGCTAATTGAAGTGACATCTTCATAGGTTGTAATTCTCCTAGTTTTAACCTTTCAAAAACTGCCAGAGGCATGAGGCTTACGCTAGCTCCTAAGTCTAGAAAAGCTTTATTGATGACATGACTTCCCAAAATACAAGGTATGGAGAAATTTCCAAGATCTTTCTCCTTCTTGGCAAGTTTATTTTCGGAAATGGAATTGCACTATAAAGGTTTTGGATCGTCAAGTCTACGTTTATTGGTAAGGATGTCTTTGAGGAACTTTGCATATGATGGTATTTGGGTGATGGCTTCTGTGAAAGGGATTTCAACATGAAGTTTTTCTATGACTTTAATAAATTTCTGGTATTGGTTATTGATCTTGGTTTGTTTTAGTCTTTATAGATGGGGTATGGGAGGTTTATATGGTGGATGTGGTTCGTTGGTTTTGTCCTTATCCTTCTACTTTTCAGATCCTACTGGTTCCTCTACTTCGCTCGTGGGTACCATTCATTCCTCAGGAGTCTTGGGGTCGCTCAATGTCGGGTTAGCCGGTTCATCGTAAGCGGTCCCACTCTGTAAGGTAATTGCATTGGCTTGCCCTCAGGGGTTTTGTTGAGGTTGACCAGGGAATTGTCCTCTGGGTGTAGTCTCAGGAGCTTGTTTTAAAGTTATTTGAGATATTTGGGTTCCATGCATCTTATTGTGGGTGACTATTTGGTCTACTTTGGTTCCTAACTAGGTAATCAATTCATTTACATGAATGTTCTGGTTTAGGAATTCTTTATTTTGCTGGGTCTAAGCCGTAATGAAGTTTTCCATGATTTTCTTAAGGTTCGGCTTAGGTTGCACAACTTGCATAGGCGGGTTTTGTCTTTGAGCTTGAAAACCGTATGGTCTCGGAGGTGCAGGGTTTTGGATAGGGTTATTATTTTTGTAGGAAAAGTTAGGGTGATTCTTCCATCCAGGGTTATAAGTGTTTGAAAATGGGTTTCATTGGGTATAGTTGACCTCTCCTGAATGAGTTTCGTTCAACAGATTACATTCCACCGATTGGTGTCCTTTGGCTCCACATAATTCGCACTCAGTTGAGACCGCTACTGCAACCACTGGGTTTGCGTACATATGTTCGACCTTAAGGGTCAAGGCGTCCATTTTGGCTTGCATCATGTCTATAGAACTTATCTCATGTATTCCTCCTTGGGCTTCTTTCTTCTCCACCGTTGCTCGCTCTATCCCTCATTGACAACGGTTTTGAGCCATATCCTCGATGAGAGCGCAAGTTTCAGGGTAAGGTTTATTCGTCATGGCGCCACCTGCGGCAGCGTTGATGGTCATCTTTGTGTTATAGTGAAGTCCATTATAGAAGGTATGAATGATCAGCCGTGATTCCAGGCCATGGTGTGGACATATTCTCAACAGGTCTTTATATCTTTCCCAAGCCTCGAAGAGTGATTCACCTTGGTTTTGGGTAAATCTGGTTATTTGGTTTCTAAGAACAGTTGTTTTGCTCGGGGGAAAATATCTAGCGAGAAAAACTCTCCTAAGGTCTTCCCACGTTGTTATAGAATTGGCTGGAAGGGAATCTAACCAGGTAAGGGCTTTGTCTCTGAGGGAAAATGGAAATAATCTTAACCGAATCACCTCAGGGGTAGCACTATTGATTTTAAAAGTGTTAGCTAATTGAATAAAGGTTTTTAAATGTTGGTTCGGGTTCTTGGTAGCGAGTCCCGTGAACTGGTTTTGTTGCACTAATTGTAATAGGGAAGGTTTTAGCTCAAAATTGTGAGCAGGAATATTGGGGTTCATAATACTAGAACTAGGTTCGTCATTAGATGGTTGGGCGAAATCCTTAAGGGGTCTTTGGTTACAGTCTTCGTGCATAGCTCTCTTAATTCTACGAAATAAGATACGTGCGCGAGTGTAATGTTCAGGTTCCTATAAAGGATCTATAAGGGTACCGGTGCTGCGAGTTCTTCGCATTGACCGGTGGGTATAGCCTTACTCTAGACGGTGTAACAATAGGGTATGAAAATTTGACGGTGTAACAATAGGAATATTGGGGTTCACAAAACTTGATGGGCGATTCGCAAGTGCACGAATAGCGTCAGAGTAATATAAAAGATTATCGATCCCACAAATACCAAACATCAGTCAATTGTTCGCTAGTGTTACGATGTTTATCTAAGGCAAGTCAATAAAAGGTTGATTTGTGCGAAATAAAAGTAAAGTACGAAAATAAATACGGTAAATAAATTCAATAAGAAAACAGCATGCATAGATGCAATTCACATAGCTACGTAGTATTCCAAATGTGTACAGATAGGATGCCTTATGGGGTAATGTTTTCTACTCTTGAAAAGAACTAATTTAACGGGAACTGTCGCTTTTGTATAATCAGAACCGAGTTTATCCCTAATCGATCCCCCTTATTGTCACTTATAAAAAGGTGCGTATTGCGTTAGGATTAATATACCTATTTTTAAGAAATGTAGTTTCTTGACTTAGTTGAAAAGTATTTTGACCTGGAATTTCTAACAAAAAGAGGTTCTTGCGAACCAGACTTTAAATCCATAAACGCGTCCAAAAACAGTTTTAAAATCGGTTTTCTTAAACATTAAAGATTCCTAGTTAACTGAGCCAAGCGCTTTCGCTTCCTTGGATCAGTTAAAACTAACCAAATTTATCTAAAGGTTGGACGACTTTCAATCTTACCCAACAGATTTTAAGTACAGAAAATAAGTGTTAAAAGTTAAAATAACCCTTAAGTAGTTCTATCGACAGCCGTATGGAATACTATTATAACTATAATCCTTGCATCCTAGCCTTTAAGATTTAGCCGAACATGGTAAAGTAAATAGGCATGGTAAATAAATGCGAGTAAATAAAGTGCGGTAAATAAACGGTGCGAGAAATAAAAGCGGTGCGGGAAATAACAACGGATAAATAAAAGGGCGATAAACAGACAGAAACCTGCTCTAAACGAGAGGCATTAAAATCTTGTACAACTGGAAGTAAATGACAGAAATAAAATGACGACAGGATTAACTTCTACCCAACTGCTCCAAAACCGATTATAGACTCGATTAAACAGTGTGATAACCCTTCAATGTGAGAAGTTTATCACTTTACAATAGATGAAATTTATGTCTTAAGTTCTGTAACTAATCTTGGATGATTAGAAATGAAACAAAACTCCTCTATTTATAGTGGTAGGAAAGTACAAGTCAGGACTAGAATGTCACCCAACTCCTTTTGGGAGGGAAACGAGTTTGTGAAGGTGGCGCCCGCCACATGAACTAGGGTGGAAAGGAGTGGGAGACGTGGTAGTTGTCAGCAGTTGTCTTCTATCCAATGTGTGGAATCTCCTATAGCACCCACCATGGTGGAAGCCATGTATACAATTCCTTAGAGTTTAGGTCTTTTAGCTCGTTTTTCTTCATTTCTTCTCGAGTAGATTTGAAAATACAAAAACCTACAAAAGAAACAAAACAAAGGCATAATACAAGAAAACAGAAATAAAATCCTAAATAACGTGCACAAATCGAGTCAAATAAATAGTATATTTTAGGTCTATCCAGACCCTGTTCTCCTCTTTAATTCCAGGTTGCGACTTTTTCCTGGCAAGCTTCGTTCAAGGTGGACAGGTCCTTTTACAGTTTCTAAAGTCCTGAAATCTAGAGCAGTTGAGATCAAAAACTAGTAATGTAGCCAATTCTTTGTAAACGGGAAGAGATTGAAATACTACGAAGGGGGTGACATTCCCAATGATTACTCCAACCACACTTTGATTGATCCACCGCTGCCTACTTCAACCACATAGGTTCTACTCGTCAAGCTAACGACGTTAAACAAGTGTTTCCTGGGAGGTAACCCACGATTTTCTTTATTTTTCTTTACTTATCTTTTTATTTTATTTTATATTTTTTAGTGATTATTATTTTGTTATGTGTCAACTAACCGTTTATAATGCTTGTGCTTTTAGGTCTTGTTCTCTAAAATTTTATTTACAGGATGCAGCCCTTCGACAACATGCACGCCACCTTTAGGGACGACGCTCAGAGACAACGATATTTAGTTCTTCAGCAACGTCCCATGGCACCTACCCGGTACCCATATCAGGATTGCATGGACGCCTTGGGGATTGAGCCAGCATAAGGTTTCTATGTCATCAGCTCCAGTAGGATGCATATGCTGATGAATTGCACCCGATCTACAAACACCTTACTCTGGAGTTCCTTAGTTCATTCCGCCACGAGCCATACATTGTTCAGGACGGTATCACTACATTCAGACGGTTCGGGACGGAGTATGCCTTTACCATTAAGGGGTTCGACGATTTTCTCGATTTCCAGACTACCTTTGATGCTATACCTGATTTGCCGATGGGATATTTTATGAGTCGAGATATCGACAAATTCTGGAGTGACATTATAGGCGGAGGAAGCCTCGATCCACCCACTCAGCTGTCTCCAGTCATCCATAACCCAGCTCTCAGGTACTTTCAGATGGTCCTAGCCCACACTTTCCTCGGAAAGGATGACGCTGATATTCATGTTAGCGAGGAGGAGATCTTCCTGTTTTGTGCAAACCAGTCACGTCCGGTGGCTTGTGGAAACTTTCTGCTGAATAATCTCGAGCTCACAGCTAGATCCTCTGAAGGGATTATCAATGTAGGAGGTACCGTTACTCAGATTGCCATAGCTTTAGGTCTTACCAGCCAGCTGCTTCACCTGACTCCATATTGCGGGTACACCTTACTGGACATTGATTTATGCTTAGACATAGGGTTGATGAGGAGAGCCTCCTTTCAACCTGACTATTTTAGACTCCTGATCATCCTATGTCGCCTCACCGTGTATCACCCGCACACACTGCACCGTCTTCTTCTCACCATTCTGCAGGTACCGCTCCCGGTTTCTATATTTCTGAGTAGATGTGGCGCGATCAGTTAGCCAGAGAGGAAAGACGGGATGACTTGCTCACTACCATACAACAGCAGTTAATTGACAACAGCAAGAGGCTCACCAGCAGATAAGCCAATCCATGCAAAGTATAATGCAATCGCAGGCTGCTTTGACCACCCGATTCGACGAGTTCGCTGCTTCTCAGAGAGATCATCGTCGCAGTAGGTCTCGTCACCCTAGGTACTCACCACACGCTAGAGACAACACTAGTAGCATGCCTTAGGGCCTTCAGGTAACTCGTCCCTATTTTATTTCGAAACATTGGGGACAATGTTCAGTTTAAGTGTGGGATGAGACTTTATTTGTTTTTCTCGCATTTTCTTTTCTTTTATCGCTTTCTAGTTTATTTCTCTTAATTTTTTCATTTTTAGAATACACATGTGCTTGACGAGTCATTCTTAGTATACCCTTATTCCCTCATTCCTTAGCCTCACCAAAAATTTTATTGACAAAAATTGTATTATCCTGAAAAATTTTAGGCTTTGAGGCAAGTTCAAGTTCGGATGCGGATGACTTGGAAAATCCTTTTTTTTGAAACATCGGTATCATTTTAACACCTTAGGCTTCGCGAATGTAGAAATTGACCCCAATACCTCATGTACCATGGCCTTAATAATAATGTTCATAGTAAGTCCTTAGTAGTTTATCCTAGTAGTCAGCTCCGGCCTAAGCATGTTCTAAGTGAAGGACCGATGAATATAAGTGAATGATCTGTGTGTTCCATAAAATAATTGCAACTCAGGTATAGGTAACCCTCACAAGGTCATTTAACCCAAAAAGTTGTAAAATCTCGAAAAAAAATATATATAACAAAATAAAATAAAATAAAATATCTTCCCATTGTTAGTTGGTTCAGAGGTGTCTGGTGTTGATCTCGGTAGGGCGGGTTACGATCTGATCCCCCACAACTACAATTGGGTCAATAAAAGGGGTTACACCAGTTTGTGTACCAGAGCCCCATGCTTGAGATCAGAATCACTAACCGGTCACTTCACTATGAGTATGTAGGGATAACGGGCTTAATGTGACTGCACCTGAATGAAAAGGACCCAAAAGGATATTTAAAAGTAGGCCTAGGTACAGTAGGGTGGTATGGATTGGTTTATATAAAAACGAAGCATATATCTGTGTTTACGAAGAAGTGTCATTTCGATATCCTTGGTTCACTGAGTTAATACATATCGCTTCATCCCAGCTCGAACTTAGAAGCCCTTTTTTGCCCAAATCATTTATGGATATCACCTTTTTTTGTCATAATGTTTTGCTTGAAGACAAGCAAAGGCTTAAGTGTGGGAGAATTTGATAAACCTAAATTATACTATGTATTTGACTCGAATTGCACGTGTTCCTTAGGATTTTATAACTGTTTTCTTGTGTTATGCTTCTGTTTTGTTTCATTTTCAGGATTTTGTATTTCCAGAGCTCCTCGAGAAGAAATGAAGAAAAACGAGCAAGAAAGACCAACTTTTTAGGAATTGTGCACATGACACTCACCATGGCGGGCGCCATAGGGGATGCCATAACTTGGATAAGAGACCAACTGCTGACAACTGCCATGACTCCCACTTCTTCCTCCTCTAGTTCACATGGCGGGCGCCATGAGGGTATGGCGGGCGCCACCCTTGTATTTCATTTTCCCTCCCAAAAGAAGTTGGGGGCATTCTAGTCTTTCCTTGTACTTTCCTAGCCTATAAATAGACGAGTTTTGCCTCATTTCTAAGTATCCAAACTTAGTTACAGAACTCAAGCCATAAATTTTCATCTGTTGTAAAGTGATAAACTTCTCACATTGGGTAGTTATCACATTGTATAATCGAGTCTGTAATCGGGTATAGAGCACTTTGGTAGAAGTTAATCCTGCCGCCATTTACTTTCCAGTCTTTTACTTCAAGCTGTACCAGATTTAAAACCTCCCGATTAGAGCAAGTTTCTATTTATTTTCCACATTTATTTAACGCACTTTATTTGTCGCACTTTATTTATCGCACTTTGTTTACCGCACTTTATTTATCGCACTTTATTTACTCACATTTATTTACCATGTCTATTTACGTTTCCATGTCCGGCTAAATCTTAGAGGTTAGGATGTGAGGATCATAGTTAAAGTGGTATTCCATATAGCTGTCGGTAGAATCACTTAGGGGTTATTCTGAATTTTACACATATTTTCTGCACTTAAAATTTGTTGGGTAAGATCGAAAGCCGTCCAACCCTTAGTTAAACTTGGTTAGTTTTAACTGTTCAAAGGAAGCGAAAGCGCTTGGTCCAGTTAAGTAGGAATCTTTAATACTTTAGAAAAACGATTTTAAAACTATTTTCGGACGGGTTTATGGGTTTAATGTCCGGTTCACATGAACCTCTTTTGGTTAGGAATTCCAGGTCAAAATACGTTTCAACTAAGTTAAGAAACTATATTTCTTAAAAATAGGTTTATTACTTTAACACAATGTGCGCCTTTTTATAAGTGACAATAAGAGGGATCGATTAGGGGATAAACTCAGTTCTGAATACGCGAAAGCGACAGTTCCCGTTAATTTTGTTCTTTTCACGAGTAGAAAACATTACCCTACAAGAAGTTCTATTTGCACGCACTTGGAATACTACCCAGCTATGTGAATTACATCTAAGGTTGTTGTTTTAATATTTAATTTATTCTCGCACTTTACTTTTACTTTGCACGCACAAACTCCTAATTGATTTGCCTTAGATAAACACCATATCAATAGTAATCGATAGATTGACGTTTGGTCTCTGTGGGATCGATAATCTTTTGTATTACTCTTACGCTATTCGTATACTTGCGGAAATTTAGCATCATTCTGCACTCTTTCATGGAGGCTACTTTGAAAGACCACATCTTTCAACTCAAGCTTCCAAACCAATACTTTCTTTTCACATTGCAAAGATTGCATCTCCCTCTATCTAATGCAAGAAGAAGCATCTCAAAAAGCCTCCTACAATGTGAGAACCATGGCTGCAAAAATTGGATTTCAAAGATGGATTTTCACTCCAAGTCAGATTTTGAATTTGATTGAATTGGCTCCTAATCACCATATTAGTGCATGAATTGCACTTAAACTTGTTTAACCAACTTGCCTGAAGTGATTAGCACCTTGAAACGCATGATTTGAGTGAGTTTTGACAGATTGCAAGTCACACTTTGCTCATGCTGCAAGTGTGCATGATTTTCATCCAAATTGCCTCATTCACCCTCCATTTTGATTCAGAAAGCTTCTCCTATAAATAGGGAGTCATTTCCACCCTTTTCCACAAGCTTTTGATAGCCAAAACCACTCTTCTAATATCCCATTTGAACTCTTAAGCTTGAACTTCGAATTTCTATTTCCACACCTTAAACACTCAAATTCTCCACTCAGTTAGCTTCACCAACATTCAATGAAGCTAACCAGATCAAGAGCTTGAAGAATTGTGGCCTGAATCAAGCTAGGGAACTCCATTTTCAGAGCTCAAGGTTGAGCTTCAATAGGTATAATTCTCAACCATTTTGATCCAAATTTGTTGCTAAAATGTAGCCCTTGACATACTGATGTTGTTTGTATAGTTAGTTTTTAGTTGTAGTTGAGTTTTGTTGCTGAATTTTCAAATTCATGTTTGAATCTTGTTCTGGTTTTTTTCAAATCGAGTAAGCTATGATTTAAAGAAATTTGGCGCGATGATATAATTGAGATCGTTTTGAAAAGACGCATCAAATGAAACCACTATGAGCTCCACTGGTTATGGTTCCTTGGATCCATGTTTTTCTGCAATTTCCTTTGAGTTTCAGATGGCTGGAGGTTGAAGATGATGAGCTGGCATCATCAAACCGTCCAAGCATGCCAGATGTTTTAATCCTATGTGTTTGACTTTTGTTAGCTCCATGTGGTTGAGCTGACTTGAGTGTATCATGGATGTGTGCTTCTGGATCCATGGATTAGCCACGTCACTTAATGAGGCTAGATCCAACACGCTGTGTTTTTCCCATTTTATTTTCTTTTTCTAATTTGTTTTTAATTCCTTTCATTTTTTAGAAATTCATAATAAATTCATAATAAATTCATTTTTTATCAGAAAAATACCAAAATATTTTCTAAAATTCTCTTTTATTTTTCTCTTTCTGATTTATATTTTTTTTGCTTTTTTATTTTGCATTTTTGTATTTTTCATGATTTTATTTGTTTTGCTTGATTTTAATTGGTTTAAAAATACTTTTGAGCCATTTAAAATTATGAAATTATTTTCACATGATCCTATGGTGATTTTCTTGGTTTTTTGTTTTCTGTTTTGGGTATTTTCATGTATTTTTTATTTATTTGCGTAATTTTAATTAGTTTAAAATTACTTTTAAGTATTTAAAAATGTTGGGGAAATTTCCATGTGATCCTATGATGGTCCTAGACCTATGGTGATGCCCTTGAGTCTTCACTTATGCCTTGTTATCCTCTTTTCATTTTAGGGTTTTTTTCTTTCTCTTTTATTTGTTTTTTTATTTATTTAATTGTCTTTTTGGGTGAATAAATGATCTTGATCCATTATAAGGTGATTCTCTTGATTTCTCCTCATTCCATTGAGATCTTTGATGTTTGCCTTTTTTATCCCTCATTTGTGGTTGTTGATGATGGTTGATTCACTTTGAAGTTTGACTTTGACTGTCAAACTTAAGCGATCCCTTTTATGCACTCATGATATGATGTATACCTTTTGACCTTGTTATGTTGATTCCCCACAGTTGCGGTGAGAATAGGATATCAAATTATTAATGAATTTGAATCGCATCTTTAGTTCACAACCGGTCTTTGATTTATCCGAAGGAAAGGTTAAAGAAAGGAAAAACCTATTTTGCATCGTAAACAATGCGGGGAGAGGTCTAGGTAAGGGGTTGGTTAAGCTTAGGGAAGATATTAGCACCCTAAACTTCTGTAGTACTCTACATGAACCTCTTGTTTTAATGTTTTCTATTTTGCTATATTATCCGCTTAAGGGTATATGCTAAGGGTTAGAAGGTGAAAGAAAGACCTAAGGGTTAGTCCTAAGTTTACTCGCCAAGACTCGCATCTTGTGCCTACGTATCCGAGGTAGGGGATGGAATCAGAGTAATTGTAGTTCCCTTTACAGAGGGAGGAATAGGATCTTCTTGACTGTCGTCAAGGTTCCAAAGGGATGTAAACGTTCATAGGGAAGCGCTTACTTGGAGTGCGGAGACTCCTATTTCTACGTTGTAAAGTTGAATTGAAAATGGGTAAGATAGGTATTCCACGGCGGGAAACCTAATACGGAGTGCGGCGACTTTCTATCCTAATGCTAGGGTAAAGGGTAAACTTGTCCACGGTAGGACGCCTATGCAATTAGAGTTTACAAGGTGAAAAGGTCAAAGATAAAGACTATTGACGCGACGGTCAAACGGCTAGACCTATTCCTTCGGAGGGTGAATATAACGGAGAATGATAAACAGCGCAAGATAAATAATTTAATGATGATGTTGGGATAATAATACAAGTATGAATGATAACAGAATAAGAAGCAACAATATCGTTGAATAATTTACAACCATAAAATAAGTACAACAATAAAGGATTAGTAAACAAGGACGAAGGAGAAATAACGTTAGGAACGACATAACAATTAGACAAAAATTAAACAGGAAGAAGTTAGGGATTAAATTAGGAATTAGAAATTGGAGTTCTTTGACTAAAAGTTTTAGAATTTAAAAAAGCATTTTCATTAGAATTTTAAATTAGAAAAAAGAAAAGTTAATTGTTAATTTTAAAAAACGTTAGATTTTTGTTTTTTTTATAAAATGGCTAAAGTTTAAAAATAATTAGATGTTAGATTTAATTAAAAATGTCAATATTTGATTTTAAAGAGATTATATTTTGTTTTAAGAGAAAAAAATGTTAGTTTTAAATTATGAAAAAAAGTTAAATTTTAAATTAGAAAAAGTTAGGTTTTAAATTATAAAAATTAGGTTTTTATTGAAAGAAAAAAAATCTTTTGGGTCAAAATGTTTGTAAAAGTTTAAATTTTAAAGGTTGTGTTATTATTAATTTACATTTTAATTGATAAATAAAAAAAGTACAAAACAAATAATAAATAAAACAAAGAAATAAAATAAAATGCATAAAATTATAAGAATAAATCAAAACAGGTCGGGCTGGGTCATTACCCACCAGACCTGACCCGGTTTATGAAATAAAAGGGGGAGGCTGAGCAAAAATTAGGGTTCTGAGACCCATTTGCAGCCTGCGGCCGCGGATCCCTCCGTTAGGATGTTCGCTGCATTTTCTTTGTTCTCTTCCTCTCTTCTCATCCATGGCCATGCCTCTTCTGGTGTTTAATATCCTGAATCTGAAACCAAAAACCCAATTATATGTTATAATTTCACATTTTTGATGATGTTTCAGATGGTGTTGATAATGTTATTGGTCGTGTTGATGATGTTGTTGGTCGTGGTTTTGATTGTCTGCTGCTTTTTTTAAAGGGTGATGGTGATGGCTTTGTGTTCACGGTCGTGGCTGGTTGTGGGTGGATGATGATCCCTGATGGATTTAGGGTTTTGTTCTTGTGGCCCCTTTTTTCTGATCTCCTTTATGATGATTTATATTGTTTGCTTTAATCTTCTTTTGGGCCTGGATTGTGATGATTTGTGTTACTCTTTGATGCAATCTGGGATTTGATTTGATTTCTTTTATGATGAGTGAATCCGGATCTTCTTCATTGTGAATTGTGGATTTGGATATGGTTTTGGTTGAGATACGAATTTGGTTCTGTTTACAGATTTGGATCTGATCTGGATTTTGATATGGACTTCCTTAAGAATCTGTTTGCCTGAAAAATCACTTTTTTTCACAAAAAACTCTTTTTCCTCTCCCTCTCTAAGAACAAATTGTTGCCTATTTTTGCCGAGGTTGAAAAATGGAAAATCGAGAGCTGGCGATGACCTTGTTGTTGCTCTCTCGGAATGCCCGATGATGATAAATTACTGAGGGCTTCGAGACGAAATAAAAAAACCACTTTCGGTACAAAAAATTGAATCCACTGATAAATTAAACTTTGAGCGTCCTGGACCGCCGCGTTCTAATCGATGACTCATTTATTTTTCATCTTTCAAAAATAATTTTGATTTCAAAAGTTGCATGAACTTTGCATTACCATGTTTGTATGAATATTTTTGTTTGCAAACTGGCTTTCCTCTAAGGAAATTTCAAACAATCGAGAAACTTGGTCAAGTGATCCTATCAGGGGAAAAGTCTTCTCAGATCTGGTTTATCCATGAGATTTTCAAGACTCGGACTGGGACAAACCTTCCGAGGGTACAGTAAAACAGTCATTTTCAGAATCAGACAAGCTGAAGCAATTATCAGTTCATCTGTAATGGATAATTTAATCTGGGGTAGTTTACTTGAAAGATCTCCAAGCGACTTTCCATCCTTCCTACGAGGACCATCAACCTGATTACAATTTAGCAAGTGGCAGTGATCTCCGGGTTGAGGAATAATTTTTCCAGTCTTGTCATCTTACCAACAGAGTCGAGCCTTGTCGTCGACATCTGCATTGTCATTTGATCATCTATCATAGCATGATTTATACACATGTGCATATCATGGGTGTTTTATCCCCATTTGCTTTTTCTCCCGAGGTCGTGTTTTACCCGCGTATTACCTCGTGGACGAAGTCCAATTTACCTGGAATCATAGGTGTTTTATCCCCATTTGCTTCTTCTCCCGAGGTCGTGTTTTACCCGCGTATTACCTCGTGGATGAAGTCCAATTTACCTGGCCTCATGGGTGTTTTATCCCCATTTGCTTCTTCTCCCGAGGTCGTGTTTTACCCGCGTATTACCTCGTGGACGAAGTCCAATTTACCTGGCATCATGGGTGTTTTATCCCCATTTGCTTCTTCTCCCGAGGTCGTGTTTTACCCTCGTATTACCTCGTGGACGAAGTCCAATTTACCTGGCATCATGGGTGTTTTATCCCCATTTGATTTTTCTCCCCGAGGTCGTGTTTTATCCGCGTCTTACCTTGTGGACGAATTTAGTTACTTGGCAGCATGGGTGTTTTATCCCCATTTGCATTTTTCTCCCCGAGGTCGTGTTTTATCCGCGTCTTACCTGGTGGACAAAGTCCAGTTTGCTTGGCACCCATCGACTATTTCGTGTCATGTCTATCTGACCTTCTTCCAGATACGACGTGTCTCCTTTTCGACGTTCTTCCGAAATGTTCTGATGTTTGTCTCTCCCTATATGTTTTCCGGTGAGTCCTGAAGATCCTGCTCGATCTCTTCAAGGAATGTCCCGAAAACTCTAGCGTCTGTCATTTACCTGGTCCTGTCTCCGTGTGGATCCTATGTTACCTTGTCACCACCGCGTGTCTTCTTCCCCAGTGCAATTCTTCGTTGCGCTGTCCCCTATGACGTCGTGTCGTCTGCATCCTTGCATTCATCATTCCATCATACGCATCATATTAGATTCATGGCATTGTCAGCATTATAGTTCGTGTTATTTTGTCCATTGCATATCACTGCATCAAGGGCCCAAATTTCCGGTTATCTGTATTTAAATCCCTTTCACCGCGATTTCTCGAGTCTCTGCTGCTCAAATCATCCGGTGAAGCTATTTAAATAGGGGCATCTGTTGTACCCCAAATTTGTCCTACCTTTACATGGTTTCTAGTGCCACTTTATTTTGAATGAATAAAATGGCACAATTGGCAAGAGACCGTGTGTAAGGAGTTGTGAGTGTGAGAGGTCGAGAGTTCGAATCCCACCTTCTTCACTTTTTGTTTTTCTTTTATTTTTATTCTAACTTTTCTATTTTCATAAAAAAAATAACAAAAATAGTTTTTTTTTATTATTTAATTATTATTTTCGTATTTTATTTAAATTATTTTTTAAAAAATATTATTTTTTCACTTTTTTCCATATTATTCATAAAAACATCCAAAAATCATAAAATTAAAAATATTAGAAAAGATTTTATTCTTTTAAGTTTGTTTTAGTTTGTTTTTGACTAATTATTTAAGTTGGGCTTTAAAATAGGCATTAGGTTAGAGTTAACCCTAATTTGTTACATATATAAACTTGAGTTGCATTTGATAAAAGAAGGGAGGAAGAAAAGAAAAAACAGCGGCCGTTCTCACGACTTATCAGAAAATCTTCGAGGCTTCATCAAATCAACCGTCCGTCACAACAAAAGCAAAGAATCTGAATAATCTCACCGTAAGCATCGTTAATTGGTTGTTATTTATTTTTTTGTTTTTTTCTTCTTTCGTAATCCATTTCCAGGATAAGGAAGAGTAAGAGGAGAAAAGGTAATTAAAGGCAACTCTAATGGGTCAAATGAGCAGAAAGAAAGGAAATTAAAGTCAATCCTAATGGGTCAAATGAGCAAAAACAAAGGATGTATCGCCACCCCAGTGGTTAAATGAGCAGAAACAAAGGATGTATCGCCACCCCAGTGGTTAAATGCCTTCCCTTTTCATTATCCTTCCCCTTTTTTTTATTATTATTATTTATTATTATTTCTCCTTCCTTTAGTTTTTTTGTCCTATTTATTTTTATTCTTTTTTTTTTGTAAAATTATTATCTTATTTTCTTTTTTAAAGTAATTGAGTTTGAGCTGCTAAAATTTTCATTAAAAAAAAACTTTTATTAAAATCAAAACTAAAACATTTTTTTAATGTTTAAACTAAAACCTTTATTTAAATTAACATTAAACTAAAACCTTTTTTTTTTTAAATTAACATTAAACTAAGAACTTTTTTTTTAAAATTAACATTAAACTAAAGAAATTTTTGTTAAAATTAAAACTAAAACATTTTTTAAAATTTTAAACTAAAGACTTTTTTTTTTAATATTAACATTGAAGCCTTTTTAAAAATTAAAAATTGAAAACAAAAAACTTTTTTATCAACATTAAAATTATTTTCTTCAAAATTTAAACTAAAATCCCTTTTTTAAAACTAATAAAACTATAATTAAAATTCTAAATTGCATTTTGTCTTTCTTTCAATATTAACTGTTTCATTATTTGTCATATTTCTGTCTAACTTTTCACTAATGTTCTCTATTTTTCTCCTCAGATTATACTTAGATTCAGATTAATATTTATTTAATTTATGTTGTTTTATAGATGTAATTTACGCGAGGCCATGGTCACGATTTATTTTATTTTGCATTTTTTTGGGACTTGTAATTTACGCGAGTGATCGTCGCGATGCTTTATTTACTTTCCGCATTTTATTTCTGCCATATAATATTTCGCCATGTTTGCATGTTTACCGTTAATCATCCCTCCGAAGGAATTAGGTCCAACCGTTTGACCGCCGAGTCAATAACCCTAATTTTTGACCGTTTCAAAAACCCTAATAGCCTAGGTGTCCCGCCGTGGACGAAAATGCCCTTTACCCTAGCATTGGGTCAAAGAGTCACCGTACTCTGTTTAGGGTTTCCCGCCGTGGAATCCCTAATTTCAACCCTAAATTTTCAATTAACAAATTCAACATAAAAATAGGAGTTTCAAAGACTCCACGTAAGCGTGTCCTTAAGATACGTTTATTCCCCATTGAAACCTTGACCATAGTCAAGACGTTTCTAACCTCCCTTTCGAGGGGAACTACAATTACTCTGATTCCATTCCCGTCAGGATATGTAGGCACAAGATGCGACGTCTTGCCGAGTAAACTTAGGACTAATCGTTAGCTCTTTTAGGTCACTCTATCCCTTAGCAATATATTTCAAACATATAATAAAATAAAAAAGCATACAATAAACAAAAGGTTCTTGTAGAGTACTACAGAAGTTTAGGGTGCTAGTACCTTTCCTAAGCTTAACCAACCCCTTACCTAGATCTCTCCCCGCATTGTGTTTACGATGCAAAATTAGGTTTTTCTTCTTTTGACCTTTTCCTTCGGATAAATTAAAGAGCGGTTGTGAATCAAGAATTGTGATTCAAACTAATTAATAGTTTGATATCCTATTTCCACCGCAGCAGAAAATGGCGACTTCACTGGGGACCCTCCTAATTTTTAAGGGTTGCCCCTATTTTGTTTATTGTATGATATTTCTATTTTATTTTATTATCTGTATATATTGTACCTTGCTTGGGGTATCTTTGTTGTGAGATAAGTCCTACACCCGGACTTGAGTGACATTATTATAGGAAGGTGATATATTCGATGAGGCTTATAGGGAGTGGAATCCCGACCAAGCTGACTTGAGAATCACCGCTCAGTTGAGACCCTTTCCAAAATGGTTCGGTTGAACGAGTAATCGTGAAAACTTTTACTATTGTCGATTGGAGTCTGTGATACTGGGGGCCGTAGTACCTTAACACCACTTTGGCCTTATCTAGGACGTAGTGCGGGAACTATGAGGGAGTAATCCCAAGATAGTTGCTACGCAATACTACACTCAAAAGAGTCTCTCTTGAGGATATTATTAACCACCGAGTCAATTTGGAAATTGATAATATCCGAAAGATGGACTGATGACTTTGGGCACCTCTTTAGAACCTTATTCTGCAGGTACAACTACCCCACAGTACATACCTTTTAGGAAGGGTAGACCTTAACTCCATTCATTGTTCCTCTAACCTAGGACTTTGTTGTTTGTGTGTATTTGTGCATGGCATTCATAAAACCTCATTCCTAGTTTCAAGGAATTCAACAGTACTTTGCGAATTCAAAAGTCCTATATTTCAAAGTTTAAAATTGTTTCCAACTTTCCTAAAAAAGAAATGTTTGCAATCGACCGTTGAAGTTCTTGAAACTATTGCATTGCATTAGCATCATGTCTTGCATGGCATCTTTCCCCGGGTTTCTCATGTCCAATTGTCTTTATCTTCCAGTGTTCCGTTGAGTCGTCAAGCGGATTCCTCGACACAGATATCAGACTAGAGCTAACTATAGACGCCTAATGTCAGAACAAGAGGAACATAATACGGAGGTCCGAATGGAGATTGATGAGTTGAAAGCAGGCATGACCAGGCTTACCGAGATGCTTCAAGTGTTGATTGCCAGAGGAGAGCCACCTCAGAGGACTGTCATTCAGGAAGTTTCAAGTGTTGATCCACCTCTTGTTTCAGTGCCGCCCTCTAGTTGGCCTGAGTTTGGTTTACCTCCTAACTACTCTCCACCTGTTGCATCTGCTGCTATGATTGGTCAGGCTGTCAGACCGGTTTTTCAAGCTCCTGTCCTTACCGAGGCCCAACCTGTGGTCCACACGGTTAATCAGACTATCCAATCTCCCGTTGAGAATCCTCCCTATGAGTACAATGTTGCCGATGTTCAAGAAGATTTTGTTGAGCCTGAGATCACCCGGGAACAGTTTCAGATCATAAACAAGAGACTTCAAGCTGTCGAGGGTACTGATTTCTTCAATGTTGATGCCGATAATATGTGCCTAGTTTCTGGTCTTGTTTTGCCTGCCAAGTTCAAGACTCCTGAGTTCGTGAAGTATCAAGGTCATTCATGTCCAAGAGCCCATCTAGTCATGTACTTCCGAAAGATGGCAGCTTACACCAATAATCAGAAGTTGCTCATCCATTGCTTTCAGGATAGTTTGAGTGGTGCTTCTCTTAAATGGTATATGAACTTAGAGCATAACAGTGTCCACTGCTTCCAAGATCTCGTCAACGCTTTTATGAAGCAATATAAATACAATTTGGATATGGCTCCGGATCATCGTCAGCTTCAAAGTATGTCTCAGAAGAAAAAAGAGTCGTTCAAGGAGTATGCTCAGCGTTGGAGGGAGTTAGCTTCCCAAGTCGAACCCCCTATAGCAGAGAAGGAACTGACAGAAATATTCATGGATACTTTGTCTCCTTTCTATTGGGAAAAGATTATTGGGAGTGTCTCTTCAAGCTTTACAGATCTGGTGACTATTGGCCAAAGGTTAGAAGAAGGTTTGAAAAATGGGAAGGTATCCAAAGCTACCGAATCTTCTAATGGTGCAAAGAAATCCTATGGGAATTTCCATAAGAGGAAGGACGAGCAGACCAATGCTGTCATGACTGAATCAAGAAATCCTCGCCAGGGATCTCAACCTGTTGTTGCTCCGCAGCCAGCTCAGAATCCTCAACGTCCAGTTATTAGACAAGACCATATCGAAATAGGAATCAATTTGATCCTATTCCCATGACTTACACAGAACTTTATCCTTACCTGGTTCAACGAGGGTAGATCACTACAAGGGCTTTACCACCTCCTCCTAATCCTCCTCCAGCTGGATTTAGGGCTGATTTCCAGTGCGCTTTTCACGAGGGTGCCTTAGGCCACGACTTGGAGCATTGTTTTGCACTAAAAGCCAGAGTGCGTGAGCTGATGAGAGCAGGGATACTTGATTTTCCAGACAATCCTTCGAACATCCAGAAGAATCCTTTGCCAGGGCATCAGAAGTGAAGCTTCGGGCTGACCTCAACAGGCTATTTATTTGTTTTAGACTTGACAATTTATCTTTGTATTGTTTTAATCACAGACCTTTGTTTCTCATTGTTTGTATTTTATTAGTTGTTTGCTTTCGAACTATGTTTGTACTTTTATATTGATGAACTGAGAATTGTAACTTTTGATTTAATTAATTTTATCTATTATTTTTATCTCTATGCTTTATCTTTCAAATATTTACTTTTGTCCGAATTTTTGGTATGCAAAGATTGGAGGGAGGATGACGAAAATGTTATACCCATAACTGCTGTCAGTATGCTTTCAATGAATCCTTATTGATGATGTGAGGCATTGTTTCAACTCCCAAACACTGGAGAAATAAGGAAGTTATCCCCTTGTCACCCCTTTTGAGCCTAGAAGTTGGAGTTTCTTTCTTTACAAAAAAACCCGCAATCTTAGCCTAGGGATGGGTAGTTCTCAGTTAACTCGGTTGTGCTTTCCTGCAATACACCTTTCATATAAAGGTTGAATTCACAAGTTTTCCTTCGTACACAGCAAGTAAGTGTCGAATATGTTTTCCAAGTCAAAAGCCGATGATGGTTCACCGTGATCATTAAGCTAGGCAGTCACTTTCTTTCAAAAAAAAAAAGTCCGCTAAGTCAAAACCTATAAAGGAGACTTAGGCAAAACTGGGGCATCCCGCTGACTGTAATCTTCACAAGAAACAGGTCAGGCAAAATTTAGGGATAATGCAGAGAGGAGTTTTAAATCCTTACCTTAAAAATCCTAAATGTCAAAACAACCAAATGTTATAGGAAAGTAGTGACGGCCATCTCAAGAGTCCCTTGACTTTCGAACCATCATTACTACCATCAGTGAAATTCCTAACCTATAGGAACCTGAATGCATAATATGAGTTAACTGAGCGTAGGACTGAAGATTATCACGTAGATTGGGTGGGAACAAACAAATTTTGAGCCTTTATGCTTTGTTTCATAAACCGTGAACCAGGCCATGTTACAACCCTCAAAAGACCTAATTGAAACAAGGATATTTTGAAAGCATGCAACAGCAAGGTTGCGTAAGCTGACTCCTAAAGATCTTTGTGAATCATTTATTTTGGTCGTATACCTGTATTAAACTTCGAGCGTCCTGGACCGCCGCATTCTAATCGATGACTCATTTATTTTTCATCTTTCAAAAATGATTTTGATTTCAAAAGTTGCATGAACTTTGCATTACCATTTTGGTATGAATATTTTTGTTTGCAAACTGGCTTTCCTCTAAGGAAATTTCAAACAATCGAGAAACTTGGTCAAGTGATCCTATCAGGGGCAAAGTCTTCTCAGATCTGGTTTATCCATGAGATTTTCAAGACTCGGACTGGGACAAACCTTCTGAGGGTACAGTAAAACAGTCATTTTCAGAATCAGACAAGCTGAAGCAATTATCAGTTCATCTGTAATGGACAATTTAATCTGGGGCAGTTTACTTGAAAGATCTCCAAGCGGCTTTCCATCCTTCCTACGAGGACCATCAACCTGATTACAATTTAGCAAGTGGCAGTGATCTTCGGGTTGAGGAATCAGTTTTCCAGTCTTGTCATCTTACCAACAGAGTCGAGCCTTGTCGTCGACATCTGCATTGTCATTTGATCATCTATCATAGCATGATTTATACACATGTGCATATCATGGGTGTTTTATCCCCATTTTCTTTTTCTCCCGAGGTCGTGTTTTACCCGCGTATTACCTCGTGGACGAAGTCCAATTTACATGGCATCATGGGTGTTTTATCCCCATTTGCTTCTTCTCCCGAGGTCGTGTTTTACCCGCGTATTACCTCGTGGACGAAGTCCAATTTACCTGGCCTCATGGGTGTTTTATCCCCATTTGCTTCTTCTCCCGAGGTCGTGTTTTACCCGCGTATTACCTCGTGGACGAAGTCCAATTTACCTGGCATCATGGGTGTTTTATCCCCATTTGCTTCTTCTCCCGAGGTCGTGTTTTACCCTCGTATTACCTCGTGGACGAAGTCCAATTTACCTGGCATCATGGGTGTTTTATCCCCATTTGATTTTTCTCCCCGAGGTCGTGTTTTATCCGCGTCTTACCTTGTGGATGGATTTAGTTACTTGGCAGCATGGGTGTTTTATCCTCATTTGCATTTTTCTCTCCGAGGTCGTGTTTTATCCGCGTCTTACCTGGTGGACAAAGTCCAGTTTGCTTGGCACCCATCGACTATTTCGTGTCATGTCTATCTGACGTTCTTCCAGATATGGCGTGTCTCCTTTTCGACGTTCTTCCGAAATGTTCTGATGTTTGTCACTCCCTATATGTTTTCCGGTGAGTCCTGAAGATCCCGCTCGATCTCTTCAAGGAATGTCCCGAAAACTCTAGCGTCTGTCGTTTACCTGGTCCTGTCTCCGTGTGGATCCTATGTTACCTTGTCACCACCGCGTGTCTTCTTCCCCAGTGCAATTCTTCGTTGCGCTGTCCCCTATGACATCGTGTCGTCTGCATCCTTGCATTCATCATTCCATCATACGCATCATATTAGATTCATGGCATTGTCAGCATTATAGTTCGTGTTATTTTGTCCATTGCATATCACTGCATCTAGGGCCCAAATTTCCGGTTATTTGTATTTAAATCCCTTTCACCGCGATTTCTCGAGTCTCCGCTGCTCAAATCATCCGGTGAAGCTATTTAAATAGGGGCATCTGTTGCACCCCAAATTTGTCCTACCTTTACATGGTTTCTAGTGCCACTTTATTTTGAATGAATAAAATGGCACAATTGGCAAGAGACCGTGTGTAAGGAGTTGTGAGTGTGAGAGGTCGAGAGTTCAAATCCCACCTTCTTCACTTTTTGTTTTTCTTTTATTTTTATTCTAACTTTTCTATTTTCATAAAAAAAAAATAACAAAAAAGAAAAACGACGGCCGTTCTCACGACTTATCAGAAAATCTTCGAGGCTTCATCAAATCAACCGTCCGTCACAACAAAAGCAGAAAATCTGAATAATCTCACCGTAAGCATCGTTAATTGGCTGTTATTTCTTTTTGTGTTTTTTTTTTCTTTCGTAATCCATTTCCAGGATAAGGAAGAGTAAGAGGAGAAAAGGTAATTAAAGGCAACTCTAATGGGTCAAATGAGCAGAAAGAAAGGAAATTAAAGTCAATCCTAATGGGTCAAATGAGCAAAAACAAAGGATGTATCGCCACCCCAGTGGTTAAATGAGCAGAAACAAAGGATGTATCGCCACCCCAGTGGTTAAATGCCTTCCCCTTTCATTATCCTTCCCTTTATTATTATTATTATTATTTATTATTATTTCTCCTTCCTTTAGTTTTATTGTCCTATTTATTTTTATTCTTTTTTTTTGTAAAATTATTATCTTATTTTCTTTTCTAAAGTAATTGAGTTTGAGCTGCTAAAATTTTCATTAAAAAAAAACTTTTATTAAAATCAAAACTAAAACATTTTTTTAATGTTTAAACTAAAACCTTTATTTAAATTAACATTAAACTAAAACCTTTTTTTTAAAATTAACATTAAACTAAGAACTTTTTTTTAAAATTAACATTAAACTAAAGAAATTTTTGTTAAAATTAAAACTAAAACATTTTTTAAAATTTTAAACTAAAGACTTTTTTTTTAATATTAACATTGAAGCCTTTTTAAAAATTAAAAATTAAAAACAAAAAACTTTTTTATCAACATTAAAATTATTTTCTTCAAAATTTAAACTAAAATCCCTTTTTTAAAACTAATAAAACTATAATTAAAATTCTAAATTGCATTTTGTCTTTCTTTCAATATTAACTGTTTCATTATTTGTCATATTTCTGTCTAACTTTTCACTAATGTTCTCTATTTTTCTCCTCAGTTTATACTTAAATTCCGATTAATATTTATTTAATTTATGTTGTTCCATAGATGTAATTTACGCGAGGCCATGGTCGCGATTTATTTTATTTTGCATTTTTTTGGGACTTGTAATTTACGCGAGTGATCGTCGCGATGTTTTATTTACTTTCCGCATTTTATTTCTGCCATATAATATTTCGCCATGTTTGCATGTTTACCGTTAATCATCCCTCAGAAGGAATTAGGTCCAGCCGTTTGACCGCCGAGTCAATAACCCTAATTTTTGACTGTTTCAAAAACCCTAATAGCCTAGGTGTCCCGCCGTGGACGAAAATGCCCTTTACCCTAGCATTGGGTCAAAGAGTCGATGTACTCTGTTTAGGGTTTCCCGCCGTGGAATCCCTAATTTCAACCCTAAATTTTCAATTAACAAATTCAACATAAAAATAGGAGTTTCAAAGACTCCACGTAAGCGTGTCCTTAAGATACGTTTATTCCCCATTGAAACCTTGACCATAGTCAAGACGTTTCTAACCTCCCTTTCGAGGGGAACTACAATTACTCTGATTCCATTCCTGTCAGGATATGTAGTCACAAGATGCGACGTCTTGCCGAGTAAATTTAGGACTAACCGTTAGCTCTTTTAGGTCATTCTATCCCTTAGCAATATATTTCAAACAGATAATAAAATTAAAAAGCATACAATAAACAAAAGGTTCATGTAGAGTACTACAGAAGTTTAGGGTGCTAGTACCTTTCCTAAGCTTAACCAACCCCT
Source organism: Lathyrus sativus (assembly GCA_963859935.3). Classification (NCBI taxonomy): domain Eukaryota; kingdom Viridiplantae; phylum Streptophyta; class Magnoliopsida; order Fabales; family Fabaceae; genus Lathyrus; species Lathyrus sativus. The sequence goes on from OZ012738.1 coordinate 261,878,155, forward strand.
TACCTAGATCTCTCCCCGCATTGTGTTTACGATGCAAAATTAGGTTTTTCTTCTTTTGACCTTTTCCTTCGGATAAATCAAAGAGCGGTTGTGAATCAAGAATTGTGATTTAAACTAATTAATAGTTTGATATCCTATTTCCACCGCAACAAATGAGACATGGTTCAAGAGCTCAATTCACATCTTGAGGGTCCTCTATTGGGATCATATGACTTCACAAATCATTTGCAAGAGCCTCAATCAGTGGATAAGGTGTTAGGGTTTCATCTGGTCAACAAAATATCAACTGTAGATATGGAGAGGTTCAAGGCTCAAATTTTGATCGTTTAAGACATGAGATGTCATCTTAAGTCATCACAAGTATCATATTGAAGCTTGGTCAAGAAGAATAAAGAGATTAATAAGTTGCTAAATTAGGGTTTTAGAGGATTCTAAGTGTAAAATCCCCTCTTTTGGTATCTAACTTCAATGACAAGTTTCATCATGATGCAAGTCCTATCTCATTTCTCATCAAACAAGAGATTTGTTCCTTATCATTCAAGCTTTATTTTTAGTACAGGAACTCCTTCATTGCATTTATACATCTCATATTATGATTTTCCCAAGTTGGTTTTACAAAGTGGAGAGGATTTAGAGGCACCCAAGGGTAACTCACTTCTAAGGCAATTTTCACATGGAATCAAGCTTTTCCTCAACTCTCTTCAAACATAAGAGTTTTTCCTAATTGTTTAAGCTTTCCAAAAAGTGAAAGAAATCATCATTCACATGTGTAGAACTCAAGTTATGATCCTCTCAAGTCAAGGTCATTTTGGGTGACCTAGGTTTAGGTCATTCACTTCAAGGTCAAATTCCACGAACTTCAAGACCTTAAATCAAGATTCTTGCAACATGAAACTTGTGTATCAAGATCTTGCCTACACCATGACCTCAAATTCCATGACCCTTGATGATTTGTGAGGCAAGTAAGACATGATGAACATGAAAACATAAGCTTTTGATCTAACTTGACTTTCTTGCATTTAAGCCACAAATTTTTATTTAAAATGAACCAAAATAAGTTCATATTTTCAAGCATTTTTCAAGTTTTACACTTAATGTAGAAATCATCAAAACACATGACAAACCTTTTTTCCTTTCCTTCCCACCTCTATATTTCATTTTCTCACCCTAATTTGTACTGATTGCTGACCAAGAGTGAGGTACCAACCTTCCCAAACCCGTGTGTACATGATTTGGGGTTTTTTTTGCCAAGTTTGTTAAAGCAACCTATTCACACATCATGGGCCTTCAAAAATTCCCTTAAACCTTCACATATAAGGAGGACACAAACCCTAACGTGAAGGTGAATCCATTCTGCTGCAGAACAAGCTCAAAACCTTCAAAATTTCTCATTTTTCTCTCTCTCTTCGAACCAAAGGAAAGCTTGGAGTTTTTGGTCACTTTTTGCTTGATTCTTACTCATTGAAGCACAAGGAACTCATTGGTGACTTTGGATTGAAGCTCAAGCATCATTTGGAGGACCAACGAAGTTGCTCCGTTAGGTAATGTTCTTCAATCTGGAACTCTCATTTTAGGCCTAAATATAGGTTCATATTGGTTGCATCTGAAGTCCTACCTTGTGTAGGCAATGTTTGAATGTTTGGTGTGGCTGTTTGTGCAAGTTTCAGATTATGTAACAAAATTTCGTGTTGAGTTTTCACCATGTTAGAGGAAGCTTTTTGAAAAACTAATGCCATATTCGTGCTCTCCATGAAAAATCCTTCAAAAACATGTCATGGGTTTTGATTTTTATTGAAGTTTTCAGACATCACCGATGAAGCTCACCAGAGAAGATGACTGGAGCTAGGGCTCCAGTGTTTGAGGTGTTTACTGGGGTGTGTTGTGATGTGGCTGTTGACTGGCTTACGTGTGCGTTGAAAAAATGATGTGGCATGCCACATCCGTTAATGAAACGCATCGTTTCATTTATTCTGAGCTTTTTAGTTTAATTCAGGATTGGGATTAGACCATTTTGCTATCCACACACTCCTATTTTTGGGCCCAATACGCGTGTTCAACTGAAACCCTTAGTTTTTGATGTTTGCTGATGCACCCCCTTTTTCTTTATCTCTTTTATTTTATTTTTATTATATTTTCTTTTTTATTTTATTTTAAATAGTTCCAACCATTTTAAAAACCCATAAAAATATGGTTCTAACTAATTGACATCTTATTTAATTTTTTATATTTTATATTTTTATTTTATTTTAATTTTAATTTGAATTTTTAATTTAATGTATTTTATTTGACCTATTTTGAAACATGCCCTTAATTCTTACCTTTCCTAATTGACTTTTGATCCATGTTTTTGCACATACTTAGACACATACATGTAGGGTATTTGAATGCTGATTTTATGCTTTGGTGATCATTTCTTGAATAATTTTCATTTGACTTTGTTTGACCCTCGATATATGCTCAACAAATTGTTTGCTTTGCCTTGTTTGATGCAATTGATGATGCTATCTGGCCATTCTTTTTATAATCCATTGCACATTGATTCTTGATAGACCTAACTTGAGTTTGGGCATTTACTTGGATTTTATTTGGTCATGTGTCTATTTTTGGATGTTGCATCAAGTTCTTGTTGTTTTGATCATGTGTTTGTGCATATCTTGACCTAGTCTTTTGAAATTCCTTTTTGTATGGTTTGATGGATGTTTGATGAGTCTTGTATGCTCTTGATGTTATGTTTAAGGTTCTGATTTCCATGATTAGGGGTTCATTGCATGATCACTTCATATTATATGCTTTACATGATCATGTGTTCCTTTTGTGGATGACTTGTGAGATGTTTGCTTGACTTTTGTGCTTCAACTTGAGTTTGACTCTTCTTGATTTTGATTGTTGATTTGAATTTAAAAATGATGCATATCATTTGAACTTTTTTCTTATCTTGATGAGTTGATACTTAATCATTTGTGTCTTTTGTGAAATGTCTCCTTTCTTTGAGAATGACTTTGTTATGTGAGCTTGTTTTTGAGGTATGCTTTAAATTCAACTGTGATATCTCTCTTGTGTGTTCATGAATGAATGTTTGATTTGATAACCATGTTCATGTTGCTTCCCACACTTGATATCATGTCCTAATCCCATGCCTTTTCCTTTAAGACCATGTCTTGCATGTTTGTTTTGTATGACAACTATTTTGTTTGTGAATGGGGTATATGATTTGAATCTTTGAGTTTTTTCTTTAATCATTGACATGTGACGGTTATGGTATGATGTAGCTACTTCCCCACTTTGTTTCTCATCTCATTTGACCTCTTTTCACTTTTTTTTGTGATTGATATTGCTTCTTTTAAGATGTTTAAGTCTTTTGAATGTGTGAGAGTGTTTTGTTTTACCACGATGTTTTGATTTCCAATCTTTTGACCTGGTTTGGCACGTGTTTGCTTCTTTGATGTCTTGACATGATATTGGGTTTCATCTTGCACGATTGAGATATGAGTTTAGCTTGATTCATTTTGCTTTAAAATACTTTGTTTGTTCATCTTGTTTGCATTTCCTTCATTCTTCTTTCTTCTCTTTCATATCTTGGGACTTGTTTAAGTCTTGCTTTTGTTTTCATTTGTGATTGATTAGTAATGTGTTTACTTGTGTTTGCTCACATAATCCCTTAGGATTCCTAGTCCCTCTGTTTAAGATGGGAGTGGGAGAGACATTAGGCTTTCAATCCTTTGCATGATAACAAGTAGGATAATCCTTCTTTGAACTCAACTCTAGGTCCATCATATGTATGATAACATTAGGTATACTTCCTTTTTATCTTAACCTTAGTACCATTTTGTATGATAACATTAGGGCTTTCAGTTTCCCTTTAGTGTTTTCTTGTGTTTTCTCTTCTCATCTCAAATTGCTTTAAAGACACTTAATAAAGAACGACAAACATTGTACGCTATGAGCCTTAAGTACATGGGAAATGATGAGTGGGGGGTTTCTCCTCACTTGTCTAGAGTGTTTAGTGTATGCCCCTTGGGAGATATGCGACGCATTCGCTCCTAACATGAATCTCAAACCATTTCAATTCACTTCTCTAAAAGTAACAAACCAAATTCAAACCTTTTTTTATCCTTTGGGATTGTTTTACAATCATTTTCAGAAAAGAGTACGTTAGTTTTCCGTTTTGTCGCAAACAGGCATTGTCCCTAACCGCTAGAATGGGAACTTAACGTCGCTCATAAAAAAACACTTAACCAACCAGTGGCCTAGTTCTCCCGAACTACGTTTGCTCTGATTTCTCATACCAGATGAGAATATGTAGGCACAAGACGGTGATGTCTTGGCGAGCAACCTTCCCCCTCATCACCCTAGTTTTCCGAACTACGTTGACTTTGACTTTCCCATTGCACGAGGGAATACGTAGGCATAAGGTGGTGATGTCCTATCGAGTCTCTTTCCTTTCCACCCCAATTTAGCTGTAGCTTTTAGACAACTTTCACCCATAGATTAGACAACAAGCATGGATCCCGTTGAGTACAATGGACGTGAGGGGTGCTCATACCTTCCCCTTGCGTAACCGACTTCCGAATCTAAGATTTGGTTGTGATGACCTAGTCTTTCCCGTTCTTTTAGGTTTTCTTCGATCGTTTCCTTTCCCTCCCTTTGGGATAAATAACGTTCGGTGGCGACTCTTCTGTTTTTCCGTCGGGTGTTGTTTGCAGTAGCGACAGCTGGCGACTCTGCTGGGGACTCTAGTTCCCTATGCGAGTCAATCCTAGCGCTTGTCTGTTTCATATTTTTGGGTGTGTGTATTTGTGTGTATGTATGTTGTATTTGTATGATTTCTGTTGTATATCATTGCACTTGCATTTTATTCTCCGCACTTTATCATTGTGATCATATTATATTGTTGTTGTGTTGTTGGGTGGGTGGTTCCACTGAGAGATAAGCCCAATACCCAGGCTTGAGTATACACCTAGTATTAGTGTGGAGAATAGTGCGGGCTTATATTTTTAGCATGCACGAGCCCTCATGATATTCGCATCCATATGAGGTTTTCTTTGAAGATATCCTATCCTGTGCATCTTGGACAGTTGAGGGGGTGTTGGATCTAAAAACTAACGACTCTGGAGACCGTTCATTGGGAATTCAGTTGAGACTTCCTTGATTGACCATGATGCCAAACTAGAAATGGTGAATGTATCATTGTTTCTCGACCTGAGAGTCTGTGATATTGCCGACCTACATAGGATGTCGTACCTTTTTAGAGACTAGGTCCTACCTGTGAGTGGGAAGGGTTTTGCAGGAAACTTTGACTTTCAACCGACCCAGTTTTCTGTCAAAGCAGACTTTTGATCTTAAGTGTTATGGTATTCTGGATTTCTTATCAGAGCAGAGCTCTGGTTCAACTCCGTCAACAGCATAATAGTTTAGGATATCTTGATCCCCTGTTTGCATTTGCATATTCATGTTGTATATTAACATTTGCATGTATGTATGTTCTCAGGTTCTCGTCTTCCCATTGATTCTGGTAATCTGATTTGCTATCAACATGGAGCCTGAATTGAAGAAGACTATCATCTACAAGTTCCCGCTGCCAGAGTTAAGACCTTTATTTGGTCTTATTTTCATGGATGGTTCTGGTGTCATGGAAGATTTTAAAAAGTATTATGGGAAGATTATGAGTTTCATCCACAAAGTCACAAGTTATGAACAAGGAGTTATCCATACTTTATTACAGTTTTATGACCCTCAGCTGCGCTGTTTCACATTTCCTGATTATTTTCTAGTTCCTACTTTGGAGGAATTTTCTTTTCTAATGGGAGTTCCAGTCTTAGAAGAAATGCCATTCTTTCAGTCCAAGGAGAAACCTGATCTGGAGAAGTTAGCCAATGCTCTTTATTTGAGAAAGTATGAGTTGGTGGGTAATGTGGTTTATAGGAGTGGAGCTTCTGGTTTTCCCTTGTCTTTCTTGGTGGGTAAGGCTCATTATTTTTCTAAGGAAGGTTGTTGGATAGTCTTTAATGCCATTTTGGTGTTGTGCATATACGGTATTGTTCTATTTCCCAACATACCAGATTTTGTTGATATGGACGCTTTTCACATTTTTGCTTCCAAGAACCCCGTACCTACTCTTCTAAGAGATTTATATCACTCGGTTCATTACAAAAATGAAAAGAGGAGAGGGAAAAATGTGTCTTGTTGTGCACCACTCTTCCACAAGTGGTTCATGGATCATCTTCCTTGGTCGGAGCTTTTGTTGATACAAAGGTTACGTCTGAATGGTCAAAGAGGATTATGGGTTTGGAAGCTAAAGATATTGTTTAGTTTAATTGAGACCTGCTTGGTGTTGAGATTATCTTTAGCTGCAGGAGCTTTCCTAATGTGCCTTAGATAGGGAGAAAAGGGGGGGATTAATTACAACCCTTCTCTTGCTGACAGACAATTTAGTTATGCCTTGAAGGGACCCCCGAAGGAAGAAGTGCAGAAACATCTGTACTTCACAGGTGTAGCTGATTATGAAATTTTGGCCAAGATAAAGGAAGCCCGGGGAAGAGTTCATAGAAGAGAGAAACTATCTTTGGGTAAAGGTGATTGCAGAGCTTATGACCCTTATTTGGACTGGATTCAGAAGAGAGTGGAGAAAGTGTTGCTACCTTTTCCTGTCAGAGAACCCCTATATCCTTTAGTCATTGAAGAGCCTACAACTGTTGGTATTCAAAGATACAATAAGTTTTGGGCGAAAAAAGAAGAACTGCGTAAGGAAAATGAAGAGCTGAAAAAAGAAATCAGTCAACTAAAGAGTGGTAAGAATGAAGCCGTTTATTTGACGAAGGTAAAGACAGAAGCTTGGTCTAAGGCGGAAGAGGAGTTAGTTGAAGAGATCCGGCTGCGAGGACGAGTTGGCCAAGATTTGAAAAGTACCAATAGTGTCCTTAAGCATAAGAAGAAAGAACTAGATAAAGCTTACTGGGAAATATCTAAGTTCAATGATCAATGGAATGATACATTAACTGCTAACAAGGGTAGGGAGGATGAATTTCGTAGATAGATTGACAGGTTGAAGATGTAGCTCAAAGTCAAAGATGAAGAAGTTTCAACATAATCATCCCGTAGGTATGTAAGTGATTAGAAACTACAAGAAACCCTATCAGCATTGGAGGTGTTCAAGATGAGGGCAGAAGTGAAGAGACCAAGACTTGAAGATGCCTTTGGAGAGGATGCATGGGAGGAATATGCTTAAGGCTTGAACGATGTTATCTGCAGAAGAGACCTGCTCATACAGGAGTTGATTACAAGAGCTGAACATCCAAACACAAAGGAGCTGCTGAAGGAAGTTCAAATTCATCACAAGAATGATAGTGGTTGAAGAAAGTTATTTGATACAGTATTCCATTAGTATTCCTTTTGTTCTTGTTTTGTATTGTGACCATCACTAGATCTGTTGGATGGGGGCGTAAGATTATATGCAGTTGTATTTCCTACCGTTGTTTTGTATACGTTGACTTTTATTCTCATTTTATTTATGAGAGAAGATTGTGATTCTACCATTTATTCTCCTGTTTTGCTATTTATTCATGGAATTGGAATCAAGGGGGAGATCTCCCTGAATCATATATACATGCTTGCATTTTGCATCATCATTTCCATTTGCATAGCAGGTATTCTTGGAACTTTCAATCTTATCTCTGTTTGGTTTTCTTCAACAGTTAGCAAGATTGGAGATCCAGTTTTCCACAGGTATTCTACAAGAGGGAATCAATGGAGAGTTATGGATCAATTACAATAGGAGTTGCAGGAGGTCAGGGACAAAATGCAACATTTCATGGAGATGATGCAAGGTGTGGCCAATGGGCAGGAGCAATTGAGAACTTTGTTTCAACCACTAATAGCACGGGTGAATAGTAACAGTGTTCTACATTGAGGGATTACTATTATCCCTCCTCCAGTTGATGACAATGTTCCTCAGGTCAATGGTATTCTAACTATAGTTAACCTTCTAGGCGGAGCTCATCAAGGAGGAATTCATATAGCTGGTGCTGGAAGCAGTATAGGCGTTGTACACGGAGCTGCAGGTCCCCATTGGGAAGAGGATGTGTTTTCAATGAGAGACTTGGATATGGGTCTCCCCACAAAAGCTGATAAAAGGTTCAAACTGCTTGAAGAGAAGATGAAAACCTTCGAGAACCAAAATTCATTAGGACTCGATATGTCAAATCTGGGACTGGTGTCAGGGGTCAGGATTCCCCCTAAGTTTAAAGTACCAGACTTTGATAAGTACAAAGGGACGACTTGTTCTAGAGTACACCTCACGGCTTATTTTTTGGAAAAATGTGAACATACTCAGAGGATGAGAAAATTTTGATGCATTTCTTTCAGGACAGTTTGTCGAGTCCTTCTTTGGAGTGGTATATGGGTCTAGAAAGGACCATATAATAAATTGGAGAGCGTTGGGAGAAGCATTTGTGCGTCACTATCAGTACAATAGTGACTTGGTGCCTAATAGGGTGCAATTGCAAAATTTGTCACAAAAGAATAATGAAGGGTTCAAGGAGTATGCCCAGAGGTGGCGAGAGTTAGAGGCTAGGGTGCAGCCTCCAATGTGGAGCGTGAATTGATTGACATGTTCACGGCGACCTTCCCAGGAACGTACTATGAAAAATTGATCGGGTGTATGTCTGGAAGTTTTTCATACTTAGTGATGGCAGGAGAAAGGGTAGAGAACGGGATAAAGACATGAAAGATACCAAGTGGGGCAGGACCTTCATCAGGAGGAGTGAAGAAAGTATACAATGGGAACCCAAAGAAGAGAGAAGGGGATATGGATGTTGTATCAGCCTATAGAAGTAGAGACTAGGTGCCACATCAATCTCAACATCAATATCAACCTCAACATCAGCATCAATAGCAAATTACGAGTATAGTTATTCCGGATATTCCGCAACAAAAAACTATTGCGCTTCGTCGTTACCAAGATAGAGAAAGGATGGCCAACAGGCAGTTTGACACGCCTCCCATGCCTTACTCACAATTTTTGCAACATCTGTTACAATTGCACCTGATTCAGAAGAGAACTTTGGTGCCACTCACTGGTACACCTCCACCAGGTTATGGTGCAAATGTTAGGTGTGAGTTCCACTCTAGAGCTCTAGGCCATAATATTGACAACTGCAAAGTGTTCAAGCATAATGTTCAGGATTTACTTGACTCAAAAGCAATAAATTTCACAAACGAGACCCCAATGTAAATCAGAAACCAATGCCAAATCATGGGGTGGCTAGAACTAATGCTGTTATTGAAGGAGAGAGGCTAAAATTGATAACTGATGTTGCAGAATTGAAGACGCCTCTGAGCTTCGTAAAAGACAAACTGCTAAAGGGAGGTGTCTATCTGGGTTGTTTAGAGGGTTGTGCAGAATGTGTTGTTCATTCAGAGGGTTACGTTTCTTTGAGAAGTCATATTCAAAGCTTGATTGATGAAGGTAGTTTATATTTCGACAGGATTATGGGAGAAGAAGAGATTGAGGAGATTAACAATGAGCGGGATGAGGTTGCAACGATTTCAATTCTGTACTAGACAATTAACATATCAGCACCGCCAAGGCCAACCCCGATTATTATTACTACTTCCGGACCAGTACCTTATGAGAGCTCCAAGGCCATTCCTTGGAATTATGGCGCAGAGGTGTTTTGTAATGGGAAAAAACAAGAGCTGGTGGGAGCATCGTTTGGAGGCACTTCTGTTGAAAACATTGTTGGAGCAGGGGGAATAACCAGAAGTAGCATAGTTTTCTCTCCACCTGAAACTAATGTTGATAGAAATGATAAGGGTAAAGGTAAGGTTGTGGTAGAAGAAGGTATGCATCAACATGTTGACAAAGATTCTTTCGCAAAGGATACTGAAGAATTCATGAGGCTTATCCTTAAAAGTGATTACAAGATTGTAGATCATTTACACCAGATGCCATCAAAAATTTCTATTCTTTCGCTGTTATTGTGCTTTGAGGCACACCAGAATGCGCTGTTAAAAATTCTAAATTTGGCATTTGTGCCATAAGAGATTTTGGTGAATCAGCTAGAAGGAGTGGTGGCTCATGTGGATGCTGGAAATGGGTTGGGTTTTACAGATTTGGATTTGACTCCTACCAAGAGGAACCATAATCATGCTCTACATATATCTATGAAGTGCAAAGGGGCCCTGTTGTCTCATGTCTTGGTAGACACTGGTTCATCCCTTAATTTACTGCCAAAGAAAGCCTTGATGAAGCTAGATACTCAAGGGCTGATTTGTATGCCAAGCGACATAGTTGTGAGAGCTTTTGATTGTTCTAGGAGGTCGGTGTTTGGTGAGATCACTATGCCCATATAGGTGGGGCCAACAATTTTTGATGCAATGTTTTATATCATGGATATCCATCCTGCTTACAGTTGTATGCTTGGCCGGCCTTGGATACACTCTGCTGGGGCAGTGACTTCCATGTTTCATTAGAAATTGAAGTATATGGTGGAGGGGAAAGTAGTTACCGTTTGCAGAGAGGAAGACATTATGGTCAGTCAGTTATCATCCTTTAAGTATGTGGAAGTGGACGGTGAGATCCACGAGACGCTTTGCCAAGCTTTTGAAACTATACAGATTCGGGAGAAGCCTCTTGTAGAAGCTAAAGGTCTAGAGGTCTCAATGTCGTCATTCAAAGAAGCCCGTGCTATAGTGGAATCTTGGTCTTCCCAAAAATGGGGCCAAGTGCTTGATGTTCCTGCTAAACAACAAGTTCGGTCTGGGATATAACCCATCTTCTTTAAGGGATCCTCCTAAGCATAGAGGACTTATTCAGTTTACCAGCGGTGGGGTTATATTTGACAAGATAAATACTGTTGAGGATGACGAAGGAGAGAGTGATTGTGATATGGATACTTATAATCGTCCATGTGTCCTTGGGCAAAGGCTTTGCAATAGGACCATGGAGGAAATCATCCAAGTTACATTAGAAGAGTAATTTTCATTTGTTTTTTATTATGTCTGGTCCTACGTTCTGCCCAAGACATAGTGGCTTTTCCTTGTAGGGCCCCTCTGTTTTATTTTCAAACTTTTATCATGAATGAAAGATGTCCTTTTTTACATTCAAGTATTTTGATCCTTGTTTTTCTTTTTATATTTTTAATTAAAATAGAAAGATGGCAATGTGTTTGTGTCTGTTTGCATATCATAATGAGCATAAAACATCAATCATGCAGGTTTCACATCTCAGACACCATTTATCCAGATTTGGCTATGGCTCGATATGATTTTGATAACCCTATTTACCAAGCCGAAGAAGATGTTAGACGATGGCACAGATCTAGAAGGGGGGTTGAATAGATCCCTTATTAAAAAATCAGTCGGCGCTACCAATAAAATTGGTTTTAAAAATTTGTTTAAATTGCGGAAGCGGTCGTGAAAAAATTACTGTCTATAACAAACCGTTACTAGAAGACCGAATATGCATCTAGCCTTTGGAAATTGATAATGAGAAATGCGAAATGAGAATCACCACGCTAGTCACACTATCAATTGATTTATATCACTACTTGGTATGACTAGTTCCAATGCCTTAATATGCCAACAAAATAATTGGACAGCACAAGAGAATTTTGGTTTAGACAATTTATCAAACACTTGGCGTGCGGAGCACTCCAAGTGATTTCGGCCTTGAGTAAGTAGCACTAGTTTCCTTGTACAATAAACTATTGTACTATAGTTAAAATTACTTCATCACTTACTCAACAGTCCTTAATTCGATATTATTGTTTGAACGAAATTCATGCAAATATTAAGCAAAATGAAAATCCGGAAAGTAAAAGGCACAAAGATTTGTTGAGGCAGTTCCCCCGCCGTCCTCGCTTCGGGGTACGTCTGCCCTCAATTCTAACAATAGAATTGAGCTCGTATAATATAAATGTAACCTGTTATTGAATCGTTTATACAAGAATGGAATAGAAAATGAACAAACAAACTGCCTTGTTGTTGAATATGCTTTCTCTTCTTGTCCCTTGATTCAAGTCGAATCAAGTTCTTCAATTGCTTGTGGATGAACCTCTGATTACAGCTTCTTGGTTGAACAACCTTGTGTTTTCAAACCCCAGCCCGGCTGATATCAAACACTTGCTAATCGAATCTGAACCTCTCCTTCACAATTCACTGATTCCCACTCTTAGATTGACGGAACCCACCGCTCCTCGATCACCTTCGCTCAGCTGAATATATGTTGAGAAGATTCGTACCAAAAACCCCAAATTCAGTGAATCTTGGAGGATAAAACCCTCAAGGTTTTATTCAAGAAAAACCTGCCAAAAACTCAACCCGAACCAGATTCCCAATCAACGACTTCAGACGTTATCACTTCAAACAAACCATAATGCACAACAAAGATTATTGTGTGTGATTATTGTGGTATGAATTGTAGAAGATGAAGATGATGAGAACTAATGGCACCTCTTTCACTTTTCTTGTTTTGCAATTTATTCAATTGTTGTTGATGAAAATGGGCACCTTTCTATTTATAGTATGCCAAAAAATAACAGACAAAACCACTTTTCGAAATAAGCGGAAAGACCAGAATTATGCAGAAAAATAGCGAAAGGGGCAACCATACAAAAGGAATGGTCGACCAGAACTCCCCAGACAGAACAGACTATGCAAAGTAACAGGCTATGCGTCGACCAAAATAGGACCATGCATCAACACAAAGTCTGTATTTTTAGACAAACAAAAATAACAATCAGTATGTGTCGACCAGAGGTCGACGTGCGCCAACCCGTGGAAAATACACTTTGTAGACACCTTCTATGAGTCGACCGGAGCAAAATGAGTGGTCGACTCAAAGACCTGTATTTTGCAAAAATGCCTATTTTTATGTTTTTGACACTTCTAGATGCAACACATAACCCACCAATGATGTTTGACTCGAATGACGCTAATTTGATGACACAACATGCAAGCAAATGAGACGTAAGAGATAAGGTATGCTTATGCCTTGTGGTGATAATGCCAAGTACCGATTCTTCCATGTGGTTGCGTTTTGACATCATCGAAACACACGTGTATAGTATATGAGGCTTTGTCCTCACATACTCCCCCTTTTTGATGATGGCAAAACATGTGAAATCGGCTTGTGTGATGTGTGGTATTAACCTCCCTCTTGCTTGAGGCCTCTATTTGCGATGTCTTCCATTTGCAACTCTCATAGTTCTTACTATCATCTTGGCACACTCTTCTTCCCCTTTGACAACATCAAAAAGAAGAAGAGATTGGTTAAGAAATAAAGGCTCAAATAAAAAAGAATGTACAACAGGTAACAATCAAAACGAACAATTATCCACACATGATAACGTCAGTGATCAAGAGACGAATAGATAAACAAACCATATATTAATAAAACACAGAACAATTTATGCTCAGGAAGTCATAAAGCATTCAAAAATGCAAAGCATTGTCACAATTAGAAATTATTTAATATAATGCAAAATAACAAGACAACATAAAAAGGATGAAATGCAAGAATGCTTCAATGCAGAGGCTTCAATATCCCCTCCCCTGAAGTGGTGACCTCTTCCACGATATGGATCTGCCATGTTGGTAAACTCCATTAAAACATTGTTCAAGGTATTGAGGCTGTGTGAAATGGCCTGCTCCTGACTTCCAGTCGATCCAACTAGAGTATCTAACCGTTCATTAATATTCAAGGAAAAGGTGTTGAATCTTTTAGTGTGTGTCTCGAATTGGCTCTGAATTTGGGCGAACCGCTCGTCCTGGGCAGTCATGAAGGTACGTTGCTCTAACTGCATGGCCCTCATTATATCTAGAAGCTCTGAAGATTGTGGCTGCGGGGGATTTGTTGGCTCTTCATAGCCCCATTGTGAAGGCTTATAGTATTCACGCATTGTTATCCACCCGGTGTGTTGCCACTGACCCCAACCTTGGGCATTATTATCTTCTGTGGATGGTGTATGTTGAACCCAATCCTCATTTATTTGATCTTCAAACTCCATTGGTTGTCGATCATCTTGCTCCTCTTGTTCTTCTTCTTCTTCATCCTCTTCACTTTCCTCCTCACTCTCATCGGAGTCTTCTACCCGGGAAGTAGTGGCTTTAACAACAAATTTGTACCACTGTTCATCATGAAGCCAGATATAACACATCATGGTAAGAGTTTTCTGACAAAACTCTTGGTCAGAAGTGAGCGATTTATACGGAAATGCCGGAAGTGCAACTTTAACACTAGTTATGAACTCTTGAATAACTGACCCATAAGAGAGAGTTGTACCATGATCTGAGTCCCTTAAAGCGTAAGTCCAACTTGCAATGTAGTAAGGCCAATTAATTTTAATCTTTTTTCTCAAAATGTACATCAAGTGAACTTCCGCCTGGTCAACGCGAGAAAAACCACCTTTCTTAGGCCGCAGAATGCGAGCCACTATCCATTGCCGAATCCTATCCCGTGGTTTTAACTTATGGTGACTGTCTTCAGAAATAAGTCGCTTGCCATAATATGATTAGCATACGGCTTTTTCAAAATAGAGTTCAAAGCTGTCTTGAACTTATAGCCTTCAACCGTGCGGGTATCAGTGACCTCAAAGAGAGGCTTGTCCGAATCAAGAGACATATCAAAGTATTTTTGCCAGACGGCAGTAGTGACATTAACCTTTGTGTTGCCAATCTTAGTGTGAAATTGAGAACCCGAAAATTTGCCGTGAAAACATGTGTAGAAGATGCGTACAATGTCTTCATTATATTTTTCATTGCACTCCAAAAACTTGTTTACCCCTTGAAAATCAAGAAGATCGATGATGCGAGGATTCTGCATGCGCTCCGCCGAGAGACGATAATAAGCGTGTTGCTTGACCATAAATCTTTTACTAAAATTCTTGGTGAAGCTTTCAGTAAACTTTGGAGGCACTAAGGATACAGAGAAAACCGGAATGGAAGCAGATGAGGAGGCCCTTGAAGTTCTTTTACCTGTCACTCTTCTTGCAGCCATGGTTGTTGAGCTCAAAGAGATGAAAAGAGAGATAGGGTGATGATGATTTGCAAGGATTGGAGAAGATTGGTGAATGTGTAGAGAGATTAAGATCTTTACCCTTTTTGTATAGTTTATTTAGGTTTTGTGGAGAGGAGAGTTATAGAGGGTAGATGTAATGTAGTGTCAAGTTACAATGCAAAAAGTAACGATAGACAATTAATGAGTCATCAAAAATTGAAATAATGGGGATTTTGAACGGTTTTAAAAAAAAAAGACAGTTTTTGCGCGATGCGTCGGCCGCTCCTTTGTATGCACCGACGCATACTGTTTTAAAATTGCCACGTTTAAAAACTCAACACGTATGCGTCGACCGGTAGGTCGACCTAAGCATACCCGAACAAAATTTCAATTTTGGGGACATTTTTGTTAGTCAACCGCACCCTGTTTGGGTCGACTCATGCAGACAAAACATGTATATTTTCACATTTATGAACATATAAGCAACAAAGATGCAAAAATAACCAGCCACAACAAACTTCAACCATTCAAATAGACAAGATACATATATTATGACATATATGACGCGTATAACACACAATTTATAGCATTTTGTGTGAACACAAAAATCGAGAGAGAGTTAAGGAAAGATATCACCTTCATGTCGAGAGTAGCTTGATGAATATACGCTTATACTTACAACATCTTTAATTGGTTAGATATCCAATGACCGAAGTAGGTATAAACATAGATGAATAAAATATGTGCAAGAAATATTACTAAACATGATCCGAAATGTTGAGAATGCCAAGATCTCGTCGGATATGAAAGAAAGGTTCAGTCGCAAGCGGTTTTATGAATATATCCACTAGTTGATTTGTAGTGTCAACGTGTTCAAAAACAACATCTCCTTTCTCCACATGATCCCTAAGAAAATGGTGTCGAATTTCGATATGTTTAGTGCGTGAATGCAGCGTGGAATTCTTGGTAAGACTAATTGCACTAGTATTGTCACAAAATATCGGAATACGCTCAAGTTTGAGGTTAAAATATAACAATTGTTGCTTAAGCCATAAGACTTGAGCGCAACAACTGTCGGCGACAATGTATTCTGCTTCGGCGGTTGACAAGGCAATAGAAACCTATTTCTTACTATGCCAACTAACCAAAGAGTTTGAAAATAGGTGACACGTACCACTAGTACTTTTCCTATTTGATTTGCACCTGGCGAAATCGGAATCGGAGAATCCAACCAAGGAACAATTGTTTCCTTTGGAATACCATAGCCCATACTTTGGAGTACCCGAAAGGTATCGAAGTATGCACTTGACAGCTTTTAAATGGGATTCCTTAGGAGAAGATTGATATCAGGCGCACATGCAAACACTAAACATAATATCGGGTCTAGAGGCGGTAAGATAAAGAAGTGAGCCAATCATACCTCGATATATTTTTACCTCTACGTCCTTACCACTTTCATCTTTATTCAGATTTGCACATGTCGGCATCGGTGTGTCAATAGCTTTGGAATTTTCCATGTCAAACCTCTTGAGAAGCTCAAGACAATACTTTGTTTGACTTACAAACGTTCCTTCCTCAAGATGTTTGATTTGTAATCCGAGAAAGTATGTGAACTCCCCTATCATACTCATCTCGAATTCACCCTGCATTAGGTTAGAAAACTCTCTTACGAGATTCATGTTAGTTGATCCGAATATAATGTCATCAACATAAATTTGTACCAAGATTAAGTGTTTTCATTGACGTTTAATGAAGAGGGTTGTGTCGACCTTGCCTCTTGAATACCCTTGATCAAGTAGAAACTTGCTTATGCGCTCATACCAAGCCCTAGGGGCTTGCTTGAGTCCATACAAGGCACGTTTTAACTTGTATACATGATCGGGATATTCATGAGACTCAAAACCCAGAGGTTGTGCAACATAAACTTCTTCATTTATATAACTGTTAAGGAATGCACTTTATACATCCTTTTGAAATAGCTTAAAATTTTTCGCACAAGCAAAGGCAAGTAGAAGGTGTATAGCCTCGAGTCGGGAAACTGGCACATAAGTCTCCTCATAGTCGATGCCTTCCTCTTAGTTATACCCTTGCGTGACTAAACGTGCCTTATTGCGGGTTATTACCCCGTTTTCGTCCAACTTGTTCCTAAACACCCATCGGGTGCCGATTACTCGATGACCTCGCGGAGGAGGGACAAGGTCCCAAACCTCATTTCTCTTGAACTGATTAAGTTCCTCTTGCATAGATAAAAACCAGTGCTTATCGAGTAAGGCGTCTTTAGGGTTTTTAGGTTCCATTTGTGAAACGAAAGCGAAGTGATAACAAAAATTAGTTATCTTAGACTAAGTCGTAACTCCCTTTGATATATCACCGAGGATGTTGTCGATTGGATGGTCTTTGGAAGACTTCCAAGATGGAGGGAGATCATCTTTTGTAGACGGATGAACTTCCTCGATTTCCTCATGGCGGTCATCTTTCTCCTCCTCAACTTTGGCTTGGTAGGGTTGATCAATTCTTGGCTCGGCACCTTTGAGTATGTCTTCCGTAGATGTACCTGCACCATGAACAACACTACCTTTTCTGACGTCTCTCGGATAAGATTCATCAAATGTTATGTGTACAGACTCTTCAACGGTAAGTAATCTCTTATTATAAATTCTATAAGCTTTACTTGACCGAGAGTATCCGAGGAAGATACCTTCGTCAGCCTTGGAATCAAATTTTCCTAAGTTTTCCTTTCCATTATTCAACACAAAACACTTACAACCAAAAACATGTAGGTGAGATACATTCGGCTTGCGCCCTTTTAAAAGTTCATACGGTGTTTTATTTAGAATGGGGCGGATGAGCACCTTATTCAAAACATAATATGCCGTACTTATGGTGTCGGCCCAAAAATATTTAGGTAATGCACTTTCATTGATCATTGTTCTTCCCAATTCTTCTAAAATACGATTTTTGCGCTCCACAACCCCATTTTGTTGAGGAGTACATGGAGCGGAGAAGTTGTGATCAATTCCGTGTTTACTGCAATATTCTTCTAACAAGTAGTTTTCAAACTCACCTCCATGGTCACTCCTAATTGAGACAATGTTTGTGTTTAATTTATTTTGGGAAAGCTTAGCAAATCTTTCAAAGGCGGAGAATGTATTGCTCTTGCTAGCCAAGAAGATAGTCCAACAGAATATAGAAAAATCATCAACTATTAGAAAATCGTAATAGTTACCACCTAGGCTTTTAATTCTAGATGGCCCGAATAAATCCATATGGAGAAGCTCGAGAGGACTCGTAGTTGAAACGATATTTTTGGATTTAAAAGAGATCCTCGTTTGCTTTCCCATTTGGCAAGCATCACAAAGGTGATCCTTGGTAAACTTTATTTTGGGTAGACCTAGGACTAGATCTTTGGAAACTACCTTGTTAAGCAAGTCAAAGTTGACATGTGCTAAACGTCTATGCCATAACCATGAGCCCTCACTCATTGTCATGAGACATTTGTCACTTGTTAAAGATACTTCATTTAAGTCTAGCATATAGACATTGTTTACTCTTAGGCCATTTAACACACTCTTCATTTCATCATTATGCCCAATTTTGCAACATTCTTTCGAAAATGATACATTGTATCCTTTGTCGCATAATTGGCTAATGCTAATGAGATTACGTTTAAGACCATTGACAAGCAATACATCAGATATAGTAGTGGAAGAAGGGTTACCTACACTACTTTTACCAAGTATTGCACCGCGATTGTTATCTCCATAGGTTACATACCCCTTCTTCTTTGCCACAAAGTCGATGAAGAGAGATATGTCTCCTGTGATGTGTCTTGAGCAACCACTATCAAGAACCCATCTTCTCTCGGTGGTGTCAAGACGTTGTACCTATGAAAAAACAATTAACAAGAGGACGTACCCAATGGCTTATTGGGTCCTAAGTCGTGAGTGAAAAAATGGTCGCATTTAGGCAACCATTGATAAATGCCTTTAGGAACCAAAAATCTCTAAAACGACACTTAGCAATGGAATGACCTTTCTTGCAACAATATAGACATGAAAAGTTAACTTTTGAATTACCTTTTCTATCGTTATCTCTTACAACATATTTGTATTTTTGATATGGATTAACCATATTCTTTCTAAAATATGATTTATCGATGGCAAAAGTAATTTTGGGAAGTTCAGGATGTGCGTCGATTATCGAGATCTAAAAAGAGCGAGCCCGAAGGATGATTTCCCACTCCCCCACATTGATGTTTTGGTTGATAACACCACTCAATATTCTGGGTTTTCCTTCATGGATGGTTTCTCTGGGTATAACCAAATCAAAATGTCCCCAGAGGACATGGAGAAAACTACTTTTATCACACTATAGGGGACTTTTTTCTACAAAGTTATGCCTTTTGGATTGAAAAATGCAAGGGCAACTTATCAGCGGGCAATGGTGACTCTTTTTCATGATATGATTCATCATGAGATCGAAGTATATGTTGATGACATGATTGCAAAGTCACAGACGGAGGAAGGACATCTGGTCAATCTTTTAAAGTTTTTTGAAAGGTTAAGGAAGTTCAAGCTGAGGTTGAAGCCTAACAAGTGCACATTTGGGATAAGATCAGGGAAGTTGCCGGGTTTTATTGTCAGTGAAAGAGCAATTAAAGTGGATCCTGCAAAGATAAAAGCTATACAGGAAATTCCTGAGCCGAGAACAGAGAAAGAGGTCTGTGGTTTTCTAGGGAGATTGAATTACATTGTGAGATTCATATCTCACCTTATAGCTACTTGCGAGCCTATTTTCAAATTGTTAAGAAAAGATCAAGCAGTTATTTGGAATGAAAACTGTCAGAAGGCTTTCGAGAAGATAAAAGAGTATTTGCAGGAACCTCCTATGTTGATGCCTCCAGTTGCATGGAGACCCCTAACTATGTATTTGACGGTTTTTGAGAACTCGATGGGTTGTACGCTCGGTCAACACAACGAGACAAGTAGGAAAGATTACGCTATTTATTACTTGAGGAAAAAATTCATAGATTGTGAGTCAAGATACTCGATGCTAGAAAAGACATGTTGTGTACTTGCTTGGGCAGCTAAATGCTTAAGGCAGTACATGTTAAACCATACAACCATGTTGATTTCAGAGATGAATCCAATCAAATATGTGTTTGAAAAGCAAGTGCTTTCTGGGAGAATTGCTAGATGGCAGATGGTTCTGACAGAGTATGATATCCAGTATGTGTCCCAAAAAGCCATCAAAGGGAGTGTTTT
Organism: Lathyrus sativus; assembly: GCA_963859935.3. Lineage (NCBI taxonomy): Eukaryota > Viridiplantae > Streptophyta > Magnoliopsida > Fabales > Fabaceae > Lathyrus > Lathyrus sativus. The sequence continues at coordinate 261,898,414 of OZ012738.1, forward strand.
GTCATAATATCTTGCTGAACAGCCAATCGAGGATTATCAGCCAATGAGGTTTGAGTTTCCAAATGAAGATATAATGTTTTTGAAGATGAAGAACTGTGATGAGCCTCTACCTGACGAGGGTCCCGAGATTGGGTCTCAGTGGAAGTTGGTTTTCAATGGTGTTGTTAACTCATACGACAATGGAATCGGGGAAATTATTACAACTCCTCACGGTTCTCACATACCGTTCACTGCCCGATTAACGTCGCCTGCACCAGCAACGAAGCCAAATATGAAGCATGCATCATGGGTCTAATAGAAGCTATTGATTTGAGAATCAAGAATCTAGATGTGTATGGTGATTCGACCTTAGTCATCAATCAAATCAAAGGAGAGTGGAAAGCCCGTCAGACCAACCTGGGGCCTTATAAGAATAATGCAAGAAAACTGCTACCTTTCTTCGACAGGGTTGAATTTCATCATGTACCGAGGGCTGAAAATCAAATGGAAGATGCTTTGGCAACATTATCATCAATGTATAAAGTGATTTTTGGAATCAAGCTTCAGTAATCACTATCATGCGCCTTGATAGGCCGGCCTTTGTATTTTTAGTTGAAGAAGCGTCAGATGGGAAGCCTTGGTATTTTGACATTAGACATTTCCTCAAGACTCAAGAGGATCCGCCTGGGGCATCAAGTAGAGACAAGAAGACTCTGAGGAGGCTGTCAGGAAATTTTTACTTGAACAAGGATGATGTGTTTTACAATAGAAACTTCAATATGGTGTTGATATGGTGTGTGGATGAGAATGAAGCAAGTTTGCTGATGGAGGAGGTCCACAAAGGTTCTTTTGGTACTCATGCTAGCAGGCATGCAATGTCTAGAAACCTATTGAGGGTGGGGTATTACTAGATGACTATGGAGTCCGACTGTTTTAAGTATTCTAGGAAATGCCATAAGTGTCAAATTCATGCCAACAAAATGCATGTACCACCAACTCCTCTAAACGTATTGACATCTCCTTGGCCCTTTGCAATGTGGGGCATCGACATGATTAGGAAGATTGAACCGACTGCCTCCAATGGGTATCACTTTATCTTGGTAGCAATTGATTATTTCACCAAGTGGGTAGAGGCAACTTCTTTTTCCAATGTGACCAGGCAAGTAGTTACTCGTTTTATAAAGAAGGATATCATCTGCTGATATGGAGTTCCAGAACAGATCATTACTGACAATGGTTCGAATTTGAATAATAAGATGATGAAGGAGTTGTGCCAGAGTTTTAAAATTGAACACCACAACTCTTCTCCGTACCGTCCAAAGATGAATGGTGTTGTTGTGGCAGTAAATAAGAACATCAAGAGGATCATGCAGAAAATGGTGGTGACTTATAAAGATTGGCACGAGATGTTGCCCTTTGCTTTACATGGTTATCATACTTCGGTGCGTACATCTACTGTGGCTACACCTTTCTCACTGGTATATGATATGTGTCGCTACTGCGAAAAACAACCGGCGGAAAAAATAGAAGAGTCGCCACTTTTGTTATTTATCCCAAAGAGAGGGAAAGGAAACGATCGAAAAAACCTAACGAGAAAGGGAAAGACAAGGTCATCGCAACCATGTCTGGATTCGAGAGTCGGTTACGCAAGGGGAAGGTATTAGCACCCCTCACGTCCGTCGTACTCGACGGGATCCACACATCGTTGTCTATCTAAAAGGGTGTGTTGAAACTATCTAGCTAAAGGCTCAGGGACAAAAGAAAAAGAAAAGAGAAATGACTCGGCAGAGCATCGCCGCTCTGTGCCTACGTACTCCCTCGTGCAATGGGAAAGTCAGAGTCAACGTTGTTCGACTAACTACGGGTAAAGAAAGGGGAAGGTTGCTCGCTAAGACATCGCGTCTTATGCCTACGTACTTTCATCTGGTATTAAAGATACGAGCGAACGTAGTTTAGGCTAAAAGGAACACCGGCTGGTTCAAAAGTTTTTTAGGCTCGAGTAGGGTTAACAAGTAGTTCTAGCAGTTGGTGTATGCAGCTCGACCATTGGAGACTTAGGCGTTACCGTTTGCGGTAGAACTAAAATTTAACGATGCTCTTTTATCTGAAAAGATTTCCTGATTAAGATCCCAAAGGATGAAAAAGGTTTGAAGTGTTTTTGTGGTTTTTAGAGAATAAGTGTTTTGAATTTGATTTGTAACTCATGTCGCACTAAAGACTATGACTTAGGAGCGAATGCGTTGTATATCGTCCAAAGGACATATACTAACATTCTAGACAATTGAGAGGCAACCACCCAATCATCATTTCCCAAATAGCTTAACGCTTGTAGCGTACAACACTTGTCATTCTTTATTAAGTGTTTTATGAATCTTTGAAGATGAGAAGAGAAGAAAGAACACTAATGGGAGACTAATCAATCCTAAACGTTATCATGCAAAGTGGACTTAGAGTTGGGATTCAAAAGGGAACTACCTAATGTTATCATGCATGGTTAGGCACCTAATGTCTATCATAACCTCAAGAGGTTAGAGAACTTATAAGGAGCATGGCAAAGAAAAGAAAAAGAAGAAGAAGAAGAAGAATGCATATGCAAATGAAGATGCAAACATAAGATGCACAAATAGAATGAAAGTGGGAGGAAAATAGTGTGGGGCAGTAGCCTCCACAAGCTCATCTCAACCAAGCATGCATATGAGGAATGCAAATGAGAAAGAAGAAGAAGAAATGCACAAGAGGCAATCAATCAAACAAGAGCAAACCACACAAAGATGCACCAAAAGTGGGATGAAATGACCTAAGTCAAACAACATCAACCACACCACCAAAACTAAACCAAATGAAAGGTAAAACAAAACCCAAATCCAAGTGAGGATAGGAGACCAAATGAGGGCAGCAAGGACTTCATAATAGGTACTCAACCATAAGCATCACAAACCAAGTGCAAAAGAAGCACAAAAGAGTCCTCGAGGATCCATCATTTTAGGTACAGTTCAAGTACCTCCTCAGGAGGGACTAAGATACCTTAAATGAGGTTCCAAAGTCATTGGACAGAAGGTAAAGATGAAGAGGGAAGCTCAAAAGCAAAAGCAAATCACACCAAAAGGAAATGCAAGCCAGAACATAAGAGAATGCAAGCACAAATCACATTGAAACCCAAATTGAAAGCTCAAAAGAAAACAAACAAATGAACAAGGAAGAATCAATATCATGACCTAAAATTGAACTAACATCATCCTTAAAATGTTAGCAACATGAAACAAAAGGCATTGATAGCTTAAAGGATCCAAAAATGTCATATCCAAATCAAACTAGGTCAAGGTACAGGTGTGAACCTCTCTTGGAGGTAACTTGACTTGCAAGTCACCTCAAAAATAGGAAAATGGTTCAAAAATAATCAAATAAAATGCACAAGGTACTTAAACACGTTGGCAAATAGAGGCCAAAAGCTCAAAGCAAATATCCCCTCAAAGCACCATCAAAAGAAAATAAATTCAAGATGTACCACTTTGAAATGGGAGAATCGAGGGTCAAACAAAAAGCCACCAAAGTCAACCCTAAAGTCAACCAACCAGGGGAAAAATGGTCCTAAAAAAGTTTTCAACTCATCATGGATATGAGGATCAATTTTCATTCATTGGATCAAAGGGAGATGAGAGAAACAATTCAAAGAACAAACAATGTCACAATTTAATCCATTTAAAACAACTCCAATGTTCAATCCTTTTTTTAATTGAAAATAAAATCAAAAAATAAAATAAAAATATTCTAAAAATAAAGGACATCTTAAAGTCTCTAAAAAATATTTTTGTGTGATTTTAGGAACATTGGAACTATTTATAATGAATTAAATCTTGACAGAATTAAAACAAAATAAAAAAAGAAATAGGAAATTAAAATAATAAAGAGACGGTACAAGTAGCAATTAAAATCAGTTCAAAACAAGGTTGGGCCCAGAAGGGGTGTGTGCAAAGCACGCAAGCCTAAGGTCCATCATACATTTCCACGTAATCGCATGCGTTCAGTCAACACAAGACTACCGTAGGTCTTAATCACGCGCGTTGGTTCAAATAGTAATCAGATCTCACGTCTATCACTGCGCCACGTCAATTAAAAGGTCAAACCCTAACTGAAACTAAATCTCACGTGTTGGATGAGGATACCAAGTCCAAGAAGTCACCAGATCAGACGGTGACTGAATCATCCTCTTCATTTCAAATGGAGAAACGGAGGGAAAGTGCAGAAGTGGCCGGAGAAGACTCCGGTCATCTTCTCCGGCAAGTGTGAACAGTGGCCGGTCAAAAATATGTCATGAAACTTGCAATTAAACACATCATTCTCTTCCTCATGCTATGTACAACTCAAATCCATGATTCAAATTAAATTTCAGTGGAAGATCAAGCCAGATCGAAAGCCACAAGTTTAAAGCTCAAACCATAAAATGTCATGAACATCAACAAATATGCACCAGAAATGATCTACATAGTTCATGGATTACAAATATACAACAATGGCATGCTAATTCAACATGAATTGTGAGAATTTTGGAAAAGCAATTTACCTAGTGGAGAGCCTCCACTGGGCCTTCAAACGTGTAGAATTCTTGATGATTTTGATCCAGAAACGTTCAGTGATCTTCAATGAAGCCTTTGCAACCTTTAATTTTGCTTGAATCTTGCTAAATCTCAAAAATCGTATTTCACTTGTTCTTCACTTTTTTCAAATGCTACTCCTTCAATTCTGCTTCCAAAACGAGCTCTGATGATTTGTGAATGATGGAAAGCTTATATGCAATGGATTTGGAAAGGAATAAAGCCCAATGGCAGTCCATAGAGCCCAGTTGCATATCCATGGAATTTGAGTTTTTTAGCTTCCTCATGTGCACGAAATTCCTTCTAATTTGCCTCCAAAATGATGCAAATCACTTGCTGGTAACCTGAGTGTCGCTACTGCGAAAATAAGGTGCCGAAAAAACAAAAGAGTCGCCACCTTTCGTTATTTATCCCACAGAAAGGGAAAGGAAACGATCGGAAAAACCTGACGAAAAGGTATAAGACAAGGTCATCGCAACCAAGTCTGGGTTCGGGAGTCGGTTATGCAAGGGGAAGGTATTAGCACCCCTCACGTCCATTGTACTCAACGGGATCCATGCTTGTTATGTTTATCTGACGGGTTGGTTTAACTATCTACCTATCAAGGCTGGTTCAAAATAAAATAAAATTGACTCGGAAAAGCATCGCGCTTCGTGCCTATGTATTCTCGTCAGAGAACGAGAAATTAGAGTCCACGTAGTTCGGCTAACTACAAGTAAAAGGGAAGGTTGCTCGCCAAGATATCGCATCTTGTGCCTACGTATTCTCGTCAGAGAAATCAGAGTGAACATAGTTCGGGATAACGAAACACAGGTTGACTCATCTGTTTTCCCGAATAAAGTTAACAAACAGTTCCAGCAGTTTGGTGTATGCAGCTCGCTCGTTGGAGACTCGTGCTTTACCGTTTGCGGTAGAACTGAGAGTTAACGACACTCTTTTTCTGAAAAGGTTTTCCTCTGATTACGGGCCCACGGGGCAAAAAGAGGTTTGATATTTGTTTTTGTCCTTTACGAACAGAAGTGTTTTTTATGGACGTTTGTAGTTCGTACTGCACTAGAGACTATGACTTTGGAGTGAATGCGTCGCATGTCACCCTAAGGGTGCCAGGCTAAACATCCTGACTGTTGAAGAGTGACCCTTCAACAATCATTTCCTAAGTGACTTAAGGCTCGTAACGCACTTTACCAACTTGTCTTTATTACGTATTTTACTGTTGTTTTGGAGATGAGAAGGAGAAAGAATTCTACAGGGGAGACTATCAAGCATCCTACTGTTGTCATGCAATGGATTCATCCTATTGTTGAGTTTGAAACAGGGAACTCCTAGATGTTATCATGCAAAAGTTTCAACCTACAAGTCTATCATCACTTCCTTATCAAAGAAAGTGAGAGTCCTAAGGGATCATGTCAATGGGAAACACAAACAAACTGCTAAGGGAGAGTCCTAAAATCATAAAGCAGATGAGTACAAAGCTATCAAGCTACTGAGATAAAGAAATGTAAATATGCTATGCATCAGCACAAGCAGAAGGAGGAAGCCTCAACTTCTAATGCAAACAAGCAGAGAAACAAACAAAAACAATCAAGCAAAGGGAGGGGCACCTCAACCTTTCAATGCAATCATGCACCTAAGCCTAGAATACTCTACACATGAGACTATCCTAATGCATCAACAATAGGCAAACAAACAACCACACCACAATCCATCAGGAAAGAAGAGGTGAATTGGAAGAGGAACAAGGAAGTCATCCCAAGGCTACATCCAGTTGATGTGTGTCAACACATGAGTTCATCAGAGGCTCAACCTCTTGAGGAATGCACAGAGCACTTCCTAAGGAAGGCCAGGCTCTCCCAAGAGGGATCCTATGTCAATAGGACAAATAAAGGAATTAAGGTAGATCCTAGATGTCAATCTAAGGTGTTAGCTCAATGTGCATCAGCACAGGAGTCCATCAGAGGCTCCACCTCTTGAGGAATGCACAAAGCACTTCCTAAGGAAGGCCAGACTCTCCCAAGGGGGATCCTATGTCAATAGGACAAATAATGATTTAGGGAATGAACCTAGATGTCAATCTAAAACACTTGATTAATGTGCATCAGCACAAGAGTCCATCAGAGGCTCCACCCCTTGAGGAATACACAGAGCACTTCCTAAGGAAGGCCAGGCTCTCCCAAGAGGGATCCTAGGTCAATAGGACAGATAAATGTGGGTAAAGAACCTAGATGTCAATCTAAGGTTTCAAACTTAATGTGCATCAGCACAGGAGTCCATCACAGGATCCACCTCTTGAGGAATGCACAAAGCACTTCCTAAAGAAGGTCAGGCTCTCCCAAGAGGGATCCTATGCCAGTAGGACAAAGAGAGATTTTAGATGATGGGAGGCATGGTGAAAACCTAAGGAATTCACTAAGGCACTCAACCAAATTCATTTGATTAAGAAATGATGGGAAGCATGGTGTATACCTAAGGTATCCACCATGACACTCAACCAATCATGGATGATTATGAGCAATGCAAAGCAAAGCTAGAAGGAGAATCATCTTCCTAAAGGTTTTAAAGGAAACCCTAATGATTAGTTACAAGGATCACCTAACCAAATGGATTTAGAAGCTCTATCAAGGCTTGGCAATTGTTCTAAATAGGTATCAACCTATGTTCTATTCTATCAAGAAGGGATTAGAGACTTAAAGTTAGCTAAAGTTCACTTTAGAGACTAAACTATGAGGTAAGCTACATTAGGATCACCCTAAACACAATCAACTTGTAAATTCTAATTAAAATACCAAAATCAATCCTAAAAGGCTAGGAAAAATTCTAAGGCTTCCTAAGTGTGTTAAGGAATCATGGTACAAAATCCAGAGCCAAGACCTAAATCTAAAGGGCCTAAACAATTTCTACACTTAAAGGTATGCTTAAGGGAATCCACAAGGGAAAGGTCCTAGAAATCTATCTCAAAACTATACCTAAATGTATCTAAAAAATGCAAGAAAAATCATACAATATCCTACAACGTATCAACATTCATCATACAAAAAATCATACATTTCTATGGATTATTGAAGAGAAAGAAAATCACAAAGATAGGCATGTCATTTTGCAACCATTAAAAACATATTAAAAGAGGAAATATGGAATTAATTGAATAAGAAATGGAAAATCAAAATAAAAATCATGAAAAAATTCTACACATACTCAAGTATCTCCAATATTTTTCTCAAGATTTATTGACATCATTTAATATTTTACTTGAATTAAAATGGAACAAGTAATCAAATGGAAAATAAAAGAAAATGAAATTAAAAGGAAACTAAAAGGGGTGCATTTAGTAACGTTTCTGTGTGTTATTTGTTTGGGCCATGCGTGCTAGGGGTGCGGTTAGCAAATGAATTAAAAGCCCAACTGAGTTCACCTTAAGTGAAACTCACCGTTTCACTATGCAAAGGCCAACTCGTGAAATGGATCGTGGTCGTGTATTGTGTATAACGAGTCGAGGCATCAACGAGATCTAACGGCTGATATGTAATCTGGTAATTAAAATTGGAAACGGAGGGAAGGCCTCCCGCGGTGGAGCTGTCACACGCAGACGGTGGCCGGCCTTGCGCCGGTCATCTCCAAATGTCCAAAAACGGAACTCCTCCATTTCTTCACCAAACGCGATGGTTCTTGAACCAAACCTATGTGATTTTTCGTGTAGAATCCAAATATGTGGTTTATTTCTACTTTCCTCCATTAAAACTCAAAAGTCGTGATCATCCAAGAATCTCTCAAGAATTCTCAACTTTCACAAAAACCAAAATTGAAGGCACTAATATCTTCCTCTCACTTCCTACATCAATATTCCATGCTTCTTTTCCATATTCATCCAATATTTAGAGAGAAATCCAAACTACGACCTAAGGTGTCATGTCAAGAATTGTCACGAATCCTAACCAAACTAATCATAAAAGCTTCTACACACTCTAAGGATCATAATTATGTGAAAATGGCGTAGCAATTCACCAAGAACAGAGAGTATGGATGAAAGATAGGAATCTGTTAATAAGCTTCGACAGAGGCTTGAATTGTGGATGAAGCTTCAAGCAAATAGTCCAGAATCCATCAATGATCCTCACTGAAGCTTTTTGCAATGATAATTTGGACTGAAAATGGCTCTATCTTCAAAATCGAATTTTCATTTTTCTCCACTTTTTCTTAACTCAATTTTTGTGATTCTCCACCAAAAGTTAGTTATGGCAGTTGGAAATCATCCCAGAGGTTATATGCAATGGATATTGAGTGATTAGAAGGCCAATTGAAGCCTATGGCATCTCAATTCAAAATCTACTTTTCCAAGTTTGAAGCTTTTATGTTATGGTGAGAACAAAGCCAAACAACTTGAAAATTGATCCAATTGCCTTGCTTGTGGTGTAAGGAAGATGTGTGGATAGGATTGAGGCCTTGGAAATGAATGGATGGTTGATTTTCATTATGTTGCTTAAGGATGAAGAAACCATGAAATTGGCATAGCAAATGACTTCAAACTTGATTTCTGATTTTTCCAATGTTCTTAAAACATCAATTGGACTCAAAACAAGCACAAATATGACATGAATTGGTTCAAAAATGAGTTGATTTGAATTAGCCCTTTTCAAGCTTCCTTTAATGATTCATTCATGAATTTTTGTTCACACTCTTCTCATTCTAGCCCATATCAATGGATTCTTGGTGCATGGATGGACAAATAACATCATTTTGAACAACTTTCAAGTTGAACAAATTTCCAGTTGAGGTGTGTAAGATGGTGAAATTGACCCATAATCAAAAATGGCCTATAATCTCAACTTCCCAAAATACCCTTGCCTTGCAAAGCTCATATCTTGAGTTCTACAAATCCAATCATGGAATTCTAGTACTTTTTGGAAAGCTAAGAAGATAAGGAACAACATTCATTTTGGCCAAAAGTTCATGTGAAACTTCCTTCTAGGGCAAAAGTGTCATGCAAGTTGGTTGACTTTCAAGCTCCAAATTCACATTCATCTGATGACCTGTAACTTGTCTGACTCATAACTTGAGTTCTATAAACCCTATCAAGGACTTTTAGTACTCAAATTAAAGATATGATCATGCTATTCAACAATCATGTTAGGGTCAAGGTGAGATGAAAATCACATCTTGACTTATGTGGTCTTGAAGTTAGGCACTAAACCAGGGGATTTTACACTGTCAAGCTTAGAAACCCTAGCCTAGGAACTCCTCACACTCTTGATTCATGATGAATTGACCTTGGAATCATCCGTTGGGCATCTTAATACATCCATCCATGATCACATGGCCTTAAAATTGGGTCTCAACCTTCTTCAAATCATCTGTTGACCTAGGGTTGACCAGATGAAACCCTAGTTGTACCAATCTTGGTTGTAGCTTCTTATCCTTCACATGATGACCTGTCTAGGATTCAAAATGACTTTCAATACTTCTCATGAGATTTCTCAAGGCTTCAAGTCCAACTCCATGGATTTAGAATCATCTGATGGTCTCTCACAACCTTCAAGTTAGGAGGCATACACTCTTATATCCAACCCCTTCTCTGAGGATCTTTGGCTTCTCTGATGAGGATATCAACCCTTGAATACTTGAATAATGAATCTTAGATAGCTTCATTAACTTAGTAGCCTTTTGTTGGTAGTCATACATGTCGCCACTGCGAAAATCGGCGCCGACTATGACAGAAGAGTTGCCACCGTGCGTTATTTATCCCACAAGAGGGAAAGGAAACGCTCAGATTAATCCTAACGCAAAGAGGGAAAGGAATGGTCATCGCAACCAAATCCTGGATTCGGGAGTCGGTTACGCAAGGGGAAGGTATTAGCACCCGTCACGTCCGTCGTACTCGACGGGATCCACGCTTGTTTTCTAACTAGGGTATGTTATTCTATCTACTCTAAAGGTCTGGATTAAAAAAAGAAAATAAAATGACTCGGCAAAGTATCGCACTTTATGCCTATGTATTCCCGTCTGGAATGAGAAATCAGAGTCAACGTAGTTCGCCTAACTACGGGTAAAGGGGGGGGGGGGAAGGTTGCTCGCCGAGATGTCGCGTCTCGTGCCTACGTACTTTCATACGGCATGAAAGATCAGAGCAAACGTAGTTCGGGCTATGGAAGACACAAGTTTGTCTGACAGTTTTTTATCTCCTTAAGAAAGGGTTTTCCTGATTAAAGGTCCAAGAGGACAAAAACAGAGTTTGATTGTTTGTTTGAATTTTTTACGAAAGAACTGTTTTTTAGGATGTTCGCAATCTCAGTCGCACTAGAGACTATGACCCAGGAGTGAACGTTTCGTATGTCGCCCAAGGGTACCACACTAACATCCAGATTACTGGAGAGAGACCCTCCACCAACCTTTTCCCAGATAGCTTAAGGCTCGTAACGTACGACTTCAATTAACCTTATTATCGTGTTTTTGAATTTGTTTTGAGAGGAGGAGAGAGACACCCTAAAACTATGGTTGAAAGGGGAATCTATCTACAGTTATCATGCATGGGTCAAAACCTAATGTCTGTCATAATTCCCTCTTGCACAGAGGAAATCAGAGATCCTAGGGGAAATAGCAAAAGAAGCAAACAGTAAACAGTAAAATGCATGCTATGCAACGGTACAGGCGAGGCAAGGGAGAAAACAACAGGCAAGAGGAGACAAGCTCCACCTCAAACCTAAAGGTAATCAGCACAAGAAAACAGACAATACAAAGAAAAACCAAAAATACAGAGGAGGCAGCCCAAGCAGCAGCAACAAACTCCTACAGCAGACAGCAACTTCAAGCTCTAAACAACACAGTTGAAAAGACAACAAAGTTGACAGCAAGACTTCATCTTCAAGCTAGCTTCTATCTTCAAGCTTCATCAAACTTCACCTTCAAGCTCTAGCAAGCACCTCCAAGCAAAGGATTAATCATCAAGATCAAGGTTGTAATGTTGAAAACTTAATGAAAACCAAAGGAAATCATCAAGTACCAACATTGAAATGGAAAGGTATCCTCAAAGTTCTACTCAACTATGGGCATACCACACATCCCTCCAAAGGAGAGATGGAGTTTCCCTAGGAGGACTTTACATCATTGGATAGAATAGAAGCACACAATGCATTCTATGTTTGATGAAAGAATCAAAACTAGCTCTAATGGTTCTTCATATAAACCCTAATTTCCCAAGCTTCTAAAAAGCTCCTAAAAGAGAAGAAAGCTTCAACTCCAAGATCCAATCTTCAAGCCACCACAACTGCATCAAGTCCAGAAGACCTCCCAAAAAGGAATCCAAGCAAATCCAGCCCCAAAGTCACCAACAAGACCAAGCAAGCAAAGGCACACAAGATAGAACACCACAAGCACAAGCAACTTGCAAAATACAACTAAAATAGTAAACAAAGTTGTAAAATTCTAATAAAATTCCTAGGGGAACATACATGTTTGAACAACCTAGGTTTAAAATATAAAAGCCTAATTCAACTTCTAAGTCACCTAAATAATTTCTAGATTGAAAGGTATCAAGGTAATCCACAAGTTTGGGAAGGCTCTAATCTCAACATCTAAAACAGAACCTAAAGTTGTTCTAAAATTCCAACAAAAATCCTAAGGGAGCATACATGTCTACCCTAACACAAACTGAAAAATCAAAGCCAAATTCATCACCAATTGGAAGAACAAAATTCAACAAAACAGATTGTCAAATATGCAAAATTAAAAGAATTAACAAAAATAAGAAAAATCAAATTAAATTGAAAAATACATGAAAATGCATTTTATTGATTTCAGAAAATCACAAATTCTCTCAAGATAATAGAGATATTTTTAAAATAATTTTTGGATCAAGAATGAATTTATTATGATTTTTTGAATCAATAAAGCATTTAAAATAAAACAAAAATGAATAAAAGAAATAAAATGCTGAAATAAAACACGAGCCAATGGATCAGTTGACAAGTCAAGCAATCCAAGCGCTGAGGGCATGCCACCTCATTTAATGAAACACCTGCGTTTTGAGGTCAAAGTCAGTCAAATTAAAACAAGTCACAACCCTTGGATCTGCGTACAAAGTCATTGGTTTCACAAGATCTGATGGCTATGAGATCATCTTCTTCATTTCTCAGGCTGGCCAGGTGGAGATCAGAGACGGTGGCCGGGGAAGACTCCAGTCGTCTTCTCCGGTGAGCAGGTAGTTGCAGGTTTCCAGAAACAACAATCCTTATACCAATCTCACTCAGAATTTCACCAGGATTTCAAATCTCCTATCCATATGTCTTAACTCTCCATAGATTTTAAAATTCGAAGCAATGTTCAGAAAACACATCCAATTTGATCAGCACAATTTGCAAAACTAATAGTATAGAAATCATCCTCATGCTTCATACATCAGATTGATCTATCCAAATCATGTTATAGCCTTAAGATCAGATCTACTCGTGTCCAAACAGAAATGGTACCTCATGATCAAACATCACCAATTGCTTCCAAATTGATCCTAAAATGATCTACATCTTGTCTATATCCCAACCACAAGTTCAATTCTAACTACATCATGCTAATTCATGTGGAAATTTGAAATTTACTAACCTGATGTAGATCCACTAACAGAGGTAGATAGAACACGAATCAAGCTTCAAAACTCTCCAGAATCTTTCAAGGATGCAAGATAAAGATGCTTCAACCTTCAATTTGCTCTGAATCAACCTAGAACTCAAAACCCGATCTGCACTTGCTTGCTTGAAAATGAAGTTGCTATCTCTGCTTCAGCCACGAAACTTGCACCAAAATGATTCTGAAATCATTCAAGAACTTAAATAGAACATGTCTATGGGCTTTAGAAGCTCAATTGAGGCCCAATCCAGCCAATCCAATTTTCTATTTTTCTCTTCACATGTGCAATGCAACAGTCATGAATTGGCCATGAAAATTGCTCTAGAAGCTTCCCTTTCACTTGCAAATTCCCTTGTGAGTGTGTTCAGACCAAAAGGAGTACTTGAATTGCATTGGTAAGGATTTTGGATATGTGACTTGCAAATGAAGAAATCAAATGACAACTCACAAAACTTGACCTAAACTCAAAATTCTGGTAATGCCAAAGTGTCTAAAATTCAATTTCCATTCAAAAAATGTGGTTACTTGACATGTTTGGTCCTATAACTCAAAATTGGCATTTTCCCTTCTTAATTCATTTGAAAATTTCCCTTTTTGAAACCAATTCAAACCAAGTCTTGCTATGATCCCCATCAATCCATCATGACCTCTTGGCTAGCCTAAAAATCCAATTTTGAACAACTTTCATGTTGAACAAAATTGCATTTGACAAGTGCAAGTTGGAGATTTTGGCCTATGATTGAAAATGACCTATAATCTCACTTTCCCAAAATACCCCTGACTTGTAAAACTCCTAACTTGAGCTATACAAATCAGATGGAAGACTTCTAGTACAATTTAGAAATATAAGATCATGAGGAACAACTTTCCTGTTGGCCAAAAGTTCAGGTGAAACCTCCTTCTATGTCAAAAATAGCTTTGAAGTCATATGATTTTCACAGACAAATTTCAGTGGCATCTGAGGACTTGTAACTTGTCTGGGTCATAACTTGAGTTCCATAAATCCCCTTAAGGACTTCTAGTACTAAAATTAAAGGTATTGAGATGCTCTACAAGTTTCATGTTGGTCAAAGATCCATTTGAAACTTGTATCTTGACTTATGTCGCCAGGAAGTTAGGCACTAAACATGGAATTTTGCACTGAAACCCTAATTTAGCAACTTCCCACACTCTTGACTCTTATTGATTTGATCTTGGAACAACACCACAAATGTCTTGTCATATCATTTCATGAACTCCATGACCTAAAGGTAGGATTTTTATACTCTTCAATTGCCCAGTTGACTTAGAATTGATCCAGATGAAACCCTAATTGCTTGCACCTCAACTATGGCTCTTGCAATTGACACAAGAACTTGATTAAACTCTCCCATGGCCCTCTAGGAATTCTATGAGATCCATACACATCCTCTTCTCACATTTAACACTTCACAACCCTCTGATGGTCTTCAATTGATCCTCAAATTAGGAGAAGATTCACACTCAAACATCTAAACCCTTAGGCTCTCAAATCCCCTCCCGATGACTTTGATAACTCTCAATCTTGAATGAGACCTCTTGCTAGGCTTCTCTTGATAAGAATCACACTTGATCCCTTGCTATATGAATGATATCATGATATGCAAATGATATAACTATGCAAATGATAATGCAATGAAACATAAACCAGGTAAGAAAAGGTTGAGCAAATTTTGGGGTGCAACAGCTACCCCTATTCAAACGGCTTGGACCCGACTGGGTGAAGAGCGAACGACCTTCAAACAATCGAGGTAGAAGACGTTTGAATACCAGGAAACCCGGAAATTTGCCAACCGCAGAAATACACAGCAAAAACTGCTTGGGGAACAACATCCATTGTGCTGAACCCAGTTGTTACGGCAACAACTGATCAATCATCTAATAAAACTTTTGATTTCAACATTAACTCCCTGTGTGATGCCACAGGCATCAAATCAACTTTGCAAGAAACAACTTTGTCCACAACTGGACTAAACTTCGTCAACACGAGGAAAGACTCCATCAACCATGGGTACAATTCCGTCCATAATCGGAATAACGATCTCTGTCAGTCACAGGTAAAAACTCTACTGGGGACAATCCGTCGATTACGGATAATAACTCCGTCCACACGGGTGACAATCACTGTCAACACAGGGAACACTTCCGTCAACACGGGCAACAATCACTGTCAACACAGGTACCACTTCCGTCAACCCGGGCAACAATCACTGTCAACACAGGTAACAAATCCGTCAACACGGATAACAATCTACGACGATTTCACTGGGACAACTCCGTCAATCACGGGTAACGACTCCGTCAACACAAGTACGATATCTGTCAGCCACAGGTAAACATCTCTGTCAACACAGGCACAATCTTTGTCCATTACAGGTAACAATCTCTGTCAACCACAGGTACGATTCGTCAATACGGATAATAATCACCGTCAGCACGAGTAGCAAACACTGTCAACACAGGGGAGCAATTCCGTCAATACGGATAACAATCACCGTCAACACGGGTACAATCTCTGTCAACACAGGTGCAATCTCTGTCCATCACAGGTACAATCCGTCAACACGGACAAAAATCACCGTCAGAACGGGGAGACATCACTGTCAACACAGGTACAATTCCGTCAACACGGAGAACAATCACCGTCAGCACAGGTAAACGTCACTGTCAACACAGGTACAATTCCGTCAACACGGAGAACAATCACCGTCAGCACGGGTACAATTCCGTCAACACGGAAAACAAACTCTGTCCATCACAGGTAACAATTTGAAGAATACTTTGCTGGAGACTACGAGAAACCAAACAACTCTATGGGGAAATCACTAGTGGCAACTCCAAAAGCTTAAGACATGAAATCTTCTACTAACAGCAACCTGAGGAGAGAAACTTAACCAAGCAACTCTGTTAGGGGACGAACATTATCATCGCCTATCTCACGCCGAGAATTTGAATATCTAGAGATCCTTCTGAGCAAGAATCCCACTCCTCTGCAAGGGATAACACCTTAAACTAACGAGGTAAACAACCTGGCTTATGTTTCAAAATGCGTATGTTCGACAATGGCGTAATACTCCATACGGAATGGAAATGCTACGCGTTTGGATAAATGCAAATGTGATGATATATGCAAAATACAAAGATGCCAAGAGGCGCTTCAGCAGACTAAATGCTGAAGGCAAGACCCAATCTGCTGGGGACTAACGGGTATCTCAAAGCATTCCAACAAAATAAATGCTGGAATGGTGAAACCAACTCCGCTGGGGATAACCATCCTGTCGGGAAACTGACTCATAAGCTTGAGATTACGAACTCTGATGAGGATGTTCATCCTGTCGGAGGAAAAACAACCTGCTAGGGAGAAGGAAAAACAATCCTGCGCGGGGATAATCCTTTGCTAGGAATTGATTGTGCACATACTCACTGCGGGGAATGCACTTTCCGTTGGGGACATCAAAATCCACTAAGGATACTCTCTTGGCAACTTTCCTTTCCTGGGGAATACTCTTCTGGGGAGGACAAACCACATCCAGTAAAGGTAATTGCTATCTCCAATCTTCTGAGATAAGATGTGACCTCCATCTGCTGAGGAGTGATACAATCACTAGGTTACGGGACTCTGGCTAGGGAAACACAACTTCCTTGACTGTTTGCTCCAAAGGTGAGAACCATGTAAAACACAAACGAGACAAAAACAAATCTATACAACAAGATCTATTCCGGTTAGTATCCGTGACATTCATTCAGTTAATTCAAAGTTTTAGCAATTATTGGCAAGGGCCAGCAAGTTTATGCACATGCAAGTTTATCAAAAACGTCGGCGTTTTTTCACAAACAAAACAGTAAAGAACAAGCATCAAGTACTGAATAACATGCTTTATTGATAACGGGCCTGTAAATAGGCAAAATTTTGTACATTGGATGCAACTCCTGAAAAGAGGAAGTTACGCACAAGCAAAATACAAATATTACAGAAATACAAAGAAAATTTTGTGTATATGTCGGCAACGTGGTACAGACGAACACCATGAGTTGATCCTCCTATGACTCGCCTGACTCTGACGCTTTCCCGATACTCGATCTTCGGAAGAGATTGTTCTGGATATACGACCCTCAGGTACTCCCAAACCACTAAGCAACGCAGTATCAAACTCGGACCGCAGTCATTTGCTTTTTCAAATCCCTAACTTTTGTGTGAACCGCCCTTTGCGGGTTTTCAATTCACCGGGATACCCTTTTTTTGCCGAAATCGCCCTTTTCAGGTTTTCAACTTCGCGGGTGTACATGTTTTCAATTTTATCCCTAACTTTTGCCCGAACCTTTTATTCCTTTTTTATGGTTTTCCGGGATGCCCCATTTTTGCCTGGACTCTCTTTTTTCTGTCCAGCGGGTCTCTTTAAGCAAAGTATTTTTTAACTGCGTCCGAGTTCACAGGGGATGTAAAATCCTCACCATCCATGGTGGACAACAGTAAGGCTCCTCCAGAGAAGACCTTTCTAACGACATATGGACCTTCATAGTTGGGAGTCCACTTGCCCCTGTGATCTGATTGTGGTGGTAGAATCTTATTCAACACAAGATCGCCCGTCTGAAAGCTTCGAGGACACACCTTCTTATCGTAAGCTTTCTTCATCCGGCTCTGATACAGTCGACCATATGCTAGAGAAGCCAATCTCTTCTCTTCCATTAAACTGAGCTGATTCAGTCTATCTTTCACCCATTCTGCCTCATCAAGTTGGACATCACGCAAAACCCTCAGAGAAGGAATCTCAACCTCCAATGGTAGGACAACTTCCATACCATATACCAGTGAAAAAAGAGTTGCCCCGGTTGATGTGCATACCGTCGTACGATAACCGTGCAAAGTAAAAGGCAACATTTCATGCCAGTCCTTGTAGGTCACAACCATCTTCTGAACGATCTTCTTTATGTTTTTATTGGCCGCTTCAACAGCGCCATTCATCTTGGGCCGATAAGGAGAAGAGTTGTGATGTTCAATTTTGAAATTCTAGCACAATTCCTTCATCATCATGTTATTCAAATTCGAACCGTTGTCAGTGATAATCCGCTCCGGGATTCCATATCTACAGATAATATCCTTCTTGATAAATCTGGCTACCACCTTCTTGGTAACATTAGCATACGATGCCGCTTCAACCCATTTGGTGAAGTAATCAATAGCTACCAAGATAAAACGATGTCCGTTGGATGTCGTGGGCTCGATATTTCCAATCACATCAATTCCCCACATGGAAAAAGGCCAAGGCGACGACATAACGTTCAGAGGGCTCGGAGGCCCATGAATTTTGTCTGCATAAATCTAGCATTTATGACACTTCTTTGCAAATTTGAAACAATCTGTTTCCATCGTCAGCCAGTAGTACCCGGCTCGTAATAACTTTCTCGTCATTGCATGTCCGCCGGTATGCTTTCCAAATGTACCCTCGTGGATTTCTTCCATTAGCAACTTAGCCTCTTTCTCGTCCACACACCGCAACAATACCAAGTCGTGGTTTCTCTTATACAAAACCCCATCCGGATTCAGATAGAAATTGCCAGCCAATCTCCTAAGAGTCTTCTGATCACGACTGGATGCCCCAGCCGGATACTCTTGGGTCTTCAGGAAATGTTGGATATCATAATACCACGGTTTACCATCGGAAGCTTCCTCAATAACGAATATGAAGGCGGGCCTATCAAGGCGGGAGATAACTATCCTGGGAGCCTCATTCCAGAAGTTAACCTTATACATTAAAGACAAAGTCACGAGAGCATCTGCCATCTGATTTTCTGCTCGTGGTACATGGTGCAATTCCACCTTGTCAAAGAAAGGCAACAACCTTCTTGAATAATTCATATAAGGTATCAAAATGGGCTGACGAGTCTCTCGCTCTCCCTTGATCTGGTTCACAACTAGAGCAGAATCTCCGTACACATCAAGATTTTTAATTCTCAGATCGATAGCTTCTTCGAGCCCCATAATGCACGCTTCATATTCAGCCTCATTGTTGGTAACTGGAAAGGTCAATCTGGCAGTGAATGGGATGTGCGACCCATGGGGAGTAGTAATGATTTCCCCTATTCCACTTCCATATGAATTGACGGCACCGTCAAATATCAATTGCCATTTGGAACCCAGCTCTGGACCTTCATCCGGCAACGGCTCCTCACAGTCCTTCATTTTTAAGTACATGATATCCTCGTCAGGAAAATCAAACCTCATCGGCTGGTAATCATCAAATGGCTGCTCAGCTAGGTATTCTGACAGAACACTACCTTTAATAGCCTTTTGAGAAACATACTGGATATCGTATTCTGTCAATACCATCTGCCACCGGGCAATCCTTCCGGAAAGTGCTTGCTTTTCAAATACGTATTTGATCAGATCTATCTTTGAAATTAGCATGGTTGTATGATTTAGCATGTATTGCCTCAAACGTTTGGCAGCCCAGGCTAGCGCACAACATGTTTTTTCGAGCATTGAGTAACGGGACTCACAATCTGTGAACTTTTTACTCAAGTAGTAAGTCGCACGCTCTTTACGTCCAGTCTCGTCGTGTTGACCGAGAACACAACCCATACTTTTCTCAAGAACCGTCAAATACATAATCAATGGTCTCCCGGCTACTGGCGGTATCAATATTGGAGGTTCCTGCAAATATTCTTTTATTTTCTCAAACGCCTTTTGACAATCTTCATTCCAGATCACAGCCTGATCTTTTTTCAATAACTTGAATAATGGCTCGCACGTGGCCGTTAGATGAGATATGAACCGGGCAATGTAGTTCAACCTCCCTAAAAAACCACGAACCTCTATTTCTGTTTTCGGCGTAGGCATTTCTTGTATTGCTTTTATCTTAGCAGGATCAACCTCAATTCCTTTTTCGCTCACAATAAACCCCAATAGCGTACCAGATCTCACCCCGAAGGTGCACTTGTTAGGATTCAGCCTCAGCCTGAATTTCCTAAGCCTCTTGAACAATTTCAGAAGATTGACCAGATGATCTTCCTCCGTCTGGGATTTGGCAATCATATCGTCAACATAGACTTCGATCTCTTTATGCATCATGTCATGAAAGAGTGTTGTCATATCTCGCTGATATGTTGCCCCGACGTTCTTCAAACCAAAGGGCATCACTTTATAGCAGAACGTTCCCCACGGGGTAATAAAAGTTGTTTTCTCCATATCATTCGGCGCCATCTTTATCTGATTATAGCTTGAAAAGTCGTCCATGAAGGAAAACACAGAGAATTGAGCGGTGTTGTCGACCAGCACATCAATATGAGGAAGTGGAAAGTTGTCTTTTGGGCTCGCCTTATTCAAATCTCGATAGTCCACTCACATCTGCACCTTACCATCTTTCTTTGGTACAGGTAATATATTGGCGACCCATGATGGATAAGTTGTGACAGCTAGGAAACCGGCGTCCCACTATTTCTGAACTTCCTCTTTAATTTTCACAGCCATATCTGGTCGAGTTCTTCTGAGTTTTTGCTTAACCGGAGGACATTCCTCGCGCAATGGCAGACGGTGAACCACCATATCAGTATCCAAACCAGGCATGTCTTCGTAAGACCAAGCAAAGATATCACTGTACTCCCGAAGCATCTCGATAAGCCTTTGTTTGATATCACTTTGCAGTGCAGCCCTTATCCGGATATTCCTGACAACCTCTTCGGACCCCACGTTGATAATTTCAATTTCCTCCTGATGAGGCATAATGATTCTCTCTTCTTGTTTCAAAATTCGAGTCAGCTCTTCTGATAAGTCACTATCCTCAACAATCTCTTCTTCTGTTTGAAATATCGGGTGCTCGAAGTCGAAGCGAGTCATAGGAAGTTCGTGATCGGTGTCGTCTGAAATATGAATCCTGCAATGAGAATGGTTAAATGTTTCAAATAATGCAAACAAAGCGCATAACCACGTTGCCATTTTATTGTTAAACAAAAACAGGAAAAACAAGGATCACAAAATTTGCATGCGAAAAACGCCTTTATTAATGATTAAACAAAGTACACACATAAGCAGGTAGCCCTAAAAACAAAATCACTATGCCCCGGGTAGGACACAGGATTATACAATAATTGAGAAAACAAATCATTACTGTTTTGTAGTCACTAGAACAAGTTCCTGGATAGACCAGTTGCACAGATTCTGTCCTGGCACGCCGGGCTTGATCCAAGAGTCCCTATCGCAGTCACTATCTCCGTCTACAACATCGGAAACAACATTGATCGTTTCATAACAGACCCCACCTGGAGTGATCACCACTGGTCCTTTGAACTTTGGCACGCCTGATGCGGAAGGTGACAATGTCGGGCGATACCCCAACCCAAACTTGTCCATCTTGACAGGAATTTCCAAGACTTGGCCCCATCCTTTGGTTTCTCCAGCCTGAACCATTGCCTGAGCGTCTTTGTACGAAGACATGGCCACCTCTGGCCCTTTGACGGGAACATGAGACTTGTCTTTGATCTGCAACCCCTCGAAGGCTTGGCATGGCGTCTCATGGATCTCCCCATCCACTTCGACGTACTTGAATGACGAAAGATGACTAACCAGAATGTCCTCCTCTCCACAAATAGTAACAACACTGTCACCGACCATGTACTTAAGTTTCTGATGCAGCGTGGACGTCACAGCCCCTGCAGAATGTATCCATGGTCACCCAAGAAAACAGCTGTAAGCTGGATGTATATCCATGATGTAGAACACAGTGTCAAACACTTCCGGCCCGACTTGGAGCGGCAATGTTATGGATCTAAACACCGACCTCCTGGTCCCATCAAAAGCCCTCACGACCAAAGCATTTGGCGTGCATATGATTCCTCGAACATCTAGCTTCATCATAGCCTTCTTTAGCAACACATTCAAGGATGATCCGGTGTCTACAAGAACATGCGACATGACAGTGCCTCGGCACTCCACTGAAATGTGCAAGGCCATATTATGGTCCCGACCTCTAGGCGTCAAATCAAAGTCAGTAAAACCCAGGCTGTGGCCAGCATTCACATGCGCCAGTACCCCCTCAAGCTGATTAACAGTTACTTCCTGAGGTACAAAAGACGTGTCCAAGATTTTCAACAATGCATTCTGTAACACCCCACGTCCCAAATTAAATAAAATATAAACATTATAAATAAATATCAGAGTTTTCATAAAAACAGTGGGATATCACATCACCAATAGTTGTCAAAAATACTTTATTCCTTATTTTCAAAATAATACAGCAGAAATTATTATTCCAACATTCTCGGCCATCCGCCAGATTTACATAAAATCTTTATTATTATAATTCACCAAAATGTGATACGTCACAGGATTTTCAACAAGTTTAACATAAACAAATAAAAACACCCAAGTCTCGTGCTACGTATCAGAGCATCCTAGACTCGACTGGCACACCATAATCCAAGCTAGCTAAGTACCTGGATTATATGTACTTCCGAAGAAGCACAGACCACAACAACAACAAAGGGGTGAGAAAATATGATCAAAATATATCGGTAATTTAATACATGCAATAAAGGTAGTAAAACACACCAATATTCACCCCGTCAACACCAATCACGAACCTACTGTTCAAACATCCATATAACATATAATAATTAAAACACACCAATATTCACCCCATCAACACCAATCACGAACCTAATGTTCAAACATCCATATAACATATAATAATTAAAACACACCAATATTCACCCCACAACACCAATCACGAACCTACTGTTCAAATTACAATATAACATATTATAATACAAATATGCAACTCAACACCATGCATGCGGTACCGACTCATTGGTTCATTCAATCGAACCTTGGACAGATCACTTACGCTCCTACTGAGATATGATCTATCCCCGACAGATCACTTACGCTCCTACTGAGATATGATCTATCCCTCGACAGATCACTTACGCTCCTACTGAGATATGATCTATCCCCACCATTCTCCACAAAGGAGTACGGATGAATCACATACACTCCTCCTGAGCAATGATTCATCCCACCAAACACCATGATATGTACGACACCAATGCACGACAACAATGCACGACAAACAAACTCAAGCACACTAAGTGCACACGATCCTCCTGATCACATCACCACACATTATATATATTACACCACCAATAAACACAAGCACACTAAGTGCACACGATCCTCCTGATCACATCACCATACATTATATATATTACACCACCAATAAACACAAGCACACTAAGTGCACAACAATTAAACTCAAGTAAATAATCAATAAATCATTTCAATCGATCCATGGTTTAGTTACTATTTAATTAAACAATGACTCCCCAAAAATATTGGATATAAAAATATTTGGCAAATAACTATATTATTTATACTATGTTATAGATCTATTAAAGAGCTTTCCAACGCTTCGAACGGGGACTAAATCCGACTTACGGATCAAAAGTTATGGCCAAAATCGTCAAAACAAAAAATTCACCAATATACAGCTTTGAGTCGACGCAAACAGCGCAGAATGCAGAAAATTCTGTGTTTTCCATCGTTGGAGGCCTTCCGGACCTCCGATTTCAATTCCATAAAAAGCCCCGGTTTTAGAATTCGAAATCCTACCATAATATGACAATTATAACAGCTAACAACATATTTTTAAAGATCATGTCATCATATATCATATAACCATACTTTTCAAAACGATGGCATTTAGGGGTTTCTATCCTAAATGTGATCCTATCCATCATACACTATTACACCATCACAATGATCATACGAAAACCCACCCTTACCGTCCAACACTGTCATCTTGCTCAATTCCAAGCTTATCACTCTTCATCCATCCTCTGCCCTATCATTACTACAACTATCACACACTACTCTAATCAATTGTTCCTTAAACTACATCTCAGAACCTATATCATGGTCATTACCCAAGCCACAGAGGTTACACAAAATCTCACCAATACTCATGGTCATTATCCAAACCACAGAGGTTATACAGGAACTTCCCTAAAACCGTAAACCCAACCAATACCCCAAACTCACCAAAAACAATAATTCATCAACATCGACATATATCAATTCCTCATTGGTTTATCAAATACCAATTCTCAACATCAATCAACAATTATAGGCATGACAACATAAAACTTCATACACCGATACATTCCTACGGGGTTAAGGAATCCCCACTACCCTATACATGTAAATACCATCCCAATCAAGTTTCTCCCCCTTACCTTGTTAATCGGTTTGATCGATGGAAATCCCCCTAGATTTGGTCTCTTGACTTTCTCCTTTCTCTTTTGTTCCTCGTTCCTTTGCTCGTTCTATACTCTTCTCACTTCTCTCGTTCTTTCTCCCAACTCTCCAAATGTATCGTAAAAACCACTAACCCCTCACATTCCCTATTTTAATTATCTAATCTTAATAATAGTAATAACTTAATAAAATAATATAATAATAATAATAATCTTAATAGTAATACTAATATAATATTACTAATAATAATCATTATAATAATAATAATAATAATAATACACGTAGCAATATTAATAATATTATTTCACCCATAATAATAATATTAATAATAATAGTAATAATACTCCACCAATAATATTATTATTAATAATAATAATAATAATCATAATAATATTCTACCACTAATAGTTATAATAATAGTAATAATATTACTAATAATAATATTCTCCAATATTAAGAATATTACTACAATTAATAATAATAATAATAATAATAATAATAATATTAATAATAATAATAATACCACCATATTACTACTATTTATTTTATTATTATATTCACACCAACTCACCACCAATAATCCTCTCATATCAGGGACACCCACCAATCATTATCAAACACACCCCCACCAAAGGGCACACCAACATATAATAATTAAAATAGTAATAAAATGACTAAATAATTAAAATGGGTGTTACAACTCTCCCCCACTTTAATTATTTTCGTCCTCGAAAATTACCTGATGGAAATAGTTCCGGATACGCTTCCTGCATCCTTCATTCCAATTCTCAGGTCACACTGCCTTCTGCAGCATCCCCCCACAAGCCACTTTCACCAAAGCTATCTCCTCCCCTCGAAGTTGTTTCTCGTTCGTCAAACGAACTAATAATGCCTCTACAATCAAATTATTTTCCACTGGTACATCATCCACCTGATTCAATGTAATTCCTCAACGAAGACACATGAAACACGTCATGCCAATTCACAGCGACAGCGGCAAAACAATCTAACATGTTACTCCTCTCATGCCTCTGCTGCGCTACTCTGATACAACCACAGAACCCGGTGCAAACTTCCGAGATTTCGAAGCCCGACTAGCACCAGTCACCGACGTGACTCTTAAAACACATATTTCCTTATATCCTCTTGATCTTCTCAGCCATCTCAAGCATAATTCTCGGTCTGAGCACAACACTCCCACTCAACTTATTCCAACACAGAAGAGTCCTACACTCCCTATCTCACCAAGCCATATATAGTGTCATTCCGACACTAGGATGGTAATTGTTATTATAGGTAACTCAATCAACGGTAATTACTCATCCCACAATCCACCTTGATCCAACACCCAAGCTCTCACCAATTCTCTACAGACTCAATAGTCCTCTCTGACTGACCATCAGTTTGCGGATGGTAAGCCGAACTCAACTTCAACTTAATACCTGAAGCTTCCTGTAAGCCCCTCCAACATCTCAATATAAACCTCAAATTTCAATCTAACACAACATTCGATAGTATCTCATATATCCTTAACACGGAATAGTTCATCCATTCACAACAACCCAAATTAAAATTATGTCTTTCCAATTCTTTGGAAATCTCAACACCAAATCCGTGAAAATACTACCTGATTTCCACTCTGGAATATTCAACAACTGCATCAGACTCAACAGTTTCTGATGTTCACTCTTCGAATTCCAACAATTCTAACCAGTATATTCAACCTCAACCACTCCTCTCCTCATCTATGGTCACTAGAACAATCTACTCAAATTCGGTTACTTCTTCATAGCACCGGGATGGACACTCCATCTACCTCAATGTATTTCTTCACGAGTATTCTTACTCCCCTCAACAACATTCGGTCCACATACCCCATCACAACATATCATGGTACTATTTCCACAAACCCGACAATTCACTCTTCGACTCTGATTTATCAATTTCAACTAATTCACCAACTCAACCCAGATTTCTGACCTCCTCGAATCTCCTCAAGAATACTACTAGTACGGTCTAACATACAAGGCTTAACTCCATAAGAAGTCTCTTCACAGACCAGACTCGCATCACAAAATTTCCCAACCGGTTCCAACTCTTTTCGCCATTTTCCTCGGTACAAGCAAGGTTTCCAAATCGAAGCATCAGCTACCACGGTATATATCGAAACATACAGTAAGATAACACATCAAACGCACCCGATCACGACGGTAAAAGTTGACCAAATTACACGTTTCAAATATTCTGCTATAATTGGATCATCCACTGACATAAAAACCATTTTTCCCAGAAAGAGAATCTCGTTATCTCTCCAACGCTTCAAACGGGGGTCAAAACGGACATACGGTTCAAGAGTTATGAATTTTTGAAGTTTTCCGAAAAACCAGGATTTTGCCGAAAAACTGCTACGGGATTTTGCATTCTTGTCCGAAAATTCGACCAATTCAATTCCTTTCTTCGAAACAAACACATACTCATACTCACCTAACATATAGCCTCGAATTAGAACCATTAAACATGATTTCTACAACGTCCGATTTCGACTCCGTAAAAAGCTGCGATCTCGGAATTCAGCGTACAACAACAATTTCATACCTAGGAGACCATCCAACACACTTTCAATCTTTAAATATTTTAAAACCCAATTACTCCCAATCTCAACAGCAGATCTTGGAGCCTCCCATTGCGATACAACTTCGACCTTTGATACCACAACCACAATAGCTCTACCCGAGCTCGCACGACCAAGGGAAACTCACATCCTTCAGCCCGTTGATCCATCAACTCATCAACTCTTGGAAGCGAATGCTTATCCTTGATAGTCACCTTGTTCACTTATCCATAGTTCACCCAAAGCTTCACAAAACCTTTCGTCTGTCTAACCAACAAAATTGGTGCACCTTATGGTAACACACTCAAACAAAAGAACCTCTCTTCCAGCAGGCTTCAAGTTGACTCTTTAACTTTCTCAATCCCAATGCAAACACACAATATGGAGTCACCCATATCGGACTAGTTCCAAGAACGAAGTCAATGTGTAAGCTTTACTTCACATTCCGATAGTAAACCATTTACCTCCTCAGGAAAACTTCCGGACAATCACAATTAAGTGATAAACCCCAATTTCTCACTTTCCTTAACATTCAAAGTTTCCGTCAAAATACACACCTCAACACCGTCTTACGCCAACTCCTCAAAATAATCCCTTAAGCACTTAGCTTAACTCAAGACAATTCATTGCTCACACCACCTAAGCTTGCAAGACACGTCTATCCCATCCAACACAATCCCGTCTACTATTAATAAGAGATTGAGGGTGATCAGTTCCTCAATTTGTCAATAGACAGCCGAAAATCATGATGGGGTATAAACCATCTTTACCAAACTATAAGAGCGTAACACACTAAGCCACAACACTGCAGCATTCCGGAGAAATACCAACTTCTCCCCCACTGAAATCATTCCACTTCTACCGATAAAATTTAAACAACAACATGTACCGACAGTGTTTTTACACACATGTCGCATACCAGGGAACAACAACACTAGACAACATTGGCCGGACGGACCGACCTGCTCTTATACCAATTGTAACACCCCACTTCCCAAATTAAATAAAATATAAACATTATAAATAAATATCAGAGTTTTCATAAAAACAGTGGGATATCACATCACCAATAGTTGTCAAAAATACTTTATTCCTTATTTTCAAAATAATACAGCGGAAATTATTATTCCAACATTCTCGGCCATCCGCCAGATTTACATAAAATCTTTATTATTATAATTCACCAAAATGTGATACGTCACAAGATTTTAAACAAGTTTAACATAAACAAATAAAAACACCCAAGTCCCGTGCTACGTATCAGAGCATCCTAGACTCGACTGGCACACCATAATCCAAGCTAGCTAAGTACCTGGATTATCTGTACTTCCGAAGAAGCACAGACCACAACAACAACAAAGGGGTGAGAAAATATGATCAAAATATATCGGTAATTTAATACATGCAATAAAGGTAGTAAAACACACCAATATTCACCCCGTCAACACCAATCACGAACCTACTGTTCAAACATCCATATAACATATAATAATTAAAACACACCAATATTCACCCCATCAACACCAATCACGAACCTAATGTTCAAACATCCATATAACATATAATAATTAAAACACACCAATATTCACCCCACAACACCAATCACGAACCTACTGTTCAAATTACAATATAACATATTATAATGCAAATATACAACTCAACACCATGCATGCGGTACCGACTCATTGGTTCATTCAATCGAACTTTGGACAGATCACTTACGCTCCTACTGAGATATGATCTATCCCCGACAGATCACTTACGCTCCTACTGAGATATGATCTATCCCTCGACAGATCACTTACGCTCCTACTGAGATATGATCTATCCCCACCATTCTCCACAAAGGAGTACGGATGAATCACATACACTCCTCCTGAGCAATGATTCATCCCACCAAACACCATGATATGTACGACACCAATGCACGACAGCAATGCACGACAAACAAACTCAAGCACACTAAGTGCACACGATCCTCCTGATCACATCACCACACATTATATATATTACACCACCAATAAACACAAGCACACTAAGTGCACACGATCCTCCTGATCACATCACCACACATTATATATATTACACCACCAATAAACACAAGCACACTAAGTGCACAACAATTAAACTCAAGTAAATAATCAATAAATCATTTCAATCGATCCATGGTTTAGTTACTATTTAATTAAACAATGACTCCCCAAAAATATTGGATATAAAAATATTTGGCAAATAACTATATTATTTATACCATGTTATAGATCTATTAAAGAGCTTTCCAACGCTTCAAACGGGGACTAAATCCGACTTACGGATCAAAAGTTATGGCCAAAATCGTCAAAACAGAAAATTCACCAATATACAGCTTTGAGTCGACGCAAACAGCGCAGAATGCAGAAAATTCTGTGTTTTCCATCGTTGGAGGCCTTCCGGACCTCCGATTTCAATTCCATAAAAAGCCCCGGTTTTAGAATTCGAAATCCTACCATAATATGACAATTATAACAGCTAACAACATATTTTTAAAGATCATGTCATCATATATCATATAACCATACTTTTCAAAACGATGACATTTAGGGGTTTCTATCCTAAATGTGATCCTACCCATCATACACTATTACACCATCACAATGATCATACGAAAACCCACCCTTACCGTCCAACACTGTCATCTTGCTCAATTCCAAGCTTATCACTTTTCATCCATCCTCTGCCCTATCATTACTACAACTATCACACACTACTCTAATCAATTGTTCCTTAAACTACATCTCAGAACCTATATCATGGTCATTACCCAAGCCACAGAGGTTACACAAAATCTCACCAATACTCATGGTCATTATCCAAACCACAGAGGTTATACAGGAACTTCCCTAAAACCGTAAACCCAACCAATACCCCAAACTCACCAAAAACAATAATTCATCAACATCGACATATATCAATTCCTCATTGGTTTATCAAATACCAATTCTCAACATCAATCAACAATTATAGGCATGACAACATAAAACTTCATACACCGATACATTCCTACGGGGTTAAGGAATCCCCACTACCCTATACATGTAAATACCATCCCAATCAAGTTTCTCCCCCTTACCTTGTTAATCGGTTTGATCGATGGAAATCCTCCTAGATTTGATCTCTTGACTTTCTGCTTTCTCTTCTGTTCCTCGTTCCTTTGCTCGTTCTATGCTCTTCTCACTTCTCTCGTTCTTTCTCCCAACTCTCCAAATGTATCGTAAAAACCACTAACCCCTCACATTCCCTATTTTATTGATCTAATCTTAATAATAATAATAACTTAATAAAATAATATAATAATAATAATCTTAATAGTAATACTAATATAATATTACTAATAATAATCATTATAATAATAATAATAATACACGTAGCAATATTAATAATATTATTTCACCCATAATAATAATATTAATAATAATAGTAAAAATACTCCACCAATAATATTTTTAATAATAATAATAATAATCATAATAATATTCTCCCACTAATAGTTATAATAATAGTAATAATATTACTAATAATAATATTCTCCAATATTAATAATATTAATACAATTAATAATAATAATAATAATAATAATAATAATAATAATAATAATAATAATAATATTAATTATAATAATAATAATAATAATAATAATAATAATAATACCACAATATTACTACTATTTATTTTATTATTATATTCACACCAATTCACCACCAATAATCCTCTCATTTCAGGGACACCCACCAATCATCATCAAACACACCCCCACCAAAGGGCACACCAACATATAATAATTAAAATAGTAATAAAATGACTAAATAATTAAAATGGGTGTTACACATTCCGATGGGCCTCGAAACAAAGCAACAAGGATAGTATTGAAATTTTGGAGGGCGTCTGCTGCAAGTGCTCCACAATCTTATAGTCACTTTTACGAATCAACCTCATAAACTCTTCTACATCCTTGACCGATGTTTCTTTCTATTTTGACTTGGAAGGTCCTTCTTCATTCACTTTGGATTTGCCTCTAGCAATCCTTTCAGCCTCAATTTCGGGTGAAGTGAAGATTCTACCTCTTCGGGTCATACCTCCTGCTTCAACAAGACTACCCACTGCCCCTGCTGGCTGGCTATCCACATTAATCTTTTCCCCGTTGTAAAAAGCTTCCAACCCATAATTCCATGGAATGGCTTTCGTACTCTCATAAGGAACGGGTCCTGCTTTCGTTATCGTGATAGTTAACCGCTTGGCGGGCGCTGATATCGTAATAGTCTTTCGTGGAATTGTAATTGTCGCGACCTCACCCTGCTTTTCAAGTATTACCTCACTAGGTTTCTCAACAGCAGTGTGGTCAAACTGTAAAGTTCCCTAATCAATCATGGCCTGAATACCTCTCTTCAAATCAATACAGCCCTCTGGTTGGGTCCAACAATCCAAATAGTACTCATCACATCCGGGGAAGACCCCTCCTTTCAACAATCTGCTTTTAACATAGCTCAAAGGTGTCTTCAGATCATTTACGTCCATAACCAAATCCAAATCCTCCTCTGTCAAAACAGCATTCGCTCCATGATTCGGCATTGGTTTCTGTACAATGTTGGGACCATCATTACTGAAGTTGATGACTTTACTTTCAATCAAATCTTGGACTTTGTGCTTAAAAGCATGACAACTCTCGATATCATGCCCGGGTGCCCTAGAATGAAATTCACACTGCTTACTAGTATCATACCCGTAAGGAAGTGCTCCCGTGGGTGGGTCCAACGTTCTCTTCTCAACCAGATTCAAGCTTAACAGCGTCTGAAGCAGCTCTGCATACATTGACGAAGGTGTATCAAATACCCTCTTCGGCTTCCCATTCTGGATCCTTCTCTGAGCAGGATTATACCTTTGTTGTTGCTGCTGCCACTGTTGTGGTTGTTGTCGTTGTTGTGGTATAGGGATCGTCACACTAGCAACCTGTTGTTGAATATACTGATTTCGACCTCTACCTCGTCCTCGACCACCATACACTGCACTGGTGTCTCCTTGCCTTTTACCACCAAAGACCTTTTTCGCACCTCCAGCTGAGGTCGATTCACCGGCTTGAATCTTACCAAATTTGATGCCATTTTCAATTCGTTCTCCCATGAGTATCATGTCAGAGAAACTACCCATTGAGCAATTGAGCAATTTATCATAATACATCCCAAAGAATGTTCCAACAAAAATATCAATCAATTCCCTTTCAACCATAGGGGGTGGACTCTTGCCGCCAGATCGCGCCAACACTGAGCATACTCCTTGAAACTTTCCCCATTCTTCTATGAAAGACTTTGAAGCTGGACCCTATTTAGTGCAAGGTCACTATTGTATTGGTAATTTTTAACGAAAGCATCAGCCAATTCTTTCCAACTTCCGACCTGTGCAGGCTCTAGTCCCATGTACCATTCCAGCGATGGTCCTGACAAACTATCTTGGAAAAAATGCATAAGCATCTTCTCATCATCAGAGTAAGCCGACATCCTCCGGTAGTATGAACGCACATGAACACGTGGGCATGTATCCCCTTTATATTTATCGAAAGTGGGAGCTTTGAACTTCAATGACACTCTCAGCCCAGGAACTAGCCCCATGGTAGCCATGTCCAACCCTGCAGAATTTTGATTGGCTATACCTCTCATCTGTTCCTCCAACATTTTAATCCTCCGATCACTATCAGTGGGACCCTCAAAATCCATGGCTTGCCCAGAAAAGGCATCTTCCTGACGATCTCTATTCCAGTACGAACCCTCATTACCATATCCGTCATAAGCAGCATTACGACCATGACCATGACCACTTTGGAAGAACCTGGGATCATACCTCAGATTGCCAAGCTCTTGATTAGCGGCCATTGTCCCAAAACCAGTATTGAAAGGACCCATCCCAGCACCATTGGTATTCACATTGCCAAACCCAGCATTGTCGTAGCCATTATTGCCAAAACCTTGGTTATTATCACCGAACCCTCCGTTGCCGAGGCCCTGATTATTGAAACCATCATTGCCATCCCGATTGCCAAAGCCAAGACCCTGATTGTTGTCACCAAAACCAGTATTGATACCAACATTCCTGTTGGTTTCCACGTTCCCATTAACATTATCAGCATTTTTGTTACCAGCGTTGCCATTGCCGTTGCCAGTACCAGTCTCACCAGCATTTGGTATCACTTCCTCCCTGCGAGGAGTCTCAACATGAGCAGAGTTGTATTCAGTATTACCAGCCGCTCGCGCCAGCAGCGGTTGCACCAGAGTTTGAAGATGTTCCTGGCCTTTAGCCACAACCTCCATGGTCTGCATGAATTGGGCCAACCTATCCCGGATCTCCTGCATCTCAGACTGTACCTGATCCATGATCGTCTTATTGTTGCTTCTTGTAGCGTACCGGTGAATTCTCTGTTCGTCAATCTTGAAACTACCTGTAAGACACAGGAGATGAGATTCGAGCTTAAAAAGTACCTTCCATGCAATATGAATATGCAAATGCACACGTGTAAATATGCAACAGGTTAATTTCCCCCCCCCCCCCCCCCCCCCGATTCTAGTTCCGGAGAAGAAGCCATAACGACAATGGAGTCCCAAGTAGGAAAACGCAGAAACAGAAACTTCATATATAAATGAATGCCAAGAGGCAAAGTACAAAGATACAACTGAATACAACTGAAAAGACCTCGGCCAACAAGCCTGGCGATGGTCAAAATATAAGTACAGATAACAAGAGAAAAGCAAAGGTAAATCAAGCCAAATGGCGCGCCCTGACATCTTCCAATATCCTCAACGTCTCCGAATGACCTAATCTGGAGATTAGTTCCTGTATCAGTAATGCATGCCGCTCGACAGTGGATCTTAGCTTTTTGGCGTCCTCTTCACAGGCTCCTCTGCCAAAACACTCATCAATCCTGCATCTTTTGGAGCTAGCCTTCAATTCACCACCCCTAGTTTCTTGGACCATGCTGCTCACTCTAGACTCAGCGTCACGTCTAAGAGATACCTCTTCAGCAATCTTTGCATCCTTAGCACTGAGCTGCTCCTCTAATTGGGAAATCTGAAGCTTCAACTCATCTTCACGCTCCTTCCAGCTAGTAAGCGTGGCATTCCACAAAGATTCCCATTTGGAAATTCGAGAATAAGCCTTATTCAGAAGCTCTTTCTTAGTAGCAAGTACACTACTAACACCATTCAAGGCTACTCATACTTTCTCTCTCTCACTGGTCTCTTCAGTCAAGTCTGAACCCAACCTATTAATCATCTCAGTCTGCTTCTTCAAAGTGAAAGTTGACTCATTCTTCTCATGCTGAAGCTGGAAAATCTCTTTCTCTAGCTCTTCATTCGCTCTCTGCAACTCTTCCTTCTCAGCCAGCAGCTTGTTATACTTCTCAATCTCTACTGAAGTAGGTTCCTCAATCACCGGAAGATACGAAGGCCCTACAGCAGGATATGGCATCAAAGAAGTCCTAACTCTCTCGTGGATCCAGAGTCGATAAGGATTATAAGCTCGACTGTCACTCTTACCAAGAAAGGTCTTTCCTCTTCTGTGAATATTCCCCCAAGCACGCCTCAATCTGACCAAAACATCTCCATCTAATAAACCTGTGAGATACAGAGATTCTTGTATCTCGTCTTCAACCGGAGAGTCTCTCAAAGCATAGCCAAATTGTCTCACAAGCAGAGAAGGGTTATAGTTAATACAACCTTTCCGTCCAATCAAAGGAACGTTCGGAAAGCCACTGCAACTATATATAATATTCACTCCGAGCAGGTTCCGATCAAACCAAACAATGTTCTCAGCACACAATCCCATCAATCTGGAAGACCAATCTAAAGTACCGGCAGTATCAACAAAAGGTCCCTTCTTAGGAAGATGTCCCTGAAACCACCTGGATAGAAGAGATACACAACAAGAAACATTCTTTCCCCGACATTTTTCATTCTTATAGTGAATAGAATGATAAACGTCACCCAAGAGAGTAGGCACCGGATTCTTCGAGGCAAGAATAAAGAAAGCATCTGTGTCAACAAAATCAGGCAAGTTAGGGAACAAGACAATCCCATAAATGCAAACAGCCAGAATAGCACTAAAAGCAATCCAACATCCATCCTTCGCACACTGCGTAGCCTTCTCAACCAAGCAAGAAAGATGAAAACCATTAGCTCCATTCAGCTTGACCAAACCTCCGGGGAACTCAGAAGCATCTAAACTGACAATCTCAGCAAGCTTAGCCAACTCAGGCTCAGTATCCTCATGAACAAAGGGCATCTGATCTAATACAGGAACTCCCAGCATATCAGAATACTCCTCCAAAGTAGGAGCCAGAATAAAGTCAGGGAACAAGAAACATCTCAACTGAGGCTCATAAAATTGCATCAAGGTGTACAATCCAGTCATCTCAAACATAGAAGGTTTGCACAACAAACTGAGCAGCTTCCCATAAGACTCTCTAAACTCAGCCCTCACTCTCTGATCTGCTAGAGCAACCAACTGCAATAAGGAACTGATATCTGGAGACGGCAACCTGTAAGCAACTGTTCTCTTCATGGACTCCATGTTTGGCAAGAAGAACACTAGAATCTGAGGGGAAAAAGCACACCTGAAACATAAATACACGTTAATGAAATGCAGACATGAAAATGCAGATGCGTATGCAGATAGGGGATCAAGTGCAATAATGAAGAACTGTGTTGTGCTGTACTGCAGCTTCAGAACCATCAGATCTTCTCCTCAAACCAAACCAACCACAAAAGAACCCTCACAACCAATTCTCACTGACAAAGACAAACCAGGTGTTCTGAGGCCAGAGTTTTCCTGCAAAAAGACCCACCTACCCTCTCACAGGTATGTACCTAACTCGTAGACGAGGTACGACATCCTATGCGGTCATCAGCGTCACAGACTTTCAAGAGCGATGATACGATACCCAAAAGGTGTGGCATCATCATCCCTTGAAGAGGCCTTACTTAGCCGAATCCCAAATGATAGGTTCCCATAGTCGACAACCCTCAAATCCAACAACCTGTCAAGCTCAAAGGGCCAGGCAAGATGCCATCAAAGAGAATCTCGTCTGAGCGTAAATTTCGTAGCTAGCTGGTGCGAGCAAAGCAAGCAGGATAACCACTACTCTCTACTTCTAAGTCTATGTGCACTAAAGCCCAGGTCTGGCTTATCTCTCAAACTAACCCTCTACCCATAGCACAATAACAATAATATACAGTACTGAAAGTAAAGACAGAAAGATAAATACATACAAAAACCCAGACGGGAAAACAAGCGCTAGGATTGACTCGCATAGGGAACCAGAACGTCCCCAGCAGAGTCGCCAGCTGTCGCTACTGCGAAAATCGGCGCCGGCAATGACAGAAGAGTCGCCACCGTGCGTTATTTATCCCACAAGAGGGAAAGGAAACACTCAGAGTAAACCTAACGCAAAGAGGGAAAGGAATGGTCATCGCAACCAAATCCTGGATTCGGGAGTCAGTTACGCAAGGGGAAGGTATTAGCACCCCTCACGTCCGTCGTACTCGACGGGATCCACGCTTGTTTTCTAACTAGGGTATGTTATTCTATCTACTCTAAAGGTCTGCGTTAAAAAAAGAAAAGAAAATGACTTGGCAAAGTATCACACTTTATGCCTACGTATTCCCGTCTGGAACGAGAAATCAGAGTCAACGTAGTTCGCTTAACTACGGGTAAAAGGGGGGGGGGGGAGGTTGCTCGCCGAGATGTCGCGTCTCGTGCCTACGTACTTTCATACGGCATGAAAGATCAGAGCAAACGTAGTTCGGGCTATGGAAGACACAAGTTTGTCTGACAGTTTTTTATCTCCTTAAGAAAGGGTTTTCCTAATTAAAGGTCCAAGAGGACAAAAATAGAGTTTGATTGTTTGTTTGAATTTTTTACAAAAGAACTATTTTTTAGGATGTTCGCAATCTCAGTCGCACTAGAGACTATGACCCAGGAGTGAACGTTTCGTATGTCACCCAAAGGGTACCACACTAACGTCCAGATTACTGGAGAGAGACCCTCCACCAACCTTTTCCCAGATAGCTTAAGGCTCGTAATGCACGACTTCAATTAACCTTATTACTGTGTTTTTGAATTTGTTTTGAGAGGAGGAGAGAGACACCCTAAAACTATGGTTGAAAGGGGAATCTACCTACAGTTATCATGCATGGGTCAAAACCTAATGTCTGTCATAATTCCCTCTTGCACAGAGGAAATCAGAGATCCTAGGGGAAACAGCAAAAGAAGCAAACAATAAACAGTAAAATGCATGCTATGCAACGGTACAAGCGAGGCAAGGGAGAAAACAACAGGCAAGAGGAGACAAGCTCCACCTCAAACCTAATGGTAATCAGCACAAGAAAACAGACAATATAAAGAAAAACCAAAAATACAGAGGAGGCAGCCCAAGCAGCAGCAACAAACTCCTACAGCAGACAGCAACTTCAAGCTCTAAACAGCACAGTTGAAAAGACAGCAAAGTTGACAGCAAGACTTCATCTTCAAGCTAGCTTCTATCTTCAAGCTTCATCAAACTTCACCTTCAAGCTCTAGCAAGCACCTCCAAGCAAAGGATTAACCATCAAGATCAAGGTTGTAATGTTGAAAACTTAATGAAAACCAAAGGAAATCATCAAGTACCAACATTGAAATGGAAAGGTATCCTCAAAGTTCTACTCAACTATGGGCATACCACACATCCCTCCAAAGGAGAGATGGAGTTTCCACATCATTGGATAGAATAGAAGCACACAATGCATTCTATGTTTGATGAAAGAATCAAAACTAGCTCTAATGGTTCTTCCTAAAAACCCTAATTTCCTAAGCTCCTAAAAAGCTCCTAAAAGAGAAGAAAACTTCAACTCCAAGATCCAATCTTCAAGCCACCTCAACTAAATCAAGTCCAGAAGACCTCCCAAAAAGGAATCCAAGCAAATCCAGCCTCAAAGTCACCAACAAGACCAAGCAAGCAAAGGCACACAAGATAGAACACCACAAGCACAAGCAAATTGCAAAATACAACTAAAATAGTAAACAAAGTTGTAAAATTCTAATAAAATTCCTAGGGGAACATACATGTTTGAACAACCTAGGTTTAAAATATTAAATCCTAATTCAACTTCTAAGTCACCTAAATAATTTCTAGATTGAAAGGTATCAAGGTAATCCACAAGTTTGGGAAGGCTCTAATCTCAACATCTAAAATAGAACCTAAAGTTGTTCTAAAATTCCAACAAAAATCCTAAGGGAGCATACATATCTACCCTAACACATAATAAAAACTCAAAGCCAAATTCATCACCAATCGGAAGAACAAAATTCAACAATATAGATGGTCAAATATACAAAATTAAAAGAATTAACAAAAATAAGAAAAATCAAATTAAATTGAAAAATGCATTTTATTGATTTCAGAAAATCACAAATTCCCTCAAGATCATGGAGATATTTTTAAAATAATTTTTGGATCAAGAATGAATTTATTATGATTTTTTGAATCAATAAAGCATTTAAAATAAAACAAAAATGAATAAAAGAAATAAAATGCTGAAATAAAACACGAGCCAATGGATCAGTTGACAAGTCAAGCAATCCAAGCGCTGAGGGCATGCCACCTCATTTAATGAAACGCCTGCGTTTTGAGGTCAAAGTCAGCCAAATTAAAACAAGTCACAACCCTTGGATCTGCGTACAAAGTTATTGGTTTCACAAGATCTGATGGCTATGAGATCATCTTCTTCATTTCTCAGGCTGGCCAGGTGGAGATCAGAGACGGTGGCCGGAGAAGACTCCGGTCGTCTTCTCCGGTGAGCAGGTAGTTGCAGGTTTCTAGAAACAACAATCCTTATACCAATCTCACTCAGAATTTCACCAGGATTTCAAATCTCCTATCCATATGTCTTAACTCTCCATAGATTTTAAAATTCGAAGCAATGTTCAGAAAACACATCCAATTTGATCAGTACAATTTGCAAAACTAATAGTATAGAAATCATCCTCATGCTTCATACATCAGATTGATCTATCCAAATCATGTTATAGCCTTAAGATCAGACCTACTCGTGTCCAAACAGAAATGGTACCTCATGATCAAACATCACCAATTGCTTCCAAATTGATCCTAAAACGATCTACATCTTGTCTAGATCCTAACCACAAGTTCAATTCTAACTACATCATGCTAAATCATGTGGAAATTTGAAATTTACTAACCTGATGTAGATCCACTAACAGAGGTAGATAGAACACGAATCAAGCTTCAAAACTCTCCAGAATCTTTCAAGGATGCAAGATAAAGATGCTTCAACCTTCAATTTGCTCTGAATCAACCTAGAACTCAAAACCCGATCTGCACTTGCTTGCTTGAAAATGAAGTTGCTATCTCTGCTTCAGCCACGAAACTTGC
Source organism: Lathyrus sativus (assembly GCA_963859935.3). NCBI lineage: Eukaryota > Viridiplantae > Streptophyta > Magnoliopsida > Fabales > Fabaceae > Lathyrus > Lathyrus sativus. The sequence continues at coordinate 261,937,920 of OZ012738.1, forward strand.
AACAAAATGATTCTGAAATCATTCAAGAACTTAAATAGAACATGTCTATGGGCTTTAGAAGCTCAATTGAGGCCCAATCCAGCCAATCCAATTTTCTGTTTTTCTCTTCACATGTGCAATGCAACAGTCACGAATTGGCCATGAAAATTGCTCTAGAAGCTTCCCTTTCATTTGCAAATTCCCTTGTGAGTGTGTTCAGACCAAAAGGAGTGCTTGAATTGCATTGGTAAGGATTTTGGATATGTGACTTGCAAATGAAGAAATCAAATGACAACTCCCAAAACTTGACCTAAACTCAAAATTCTGGTAATGCCAAAGTGTCTAAAATTCAATTTCCATTCAAAAAAATGTGGTTACTTGACATGTTTTGGTCCTATAACTCAAAATTGGCATTTTCCATCCTTAATTCATTTGAAATTTCCCCTTTTTGAAACCAATTCAAACCAAGTCTTGCTATGAGCCCCATCAATTCATCATGACCTCTTTTCTAGCCTAAAAACCCCATTTTGAACAACTTTCAAGTTGAACAAAATTGCATTTGACAAGTGCAAGTTGGAGATTTTGGCCTATGATTGAAAATGACCTATAATCTCACTTTCCCAAAATACCCCTGACTTGTAAACCTCATAACTTGAGCTATACAAATCATATGGAAGACTTCTAGTACAATTTAGAAAGCTAAGATCATGAGGAACAACTTTCATGTTGGCCAAAAGTTTAGGTGAAACCTCCTTCTATGTCAAAAATAGCTTTGAAGTCGTATGATTTTCACAGACAAATTTCAATGGCATCTGAGGACTTGTAACTTGTCTGGGTCATAACTTGAGTTCCATAAATCCCTTAAGGACTTCTAGTACTAAAATTAAAGGTATTGAGATGCTCTACAAGTTTCATGTTGGCCAAGGATCCATTTGAAACTTGTATCTTGACTTATGTGGCCAGGAAGTTAGGCACTAAATAGGGAATTTTGCACTGAAACCCTAATTTAGCAACTTCCCACACTCTTGACTCTTCTTGATTTGATCTTGGCACAACACCACAAATGTCTTACCATATCATTTCATGAACTCCATGACCTAAAGGTAGGCTTTTGATACTCTTCAATTGCCCAGTTGACTTAGAATTGATCCAGATGAAACCCTAATTGCTTGCACCTCAACTATGGCTCTTGCAATTAACACAAGAACTTGATTAAACTCTCCCATGGCCCTATAGGCATTCTATGAGATCCATACATATCCTCTTCTCACATTCAACACTTCACAACCCTCTGATGGTCTTCAATTGATCCTCAAATTAGGAGAAGATTCACACTCAAACATCTAAACCCTTAGGCTCTCAAATCCCCTCCTGATGACTTTGATAACTCTCAATCTTGAATGAGACCTCTTGATAGGCTTCTCTTGATAAGAATCACACTTGATCCCCTGCTATATGAATGATATCATGATATGCAAATGATATAACTATGCAAATGATAATGCAATGAAACATAAACCAGGTAAGAAAAGGTTGAGCAAATTTTGGGGTGCAACAATACCTCTTGATATCCTACACACATGTCAATTCAATGTAGATGATAATGCTAAAATGAATCCAATGAAACACAAGCTAAGTACAAAAATTGTTAGGAAAATTTTGGGGTGCAACAGCTGCCCCTATTCGAACGGCTTGGACCTGACTGGGTAAGAAGTGAACGGCTCTCAAAAAATCAAGGTAAAAGACGGTTGAATATCGATAAACCTGGAAATTTGCCAACCGCACAAGTAAACGATACTCTAATGGGGACAAATTCTTTGGAAACTGAAATAACAGTTGCATGGCAACTTGCTGGTGAACGATTGATCTCAAATCTCCGTCAGGATGATCATCTAATTTCGCTGTAGAACTTCGTGCTCAAGTTATCAAGGGATCACTGGTTACACGGTAACTGGTGAAGGATTAATCTCAAATCTCCGTCAGGATGATCATCTAATTTCGCTGTAGAACTTCGTCCTCAAGTCATCAAGGGATCACTGGTTACACGGTAACTGGTGAAGGATTAATCTCAAATCTCCGTCAGGATGATCATCTAATTTCGCTGTAGAACTTCGTCCTCAAGTCATCAAGGGATCACTGGTTACACGGTAACTCGTGAAGGATTAATCTCAAATCTCCGTCAGGATGATCATCTGATTTCATTGTAGCTTCGTCCTTAAGTCATCAAGGGATCACTGGTTGCACGACAATTGGTGAAGGATGGTCGATTATGCCGTCAGGAATTCTGCGCCACAGCAGAAGAATTCCTTATCGTCACCTATGGACTCGTCAGGTCGCTAGGAACGTTCGACAACATCTTTGTCGGACTTCGTCAGTAAGTTAATAAGGGATCACTGGTTGCACGGCAACTGGTGAAGGATGGTCGATTATGCCGTCGGGCATTCTGCGCCACCGCAGAAGAATTCCTTATCGTCACCTATGGACTCGTCAGGTTGCTAGGAACGTTCGACAACATCTTTGTCGGACTTCGTCAATAAGTCAATAAGGGATCACTGGTTGCACGACAATTGGTGAAGGATGGTCGATTATGCCGTCGGGCATTCTGCGCCACAGCAGAAGAATTCCTTATCGTCACCTATGGACTCGTCAGGTCGCTAGGAACGTTCGACAACATCTTTGTCGGACTTCGTTAGTAAGTTAATAAGGGATCACTGGTTGCACGGCAACTGGTGAAGGATGGTCGATTATGCCGTCGGGCATTCTGCGCCACAACAGAAGAATTCCTTTTCGTCACCTATGGACTCGTCAGGTCGCTAGGAGCGTTCAATAACATCTTTGTCGGACTTTGTCAGTAAGTCAATAAGGGATCACTGGTTGCACGACAACTGGTGAAGGATGGTCGATTATGTCGTCGGGCATTCTGCGCCACAGCAGAAGAATTCCTTATCGTCACCTATGGACTCGTCAGGTCGCTAGGAACGTTCGACAACATCTTTGTCGGACTTCGTCAGTAAGTTAGGAAGTAGAATCCTTAATCAATCATGAACCAATAAGGATAACCAATCTTTTTTCGTCAGGCACTCCGTGTCAGCTGGGAGAACTTCTCGACATTACAGTCGAACTTCATCAGTAAGTCAGGAAAATTTGGCACTGCTGCCGGACTTCAATCATCAAGTCTTCAAAGGAAATTTCAACTTCTCTGTTTGAAACCTGCTGGGGATGACACGTCTCCGTTGGGGATTCGGGAGAACTATCAAGTAACTCTGCTCTGGGGACTCCGGAATCATCCTGGACGAATAAACTCTGCTGAGGAATTCAAGAATCATCATTAACAAACAACTTCGCTAGGGACTTCAAGAATCATCTTGAGCAGGCAACTCTGCTGAGGAACACCTGCACACAAGAACGGTAATGACCTAGCTCATGTTTCACATGCATATGTTTGACAATGGCGTAATGCTTCACACGGTGGAAATGCTACGCGTTTAGGGTAGATGTTATGCAATCATGCAAAATGCTACGGAACCACATCAGCAAAATAAATGTGGAAGGGACAATCCTCCTGTCAAGGAGAAATAACCATTCTGATGGGAGGAAGGAATCATCCTGCCGAGGAGAGTAAATCACACCAATCTCAATTGGACTTAACCTGGGGAAACGAACCTCGGACGACTTTCCACTGGGAAACAAAGTTCTACGAGACCCTGCACTTGCTCAACTGGGTATACGAACCACAAACTGCTGAGGAAACGATATCAATCGCAGAAATAAACTGCACGGCCTTCGAAGATAGAATCTTCCTGGAGATATCCAATGGGGAAGTATAGCGACAACTATTCAAACACTCTCCGCTAGGGAAAACCAATAATGGCTTGAACGACTTCCAAGGACTCGGCTCTCTTGGAGGACTGCAAACTCGGCTGAGGATAGGAAACCATACGCTGGAATAACTCCTATCTGCCGGGGAGAACACCACTATGTGGGGCATTTCAACTCTGTTGGAGACTTCAGTGTGGACTATCGAGAGCTAAACACTTACGGACAACCTTCTACGAGAAAACTGCATGTTGACCCACTACTGGGAACGAGTACACACCTCTGCGTATGACTCAGCTGGGGATATGATGCTCCTAACTGGGATACATCTTGTTGGGGAGAATTTATCTCTGTTTGGGGAGACACATCAATGCTCACAACCCCATGTTCAGACTCCATGGGGAAACATAACTGAACCTGTTGAGGAAGAAGGAATCATCCTGCTTGGAAAAATATGCCATGACACAAACTCGAGATGGCTTGCCCCAGAATTTATAACGACTTTTGATAAACTCTGCAGATATGGAGAGGAACGGTTCCTTCACTTTCAGCTTTTGCCCTAGCTTGTGGGATCTTCATAACATTCTTTCGAAAGGAAACATGAGATCTCTGTACTCTAGTGGTTTGATACGAACGGCCTCAGCGCTTTGAACCTCACAAAGGTGCTTCAAGTTAATCATCTTCAGGATAAGGATAGCTTCGGCGCTCTCGGGGTGACCTGCCCCAGCCTTGTCATGACTTTGCCCCTCATAGGCTGATCTGTGGGGAATAGTACCCTTGGCTGCGAGAGATTCATCAGATCTCGAACTGATTGCTTCGGATTAACTAACTTCTAGAATGGCTGACTCCCATGCCGTGATCATTCGATATAGCTTGCCCCGGTTCACCGGAATATTTAGGCGTTCTGCATTCTGTCTTGATCAAATTTTTCCATCGTGGAAACTTTCCCGCTGTCAAGCGCTTACTCGCTATTAAAACAAGTTGTTCTGCATAAAAGACATATCAAATGCAATGCATATGGCAGTTTTTTGCGACATAAAATGTATGAAATCATTCATCAACATGTCAATATTAATACAATGCTATAATGGGAATCCTTTCTAGGAGTCAGTTTCGATGCTATCTTTACCGAAGTATGCTTTTGAAACAAACCTATTTAAATTAGGACTTTTAAAGGTCGTAACGTGGTCAGGTTCATGGTTTAAGAAAGAAAGGATAAAGGCTCAAAATTCATTTTAACCCACCCATTCTCCTTGATGTTCTCCGATCCTAAGTTCAGCTAATTCGACCTTAGCTTTCACCTTTCAAAGGTTGAGTGATAGTTCAAGAAATCACACTTTTTCAAAGTGACAGTCACTCGCTTTTCGTCCTTTGGCGTCCGGAACCACACGACTTCGTTCTTGTTTGAGGATTTTTCTTTTGTAATCCTTTTTCGCTTTTCGTTTTTCATTTTCCCCTAACTTTTGCCTGGACTAACTCTTCAGAGTTTCTTCAATTTTGAAGTCCAGCGGGGCACCCTAATTTTTGCCTAAGTCGCTTGTTTGCAAGATTCGACTTAGCGGGCTTTTTCTTTTCGATTCTTTTCTTTCTCTTTTTTTTTTGAACAAATCGCATGATAACGGCCCGTGTGACTTGTTAAAGAGATTGTGACTGTTTCACTCCTGATCGACCAGGTTTAACCATCATGGTTTTTTAGGTACGACCTATAGCGGTGTGATTGATCCTCGAACGGACACTCCTTTTGTGATTTGAACGCCTGGTCAAATTAACTGACACCTACCCTGCCCCGGGTTAAGATTGAGGGTTTTCCATCTTCAGAAAGAAACTCCTACTACTAGGCTCAAAGGGGTTAACAAGGGATTATCTTCCTTATATCTCCGGTGTTTGTGGATTGAAATAATTCCTGTACATCATCAACAGGTTCTTTGTTCAAAAGCATAGCATTGGAAGCTTACGCATTGTTGGATTTCGTCATCCTCCCCGGATTCCACTTAAACAAGCGTTTGAAAATAAAAGAAAGCAATAGAGTGAACACAAATAGATTAGTTCAAAACATGCATATTTATTTCATTATCAATATCAATTGAAAAGCAACATGCTTTACAAACGAAATTTGCATTCTAACAGGAAAGAAACTACAAATGTAAAGAAATGCCATGATAACATGAAAATTGCCATCTTCTAGAAACTGGGCTTTCACACTGATTTGCTGCTGAGGGGAGCGACCCTTCGAAGTCTTCAGACTCAATCAGAAGAGCGGTTGTTGTAAGGTCGACTCTGATTCGGGTTCCGATAGTTTTGCTGCAATGGAGCAAGAGGTTGCTGATTCTGAATGGCAGAAACATCCGGAGACGAGGTCTGAACTAGTGAGGATTCTCTCTGTTCAGGGGCTTTCATCCTTAAGCTCGATCCGGGAACAGAAAAAAATTGCGGGCAAGGCGATTCAGACTTCGAAGATCGTAGGATATACTCCTGTTCTTTCTCAACTTCAGGTGAGGTAATGGGAACATCCATCTCTTTTGCATGATAAGGGATGAATTTGCCTGATGCTTTCATGCCGCCCGACACGAATTCAATTGCTCTTGAATCAATCAAGTCTTGAACCTTATGCTTAAAAACTTTACAGTTCGTTACATCGTGCCCCAGTGCTCTAGAGTGGAATTCGCAACGGGCGTTTATGTCCCAGCCGGGTGGTATCTGTCCAGTCAATGGAGCCAAAGTTCGAGGTTTAACCAACTGAAGTTGGAGCAAGAGTTGCAACAACTAGGCATAATCCATCGGGATTTCATCGAGGATTCTGTCAGATAGTTTCATCTTTTGACCATGTCTTCTAGGGTTATCTTGAGGAACCGGACGTGGCCGCTGACGGGAAACGTTTTGAGCTTCAAGCTGTGTAGAGGATCTTTTAGGCCTATCATGCCTTGGTGCAGGTTCTTCAGACACCTGTGGAGCAAGTATGCCGGCTGCAGCTTCGGGCATTTGCTCACCTTCTCTTCTGAGTATGTTCCTTAACACTTCCGCCATCAAACCCACCTGACTCTTCAGTTGGTTGTTCTGCTCTTTGAGCGCATCTTGATCCCAGTGCAACGCCTGCATGTCCTTCATGAACTGCCCTAGCTGGCTCTGAACGTTCTTCAGTTCCGCTTGTACCTGTTCCATTGCTTGGGTCAACCTGCGATCAATCCTGAAACAACCTGTATCAACAGAGGGTTAGGTAAATAAGCCAGAGGCACATGCTATGCAAGATGATTATGCAAGTGCAAACGTGTGTCTGTTCCTAGGGAGAGATCCCCCCTGATTCTAGTTTCCAAGACAAATAAAGTCTGACATCCAATCATGGAAAGAAAACCTCATATATATCTGAAAAACCCACGCGGGCAGGGTACAACTGTAATCGAATACAACTGAAGCAACAAGTGTGAACCCAACCAACAAGCCTGGTGGTGGTCAGCATATCAATGCATAAAAGATATAAAGAAATACAAGGAAATCAAGTGCGGCTACGAGCACATAAATCTTCCAATAAATTCTTCATAGTGAGATGGTCAGGCTTGGTGAGCAGACCCCGGATCAGTAGATCCCTCTGCCTGATGGTGTCTTGGAGATCCTTGGTAAAGTCCCCACAAGCACCTTCTCCAGAGCAGTCTTCCACTCTCCACCTCTTAGCATCAGCTTTGAGTTAACAATCTTGCAGGTTTGCCTTGGTTTCAACCAATCTGTACTGAACGTCTCATCAAAGTGATGCTTCAGCCTCAATCTTCTTGTCCTTGATCTCAATCTGGACCTCTAGCTTGGCTATTTATTGCTTCAGCTTCTCCTCTCGCTCTTTGTGGTTGGTCAGAGCGTTGTTCCACCACATCTCGAATTTGGATATCTTCAGATACGCCTTATCCAATTCTTGCTTTTTAGTGGCGAGGACACTGTTAACAGCTTTGAAATCCAACCCTAAATGTTCACGCTCAGCCCTCTGTTTGGTCAAGTCTGTGCCTAGCCGGTTCACCAGCTCAGTCTGTTTTTTGAAGGAATAGGCGGCTTCGTTCCTCTCGCTTCTAAGCTGAACAAGTTCTTTTTCCAACTCCTCGTTGGCCTTCTTTAACTCTTCCTTTTCAGCCACTACCTGTTCATACTTCTGGATGTCCACTGTGGTTGGTTCCTCATTCATGAGGGGAGCTGGAGGAGCCACTGGAGGAAATGGCATTAAAGACTGCTTTGCTCTATCCTGAACCCAACCCTGATAAGGCTCATAAGCCTGGCTGTTGCTCTTACCCAACAGTGTCTTTCCTCGTCTGTGGATGTTAGTCCAAGCATGCCCCAGCTTGGTCAGCATGTCACTATCAAGCAACCCCTTGAGGTATAGAGATTCCTGCACCTCCTCATCCTTCGGTGGACCTCTCAAGGCGTACCTGAACTGTCTGATTAGCAAGGCCGAGTTATAGTTAACACATCCCTTACGTCCAATCAACGGAACATTAGGGAATCCACTGCAACTATAAGCAATCTCAGTCCCAAGCGTATCCCGGTCAAACCAGGTGATATCTTCGGCTAATAAAGCCATCAGGCGTTCAAACCACTCGGTTGTGTTGGCAGAAGAAACAAAAGGACCCCTCTTGGGCATGTGGCTATCAAACCACCTATATAATAAAGGAGTGCAGCAGGACACTATTTTCCCTCTCTTGTTCTCATTCTTATAGTGGACAAAATGATACAGGTCGCCAAGCAAAGTGGGAACATGATTCCCCGAGGCAAGCAAGTAGAAAGCATCCACATCTACAAAGTCAGGAAGATTCGGGAACAACACAATCCCGTATATGCACAAAGCCAGAATAGTGTTGAACACGTCCCAACGACCTTTCTTAGCAAACTTATGAGCTTTTTCCACCATAAAAGATAGAGGGAAGCCATACATCTTGTTCCTCTGAGTGAACTCTCTTCTCAATTCAGTCTCCTCCAAATGAAAGATAGCTGCTAGGTCAGCTAACTTAGGCTCGGTGTCAATATGGTGAAAAGGCATTTGATCCTTAACAGGAATGCCTGTCAGGTCAGCATACTCCTCCAGAGTAGGGGACAAAACAAAGTCGGGGAACAGGAAGCATCTCAGCGGAGCCTCATAAAACTGTAGCAACGTGTACAAACCACTAATCTCGTGGGCGGAGGGCTTGCAAACATACTTCAACAACCTCCCATATGTCTGCCTGAAATCTGCCAAAACTGTCCCATCAGCCAAGGTCTTCAAACTCAGGTTGGCACTAACATCTAGTGTAGAAAATTTGTATGCAATAGTTCTCTTCAGAGTCTCCATAATGGCAAGGGAAGCAAGATCACTAGAATCAGGGATGAAGTATGCACCTGCAACACAGACACACGTTAATGATATGCATATGGAGATGCAAAAATGCAAGATGCAAGATGCAAGAATGCTAGGATGCTGCAAGAGAGCAAGAGTGTGTTGCTGATTGGGGAAGACCAAAACTCTGCTCTGTCAAGAACAAACACATCTCTGATGATAAGAACCCTCTGATACCAACAATACTGATTCACTGTCAAGAAAACCAGGTTGTCTGAAGGTCAAGGTTTCCTGCAATAACCCGACCCTGCTCACAGGTGTGGACCTAATCACGGACAAGGTTCGACATCCTATACGTTTCCCAGCGTCACAGACTTTCACGAAATGATGATACGTTCACCATTTCTGGTTTGGCATCATCACTCCCTGAAGAGGCCTCACTTAGCTGAGTCACAAATGATCGGTCCCCAGAGTCGACAACCCTCAGATCCAACCTCCCGTCGAGTCCTAAGGGCCAGAAGAGAAGTCATCAAAGAGAATCTCGTCTGAGCGTGGATTTCATGGAAACTTGTGCATGCTAAGCATACAGGTCCACCACTAATCTCCACAACTAATGCTAGGTATATGCTCAAGCCTGGGTCTGGCTTATCACTCCTCAGAACACCCCTCCCACAACAGCACAGTAAATAATCATATTGTACTGAAAGTAAAGTGCATGAAAGTAAAGTGCGATAAATAAATGCAAACCCAACAGATAAACACACAAGCGCTAGGATTGACTCGCATAAGGGATGGGAAACGGTCCCAGCATAGGGGAGAGGAAAATTCCCCAGCAGCTATAAAGGTCCCCAGCAGAGTCGCCAGCTTTCGCTACTGCAAAAATAAGGTGCCGAAAAAACAGAAGAGTCGCCACCTTTCATTATTTATCCCACAGAAAGGGAAAGGAAACGATCGGAAAAACCTGACGAAAAGGTATAAGGCAAGGTCATCGCAACCAAGTCTGGGTTCGGGAGTCGGTTACGCAAGGGGAAGGTATTAGCACCCCTCACGTCTGTTGTACTCAATGGGATCCATGCTTGTTGTGTTTATCTGACGGGTTGGTTTAACTATCTACCTATCAAGGCTGGTTCAAAAGAAAAGAAAATTGACTCGGCAAAGCATCGCGCTTCGTGCCTACGTATTCTCGTTAGAGAACGAGAAATCAGAGTCCACGTAGTTCGGCTACCTACAGGTAAAAGGGAAGGTTGCTCGCCAAGAAATCGCATTTTGTGCCTACGTATTCTCGTCAGAGAAATCAGAGCGAACGTAGTTTGGGATAACGAAACACAGGTTGATTCATCTGTTTTCCCGAGTAAAGTTAACAAACAGTTCCAGTAGTTTGGTGTATGCAGCTCGCTCGTCGGAGACTCGTGCATTACCGTTTGCAGTAGAACTGAGAGTTAAGGACATTCTTTTTCTGAAAAGGTTTTCCTCGGATTACGGGCCCACGGGGCAAAAAGAGGTTTGATATTTGTTTTTGTCTTTTACGAACAGAAGTGTTTTTTATGGACGTTTGTAGTTCGTACTGCACTAGAGACTATGACTTAGGAGTGAATGCATCGCATGTCACCCTAAGGGTGCCAGGCTAAACATCCTGACTGTTGAAGAGTGACCCTTCAACAATCATTTCCTAAGTGACTTAAGGCTCGTAACGCACTGTACCAACTTGCCTTTATTACGTATTTTACTATTATTTTGGAGATGAGAAGGAGAAAGACATCTACAGGGGAGACTATCAAGCATATACTGTTGTCATGCAATGGATTCATCCTATTATTGAGTTTGAAACAGGGAACTCCTAGATGTTATCATGCAAAGGTTTCAACCTACAAGTCTATCATCACTTCCTTATCAAAGAAAGTGAGAGTCCTAAGGGATCATGTCAATGGGAAACACAAACAAACTGCTAAAATCATAAAGCAGATGAGTACAAAGCTATCAAGCTACTGAGATAAAGACATGTAAATATGCTATGCATCAGCGCATGCAGAAGGAGGAAGCCTCAACTTCTAATGCAAACAAGCAGAGAAACAAACAAAAACAATCAAGCAAAGGGAGGGGCACCTCAACCTTTCAATGCAATCATGCACCTAAGCCAAGAATACTCTACAAATGAGACTATCCTAATGCATTAACAACAGGCAAACAAACAACCACACCACAATCCATTAGGAAAGAAGACAACCACACCACAATCCATCAGGAAAGAAGAGGTGAACTGGAAGAGCAACAAGGAAGTCATCCCAAGGCTACATCCAGTTGATGTGTGTCAACACATGTGTCCATCAGAGGCTCAACCTCTTGAGGAATGCACAGAGCACTTCCTAAGGAAGGCCAGGCTCTCCCAAGAGGGATCCTATGTCAATATGACATATAAAGGAATTGGGGTAGATCCTAGATGTCAATCTAAGGTGTTAGCTCAATGTGCATCAGCACAGGAGTCCATCAGAGGCTCCACCTCTTGAGGAATGCATGAAGCACTTCCTAAGGAAGGCCAGGCTCTCCCAAGGGGGATCCTATGTCAATAGGACAAAGAATGATTTAGGGAATGAACCTAGATGTCAATCTAAAACACTTGACTAATGTGCATCAGCACAGGAGTCCATCAGAGGCTCCACCCCTTGAGGAATACATAGAGCACTTCCTAAGGAAGGTCAGGCTCTCCCAAGAGGGATCCTATGTCAATAGGACATATAAAGGTGGGTAAAGAACCTAGATGTCAATCTAAGGTTTCAAACTTAATGTGCATCGGCACAGGAGTCCATCACAGGCTCCACCTCTTGAGGAATGCACATAGCACTTCCTAAGGAAGGCCAGACTCTCCCAAGAGGGATCCTATGTCAATAGGACAAAGAGACATTTTAGATGATGGGAGCCATGGTGAAAACCTAAGGAATTCACCAAGGCACTCAACCAAATTCATTTGATTAAGAAATGATGGGAAGCATGGTGTATACCTAAGGTATCCATCATGACACTCAACCAATCATGGATGATTATGAGCAATGCAAAGCAAAGCTAGAAGGAGAATAATCTTCCTAAAGGTTTTAAAGGAAACCCTAATGATTAGTTACAAGGATCACCTAACCAAATGGATTTAGAAGCTCTATCAAGGCTTGACAATTGTTCTAGATAGGTATCAACCTATGTTCTATTCTATCAAGAAGGGATTAGAGACTTAAAGTTAGCTAAAGTCCACTTTAGAGACTAAACTATGAGGTAAGCTACATTAGGATCACCCTAAACACAATCAACTTGTAAATTCTAATTAAAATACCAAAATCAATCCTAAAAGGCTAGGAAAAATTCTAAGGCTTCCTAAGTTTGTTAAGGAATCATGGTACAAAATCCAGAGCTAAGACCTAAATCTAAAGGGCCTAAACAATTTCTACACTTAAAGGTATGCTTAAGGGAATCCACAAGGGAAAGGTCCTAGAAATCTATCTCAAACCTATACCTAAATGTATCTAAAAAATGCAAGAAAAATCATACAATATCCTACAATGTATCAACTTTCATCATACAAAAAATCAGGCATTTCTATGGATTATTGAAGAGAAAGAAAATCACAAAGATAGGCATGTCATTTTGTAACCATTAAAAACATATTAAAAGAGGAAATATGCAATTAACTGATAAAGAAATGGAAAATCAAAATAAAAATCATGACAAAATTCTACACATATTCAAGTATCTCCAATATTTTTCTCAAGATTTATTGACATTATTTAATATTTTTCTTGAATTAAAATGGAACAAGTAATCAAATGGAAAATAAAAGAAAATGAAATTAAAAGGAAACTAAAAGGGGTGCAGTTAGTAACGTTTCTGTGTGTTATTTGTTTGGGCCATGCGTGCTAGGGGTGCGGTTAGCAAATGAATTAAAAGGCCAGCTGAGTTCACCTTAAGTGAAACTCAGTGTTTCACTATGCAAAGGCCAACTCGTGAAATGGATCGTGGTCGTGTATTGCGTATAACGAGTCAAGACATCAACGAGATCTAACGGCTGATATGCAATCTGGCAATTAAAATTGGAAATGGAGGGAAGGCCTCCCGCAGTGGAGCTGCCACGTGCAGACGGTGGCCGACCTTGCGCCGGTCATCTTCTCCAAATGTCCAAAAACGGAACTCCTCCGTTTCTTCACCAAATGCAATGGTTCTTGAACCAAACCTATGTGATTTTTCGTGTAGAATCCAAATATGTGGTTTATTTCTACTATCCTCCATTAAAACTCAAAAATCGTGATCATCCAAGAATCTCTCAAGAATTCTCAACTTTCACAAAAACCAAAATTGAAGGCACTAATCTCTTCCTCTCACTTCCTAAATCAATATTTCATGCTTCTTTTCCATTTTCATCCAATATTTAGAGAGAAATCCAAACTACAACCTAATGTGTCATGTCAAGAATTGTCACGAATCCTAACCAAACTAACCCTAAAAGCTTCTACACACTCTAAGGATGATAATTATGTGAAAATGGCGTAGAAATTCACCAAGAACAGAGAGTATGGATGAAAGATAGGAACCTGTTAATAAGCTTCGATAGAGGCTTGAATTGTGAATGAAGCTTCAAGAAAATCGTCCAAAATCCATCAATGATCCTCACTGAAGCTTTTTGCAATGATAATTTGGACTGAAAATGGCTTTATCTTCAAAATCGAATTTTCACTTTTCTCCACTTTTTCTTAACTCAATTTCTATATTTCTCCACCAAAAGTTAGTTATGGCAGTTGGAAATCATCCCAGAGGTTATATGCAATGGATATTGAGTGATTATAAGCCCAATTGAAGCATATGGCAGCCCAACTCAAAATCCACTTTTCCAAGTTTGAAGCTTTTATGTTATGGTGAGAACAAAGCGAAACAGCTTGCAAATTGATCCAATTGCCTTGCTTGTGGTGTAAGGAAGATGTGTGGATAGGATTGAGGCCTTGGAAATGAATGGATGGTTGATTTTCATTATGTTGCTTAAGGATGAAGAAACCATGAAATTGGCATAGCAAATGACTTCAAACTTGATTTCTGATTTTTCCAATGTTCTTAAAACATCAATTGGACTCAAAACAAGCACAAATATGACATGAATTGGTTCAAAAATGAGTTGATTTGAATTAGCCCTTTTCAAGCTTCCTTTAATGATTCATTCATGAATTTTTCTTCACACTCTTCTCATTCTAGCCCATATCAATGGATTCTTGGTGCATGGATGGACAAATAACATCATTTTGAACAACTAGGGAAAAGTTCATGTACTTCTTTTAGGACAAATAACATCATTTTAGCCCCAATCATGGACTTCTAGTACTTTTTGGAAATATAATAAGATAAGGAACAACATTCATGTTGGCCAAAAGTTCATGTGAAACTTCCTTCTAGGGAAAAAGTGTCATGCAAGTTGGTTGACTTTCAAGCTCTAAATTCACATTCATCTGATGACCTGTAACTTGTCTGACTCATAACTTGAGTTCTATAAACCCTATCAAGTACTTCTAGTACTCAAATTAAATCTATGATCATGCTCTATAATAATCATGTTGGGGTCAAGGTGAGATGAAAATCACATCTTGAGTTATGTGGTCTTGAAGTTAGGCACTAAACCAGGGGATTTTACACTATCAAGCTTAGAAACCCTAGCCTAGGAACTCCTCACACTCTTGATTCATGATGAATTGACCTTGGAATCATCCCTTGGGCATCTTAATACATCCATCCATGATCACATGGCCTTGAAATTGGGTCTCAACCTTCTTCAAATCATCTGTTGACCTAGGGTTGACCAGATGAAACCCTAGTTGTACCAATCTTGGTTGTAGCTTCTTATCCTTCACATAATGACCTGTCTAGGCTTCAAAATGACTTTCAATACTTCTCATGAGCTTTCTCAAGGCTTTAAGTCCAACTCCTTCAATTTAGAATCATCTGATAGCCTCTCACAACCTTCAAGTTAGGAAGCATACACTCTTATATCCAACCCCTTCTCTGAGGATCTTTGGCTTCTCTGATGAGGATATCAACCCTTGAATACTTGAATAACGACTCTTAGATAGCTTCATTACCTTGGTAGCCTTTTGTTGGTAGTCATACCTCTTGATCTCCTGCACACATGTGAATGCAATGCAGATGATAATGCTAAAATGAATGCAATGGAACACAAGCTAAGTACAAAAAAAGTTAGGCAAATTTTGGGGTGCAACACTGAGGAGTGGGAATGGCTGGGATTTCATCCTTGTTTGATCTCAATGGTTGATATTTCAAGTGTGACTTAAGCTTGAAGAAAGCTTGAAAGTGGCTCATCAAAACACACCAAATTCAAATTCTAATATTGCCATTGTATTTGAAATATAGTTTGAACTCAAAATATGTATCTACTTGCACAAAAAGGATCCATAATGAATTAAATCCAATTTTCTCATTTTAAAGCTTTTTCCATGAAAATCACTTTGGAAATTCACCATTCCAAGCCAAATTCATGACTTCTCAAGGCTTGGTTGAACAATTGACACCAGTTGGAGCACATTTGATGTTGGAAAAATCTCCATTTGAAGTGTGCAAGTTGGTGAAATGGACCTATAATTTTATGACCTATAATCTCACTTTCCCAAAATACGCCTGACTTGCAAGCCTCATAACTTGAGTTCTACAAATCAGATGAAAGACTTCTAGTAAATTTTGGAAAGCTAAGACCATGACCTATAACTTTCATGTTCATCAAAAGTTGAGGAGAAACATCCTTCTAGGTCAAAATGGCTTGGAAGTTGGTTGACTTTTGTTGACCAAAATCACATTCATCTGATGACCTGTAACTTGTCTGCATCATAACTTGAGTTCTATAAATCTAATTAAGGACTTCTAGTACTCAAAAGAAAGCTAAGAACATGCTCTACAAGTTTCATGTTGGTCAAAAGTTGAGATGAAACTTGTATCTTGAGAAAGGTGGTCTTGAAGTTGGGCACTAAATAGGGGATTTTACATTGAGAACCCTAATTTAGTAACTTCTCACACTCTTGATTCTTGATGAATTGATCTTGAAATGATATCTCATGTATCTTAACACAACATTCCATGATCATAGAGAATTGGAATTTAGTTTTAATCTCCTTCAATTTCACAGTTAGTTGAGGATTAACCAGATGAAAACCCTAGATGCAACATTCTTGACTGTGGCTTCTTCCACCTCACACAACAACTTGAATGAGCTCCAAATGGCTCTCAAAGAACTCAATGAGCTCTCTCAACATCCCATATCCATAATTATGCATTCACAAACCTTTGATGCTTTTCAACTGGCCTCCAAGTTAGGAGCTGACCCACATACATCCGTCCACCCTTTCACCAGACCATTGACCATTTCTAGATGACCTGATGACCATTCAAACTTGAGTAACACCCCTTGCTTAGGCTCAACACTCTGAGAAGACTTCTCTTGCTATGCACAACCCCTTGATCCCCTGTTAAATGAAAAATGCTATGCAATGCAAATACTAGAAAGAAAATGAAATGGAACACAAGCCAGCTAAAGAAAAAGGTTGGGCAAATTTTGGGGTGCAACAGTTGCCCCTATTCAAACGACTTGGACCTGAATAGATGAAAAGCGAACGAATTTCAAGCAATCAAGGTAAAAGAGGGTTGAATACCAAACAACCCAGAAATTTGCCAACCGCAGAAATAACCTGCCACACTCTGATTGGGGAACAAATATCCAGAAAAAACTGAACGCAGACAGTTGCAACGGCAACCAGCTGGCTGATCATCCGATAAAGAACATCTGACATCACCGCCAGTCATTTGTGTAACGCCATAGACACCAAAACCAAAGGCTAGGTCAACACACAATTTGTAACTTCACCTCAGGAAGAGAATAATACTCACATCGCCTAAAAGTAGACGGAAAGGCACCCAAATACTCACATCATCTAATGGTAGATGGAAAGACTCTAAAATATGTATGTGCTGTCCACGGATAGAATACTCACATCGTCTAATGGTAGACGGAAAGTCACCGCTGAAAGCTGGATCAACATGCACTTGATCCCTTCACATTGTCTAAGGATAGACAGCAAGAAAACCAATACTCACATCGTCTAAAAGTAGACGAAAAGACACCCAATACTCACATCGTCTAATGGTAGACGGGAAGAAAAAATAATATCCAACGTTCACATTGTCTCTGGATAGACAGAAAGGGAAACAATACTCACATCGTCTAATAGTAGACGGGAAGACACCAAATACTCACATCGTCTAAAAGTAGACGGAAAGACACCAAAACCGCACTTCAAAATCGTTCGTCGAATTGCAGAATTATTTCGTCCATAAGAGTTGATGGAAAGAAAATATCTTCAAAGGGCCACATCGTCAATAGGGATTGGCAGAAAGAAAACCATCTTCAAAGAGCCATGTCATCAATAGGAATTGCCAACAAGGGAAACCAATCATTCTTCAAAGAGTCACAACGTCAATAGGAATTGACAGCACGAAAACCCTCCTAAAACGCCATCTCATACAATAAACGGAAAGAAAACCACGTTCGAAGCTCACGTCGTCTAAAGGATAGACGGAGAGAAAAACCTGCTGGGAAAACACGTCGTCAATAGGAATTGACGAAAAGAAAATCTGCTTGAAGGAACACATCGTCAATAGGGATTGACGAAAAGAAAATCTGCTTGGAGAAACACATCGTCAATTTGGATTGACGGAAAGAAAATCATCTGCTTGGAGAGAACACATCGTCAATAGGGATTGACGGAAAGGAAAACTGCTTGGGGATGTCAAAATCAGAGGGCTGATGGACAAAGCATAACCGACGGGTGATCTGAAACCCGAATAAACCGATGAGCTGTCTGAACAAAGTTGCTGGATAAATGCCCCTGTATAGATTGCGAAGTGATTCAAGTTGCCACGGAAGGCTGACAAAAACTGGCTTATGCTTCGAATGCATATGCATATGTTTGAACATGGCGTAATGCTCCATACGAAATGGAAATGCTATGCATTTTAGGATGAAATGCAAGGATGATGCAAATATGATAACTATATGCAAAGATGCAAATGCAGGCTCGGGCTGCCGGGGAAAACTGGAAACAACAGAACATTCCAGCAAAATAAATGCTGGAAAGGTGAAGCCAATTCCGTTGGGGATAAACAGATGTGGCAAGTATGATCAGACTCTACTGGAGATAGCTTATACATGCCGATGATGATTGGACTTTTGCTGGAGAGAACAGACGAAGTCTTCCAGTGTACCAAAGGGAATTGGATTTGCAAGGGATCAGGTACGACTGATGTTGGAAAACATATCTTGTCTGAACTCAAAGGTTTTTGGTTGAAAGGGTCAAGAGATAGTAACGCGACTTCCTGACATTCATCTTGCACTTGCAAGTTAGCTGAACCTACTTGAACAGCTTTTGAAGACATGGAGAGGAACATCTCTTGCGCTTCCGAATCTACCCCAGCCTGTGGGACCTTTGTGGGGATATTCCTCAAAAGGAAATCTGAAATCTCATGCCCTGATGGCTTGATATGTACTGCCTAAACACCTTGAACCTCAAAGAGGTGTTTCACATTAATTTCCCCACGGATAAGGAATAACTTCTACGCTCCTGGGGTGGCCTGTCCCAGTCTTACAATGACTTTGCCCCTGATTGGTTGACCTGTGGGGAAAGTGCTTCTTGGCTGCGAGAGATTCACCGAATCTCGACTTGACTGCCTCAGATCAACTGACTTCCAGATGGCTGACTCCCATGCTATGATCATTTGATATAACTTGCCCCAGTTCAACGGAGTATTCAAGAAATCTACATTCTATCCTGATCAATCTTTCTACTATGGACACTCTCTTGCTGTCAAGCACTTACTCGTAAGTAAAACAAGTTGTCCTACATAAAAGATATATTAAATGCAATGCATATGACAGTTTTCGAAATCCAAGCCTGTTCACTGGAAAAAATTGTGACATAAAGTGAATAAATCATTTATCAACATGTCAACATTAGTACAACGCTGTAAGAGGAACCCTTTTAGGAGTCAGTTTCGATGCGATCTTTACCGAAGTATGCTTTCGAAACAAACCTGCTTCAATTAGGAATTTTTCAGGTTATAACTTGGTCAGGTTCACGGTTTACAAGGAAAGGATAAAGGCTCAAAGTTTATTGTAACCCACCCATTCTCCGTGATGTTCTCCAATCCTATATTCAGCTAATTCGACACTAGCGCTCACCTCTCAAAGGTTAAGGACATGAGTGATGGTTCGGGAAACCACAAGTTTTCGGAGTGACAGTCACTCGCTTTTCGTCTTTTGGTGCCTGAATCACACGACTTGTTTTTCATCATCAATTTTTTATTTCCCTAACTTTTGCCTGGACTGGCTCTTTTGAGCTTCTTTTGATTTCAACGTCCAGCGGGATGCCCTAATTTTTGCCTAAGTCGCTTGTTTTCAAGTTTCGACTTAGCGGGCTTTGTTCTCTTTTTTTTTTTCCTTTCTTTTCTTTTTTTTGGAACAAATCGTGTGACACCGGCTTGTCTGACTCTCTGGGGAATAACGTGACAGTTTCACTCTTTTATCAGCAAGGTTTAACCACTGCGGTTTTTTAGGCATGACCTAAATAGGTGTGATTTATCCTCGAACGGGAACACTCCTATTGCAATTTGGATATTCGGTCAAATTAGCTGACAACTACCCGGCCCCGGGTTAAAATTTAGGGTTTTTTGTTTTCAAAAAGATACTCCTACTACTAGGCTCAAAGGGGTTGACAAGGGATTATCATCCTTATATCTCCGGTGTTTGGGAATTTGAAACAATGTCTGTACATCATCAGCAAGTTTTATGTCAAAAGCATATAATCGGAAGCTTACACGTCTTTAAACTTCGTCATCCTCCCCGGGTTTCGCTTAAACAAGCGTATGACATCTGTAAAAAGCGATTAGTGAACAAGAATGGATTAAATCAAAACATGCATATTCATTTCATTAATATCAATTGAAAACAACAAGTTTTACAAATGAGATTGCACTTTAAACAGGAAAGGAAATTACAAACATAAAGAAATAACAGGATAAAACGAAAATTGCCAGCTTCTGGGAACTGGGCTTCCATACTGATTAGCTGCTGCGGGAAATGCGACCCTTAAAGTCTTCAAACTCAATCAGACGAGCGATGAGACATAGCCACTGGACGCAGAGAAACATTCCTTCTTTTCAAATTGTTGCGAGGCCTATTCTGATTCTGGTCTGATAGCCTTGCTGCAAGGACTCAAAAGGTCGTGGACTCTAACAACAGAAACATCAGGTGGCTGGGTTTGGACTCTAGAGGACTCTCCCTGCCCGGGCACTTTCATCCTTAAGCTGGATCCAGGAACAGGAAACAACTGTTGACAGGGGGATTTTGACACCAAATATTGTAGGATATACTCCCGACCTACTGCAGCTTTAGGAATGGGAATAGAAATATCCATCTCTTTTTCACAACAAGGAGCAAATTCGCCTGATACCTTCATGCCACCCGGCGTGAACACAATTGTCTTCGAATCAATCAAGTCCTGAACCTTATGCTTAAAAGCTTTACAGTTCACGATGTTGTGCCCCTGTCCCCTGGAGTGGAAATCACAATAAGCATTGACATCAAAGCCCGGTGGTGGTTGACCAGTAAGTGGAGCCAAAGTCTGAGGCTTAACCAACTGAAGTTGGAGCAAGAGTTGCGTCAACTGAGCATAATTCATGGGGATCTAATCGAAGATTTTATCTTGCGATTTTATCCTTTGACTATATCTTCTAATCCTGGAATTCTCCTGAGAAACGGGACGCAGCTGATGACACGGAAATTTCGGAACCTCCGGTTGTGCAGCAGATTTCTGACACACATTACGCTCTGGTATAGGTTCCACAGACAGAAGTGGAACAAGCATCTTTGCTGCAGCCTCAGGCATCTGATCACCGTCTTTCCTGAGCACGTTTCTTATCACTTCCATGATTAAGCTCACCTGAGTTTTCAACTGGTGGTTCTCCTCTCTTAGCGCATTCTGATCCAAGCGCAACACTTGTATGTCCGCAATGAACTGCTCCATCTGGCTCTTGACTTCTCTCAACTCTGCTTGGACTTGCTCTATAACTTTGCAAGAATTCCTGTATCTGATTGTATAACTTGCAACAAACTAGTGGAGTATATAAAGTCAGATTAACAGCTCCGAGGTACCTGTTACACAAAAAATAATATGCAAGATGCAAACAAGTATGCCACGGGGAAATCTCAGAATAGCACCGAGGCAAAAAGGAACCCAAGATCCAAACAGGGATAACCATCACACATATATACACCACACAGGAGTAACTAAATACAAACAGAGTGACCTCGACCAACAAGCCCGGCGATGGTCAGCATACAATAATAAACGAATTCTACATAGGGATACAGCCCTCAACTGAGTCTTCAGTCTGATACTCTTCTGAACAAATACTCTCGGTGAACTCCTCCGAAACATGAGCTGATACACCCGCTTGACTAGATAAGAGAGGATCATTGATTTGAATACCCTGAGACATGACTAAGATCCTGTTGAAATCCAACAAAGCTTGAACCTGGCTCCTAAGCACCTTACAATCTTCCGTTGAATGCCCCTGTGCCCCAGCATGGTACTCACAACAGGTGCTGACACCAAAGCCTGGCGGATATGGTGGAATCTCTAGATTAATCTTCTTCGGCAATATCAACCCACCTCTGATCAAAGCCGGCAACAACTGAACCGATACCGAAAACTGAGTAAAATTCCTTTCTGGTTTCCTGGGTCTTCGTCTAGTGTGCTGACGCGATTGATGACGATAAGACTGTTGACTCTAGCGGGAAACAGATACCTGATACGCAGACCCAACGGACGGCTGACTCTGGACACTCGAAGTATCTGAAAACTGAACCTGAGATATAGGAGATTCTGAGAGAATATCACTTCTTCCTTCCCACTCTTCCTGAGAACTCACAACTGACTCATTCTCCTCAACTGAGATGCATGGGATGTTTCAAATATTTCCGCTCTTGATTCCACTTTCGACACGTTCACCCATTATCACCAAGTCAGCAAAGTTTGACATTCCAGCACTGATCAACTTGTCGAAGTAATGGCCTTTCAAGGTACCCAAGAATATATCAATCAATTCTCTGTCCTGAAGTGGAGGTTGAACACGAGCAACTAACTCTCTCTGTCTCTGCATATATCTTCTGAAGGGTTCATTGTCCGCCTGAGATAATTCTTGCAACTACACGCGACTAGGAGCCATGTTGAGATTGTAACTGTATTGCTTCACAAAGGCATTGGCTAAATCTTACCATGATCGGATACAACCACTCTCCAACTACATATACCAACTTAACGATGCTCCACTCAGACTGTTCTGGAAATAGTGAATCATAAGTTTGTCATTGTGGACATATGAAGTCATTTTCCTGCAGAACATTATCAGATGCTGCTTCGGACAACTATCCCCTTTGAACTTCTCAAAATTTGGCATTTTAAACTTCGGCGGCATCACAAGACCGTGCACCAGACACATGCTCGCAGCCCTCAAATCAAAAGTATCCTGACTCATTAGGGCATCCAGCTTTTCTTCCAACAGTTGACATTTTCCCATAAATTCAACAGTCTGCGGGTCTTCAGCATTAACCTCTGAAACAATCCTTTGAGAATCTGGCACAGGGAAAGTGAAACTCTGATATTCTGTGTCATGGAGAGAAGAAGAATCTCTATCTCTGGCAATGGGATGCTCTTCAACAGGAACCGGCACAGGAGGAGCTTGGGCATCATTGTTTACCGAAGTCTTCTGAATACCGGCCTTTCCTCTAGTCATAACTGACATGGCTTCCATGAGCTGACCTAACTGATTCTTCATCAATTCAAACTCTGCCCTTGTAACAACCAAGTTCTGCTCTCCTGTGTTCATGGTCCTTCCAGAAGCTAAACCAAATCCAATGCGAATGTCGGGAAACCAACTAGTGAAGCAGACAAAAGATGGGTAAGCTCCCTGTTCCGGCCGAGAATGAATATGCAAAAATGAAATGCAAATGCAAACAATGCTAAATGCAAAATGCTAATGCACACACAAGGGATCAAGACTGCTGTGCGGTAGACTGAGGAAGATCAAAGCTCCGTTTCGGCAAGAACATAGTACTGCTCTGATAGAAACCAACTGATACCAATAATCCAAATTCAAACTATAGAGAAAAACCGGGTATTCTGAAGGTAAAAGTTTCCTGCACAACCCCAGTCCCACTCACAGGTATGGACCTATTCACTGATACGGTATGGCATCATATGCGTTTGTCAGCGTCACAGACTTTCAAGAAATGATGATATGTTCACCATTTCTGGTTTGGCATCATTATCTCCTGAAGAGGCCTCACTTAGCTGACTCACAAATGATCGGTTCCCAGAGTCGACAACCCTCAGATATGAAATTCTCTCAACGGTCCACTGGGCTGGAAAGAAATTCATCAAAGAGAATCTTGTCTAAGCGCAAATTTCGTGGGAACTAGTGCACGCCTAACATACAGGTTCACCACTAGTTTCCGCTTCTAATACTATATTTGTACTCAAGCCCAAGTCCGACTTATCACTCATTAGAACTTCCCATTCCCGCAGCACAACAATAATGATATATGATGCTAAAAATAAATGCTAGAAAGGTAAATAAAGCACATATATACAACACCCAAAGATAAACAGACAAGCGCTAGGATTGACTCACATAGGGAACCAGAGTCCCCAGCAGAGTCGCCAGCTGTTGCTACTGCGAAAAACAACCGGCGGAAAAAACAGAAGAGTCTCCACTTTCGTTATTTATCCCAAAGAGAGGGAAAGGAAATGATCGGAAAAACCTAACGAGAAAGGAAAAGACAAGGTCATCGCAACCATGTCTGGATTCGGGAGTCGGTTACGCAAGGGGAAGGTTTTAGCACCCCTCACGTTCGTCGTACTCGACAGGATCCACGCATCATTGTCTATCTAAAAGGGTGTGTTGAAACTATCTAGCTAAAGGATCAGGGACAAAAGAAAAAGAAAAGAGGAATGACTCGGCAGAGCATCGCCGCTCTGTGTCTACGTACTCCATCGTGCAATGGGAAAGTCAGAGTCAACGTAGTTAAACTAACTACGGGTAAAGAAAGGGGGAAGGTTGCTCGCTAAGACATCGCGTATTATGCCTACGTACTTTCATCTGGTATGAAAGATCAGAGAGAACGTATTTCGGGCTAAAAGGAACACCGGCTGGTTCAAAAGTTTTTTAGGCCCGAGTAGGGTTAACAAGTAGTTCTAGCAGTTGGTGTATGCAGCTCGACCATTGGAGACTTAGGCGTTACTGTTTGCGGTAGAACTAAAAGTTAACAATGCTCTTTTATCTGAAAATATTTCCTGATTAAGATCCCGAAGGATGAAAAAGGTTTGATGTGTTTTTGTGTTTTTTAGAGAAGAAGTGTTTTGAATTTGATTTGTAACTCATGTCGTACTAAAGACTATGACTTAGGAGCGAATGCGTCGTATATCGTCCAAAGGACATATACTAACATTCTAGACAATTGAGAGGCAACCACCCAATCATCATTTCCCAAATAGCTTAAGGCTTGTAGCGTACAACACTTGTCATTCTTTATTAAGTGTTTTATGAATGTTTGAAGATGAGAAGAGAAGAAAGAACACTAATGGGAGACTAATCAATCCTAAAAGTTATCATGCAAAGTGGACTTAGAGTTGGGATTCAAAACGGAACTACCTAATGTTATCATGCATGGTTAGGCACCTAATGTCTATCATAACCTCAAGAGGTTAGATAACTTATGGGGAGCATGGCAAAGAAAAGCAAAAGAAGAAGAAGAAGAATGCATATGCAAATGAAGATGCAAACATAAGATGCACAAATAGAATGAAAGTGGGAGGAAAATAGTGTGGGGCAGTAGCCTCCACAAGCTCATCTCAACCAAGCAAACATATGAGGAATGCAAAGGAGAAAGAAGAAGAAGAAATGCACAAGAGGCAATCAATCAAACAAGAGCAAACCACACAAAGATGCACCAAAAGTGGGATGAAATCACCTAAGTCAAACAACATCAACCACACCACCAAAACTAAACCAAATGAAAGGTAAAACAAAACCCAAAGCCAAGTGAGGGTAGGAGACCAAATGAGGGAATCAAGGACCTCATAATAGGTACTCAACCATAAGCATCACAAACCAAGTGCAAAAGAAGCATAAAAGAGTCCTCGAGGATCCATCATTTTAGGTACACTTCAAGTACCTCCTCAGGAGGGACTAATATACCATAAATGAGGTTCCAAAGTCATTGGACAGAAGGTAAAGATGAAGAGGAAAGCTCAAAAGCAAAAGCAAATCACACAAAAAGGAAATGCAAGCCAAAACATAAGAGAATGCAAGCACAAATCACATTGAAACCCTAATTGAAAGCTCAAAAGAAAACAAACAAATGAACAAGGAAGAAACAATATCATGACCTAAAATTGAACCAACATCATCCTTAACATGCTAGCAACATGAAAAAAAGGCATTGATAGCTCAAAGGATCCAAAAATTTCATATCCAAATCAAACTAGGTCAAGGTACATGTGTGAACCTCCCTTGGAGGTAACTTGACTTGCAAGTCACCTCAAAAATAGGAAAATGGTTCAAAAATAATCAAATAAAATGCACAAGGTACTTGAACATGTTGGCAAACAGAGGCCAAAAGCTCAAAGCAAATATCCCCTCAAAGCACCATCAAAAGAAAATAATATTCAAGATGTACCACTTTGAAATGGGAGAATCGAGGGTCAAAAGAAAAGCCACCAAAGTCAACCAACCAGGGGAAAAATGGTCCTCAAAAATTGTTCAACTCATCATGGATATGAGGATCAATTTTCATTCATTGGAGCAAAGGGAGATGAGAGAAACAATTCAGAGAACAAACAATGTCACAATTTAATCCATTTAAAACAATTCCAATGTTCAGTCCTTTTTTAAATTGAAAATAAAATTAAAAAATAAAATTAAAAAATAAAATAAAAATATTCTAAAAATAAAGGACATCTTAAAGTCTCTAAAAAATATTTTTGTGTGATTTTAGGAACATTGGAACTATTTATAATGAATTAAATCTTGACAGAATTAAACCAAAATAAAAAAAGAAATAGGAAATTAAAATAATAAAGAGACGGTGCAAGTAGCAATAAAAATCAGTTCAAAACAAGGTTGGGCCCAGAAGGGGGTGTGGAAAGCACGCAATCCCAAGGTCCATCAGACATATCCACGTAATCGCATGCGTTCAGTCAACACAAGACTACCGTAGGTCTTAATCATGTGCGTTGGTTCAAATAGTAATCAGATCTCACGTCTATCATTGCGCCACGTCAATTAAAAGGTCAAACCCTAACTGAAACTAAATCTCACGCGTTGGATGAGGATACCAAGTCCAAGAAGTCACCAGATCGGACGGTGACTGAATCATCCTCTTCATTTCAAATGGAGAAACGGAGGGAAAATGCAGAGGTGGCCGGAGAAGACTCCGGTCGTCTTCTCCGGCGAGTGTGAACAGTGGCTGGTCAAAAATATGTCATGAAACTTGCAATTAAACACATAATTCTCTTCCTCATGCTACGTACAACTCAAATCCATGATTCAAATTAAATTTCAGTGGAAGAACAAGCCAGATCGAAAGCCACAAGTTTAAAGCTCAAACCATAAAATGTCATGAACATCAACAAATATGCACCAGAAATGATCTACATAGTTCATGGATTACAAATATACAATAATGGCATGCTAATTCAACATGAATTGTGAGAATTTTGGAAAAGAAATTTACCTAGTGGAGAGCCTCCACTGGGCCTTCAAACGTGTAGAATTCTTGATGATTTCGATCCAGAAATGTTCAGTGATCTTTAATGAAGCCTTTGCAACCTTTAATTTTGCTTGAATCTTGCTAAATCTCAAAAATCGTATTTCACTTGTTCTTCAATTTTTTCAAATGCTACTCCTTCAATTCTGCTTCCAAAACGAGCTCTGATGATTTGTGAATGATGGAAAGCTTATATGCAATGGATTTGGAAAGGAATAAAGCCCAATGGCAGTCCCTAGAGCCCAATTCCATATCCATGGAATTTGAGTTTTTTAGCCTCCTCATGTGCACGAAATTCCTTCCAATTTGCCTCCAAAATGATGCAAATCACTTCCTGGTAACCTGAGGAGTGTGAATGGCTGGGATTTCATCCTTGTTTGATCTTAATGGTTGATATTTCAAGTGTGACTTAAGCTTGAAGAAATCTTGAAAATGGCTCATAAAAACACACCAAATTCAAATTCTAATATTGCCATTGTATTTGAAATATAGTTTGCACTCAAAATATGTATCTACTTGCACAAAAATGATCCATAATGAATTAAATCCAATTTTCTCATTTTAAAGCTTTTTCCATGAAAATCACTTTGGGAATTCACCATTCCAAGCCAAATTCATGACTTCTCAAGGCTTGGTTGAACAATTGACACCATTTGGAGCACATTTTATGTTGGAAAAATCTCCATTTGAAGTGTGGAAGTTAATGAAATGGACCTATAATCTCACTTTCCCAAAATACCCCTGACTTGCAAGCCTTCTAACCTGAGTTCTACAAATCAGATGAAAGACTTCTAGTACTTTTCGGAAATCTAAGACCATGACCTATAACTTTCATGTTCATCAAACGTTGAGGAGAAACATCCTTCTAGGTCAAAAATGGCTTGGAAGTTGGTTGACTTTTGTTGACCAAAATCACATTCATCTAATGACCAATAACTTGTATGCATCATAACTTGAGTTCTATAAATCCAATCAAGTACTTCTAGTACTCGAAAGAAAGCTAAGAACATGATCTACAAGTTTTATGTTGGTCAAAAGTTGAGATGAAACTTGTATCTTGAGAAAGGTGGTCTTGAAGTTGGGCACTAAACATGGGATTTTACACTGAGAACCCTTATTTAGTAACTTCTCACACTCTTGATTCTTGATGAATTGATATTGAAATGATATCTCATGTATCTTAACACAACATTCCATGACCATAGAGACTTGGAATTGAGTTTTAATCTCCTTCAATTTCACAACTAGCTGAGGATTAACCAGATGAAAACCCTAGATGCAACATTCTTGACTGTGGCTTCTTCCACCTCACACAACAACTTGAATGAGCTCCAAATGGCTCTAAAAGCACTCAATAGCTCTCTCAACATCCCATATCCATAATTATGCATTCACAAACCTCTTATGCTTTTCAACTGGCCTCCAAGTTAGGAGCTGACCGACATACATCCATTCATCCTTTCACCAGACCATTGACCATTTCTAGATGACCTGATGACCATTCAAACTTGAGTAACACCCCTTGCTTAGGCTCAACACTCTGAGAAGACTTCTCTTGCTATGCACAACCCCTTGATCCCCTGTTAAATGAAAAATGCTATGTAATGCAAATGCTAGAAAGAAAATGAAATGAAACACAAGCCAGCTAAAGAAAAAGGTTGGGCAAATTTTGGGGTGCAACAATACAGAAGCTGTTCTACCATTAAAAGTCGAGATTCCTTCTCTAAGGGCATTGTCTGATGTTAAGCTTGATGAAGCGGAATGGATAAAGGCTAGGTTGAATCAACTTTGTCTGATTGACGAAAAGAGATTGACAGCTATTGCCCATGGCCGGCTATACCAGAGCAGAATGAAGAAGGCATTCGATCTGAAGGTGCGCCCTTGGCACTTCTAGGTAGGTGACCTGGTGCTGAAGAGGATCCTCCCTCCACAAACAGATCACAAGGACAAATGAAATCCTAATTATGAAGGTCCATACATAGTAAGGAAGGTTTTTCTCTGGAGGAACCTTATTGCTATCAACCATGGACGATGAAGATTTTACGTCCCCTGTAAACGCATACGTGGTCAAAAAATACTTTGCTTAAAAATAGACCTGCTAGACATAAAAAGAAAAGCCAAGGCAAAAATAAGGCATCCCGGTGAACCATAAAAAGAGTAGGTTCGGGAAAAATTTAGGGATAAAAAAATGAATAAACCCGCAAAGTTGAAAACCTGAGAAGGCGACTTTGGAAAAAATGGGCATCTCGGTGGATGGAAAGCAGCAAGGGCGCATTTGGATTCTTGGAGATCTCTAAGGGTAAAAACTAGTCTCTTCAGAAGGCATGGAATTGGTGAAGCATCAAAGACATGCAGGTCATAGTCGAAACAACACATGGTGGTTGTCTGCTTCCATATTGGCGACATTTGTATATTTTATCATTGTACTTTTTGCGCAAATTCCTCTTTTCAGGAAGTGCATCCATTGTAACTTGCCTATTTACAGGCCTTTCAATCAATGAAGTATTTTTCACAAAGAGTTTTCCATTTCTTGTTTTTATGTTACTGTTTTTGTTTGCGAAAAGACATCTGATATTTTTGATAAATTTTGCATACGAAAACTTTGGGGCTTTTCTAATCATATTAAAAATAATGATTTACTTTAGTGGTGTCATGAATGGTGACCGAAGTAGCCATTTTTGCATATAGGACACACTTTTTGTTATTTTTTGTTTATAGGATGACTGATTCTTTTCCCAGCGGGGCTCTCTCCATATAGTATTATTTTCAAACCAGAAGTACCTCACTAGCGATGATGTATACTTATCCCTAGCATGTTAAGATTGAGATTATTCCCCAACAATAGGGTAAGCTCAGTGCTGTTCCTCGACAGGATCTATGTCATTGACTTCTCTCCTCAAGCAGAGATTGATGTTGATTCCCTTAAGGAGTACATAAGAAGTGGTTAACAACCTCAGCAAAGTCCAAGGGTTATTGGCATTCTCCAGAGTCATATTTTTGGGACGATTTCCCGAGAGATATTTTTCTTAATTCCCAACAGAGTGGAAATTATATTCATGGAAGCCATTCAATGTGTCTTCCTTAATAGAGTTTATTTCCTGATGGTGTTGTTTTGCATATCATTTGTATTACATCCTCCCAAATGCGTAGCATTTCCATTTCGTAGACCATATTCAAACATATGCATCCGAAGCATAAGCTAGGTTCGATACCTTTGTTTCCAAACACCTCCCCGGCAGATAACCATATAATTCATGAGATTTTGTGGTACTTGACCCCAGCAAAATCATCGATAGATGTTTCCATCTTACTTTTACTCCTCAACAGAGTTTGTTTAAGCTTCTCTTTCCCCCAGCGGAGTATTCTTTTTAGGACGTAAGTCGATTGATTCTACTTCCTGCCTATTCTAGATGATATTCCAACTTTTGGTTGGCAATCCCCAACTTAATCGTTTTCTAGAATGTTATCCCAACTTTTGGTTGGTAGTCCTTTGTTTTGTGGGTGTTATCCTGACTTTTGGTTGGTAGTTCGTCGTTTTGTTGATGATCCCAACTTTTGGTTGGTAGTCTCCCTCTCTGGTGATACTAAATTTTGGTTAGTAGCCTTCATCCCAACTTTTGGTTGGTAGTCTTCTTTTAATCCCCACAAATTCATTATCCCAACTTTTGGTTGGCAAGTCTCGTTTTGGGTGGGTTCGCTTTCGGTCGACAACCCGGTGATCCCAACTTTTGGTTGGTATCCATCTTATTGCTTGGATGTTATCCCAACTTTTGATTGGTAGTCCCTCGTTTCTTGCATGTTATCCCAACTTTTGGTTGTTAGTCCTCTATTGTTCTCCTACGGAGTCGTTATCCCAACTTTTGGTTGGTAGTCTTTGTTGTGGTAAGTTCACCTTCGTTCGGCATTCCGGTGATCCTAACTTTTGGTTAGTAGCCTTCATCCCAACTTTTTCTTGGTAATCTTCTTTTGTTCCCCGCGAAGTTAGTATCCCAACTTTTGGTTGGTAGTTTTCGTTTTCGGTACATTTGCATTCAGTCGGCGCCCTGGTGATTCCGAATTTTGGTTGTTAGCCATTTGCTTGTTTGTTTGGATTTTCTCCCAACTTTTAGTTGGTAGTCTATTGTTTGTTCGGATGCTATCCCAACTTTTGGTTGGTAGTCCTCTATTATTTCTCTAGGGGAATCATCTTCCTTTCAGGTTATAAGTCGGTTGATTCTACTTCTAGTGTATCCCAACTTTTGGTTGGTAGCCATCTTCTAAGCTTTTGGACGATCCCAACTTTTGGTTGGTAGTCTTCATTGTTTGTGTATTCGCTTTCGGACGCCGACTGGGTGATCATAACTTTTGGTTAGTAACCTCTTTCTCACAAGTCTTAGATATAACTATATGGCAATCCTAACTTTTGGTTAGTAGCTGTTGTTATCATCTTAATCGGTTACTAGGTCGGCTATCCAAACTTTCGGTTGGTACCCGCTATTTTTAAGTCCACCTCCGGCTGGCAATCATTTTATCCTGCTTACGTCCTCACAGTTTTCAAATTTCTGGGTTCTTTTTGGTATTCAATCACCTTTACCTTGAATGTTTGAAAGCGGTTGCTTTTCATCCCTTCAGGTCCATGTTGTTTGAATAGGGGCAGCTGTAGCACCCCAAAATTTGCCCATCTTTTTCTTTGTATCTTGGCTTATGTTTCATAGCATCTTGCATTGGCATTTGTGCATAGCATTGATCTTAGACAGGGGATCGAGGTATCTTATTCACTACTTGTTGCACCCCAAAATTTGCTTAACCTTTTCTTGCCTGATTTATGTTTCATTGCATTTCATTTGCATAGTTACATCAGGCACATAGCAATCATTTGCATATCATAGCATATCAAGTCATCCAATAAGGGATCAAGTGCCATTTATGTCAAAAGAAGCCTATCTAGAGGTGTTATCTGAGCCTGAGAGACCATCCAAGTCATCAGAGAAGGGTTGAAGTCGTGAGAAGTTTGAGTGCCCACAGGGGGATTTCTCTCCTAACTTAAGGTGGATTGAAGAT
The DNA here is from genome assembly GCA_963859935.3 of Lathyrus sativus. Classification (NCBI taxonomy): domain Eukaryota; kingdom Viridiplantae; phylum Streptophyta; class Magnoliopsida; order Fabales; family Fabaceae; genus Lathyrus; species Lathyrus sativus. The sequence goes on from OZ012738.1 coordinate 261,969,944, forward strand.
CATCAACAGGGAATGTGAATTTGAGGTGTGTATGGATCTCATGGGATGCCTAGAGGGCCCTATTGAAGCTTAGACAAGTCATTGTATCAAGTTCAAGAGCCATGGTTGAGGTGTGTACAAGTAGGGTTTCATCTGGGTAACCCTAGGTCAAGGAGAGCAAAGAAAAGGCATCAAGACCTAGCTCTAGGTCATGGAATTCATGGATTGATATGTTGAAGCATGTGTGTGGATGAGCCAAGACCAAGTTCAAAAGAATCAAGAGTGGTTGGAGGTGTTTGAGACAGGGTTCCTAGGGTAAAATCCCCTGTATAGCACTAGACTTCCAAGCCACATAAGTCAAAATACAAGTTTCAAATGGATTCTTGGCCAACATGAAACTTTTAGAGCTTCTCAATACCTTTAATTTGAGTACTATAAGTCTTCAAGAAGATTTGTAGAACTCAAGTTATGGTTCTTGCAAGTTACAAGTCACCAGAGGACACTGAAATTTATCTATGAAAGTCACTTGACTTCCAAGCAACTTTTTCCCCTCAAGGAGTTTTCAAATGGATTCTTGGCCAACATAAGAGTTGTATGGCTTGATCGTAGCTTTAATTTGAGTACTAGAAGTCCTCAAGAAGGTTTGTGGAACTCAATTTATGATCTTGGCAATCCAGGGGTATTTTGGGAAAGTTGAATTATAGGTCCTTTTTCAACATGTGTCAAAATCTCTATCTTCCACTCCTCAAATGAAAAAGTGTTCAACATGAAATGTGTTTAGAATGATGTTTTAGGTCAAATAATAAGTCATGGGGGATTGAATTGGATTTCTTCACAAAATGATCCAAAATGGCCTAAAAAGAGGGATTTTTCAAATGATTCAAAGGAGGGAAATTGGGATTTTTGAATTATAAGTCATAAACATGTCATGTGGGTAGTCATTTTGACCAGAAATTGGATTTCAAACACATTGGCAATGTCACAATTTTGAGTTGAGTTTCTATTTCATGACTTGCTTTGAAAAGTGCTTTCTTACATTACAAGTTACAATGCCAAAACAAGAATCAAGGCATTTCAGGCTGAGCTAGCTATCCAAACATATCCCAAATTCAATTTGCATTTGAATAGAACATTCTGGAATGAGAAATGAGGGAGAAATCGTGACTGTCACCATTGAGTTTCAAGTGTATGATAGAATTTTGGTTTGGTTAATTTGGGCCTTAATTTGGACTTAGAAGCCCATGAGAAGCTTCTATATATTCATGTCAATGATTCCAGATGAAGGTTGGTGCAGAATTCGTGGAGAGAGTGAAGATTGAAGTTGAGATTTCAAGGTTTCTAACTGAAAACGGTTTTGAAGTTCAAGGCATAATCAAGCACAATTGAAGGTTGGAAAAGCTTCCCCTTGCTTCACTGATCGTGTCTGGAGAGTTGTGGAGCTTGAGTCCATCATCTTCTATTTCTGTTGATCCAATTTTCACAGGTATGTAATTCTTGAATTTCCTCTTAATCTAGGCTGAACTAGGTAGATCCTTGCATGTGGTTAGGGTTTAGATGGAACCTAGGTCGTTTCTGGATAAAAATTTGAGCAGTTAGAGACATTCCAAGATGACATGTGATTTCTGTTTGAGCACAAATTGAGTTGATCATAAGGCTATGAACTGATTTGGATAGATCATTATGATGTACAAAACATGAGGATAATTTTTGTGGATTCAATTTTGCAAATGGTGATGGTTGAGATTTTGGCATAATCTGAAGATGGCTTCGTGTTTTACTTTCCATTGAGAGTTGGATGAAATGGACGTGATATTCATGATCCTGGTGATTTTTTGAGTGAGATAGGTATAATCTTTGTGATTTCTGGTCACCTGCAAGTGGACTCTCACCGGAGAAGACGGTGTTTTCCACCGTGGACCACCGCCTGAGAACAGTCTCAGGTCACCTGAATTTTGGAGAAGACAACTTCTTGGCCCTTGGATCAGTCCTTCAGATGGACTTTGTACACAGATCGTGTGGTCACCATTTAAACTCAGCTTTCCCTCTATTAATCCAAAGCGCACCGTTTCATTTATTGAGTCAGCTCCCAGTCATCAGCCACGTCATGCACGCGTGGATACGCTCAGGGTCCTTGGATTTGATTACCAGTCTTCTCATCCAACGCATCTCATTTAATTCAGCATTTTATTTTCTTTTTATTCTTTTTGGATTTATTTTAATTCCATTTGATTTCTAAAATCCATATTAAATCCAATTTTGATCCAAAAAATATTTTAAAAATATCTCCATGATCTTGGATTTAATTGTGATTTTCTAAAATCAATAAATCTCATTTTCATCCATTTTTTCAATTTAATTTGATTTTCTCCATTTTATTATTTTCTTTAATTTTGTATACTTGCTACATGTTCTTGCTGATTTTATTGTGACCAATTGGTGAAGAATTTTGAGTTGATTCTTGTTGGATTAGTTAGCTTAGAGAAGCATGTACCCTTAGAAATTTTATCATATTTTTGTGATTAAATTTTAGGCCAATTTGAGTGGTAAACATAAGGAGTGTTAGATTTAGGGTTTCAAAACAACTAGTTGTAATTTAAGGCATAGTTTGGGGACTTAGTGTTTGATTTAGGTCCTGGGATTTATATGGGGTATTAGGTATAGGCTTAGGTTCCCTTAGAAATTTAATTAGGATTTTGTGATCTATTTTAGCATTCTATTCGTATTTTGCAATTGGTGTGATGTTTGTGGGTTTCTCCCTTGGATGCTTGGTTTATTCAATTTGTGTGGGGCTATTTTGGGTGTGCTTTTGGCTTGGACTTTGCTTGGATGAATTGAAGATCAAGTGAAGTTTCTTTGGATGGCTTGAAGAAGCTTGGAGTTGAAGATCTCTCATCTGTTGGAATGCTTGTCAGGAGCTTAGGAAGATCAGGGTTTTAGGGAGAGCTTTTTAGACTTAGTTCATTTCTTTCCTCAAACATGGAATGCTTTGTTTGCTTCCATCCCATCCTAGGATTCAAAGTCCTCTTAAGGAAACCCATCTCTCCCTTGGAGGGATGATTGGCATGCCTTAAAGAGTAGAACTTTTGAGGATACCCTTCTTTGCAGATGATGGTTTCTAGTGATTTCCTTTGGTTTTCACTGGTTCTCATTCATTATAACTTGATCTTAATAACCAATCTTTCTTGGTGGAGCTTGCTAGAGCTTGGATATGAAGATCTAAGATGTTGAAGATGCCTTTCATGAGGTTTGCTTGAAGATGGAGTTGTGTTACTGTCAATTTTGCTGTCAGGAGCTTGCTGGAGGATTGCAGCTAGGGTTTACTGTTGCTTTTGAGCTGGAGTTTTCTGTAGCTGTGGAGCTTAACTGTTTAGGTATTGAGGAGCCTTATTTGAAGTGTGCTTTCTTTTCCCTGGAAGTTGGAGATTGAAGTTTATTGAAGTTTGAAGATGAAATTTGTTGCTGCCAACTTTTTGCTTTTTAATCAACTGTTGCTGTCAAAACTGCTGCTTGTGCTGTCAACTGTAGGAGTTAGGTGCTGCTTCTTGGGCTGCCTCCTCTGTTGTGGTTTTTTTTTCTGTATTGTTTGTTGGCTTGTACAGCTTGCCCCCTAGGTTTGAAGTGAATGTTGATTCACTTTGCCTGTTGTTTTCCCAGGTTCGAGGTAGAGCAGGACTCCCTTGCCTCGCTTGTATTGCTGCATTGCATGCATTTTACTGTATCTGCTTGCTTTCTTTTCTGTTTATCCCCTAGGATCTCTGATTTTCTCTGTGCAGGAGGGAATTATGACAAACATTAGGATTCTTATCCATGCATGACAACATTAGGTTAGTTTTTATTCCCTTTTCAACCCTAGGATTTTTTAGAGCTTCTTTCTCTTCTTATCTCAAAACAACTCAAAAATACAGTAATAAGGTTAATCGATGCCGTACGTTACGAGCCTTAAGCTATTTGAGAAAAGGTTGCTGGAGGGTCACTCTTCAGTAATATGACTGCTTAGTGTGTTACCCTTAGGGTGACATGCGACGTAGTCACTCTCGAATCATAGTCTCTAGTGCGTCAGGGATTGCAAACAAACTAAAAAACACTTCTTTGGTAAAAGATTCAAAACAAACATCAAAGTGTCATTTTTGTCCGCTTGGACTCTTAATCAAGAAAAACCCTTTTTGAAGGTCATAAAAAACTGTCAGACAAGCTTGTGTCTTCCGTAGCCCGAACTACGTTTGCTCTGATCTTTCATGCTGTATGAAAGTACGTAGGCATAGGATGCAGTATCCTAGCGAGCAACCTTCCCCTCCTTTCCCGTAGGTAGGCGAACTACGTTGACTCTGATTTCTCGTTCCAGATGGGAATACGTAGGCATAAAGTGCGATACTTTGCCGAGTCATTTTCTTTTCTTTTTAACCCTTGACCCTTAGTATAGATAGAATAACAATCCGTACCAGAAAACAAGCGTGGATCCCGTCGAGTACGGCGGACGTGAGAGGTGCTAATACCTTTCCCTTGCGTAATCGACTCCCGAATCTAGGATTTGGTTGCGACGACCATTCCTTTCCCGTTTTGCATTAGGTTTACTCTGAGCGTTTCCTTTCCCTCTTGTGGGATAAATAACGCACGGTGGCGACTCTTCTGTCATAGCCGGCGTCGATTTTCGCAGTAGCGACACTACTCAAGAAGGGAGCTTCATCTTCAAAGCTCCAAACAAGGATACATCTTCAATTTTGTGGCAATTTCAAGTCACAAAGTCTTCATCATCATCAAAGCATGTCTCATGACCCTTTGGAAGTGAGAATTCAAGTATTGGTCACCTCCTCCTATCTTAAGGGTAACTAGAGGCACATGTGGCTAGTTCCTTGGACGATACATGGTTCAAGATCTCAATTCACATCTTGAGGGTCCTCTATGGGGATTATATGACTACACAAATCATTTGCAAGAGCCTCAATTAGTGGATAAGGTGTTAGGGTTTCATCTGGTCAACAAAAAGTCAACTGTGGATATGGAGAGGTTCAAGGCTCAACTTTTGATCATTGAAGACATGAGAGGTTATTTTAAGTCATCACAAGTATCATATTGAAGCTTGGTCAATAATAATCAAGAGATAAGAAGTTGCTAAATTAGGGTTTTAGAGGGTTCTAAGTGTAAAATTCCGTCTTTCGGGATCTAACTTCAATGACAAGTTTCATCATGATACAAGTCCTATCTCATTTTTAATCAAACAAGAGACTTGTTACTTATCATTCAAGATTTATTTTAAGTACAAGAACTCCTTCATTGGATTTATATATCTCAAGTTATGATGTTTACAAGTTGGTTTTACAAAGTGGAGAGGATTTAGAGGCACCCAAGGGTAACTCACTTCTAAGGCAATTCTCACATGGAATCAACCTTTTCCTCAACTCTCTTCAAACATAAGAGTTTTTCCTCATTGTTTAAGCTTTCCAAAAAATGAAATAACTTATCATTCCCATGTGTAGAACTAAAGTTATGATCCTCTCAAGTCAAGGTCATTTTGGGTGACCTAGTTTTAGGTCATTCACTTCAAGGTCAAAATCCATGAACTTCAAGACCTTAAATCAAGATTCTTGCAACATGAAACTTATGTATCAAGATCTTGCCTACACCTGACCTCAAATTACATGACCCTTGATAATTTGTGAGGCATGTAAGACATGATGAACATGAAAACACAAGCTTTTGATCTAACTTGACTTTCTTGCATTTCAAGCCACAAAATTTGATTGTTTTTGCTCTTTTTGGTACCATATCATCATCATGTCATAAAAACAGAAATTGTTACCTAAAATGAACCAACATAAGTTCATATTTTCAAGCATTTTTCAAGTTTTACCCTGAATGTAGAAATCATCAAAACACATGACAAACCTTTTTTTCCTTTCCTTCCCACCTCCATATTTCATTTTCTCACCCTCATTTGTACTGATTGCGGACAAGGAGTGGGGCGCCAACCCTCCCAAACCCGTGTGTACAGGATTTTGGGGGTTTTTTGGCAAGTTTGTGAAATCAACCTATTCACAAATCACGGGCCTTCAAAAATGCCCTTAAACCGTCACATATAAGGAGGACACAAACCCTAACATGAGGGTGAATCCATTTTGCTATAGAATAAGCTTAAACCTTCAAAATTTCTCATTTTTTCTCTCTCTTTGAACCAAAGGAAAGCTTGGAGTTTCTGGTCACTTTTTGCTTGATTCTTACTCATTGAAGCACAAGGAACTCATTGGTGGCTTTGGATTGAAGCTCAAGCATCATTTGAAGGACCCACGGAGTTGCTCCGTTAGGTAATGTTCTTCAATCTGGAACACTCATTTTAGGCATAAATATAGGTCATATTGGTTGCATCTGAAGTCCTACCTTGTGTAGGTAATGCTTGAATGTTTGGTGTGGCTGTTTGTGCAAGTTTCAGATTATGTAACAAACTTTCATGTTGAGTTTTCACCATGTTAGAGGAAGCTTTTTGAAAAACTAATGCCATATTCGTGCTCTCCATGAAAAATCCTTCAAAAACATGTCCTGGGTTTTGATTTTTATTGAAGTTTTCAGACATTACAGGTGAAACTCACCGGAAAAGATGATCGAAGCTAGGGCTCCGGTGTCTGAGGTGTTTGCTGGGGTGTGTTGTGATGTGGTTGTTGACTTGGCTTGCGTGTGCGTTGAAAAAATGATGTGGCATGCAACATCCGTTAATGAAACACATCGTTTCATTTACTCTAAGCTTTTTAGTTTAATTTAGGATTGGACTTAGACCATTTTCTATCCATACACTCCTATTTTTGGGCCCAATGCACGTGTTCAACTGAAACCCTTTATTTCTGATGTTTGCTGATGCACCCCCTTTTGTTCTTTTTCTCTTTTATTTTATTTTTATTCTATTTTCTTTTTTATTTTATTTTAAATAGTTCCAACCATTTTAAAAATCCATAAAAATATGTTTCTGACTCATTGACATCTTATTTATTTTTTTATATTTTTATTTTTATTTTATTTTATTTTAATATTTTAATTTGAATTTTTAATTTAATGTGTTTTATTTGACATATTTTGAAACATGCCCTTAATTCTTGCCCTTCCTAATTGACTTTTGATCAATGTTTTTGCACATACTTAGACACACATATGTAGGGTATTTGAATTCTAGTTTGATGCTTTGATGATCATTTCTTGAATGATTTTCATTTGAATTTATTTGACCCTCGATATATGCTCGACAAATTGCTTACTTTGCCTTGTTTGATGCAATTGGTGATGCTATCTTGCCATTCTTTTTATGATCCTTTTCAAATTGATTCTTGATAGACCTAACTTGAATTTGGGCATTTATTTGGATTTTATTTGGTCATGTGTCTATTTTTGGATGTTGCATCAAGTTCTTGTTGTTTTGATCATGTGTTTCTGCATATCTTGACCTAGTCTTTTGAGATTGCTACTTGTATGGTTCCGTGGATGTTTGATGAGTTTTGTATGCTCTTGATAATATGTTTGAGGTTATGATTTCCACGATTAGGGGTCCATTGCATGATCACTTCATCTCATATGCTTTGCATGATCATGTGTTCCTTTCGTGGATGACTTGTGAGATGTTTGCTTGACTTTTGTGCTTCAACTTGAGTTTGATTCTTTTCGATTTGATTGTTCATTTGAATTTGAACATGATGCATATAATTTGAACTTGTTTATTATCTTGATGAGTTGATATTTAATCATTTGTGCCTTTTGTGGAATTTCTCCTTTCTTTGAGAATGACTTTGTTATGTGAGTTTGTTTTTGAGGTATGCTTTAAATTCAATTGTGATATCTCTCTTGTGTGTTCATGAATAAATGTTTGATTTGGTAACCATGACCATGTCTTGCATGTTTGTTTTGTATGACAACTATTTTGTTTGTGAATGGGGTCTATGATTTGAATCTTTGAGTTTCTTCTTTAATCATTGACATGTGTTGGATATGGTATGATGTTGCTACTGCCCCACTTTGTTTCTCATCTCATTTGACCTCTCTTCACTTTGTTTTGCAATTGATATTTATTTTCTAAATATGTTTAAGTCATTTGAATGTGTGAGAATGTTTTATTTTACCATGATGTTTTGATTTCCAATCTTTTGACCTGGTTCGGCATGTGTTTGCTTCTTTGATGCCTTGACATAATATTGGGTTTCATCTTGCACAATTGAGATATGAGTTTGGTTTGATTCATTTTGCTTTAAAATACTTTGTTTCTTCATCTAGTTTGCATTTCCTTCATTCCCCTTTCTTCTCTTTCATCTCCTGGGACTTGTTTAAGTCTTGCTTTTGTTTTCATTTGTGATTGATTAGTAATGTGTTTACTTGTGTTTGCTCACATAGTCCCTTAGGATTCCTAGTCCCTCTGTTTAAGATGGGAGTGGGAGAGATATTAGGCTTTCAATCCTTTGCATGATAACAAGTAGGATAGTCCTTCTTTGACCTCAACTCTAGGTCCATCATATGTATGATAACATTAGGTAGACTTCCTTTTTATCCTAACCTTAGGACCATTTTGTATGATAACATTAGGGATTTCAGTTTCCCTTTAGTGTCTTCCTGTATTTTCTCTTCTCATCTCAAATTCCTTTAAGACACTTAATAAATAACGAAAAATGTTGTACGCTACGAGCCTTAAGTACATGAGAAATTATGAGTGGGGGGTTTTTCCTCACTTGTCTATAGTGTTTAGTGTATGTCCCTTGGGCGATATGCGACGCATTCGCTCCTAGGTCATAGTCTTTAGTGCAACGTGAATCTCAAACCATTTTAATTCACTTCTCTAAAACTAACAAACCAAATTCAAACCTTTTTTATCCTTCGGGATTGTTTCAAAATCATTTTCAAAAAAGAGTACGCTACTTTTTCGTTCTGTCGCAAACAGGCGTCGTCTCTAACTGTTGGAATGGAAACTTAACGTCGCTCATGAAAAAAAACACTTAACCAACCAGTGGTCTAGTTCTCCTGAACTACGTTTACTCTGATTTCTCATACCAGATGAGAATATGTAGGCACAAGACGGAGATCTCTTGGCGAGCAACCTTCCCCCCATCACCCGTAGTTTCCCGAACTACGTTGACTCTGACTTTCCCATTGCACGAGGGAATACGTAGGCATAGGGCGGTGATGTCCTATTGAGTCTTCTGTCCTTTCCACCCCAGTTTAGCAGTAACTTTTAGACATCTTTCATCCATAGATTAGACAACAAGCATGGATCCCGTTGAGTACAACGGACGTGAGGGGTGCTCATACCTTCCCCTTGTGTAACCGACTCCCAAACCCAAGATTTGGTTGCAATGACCTTGTCTTTCTCGTTCTTTTAGGTTTCCTTCGATCGTTTCCTTTCCTTCCCTTTGGATAAATAATGTTCAGTGTCGACTCTTCTTTTTTTCCACCGGGTGTTCTTCGAAGTAGCGACACATTGTATCATATTTCTTGAAGTTATATTTCTTAGTGTTTATTTTCCCAAAATCCATGATAACTAGGGTTTCACAAAAAAAAAATGATTGAGTTTTACAAAACCAGTGCACCAAGATGAGATGCTATGATGACATGATGATATGATGCACACACAGAATACACATGCAAATGCTAACAAGCAAAGGTCTTAGGTTTAGGTTTACAAGCATGAAGCCAGGGTATACCCTCCCAAAGGACATGTACTAATGTTTTCATCGTACCCATAGATCGGGTTCTATCAAGATTTCCCAGGGTCATAGATAAATCCCTCGGATATTATCAACCAACATGACTACTCACGTGGGTCAAAAATATTCTTGGGATAGACTCGTCTGAGTGTAGTATCACGTAACAACTATTTCAGGACTACTCCCTCATAGTCTCCGCACTACGTCCTAAAAAGGCCAAGTGGGGTAAGTGGGTAACTAAAGGTCCTCAATTTCACGGACTCTCAGGTTGAACCAACCAATGAAATTCATGACTACTCATACACCATTAATTATCTCAAGCAGGTCTCAACTGAGCGTGGTTACATCATATGTTAAACATGTCATGACTACTCCCAACAGTCAACTATTGATCATACCACATCCTATCATATGTGCACTCAAGCCCGGGTTAAAACCTATCTCACCACTCAAGATGTCACCCAAAGAAAAAAAATAGTTATATATTTACAAATATACAGGTATTGGCATACAAGATATAGCATATAAACACACAAAGTGGGCTAAGCCCTCAAGCAAAGATTTGAATCCCTAGTGAATTCGCTATTTCAGTTGCGGTGAGAATCAAATGTCAAGCTATTTATTAACTTAAATCTTAATTCATTAAATTTCACCACCGAGATTTGATTTATTCGAAGGAAAAGTTAAAGAACGAAAAACCTTTTGCGCGATATAACAACAACGCTAAAGATTCAGGGATCGGGGGTAGGTATTTCACATCCTAGACATCTGTAGTACTCTACAGGAACCTTTTGTATGTGTGTATGCTAAGTTATCTAAGTTGTTTTCTAGGGTTATTGGACCAAGGTTAGGGTAAAGATCTAGGTAAAGACCTAAATATGGTTCTAAGTTTGCTCGCAAAGATATCACATCTTATGCCTACGTATCCTGACTTGGATGGAATTAGAGCAACCGTAGTTCTCCTCACTAGGGTCAAGGAATACTTGACTATGGTCAATACTTCAAGGGGAACAAACACAACAATGTTTGTGTAGAGTTTAACAAAACTCTCTAGATCTAAGTTGAACACTCAAGGGCAATGACTTTGACAAAAGCTAAGAGGGGAGTAAGTAATCATGATAATGATTCTTACACAGAGTTAACAAACTCTTAGCCTAAAGTTCTAATTGAAGGATACTCCTAACAAGGGGTAGGTCTTTTAGACTTAAAGAAAACTCTAATGGATATAGGTTCTAATTTAACTAAGTTAAAGGACCTAATGACTTAACTAAGTCAAGAGGAGGGGTAATGAGCTATCTATGACTGTGGAGTCAATAGAGAGACCTTCCTTCAGAATAAGGGAATAACAAGGCAACTAGATGAAAACTAACAAGTTCCATTACTTGGGGAAACTTAACAAAGTTAGAGCACACATAATCGTTCGTTCAAATATGATGAAGATATAGAAGAACATGGTAACAACCAAGAAAGATTTAGGGCAAGCATGTAACAACATCAAGCAAAGAACAAGGTCACAACCAAGATTTTAACAATGAAAGAATCAAACCAAATGGTTACAACCAAAGGTAAACAAAGATGTTACAACATCTAAAAGGGGGTGGTGATAAAGATTCTTACAAGACCAAACATTTCAAGCATCAAGCATAAGTCAAGACATTACTTATCATGGCAAAGTTCAAAGATTATGAAGGTAACAACCAACAAAAGCAAACATGAAACATGTGTGACAACAACAAGTTCATCAATGATAGGCAAACAAAAATTATTCATACAAGTTACAACTTGGCATATGAATAAAATAAAGATAAATGTCACAATATTCAATAATTTTCAAGACATATTGATGACAATCAATCATGGATAAGCAAGAAGAGTGACAAAAATTCAAGCATGGATTTAAACTTCATAAGGGGAAAGATGAACAAGATTCATGGTATCTTTAAAAGAAAGAATCAATCCAAAACATATTATTATTCTAACAAGACACATAAACAAGATGGGGTATGAGAGGCAAGTTCATGAGGTTACAACATTAAGAACTACACAAAGATTCATAGAGAAGTTCAAAGTCATATATTCATATTCATGCATTTACAAAGGCAAGAATTAAACTCTAAACATGTTATAGTTCTAAGTAGACACCTAAACAACTAAGATGAGGTTAAGGGATCATGTTCAAGAGGTTACAACATCAAGAAACATATCACACACCAACAAAAAGTTTCAAGAGATGATTTTCATGTTCATACATTTACAAAGGCATGAATAAGCATGGTAAAGAAAAGAACCAAATGTTTTCAAACCCATAAACATGTTAAACATCCAAAAGTGATTCATACAAGATCAATCATGCAATCAAATCAAGTACCATGTCAAACAGTCAGATTCAGCTGATGAATGTCGTTCCCCAAGCAGTGGCGCAGTTTATTTCTGCGGTTGGCAAATTTTTGGGTTCCTAGTATTCAACCGTTTCGTACCTCGAATGTTTGAAGGCCGTTCGCTCTTCACCCAATCGGGTCCAAGTCGCTTGAATAGGGGCAGCTGTTGCACCCTAAAATTTGCTCAACCTTATTCACATGGTTCATGTTTCAATACCATTAGCATTTTCATATAGAGTTATGTACATAGGTTACTCATCTGCATAGCATAAGCATAACAAGTCATTCAACAGGGGACCAAGCATTATTCTCATCTCTAGAGGCCTATCCAGAGGTTATTATCCTGATTCAACCTCATTCAAGTCATCAGAAAAGAATTTGGAAGCTATCAAGTCAATGGATCAAGCAATTCATCTATCTCCTCACTGAGGGTGTCTGAGGATCAACAAAGAAATGGTGAGCTGTGGGCTGAGCATGGGGGGTATCTAGACATCTTGGAGGACTTAGAAAGTCATTTGGAGAAGGATACAAGTCATTGGTGAAGTCACAAGAATTGCAGTTGAAGACAGTCAACTAGGGTTTCATCTGGGTCAACCCTAGGTCAACCCTAGGTCAATTGACTGATTGAAAGGCATTAAGGGCTATTGGAGAGATGTGGGGTTCATCATTTGACATGGAGAATAAGGATATGTTGTTGTGCTAATCAGGAATCAAGAGAAATCAAGGAGAAGAGGAGTTTCTAAATTAGGGTTTCTATGTAAAATCCCCTAGTTTAGGTCAAATTTCCAAGCAAGATAAGTCAAAATGCAAGCTTCAAATGGATCCTTGGCCAACATGAAACTTGTAGAGGATCTCAAGACCTTTAATTTGAGTGGTGGAAGACATCAAGGAGATTTATAGAACTCAAGTTATGGTCCTTGCAAGTTACAGGTCATCTGAGGTATCTGAAATTTTGTCTGTGAAAGTGACTTGACTTCCAAGCAATTTTTACCCCTCAAGGAGATTTCAAATGAATTTCTGGTCAACATAAGAATTGTTCCTCATTGTCTTATATTTCTAGAATGGTATGGTATGCCTTCATATGATGTGTGGAACTCTACTTATGGTCTTGGCAAGCAAAGGGTATTTTGGTCATTTGTCAGTTATAGGTCATTTTTAAGCAAAGGCCATATCTCCTATTTCCAAGCCTCAAATGAAAAAACTCAAAACATGAAAGTTGCTCAAAATGCCATTTTTAGTCAAGAAGGGAGGTCATGAATGATTGGAAAAGCTCATAGTATGGATTTGCATGATTGGTCAAAAAATGAACTAAAAATGACTTATAAGTTGAAAAAGTTGAATTTGGAAATTGGTTTGGAGGATCTAGAAATCCAAAATAGGTCATCCAATATATCATTTTGATTGGAAACCTCATTTTAAAGACATTGGTTCATCCACATTTTTAAGTTTAAGCTTAAAAATGGGACTTCCTTTGTAAATTTGCTCCTTGCCTCATAAGGTCACATGGCAAAACCCCACATAAACAAAGAATCAAGGGGCAAGCTTGCAAGGTTTTTCAGTTCATCAAAATATCATCTAAGGAGAATTTCAAATGAGAAAGGATGTGTGTGCAAGCTTGAACAAGGAATGGCCTATGCTTAGCATAGGATTAAAAATCTCATGAAGTGAGATATCCAATCTCTCATTGGATTGTTCCAGTCCCTTCTAGATCATTCTTACACCATCTATAAGTAATTTGGGGTGTGCTCAGATGCAGAGGTTAGAGAGAATTGCTGCAGAAAGAGAGATTGAGATCAAATTTCTTCCATAGCAAGTCATTTTCCAATTCTTCATTTCTTCCACATTCTGTTCAGTTTCTTGATCTGATTCAACTCTATCATCATCATTGAGTGTGTAACAATCAAAATCAGCAGAAATTCAGGTCCAAATCGTGTTCTGTATATTGAGTTTGGTAGCTTGCAGCTTCAGATCCATTTCCAAGATTCAAGCATAATCAACCCAAACTAGTGCAAACAGAAGCAAGCTCTTGTGTCACTGAGTGTTTCTGCACAAGTACAAGCAGTGATTTGAAGGATTCCCCTATCTGGTTCACACATTTTATCAGGTTTGCATCTTGATCTCTACACTCTAATTTATGCATAGTTCATCAAGGTTAATAGGTTAGAATGATAGGGAATAAGTAGTGGATCATTTCTGGAAAGTATGGATCGATTTGGTGATGCTTTTTAGGTTGGCATAATTTCTGTTAGGAGAAAGAACTCTTCGAATTGGGAGTGTTAGGCTTGGTTCTTTAGGGGGAAATGATCCAGGTGAAGAGAGGAACATGCCTGTGCCATCAATTTTGAAGATCGTGAGAATCAGTTCTTGATCATTTCTTGGAGGTAGCTATCGGGTTTAGGGTTAGAAGAGATTTCAGTTAGTTTTGATATCATGGTTAAATTCCTGGTAAGATTTGGAGTGGATTTGGTTTTTATATGTTGGCATTCCATGGAGAATCGAGGGAGTTAGGGTATGGATCAGTTAGTGTGTTCATCCATGGCGTTTCTTCCAGACCCTGAACCAAGGAGGAAGATGACCTCATCACCCTCAGATTACCCCTTGACCTGTTGACTACCCTTTGATCCAACGGACGAGATTCAAACTTCGTTTATGAGGGAAAGGCTGAGTAGGGATGAAACGCTGCGTTTCATTAAGTTAGCAGCCTTGGGCCTGGATTCAGTATTACTAATGGCACCCTCCCCCAAGCTAAGCCCAACATTTCAACATGAATTAGATGCTATTTACACCGAACCTGTCTTTATTTTTCTGGCATTTTCTCAAGTATTTTCTGAGCGCATATGGGCCTAGCTGCAGTGATATTTGCACCCCACCTTTTTCCAGCCCACTGGGGATTTCAACTGCGCGCCTTTACTATTCTTACCCCCTTTAACTATTTCTTTACATTTTCTTTTTATTTTCTTCATATTTTTCATGCATCTTATAAAATTCATAATAAATAGAAAAATCATCATTTTTAATTCATTCTTTTTGCATATTTTTCTTTAGGATGTCAAGAAAATTATAAAAAATAAAAATGGCATTTTATTTTTTATTTGATATTTTTCCCACATTTTCTAAATAAATAACATTTTAAATGGTTTCATTTCATACATGATTTTGTTATTTTTTGTTCTATTAATTGCTTCAATATTTTTCATCCATTCTTTTTAGGTTGTTTAGGTTAGACATTAAACTTGTAGATTCAATTTAGTTCCCATTTTTAGAAATTAAATTTAGGTGCTTAGTGTAAGTGTGAATAACATGGATAAAACTAGGGTTTTAGGTGATGACTTAGGAGATTTGATTCTTTTCCCTTAGGACTTAGGGCTTGACTAGTCTAGTTATGGGACTATAGGGGCTATGGGTAGTTATTAGATCCCCTAGAAAAAGTTAGGATTCCCCCTACTGCTATTAATGTACTGTATATCTGATTGACTGGTGTGGTGTGCCCTCTGGGGATTATTGCTTGCTTGTGTGGGTATTGGGATTGTCTGGGGATTTGGGAGATCTGAAGACTTGAGGAGATGAAGACCATTGGAGATCCAGAGATTGAAGAACAACTGCCAGAGTTAGGGAGGAGGTTCTTGCTAGCAGCTGCTGAGGAGACTAGGGTTTAGGAGCTAGGCAGAGCTCTAGATTAGAAAGCTTGCTTCTCAAACATGGAATGCTTTGTCTGCATCCATCCTTTCTCTATGATTCAAAGTCTCTTTCAAATATCCACCTCCTTCCTTTGGAAGGATCAGTGAATGTATTTGAAAGATAGAACTTTTGAGAGAAACCTGTCTGCATAATGTTAACAGTTAATGAGCCACCTTTGGTAGGCAATTTACTGTTTAACATTCATCTCCTCTTGTTGACTAATGTTCATCCCTGAAGATTGGAGACTTGAAGAAAAGCCATTGCTTATAGGAGACTGATGATCAAAGCCCTTGCCTGAAGGCCATGAAGATGGAGATTAATGCTTGTTGAAGCCTGTAACTGATTGGAGATGACTTGAAGATGGATGTTGATTCAGAGCTGCTGAAGCTGTTTGTTTTATTGCTGTATTTCAGTTCTGATGTATTGATTGGTTTTCTGGACTGTATTGTTTGCTGTTTACCCTGCTGGGTTGAAAGTGAAGTCTGTTCACTTTTGCCTATTGTTTTCAAGGTTCGAGGTTGAGTGCGACTCCCTTGCCTAGCTTGTACTGTTGCATCCATGCATTTTACTGTTTTACTGTATATATCTGATATTGTTTCTGTTTCTGCCTATCCCTTAGGATCTCTGTTTCTCTCTGTGCAAGAGAGGAGCATGATAGACACTAGGTCTTAACCCATGCATGATAACATTAGGTTAGTTTGTTTCCCTTCGCAACCATAGGTTAGAGTTCTGTCTCTTCTTTCTCAAAACAAACAGAAAAACACAATAAGATTTCAAATACAATAAAAGACACTTCTTCCGTAAAAGAATGCGAACTCATCAAGACGTCATTTTTGTCCGCCGGGACTGCTAATCAAGAAAACCTTTTTCAGAAGGAATAAAATCAACCAAGACAAGCCTGTGTCTTCCGTAGCCCGAACTACGTTTGCTCTGATCTTTCATGCCGTGTGAAAGTACGTAGGCATAGGATGCGATATCCTAGCGAGCAACCTTCCCCTCCTTTCCCGTAGGTAGGCGAACTACGTTGACTCTGATTTCTCGTTCCAGGCGGGAATACGTAGGCATAAAGTGCGATACTTTGCCGAGTCATTTTTATTTTTCATTTTATTTTCTTTTTAACCCTTGACCTATAGTTTAGATAGAATAACAATCCATACCCGAAAACAAGTGTGGATCCCGTCGAGTACGACGGACGTGAGGGGTGCTAATACCTTCCCCTTGCGTAACCGACTCCCGAACCCAGGTTTTGGTTGCGACGACCATACCTTTCCCGATTTTCGCAGTAGCGACGGCTGGCGACTCTGCTGGGGATCCAACGTCCCCTGGCTGCTAAGGACTGCGATGGTGCTTATGCATTTGGGATCCAACGTCCCTTAAGAGAGTCAATCCTAACGCTTGTTTTCCCGTCGAGGATTTTGTATGGAGTTATTGTATATTTCTAACCTTTATTTTCAGCTTTATATATTGTTTATTATTGCTGTATTGGGGGGTGACGGGTGTTCTGATATTGAGAGATAAGCCGGACCTGGGCTTGAGTGCACCTAGAATTAGAGTAGAAAGTAGTAGGCGCGTGCCGGCTTTGCTTGCATTAGTGTCTCATGAAATCTACACTCGGACGAGGTTCTTCTGGTTGGCTTCTTTTTCTACCCTTTGGGTCGAAGGGGTTGTTGGTCAGCTGAATTGTCGACTCCGGGAACCGATCATTTGGAAGTTGGCTAAGTGAGGCCTCTTCAGGATTTGAGGATGCCACTCCTTCTGGGAATCGTATCGTCAACCCTTAAAGTCTGTGACGCCGACGACCGCATAGGATGCCATACCTTTGTCAGTTACTAGGACATCCACCTGTGAGAGGGTTTGGGGTTATGCAGGTAACTAGACCTTCAGACTACCGGTCATTTCTTGATCAGAGATCCTGGGTATTTATGGAGAGTTAGGAGGTCTGTCAGAGACCATTTGGAGATGTGTTCTGAGGTCTGTCAGAGACCAGTTGGAGTGTTCTGAGGTCTGTCAGAGACCAATCGGAGATGTGATTTGAGGTCTACCAGAGACCAGTGGGAGTTATGGTTTGGGGTCTGTCAGAGACCAGTATTGGAGCTTTGTTTTAGGTCTATCTAAGACCAGGGTTTGATGACTTCTGGATGGTCTATCTGAGACCTTTCTTGATTGGGTTCAGGCTATTCAGCTACAGCTTTGGTCCCTGTTGCATGTTACTTGCATTGCATTGTCTGCATATCCATTACCACTTGCATTTCACTAACGTGTGTCTGTGCTGCAGGTGCATTTGCATATTCCCCGGTTCTAGTGCCCAGACTTCTGAGTATTGACTATGGCTGGTTTGAGGAAAACAGTTGCGTATAAGTTGCCTTCACCTGATATTACTTCTTTACTTGGTCTGATATCTCTTGCCGATGAGGAGGTTAGGAGAAGCTTCAGAATGAGTCATGGGAGGTTACTGAGATTAGTCTGCAAGCCCACTGCCGATGAGATGAACGGGCTATACACCTTGATGCAGTTCTATGACCCCGCATTGAGATGTTTTACATTTGCTGACTTCATTCTAGGGCCTACCATTGAAGAGTATGTGGAGTTTACTGAGCTTCCCGTGCAGAACAAGGTTCCCTTTATTCACTCTGCTGCTGAGCCCAAGTTGGAGGATTTAGCCAAAGCCTTGCATATGAATGCTACTGAGCTGTTGGTGACTTCTTGGCTTGGGGTTCCCGGTTTCTCTCTAGATTTTCTGGTTGGCAAGGCTCAAGAGTACGCCAAGAACGGCTGTTGGGTGGTTTTCAACGCTATTTTGGCTTTATGCATTTATGGAATTGTGTTGTTTCCTAACTTGCCCAACTTTGTAGATCTGGATGCTTTCTATCTGTTTGCTGCAGGCAACCCGGTGCCAACGTTGATCGGAGACTTCTACCACTCATTGCACTACAAGAACGAAAACCGAAGGGGAAAAGTTGTTTACTGCTGTGCTCCTCTATTAAATATGTGGTTCAAAAGTCATCTCCCCATGAAGGGTCCATTTGTGGACAGTGCAACCTCAGCCAGTTGGTCAGAGCGCCTGATGAGGCTATATTCCGAAGACGTGTGGTTTGATCGAGACCTGTTGGGATCTGAGCTCATCTTCAGCTGTTCTGGGTACCCTAATGTGTCGCTGATAGGAAGAAAAGGGTGTATCAATTACAACCCTTCTCTATTCATTCGTCAGTTCGGATATGCACTGAAGAATCCACCTCAGGAAGAAGAAGTACGGGAATCTCTGTACTTCACAGGTGACGTGAAGGGGGAGTTATTAGCCAAGTTGCAACATGCCTGGACACGTATTAACCGCAAAGGGAAGCCACTGTTAGGTAAGAACGATTACCAGGCTTATGAACCTTACAGGGTTTGGATCCAGGAAAGAGCAAGTCAGTTATTAATGCCATTTCCCGCTGCACCCGTCACTGTTCCCGTCCCGGCAGAAGAGCCAACTACTGTTTCTAGAGAGGCCTACGAGCAAGTTGTGAAGGAAAAGGAAGCCTTGATGAAGATCAATGAAGGGTTAGAGCGAGAGTTAGCCCAGGTACGCAGTGAGAAAAACAAGGCCGTGTATGCTTTCCAACAGCAGATTGAGCTAATGAACAGATTAGGGGATGAGTTGACTGAGGAGAGGAAGAAGCACGAACGTCTGGGGCAAGAGTTCAGAAGCTCCCATGACATGCTGGAAGCCAAAAAGAAAGCGCTTGACGCGGCACACCGAGAAATCTCCTCTTGCAACAAGACTTGGAATGCTACACTCACCAACAATAAGAAGAGGGAAGATAAGCTGAAGCAGCAAATCTCCGACCTCGAAGAGAAGTTGAAGTCTAGCATCAAGAAGTGTGAGGAAGAAGTGATGACCCGGTATAGTGTCCAGCATGCACTGAACAAGGCAATCAAATGCAGAGATGAAGCGGTGTCTCAGAAGCGAAAGCTAGAAGATTGCTTCGGAGAAGCAACATGGGAAGAAACTGCTGAAGACGTGCGCCGTGTTCTTAAGAAAAGGAACCAACTTGTTGAAGGGCTGCTTGATCGACCAAGCCATCCGGAGACCAAGAAGCTGATAGAAGAGTACCAGACTTTTGGGAGGATTTGATCATTTCATGTAGTAACTTGTAGTAACTTGTATGCTTTATTTGCATAAGTGCTGACCATCACCAGGATTGTTGGTTGAGGTCATACCTTCTTATCGTACTCTCAGCGACATTGTATTCTGGTTTTCTCAGCAATATAGGAGGCTTTCTATGATTCAGCTCCGATATTCCTATTGTCAACACTGTCACTGCACTGGCACCTTCACACTAGAACTGGGGGAATGAATCTCCCTAATGCACAGACACATTGCATTGCATTCATATTCATATTGCATTACAGGTAATCTTTGAATAAGTGTCTTATGTCCTGCATTTTATCAGGTACTTTTCAGGATTGCAGATCAACACCCGCACCGCTATTCTACTCGCACCAACTGTCGAAGAATCATGGATCAAATGCAGAACGAGATGCAAGATGTGCGCGAGAAGCTCGCTCTCTTTATGCAGACCATGGAAGCCATTGCAAAAGGGCAGGAGAATTTGCAGGCCATGGTCCAGCCTCTGTTGGCTCGAAATGCTGGTCACGGTAATGAAGATCATCAGTCCATACGGGTCGATATTGTTCATGGAGACGGCACTCCCACGCCAGTGGCTCCACCTGTAGTCAATATACCTGCTGCTAACATCAACAACGCTACCACTGCTGTAAATGGTAACGTCGGAGTTGGAAATGAGACTGCTGTCCATAACGTTGGGCTGGGTGATGTCAATTTGGGAGATAATATGGGAGGCAACGGCTTTGTCAATACTGGATTCGGGTTCAACGATCAGGGATTCGATAACACTGGGAAATATGGTTTCAATGCTCAAGGCTTTGGGCAAGATGGTTATGGCGCGACCAACCCGGGTTACGGAGGGTTTGGAAATGGAAACGGTGCTGGATTTATGGCTTTTGGTCCTGCTGGAGGTGTTCAAGGGTACGGCAACAGAGGCCGAGGTCCGGGGATGAATCAGATCAGAGCTGGACGTAATAATGGATATGATGGGTATGGGGCTGGAAACGGTATGTGGCAAGAAGATCAGCAGGAGGACGCTTTCTCAGGAGGAGGTTTCGAAGGGCCGATGGATGACTCCCAGAAGATCAGAATGCTAGAAGAGCAGATGAGGGGAGTCCTGAACCAAAGTGCTGTGGGTTTGGACATGGCAACAATGGGCTTGGTACCTGGCTTGAGGGTGCCAATCAAATTCAAAGCTCCTGCGTTCGATAAGTATAAAGGGGACACATGTCCGAAAGTGCATGTACGAGCTTATTACAGAAAGATGTCTGCATACTCAACTGATGAAAGAATGCTAATGCATTTCTTTCAAGATAGTCTGTCGGGTCCTTCCCTAGAATGGTACATGGGGTTGGAGCCAACCGATATCAAGACATGGAAGCAATTAGCAGAGGCATTTGTAGCTCATTACAAGTATAACAGCGACTTGGCACCCAATCGGGTCCAGTTGGCGGGGCTGTCGCAGAAGAAGGGGGAGAGCTTTAAAGAGTACGCGCAAAGGTGGCGTGATATGGCTGCCAGGGTCCGTCCTCCTGTGGAAGATAAGGAAATGAATGACATGTTTGTCGGCACATTCACCGGTCTGTTTCATGACATGTTGTTTCACACGTCTCTGGCCAGTTTTTCAGACCTAATTCTGATGGGGGAAAAGATTGAACGTAACATTAAGCAAGGAAAGTTCCAAGTCGAGGAATCAACTGCATCTGGCAGTAATAGGAAAGCTTATGGTGGGCGCCGTCAG
Source organism: Lathyrus sativus (assembly GCA_963859935.3). Taxonomy (NCBI): domain Eukaryota; kingdom Viridiplantae; phylum Streptophyta; class Magnoliopsida; order Fabales; family Fabaceae; genus Lathyrus; species Lathyrus sativus. The sequence goes on from OZ012738.1 coordinate 261,991,493, forward strand.
GGCGAGGCAAGTGCAGTATTTGGAGGCCGAGGCCGGGGCCGAGGCAGGGGACGAGGTCAATATCGTCAGCCGCAGCAGGTGGCGAGTGTTACTATCCCGTATCAACAACAACCACTCCAGCAACAACAACCGGTTCAGCAACAGCCAATGCAACAGCAGCAGCAGCCTCAGCAGGGGGCACAGCAGGCTCAGCGAAGATTCCAGGGTAGTAAACTGAGAAGAGTGTTTGAGAAGCCTCCATCAACCTATGCCGATTTGTTGCAGACATTGTTGGGATTGAACCTGGTAGAGAAAAGAACTCTGGCACCGATAACGGGAGCTCCCCCGTTTGGTTACGATGCAAGCAGGCACTGTGAGTTTCATTCTGGAGCCCCGGGTCACGATATAGAAGGTTGCCATGCTTTTAAGCATGTTGTGCAGGATCTTTTGGACAATAAGACTATCAATTTCGGAACGGTAGGTCCGAATATAGTGCAGAAACCCATGCCTAATCATGGGGCAAACGCCATTCTGACTGAGGAAGGGTTGAATCTGATTATGAATGTCGAAGACTTGAAGACGCCGCTGAGCGAGATAAAGAGCCGACTGTTGTAAGGGGGTGTTTACCCGGGATGTGACGAGTATTGTGCAGAATGTTGGACCCTAGCTGGGGGGTGTGATGATTTGAAGAAAGGAATTCAGGCCTTAATTAATGAAGGCATATTGCAGTTTGACCAAGCAGCAACTGAAGAGCCCGCGGGGGCAGTAGCATGTGATTAGACTGATGTGGCCACAGTAACGATTCCTCGGAAGACGATCACTATCACAGCACCAGCTCAGCGCCCACCGATCACCATAACTAAGGCCGGGCCAATCCCGTACGAGAACACGAAAGTAGTCCCATGGTCATACGGGTTGGAGGTGTATTGTGACGGGATAAAAATTGATGTTAATAAGCAGCCAGCCGAGACTGTGGATAATGTTGTTGGCTCAGGAGGTATGACAAGGAGTGGTAGGATCTTTATATCCCCTGAAGTGGAGGCCGAAAGACTAGCTAAAGGAAAAGGGAAAGCAGTTGAGAATGTCCCAGCGCAAGCAAGTGATAAAGAATCGGCATCGAAAGACGTAGAAGAGTTCATGCGCTTGATTCGAAAAAGTGATTATAAGATTGTGGAGCATCTGCAGCAGACGCCGTCCAAAATATCTATCCTGTCATTGCTGTTGTGTTCGGAAGCTCACAGAAATGCTTTGCTAAAAGTCCTGGATACTTCTTTTGTACCTCAAGACGTCTCCGTGAACCAGCTGGAAGGAGTGTTGGCACATGTGAATGCAGGCCACAGCTTGGGCTTTACTGATTTTGACTTGACCCCGAAAGGAAGAGATCATAATATGGCGCTGCACGTATCTGTCGAGTGTAGAGGATCAGTAATGTCGCATGTATTGGTTGACACCGGGTCATATTTGAATGTGCTGCCCAAGAAGGCGATGATGAAGTTGGATGTTAGAGGAATCTTGTGTACGCCCAGTGACTTGGTAGTCAGAGCGTTTGATGGCACGCGGAGAACAGTCTTTGGGTCGATCACATTGCCTCTACAGGTGGGGCCGGAGGTGTTTGCAACTGAGTTTTATATCATGGATATACAGCCTGCGTACAGCTGCTTGCTTGGAAGACCCTGGATTCATGGGGCAGGGGCAGTCACATCCACCCTGCATCAGAAGTTAAAATATATGGTCGGAGACAGCGTAGTCACCATATGCGGAGAAGAGGACATCCTGGTCAGCCATCTGTCATCATTTAAGTATGTGGAGGTCGACGGAGAAATCCACGAAACACCCTGCCAGGCATTTGAAGGTTTGCGCATCAAGGACAAAGGTCCCGGGCCGAGCAAAGCGTCGGAGATAGCCGTTTCATCGTATAAAGAAGCCCAAGCTCTAGTAGAAGCAGGAGAAGCAAAGGGCTGGGGCAAAGTGCTGGACATTCCTGTGAAGATGGACCGGTTCGGGCTGGGGTACCAACCGTCGTCATCAACTCCTTCCGTGGGAGCGCCCCGTTTCAGAGGGCCAATCACCATCTCTGCCAGTGGGGTGTGTCATGAAACCGTCAATGCTGCTGCGGAGTCGGATGAAGGAGACAGCGACTGTGATATGGATGCCTGGATTCAGCCAAGCGCGCCAGGACAAGGACTGTGCAACTGGTCTATTCAGGAGCTTGTTCCTGTGACTTTTAAACAGTAATGCTTTGCTTTTTTAATTGTTGAATAATCTGATGTCTGGCCCGGGGCATCAGGATTTGCTTAGGGCTGTGTTGTTATGAACATTGCGTGTCAATCATTAAATAAAGGGCGTTTTTTCATGTGCAAATGCTGTAATCCCTGTCTTTCTTGTTTTATATTTTCCATAAAATGGCAACGTGGTTGTTCGCTTTATACGCATTTTGAAGCGCTTAACCATTCCTTTTGCAGGATAACATTTTCAGATGACATCCTTGAACCACCTATGACTCGTCCCGACTTCGAGCACCCGGTATTCCAGGCCGAAGAAGAGGTTGTCGAAGATAGCGACGTTCCTGAAGAACTGTCTTGGTTAGTGAAGCAAGAGGAAAGAGTCATTCTGCCTCATGATGAGGTTATCGAAATTATCAACTTGGGGTCGGAAGGGGTTGAGAAGAATATTCATATCGGAGCCGCACTGCAGAGTGATATCAAGCGAAGACTGGTTGAAATGCTCCGAGAGTATAGTGATGTATTCGCTTGGTCGTATGAAGATATGCCAGGGCTCGATACAGACATGGTTGTGCATCGCCTGCCACTGAAAGAAGATTGCCCGCCGGTCAAACAAAAGCTTCGCAGAACTCGACCAAATATGGCAATGAAGATCAAAGAGGAAGTTCAAAAACAGTGGGACGCCGGTTTCCTGGCTGTGACGAAGTATCCTTCATGGGTTGCCAACATCGTACCAGTGCCAAAGAAAGATGGCAAGGTTCGAATGTGCGTGGATTATCGAGATTTGAATAAAGCAAGCCCAAAAGACGATTTTCCACTTCCTCATATTGACGTGTTAGTTGATAATACCGCTCAATACTCCGTATTCTCCTTTATGGATGGCTTTTCAGGCTATAATCAGATTAAAATGGCGCCAGAGGATATGGAGAAGACTACTTTCATAACGCCTTGGGGAATATTTTGCTACAAAGTGATGCCCTTTGGTTTGAAAAATGCTGGGGCAACATATCAGCGTGCGATGACGACTCTTTTCCATGACATGATGCATAAAGAGATCGAAGTTTATGTTGACGATATGATTGCCAAATCCCAGACGGAGGAAGAGCATCCGGTAAATCTGCTGAAGTTGTTTAAAAGGCTTAGGAAGTTTAGGCTGAGGTTGAACCCTAACAAATGCACCTTCGGGGTGAGATCGGGTAAGCTGCTGGGGTTTATCGTAAGCGAAAAAGGAATAGAGGTCGATCCTTCTAAAATAAAAGCAATTCAAGAAATGCCGACGCCTAAAACAGAGAAAGAGGTGCGCGGGTTTTTAGGGAGGTTGAACTACATCGCCCGGTTCATATCTCACCTAACTGCTAGGTGCGAACCATTATTCAAGCTGTTGAAGAAAGATCAAGCTGTAACGTGGAACGAAAATTGTCAAAAGGCGTTCGATAAAATAAAGCAGTATTTACAGGAGCCTCCCATTCTGATACCCCCAGTGGCAGGTAGGCCCTTGATAATGTATTTGACGGTTCTTGAGGGAAGCATGGGTTGTGTTCTCGGTCAACACGACGAGACAGGGAGAAAAGAGCATGCAATCTATTACCTGAGTAAGAAATTTACAGATTGTGAATCTCGGTATTCAATGCTGGAGAAAACTTGTTGCGCGCTAGCCTGGGCCGCCAAGCGTTTGAGGCAGTACATGCTGAATCATACAACCATGCTCATCTCGAAGATGGATCCTATCAAATATGTATTTGAAAAGCAGGCGTTGTCAGGCAGAATTGCCCGTTGGCAGATGGTCTTGACTGAATATGACATCCAATACGTCTCGCAAAAGGCTATAAAGGGGAGTGTGCTATCCGAGTATCTGGCGGAGCAGCCTATTGAAGAGTACCAATCGATGAGGTTTGATTTTCCTGACGAGGATATCATGTACTTAAAGATGAAAGATTGCGAAGAGCCGTTGCCAGACGAGGGACCAGAGTTGGGTTCTAAATGGAAGATGATATTTGACGGAGCCGTGAATGCTTACGGTAACGGAATAGGGGCAATCATCACCACGCCACACGGGTCGCACATCCCGTTTACTGCCCGATTGACCTTTGCAGTTACCAATAATGAGGCCGAATACGAAGCTTGTATAATGGGGCTTGAAGAAGCCATTGATTTGCGAATCAAACATCTGGACGTATACGGAGACTCAGCTCTGGTGGTGAATCAAATAAAAGGGGAATGGGAGACACGTCAGCCCAATTTGATACATTACATGAATTATGCAAGGAGATTGTTGCCTTTCTTTGACAAGGTAGAGTTGCATCATGTACCGCGGGCCGAGAATCAAATGGCTGACGCCCTGGCCACTTTGTCTTCCATGTACAAAGTCAACTTCTGGAATGAGGCTCCCCGAATCATTATCTCTCGGCTTGACAGGCCAGCTTATGTATTTGCTATTGATGAAGCATCTGATGGCAAACCATGGTATTTCGATATCCTTAATTTCCTGAAGAATAAAGAGTATCCGGCTGGGGCATCCAGTCAAGATCAGAAGACTCTCAGGAGATTAGCAGGCAATTTCTATTTGAACCCGGATGGCGTCTTATACAGAAGGAACCACGATTTGGTGCTGTTGCGTTGTGTAGACGAAAAAGAAGCAAAGTTGCTCATGGAGGAAATACACGAAGGTACCTTTGGTACGCATGCGGGCGGGCATGCTATGACGAGAAAGCTGCTGAGGGCAGGTTATTTTTGGCTGACCATGGAAACTGATTGTTTCAAGTTTGCGAGGAAGTGTCACAAGTGCCAAATCTATGCTGACAAGATACATGTGCCTCCGAGTCCTCTAAATGTGATGTCATCTCCATGGCCATTCTCGATGTGGGGGATCGATATGATTGGAAAGATCGAGCCGACAGCTTCTAACGGGCATCGGTTCATCCTAGTAGCAATCGATTATTTCACCAAGTGGGTAGAAGCGGCGTCTTACGCAAACGTAACTAAGCAGGTGGTGGCCAGATTCATCAAGAGAGATATCATTTGCCGATATGGAATCCCCGAGCGGATAATCACGGATAATGGTTCAAATCTGAACAACAAAATGATGAAGGAGCTCTGTCAGAATTTCAAGATCGAACATCACAACTCCTCCCCTTACCGACCCAAGATGAATGGCGCTGTAGAGGCGGCCAATAAGAATATCAAGAAGATCGTTCAGAAAATGGTGGTGACCTATAAGGATTGGCATGAGATGCTACCTTTTGCTCTGCACGGTTATCGTACGATGGTACGCACATCAACCGGGGCAACTCCGTTCTCGTTGGTATACGGAATGGAAGCGGTGCTACCATTAGAAGTCAAGATCCCTTCTCTGAGGGTGTTGCGAGACGTTCAGCTGGACGAGGCAGAATGGGTGAAAGACAGGTTGAATCAACTGAGTTTGATGGATGAGAAGAGGCTAGCTTCTCTAGCATACGTTCGTTTGTACCAGAGCCGAATGAAGAAAGCGTACGACAAAAAGATACATCCGCGAAGCTTTCAGACGGGCGACCTTGTGCTGAAAAGGATTCTCCCGCCGAAAGCAGATCACAGGGGCAAGTGGACCCCCAATTACGAAGGGCCATACGTTGTCAGGAAAGTATTTTCAGGAGGAGCGTTGTTATTGTCCACTATGGACGGTGAAGACTTCACGTCGCCTGTGAATTCGGACGCAGTTAAAAAATACTTTGCTTAAAATTGACCCGCTGGACAGAAAAAGAGAGTCCAGGCAAAAATGGGGCATCCTGGCTAACCAAAAACAGAATGAAAGGTTCGGGCAAAAATTAGGGATAAAATTGAAAAATATACACCCGCGAAGTTGAAAACCTACACTGGGCGACTTCGGCAAAAAGGGGTATCCCGGTGAACTGAAAACCCGTAAAGGGCGGTTCACGCAAAAGTTAGGGATTTGAAAAGCAAATGACTGCGGTCCGAATTTGATAATTGCAATAAGCATCAATGCGGGAGAATACATTTGAGGAGTCAGTTATCTGATACAATCTCTTCAGAAGTGGGGATACCGGGAGAGCATTAAAGTCGGGCGAGTCATGGGAGGATCAGTTCGTGGTGTTCATCTGCAGCCCGTTGCCGACATGTGTACAAATTTAAGTTGTCAATATTTATGCTTCTTGGGCATACTTGTATACTTGTATATTTTCTTTGTGTAGCTTCCTCTTTTCAGGAGTTACATCCTGTGTACAAAAAAAAAATTTCCGCCCATTCAGGGGCCCAATCAATAAAATGCGTTATTCAGTACTTGACACTGTTCTTTACTGTTTTGTGCATGATTAACGCCTAAGTTTGATGAAACTAGCATGTGCATAACGTCACTGGCCCTTGCCAACAGTTGCTAAAGCTTTGAATTAACTGAAAATAACGTCACTAACCTGAATTGATTTGGTTGCCCAGGCTTGTCGTGTCTTGTTTGTGTTGTTGCAGGTTTCATAACCGTACGAGGAAGATGATCAAAAGATTGCAATAACTAAAGACTCAGCCCTCACGCCGGTCATGCAAGTTCTTCCTGAAGAAGGATAGAACTCTCCAGCTAGTTGTAGCTTGTGCAAAAGGATTATCCAACAAAGTCGTTCATCCTCAACAGAATTGGCGATTCCAAGATTGTAGGCTGTATTCAGACATTGTATCTCAAGCAGAGTTGGTTTAGCCTCAAAAGATTAATATCTGTGAGCTGTATTCAGACAGGTTTCCCTTTCCCCGCAAGGTCATTTATTCTTCCCCAGTGGAGTCAGTTAATCTTCCCCAAGAGAATCACACCATCCCCAGCGGAATTCTCCTTTCAGCAAATGTCCTTTCCTCCCAGTGGAGCTCGAAGATCAAGACTCTCCCCAGCAGAGTTGGTGGTGGATCCTGTCATTTATTTTGTCAGGGGCACTGTGTAATATCAATTCACTCTCCAGCAGAAAGTCCGATCATACTATGCACATCTGCTATTCCCCAGCAAAGTTATATTCCCCAGCAGGGGGTTACCTCAACAGGGTGTTTGGTTTGAGTTCCCAATTTCCCAGCAGAGTTGACTTCACCCTTCCAGCATTTATTTTGCTGGAATAATTCTGTAGCATCTGGCTATCCCCGGCGGAGTTGGCATTATCTTCCGCATTTATTTTGCTAAAGCGGTTCCTGTATCCCAGCAGGTGGAGAGAGCTCTTGCTCAAATAAACTACCAAACATTCAAGATCTCGGCATGAGACATCCAATGATAATGTCAGTTCGGCAGTATTCCCCACAGAGTTACCAGGATAAGTTCCTCTTTATTTCCAAGCCGAGTTATTTGTCATCAAGGGGTTTCATGAATCAGAATTTCAGAGGCCACCGCCGATTATCAGAACAGGCATCCGATAGTTTGGTTTCCAGATATCCCCAGTAGAGTCCGCCCCAAGGTCGCTGTCACGTCAGTGCTAAAGAAGCTTGTGGGTTGGGGTCAAGGGAGAACTACGTCCTGACGTGGACAATTTATTCCTATATTGGCGGGATTTCTTCAGAAGTGGGCGTCCTAACGTGGACAGATTTATTTCCCCGGGTTAATGAGATGTGCTGGTCCTAAAGTGGACAGACTCGGGTTCTCGGAATTGGTGGAATGTGGAGTCATAACGTTGACAAAACTGATTACTCTTTGTGTTAGTGTCCTGACGTGGACCATTTACTCTCAGCAGTTATCTTTCTTCGTGTTGGCGAAGCATGGGTCCTGACGTGGACAGATCAGACGAAGGTGTGAGTCCTGACGCGGACGAGTTTGGCTTTCTCAACAGAGGAGATGAGAGTCTTGACGTGGACAAGTTTTATTTCGCCAGCGGGTCGAAGATGCCTGAGTCCTGACAGGGACAAATCAAGACGAAACATGGGTCCTGACAAAGACGAAGTCTTATTCCTTACGTGGAAAAATGGTGATTCCTTACGTGGAAAAGAGATTTATTCCTGACGTGGAAGAGTTTAGTCCTGACGCGGACAGATCAAAGAAGTTATTCCTAACGTGGAAGAAGAAGATAGATTCCTTACGTGGAAAATTTAGTCCTGACGTGGATGGATTCAGAAGAAGAAGTATGCCTAACGTGGAAAGAAGGCGTGTTCCTTACGTGGAAAAGAAAGAGAAACTTCAAGTCCTTACGCGGAAAGATGGGAGTCCTTACGTGGGCAAATCAGAAAAATGGTTCCTTACGGGGAAAGGAGATCGTGTTCCTTACGTGGAAAAGATTGAGTCCTTACGCGGACACATAGGAGGAGGATTCCTTACGTGGAAAGAGCGGAGTCCTTACGTGGACAGATTAAGATGGCATTCCTTACGTGGAAAAATGTAGTCATGACGCGGACAAATCGGAAAGAGTTGGTTTCCTTATGTGGAGAGATTGGGGTCCTTACGTGGACGGATTCAAGAAAAGTTGATTCCTGACGTGGAAGAATGATGTACTCCTTACGTGGAAAGGTGAGTCCTTACGTGGACAGGGGTCAGAACCAAAGATGTGTTCCTTACGCGGAAAGATTGGAGTCCTGACGCGGACATGTCGAGTGGTATTGGGGTCCTTACGTGGACAGATTGATATAGTTCTCCTTATGTGGGAAGAAGATTGCTTCCTGACGTGGAAAGATGAAAGGTTTAGTCCTGACGTGGACAGATACAGAAGAGATGACTCCTAACGTGGACAGGTGTTACTCTTAACGTGGAAGAGTGTTATTCCTAACGTGGACGATTCAGTTTATGGAAATGTAGACAAATTATTCCCCAGCGGAGTTGCCGAGATTTTTCTGGGTTAACGGCAAGTGGAGTCCTAACGTGGACAGGTTTTAGTTGAGATTTCTTCGTATTGATGACAGACAGAGTCCTAACGTGGACAAGCAAGCAATCTGTTATGACAGCATCTTTTTCAGAACGGTGAAGACAGTCCCCAGCATGGTCGTTACGGGATCAGTGGGCGGTTGGAAACAGTCATATTCAGCTGATGAATGTCGTTCCCCAAGCAGTGGCGCAGTTTATTTCTGCGGTTGGCAAATTTCTGGGTTCCTAGTATTCAACCGTTTCGTACCTCGAATGTTTGAAGGCCGTTCGCTCTTCACCCAATCGGGTCCAAGTCGCTTGAATAGGGGCAGCTGTTGCACCCTAAAATTTGCTCAACCTTATTCACATGGTTCATGTTTCAATACCATTAGCATTTTCATATAGAGTTATGTACATAGGTTACTCATCTGCATAGCATAAGCATAACAAGTCATTCAACAGGGGACCAAGCATTATTCTCATCTCTAGAGGCCTATCCAGAGGTTATTATCCTGATTCAACCTCATTCAAGTCATCAGAAAAGAATTTGGAAGCTATCAAGTCAATGGATCAAGCAATTCATCTATCTCCTAACTGAGGGTGTCTGAGGATCAACAAAGAAATGGTGAGTTGTGGGCTGAGCATGGGGAGTATCTAGACATCTTGGAGGACTTAGAAAGTCATTTGGAGAAGGATACAAGTCATTGGTGAAGTCACAAGAATTGCAGTTGAAGACAGTCAACTAGGGTTTCATCTGGGTCAACCCTAGGTCAACCCTAGGTCAATTGACTGATTGAAAGGCATTAAGGGCTATTGGAGAGATGTGGGGTTCATCATTTGACATGGAGAATAAGTATATGTTGTTGTGCTAAGCAGGAATCAAGAGAAATCAAGGAGAAGAGGAGTTTCTAAATTAGGGTTTCTATGTAAAATCCCCTAGTTTAGGTCAAATTTCCATGCAAGATAAGTCAAAATGCAAGCTTCAAATGGATCGTTGGCCAACATGAAACTTGTAGAGGATCTCAAGACCTTTAATTTGAGTGGTGGAAGACATCAAGGAGATTTATAGAACTCAAGTTATGGTCCTTGCAAGTTACAGGTCATCTGAGGTATCTGAAATTTTGTCTGTGAAAGTGACTTGACTTCCAAGCAATTTTTACCCCTCAAGGAGATTTCAAATGAATTTCTGGTCAACATAAGAATTGTTCCTCATTGTCTTATATTTCTAGAATGGTATGGTATGCCTTCATATGATGTGTGGAACTCTACTTATGGTCTTGGCAAGCAAAGGGTATTTTGGTCATTTGTCAGTTATAGGTCATTTTTAAGCAAAGGCCATATCTCCTATTTCCAAGCCTCAAATGAAAAAACTCAAAACATGAAAGTTGCTCAAAATGCCATTTTTAGTCAATAAGGGAGGTCATGAATGATTGGAAAAGCTCATAGTATGGATTTGCATGATTGGTTAAAAAATGAACTAAAAATGACTTATAAGTTGAAAAAGTTGAATTTGGAAATTGGTTTGGAGGATCTAGAAATCCAAAATAGGTCATCCAATATATCATTTTGATTGGAAACCTCATTTTAAAGACATTGGTTCATCCCCATTTTTAAGTTTAAGCTTAAAAATGGGACTTCCTATGTAAATTTGCTCCTTGCCTCATAAGGTCACATGGCAAAACCCCACATAAACAAAGAATCAAGGGGCAAGCTTGCAAGGTTTTTCAGTTCATCAAAATATCATCTAAGGAGAATTTCAAATGAGAAAGGATGTGTGTGCAAGCTTGAACAAGGAATGGCCTATGCTTAGCATAGGATTAAAAATCTCATGAAGTGAGATATCCAATCTCTCATTGGATTGTTCCAGTCCCTTCTAGATCATTCTTACACCATCTATAAGTAATTTGGGGTGTGCTCAGATGCAGAGGTTAGAGAGAATTGCTGCAGAAAGAGAGATTGAGATCAAATTTCTTCCATAGCAAGTCATTTTCCAATTCTTCATTTCTTCCACATTCTGTTCAGTTTCTTGATCTGATTCAACTCTATCATCATCATTGAGTGTGTAACAATCAAAATCAGCAGAAATTCAGGTCCAAATCGTGTTCTGTATATTGAGTTTGGCAGCTTGCAGCTTCAGATCCATTTCCAAGATTCAAGCATAATCAACCCAAACTAGTGCAAACAGAAGCAAGCTCTTGTGTCACTGAGTGTTTCTGCACAAGTACAAGCAGTGATTTGAAGGATTCCCCTATCTGGTTCACACATTTTATCAGGTTTGCATCTTGATCTCTACACTCTAATTTATGCATAGTTCATCAAGGTTAATAGGTTAGAATGATAGGGAATAAGTAGTGGATCATTTCTGGAAAGTATGGATCGATTTGGTGATGCTTTTTAGGTTGGCATAATTTCTGTTAGGAGAAAGAACTCTTCGAATTGGGAGTGTTAGGCTTGGTTCTTTAGGGGGAAATGATCCAGGTGAAGAGAGGAACATGCCTGTGCCATCAATTTTGAAGATCGTGAGAATCAGTTCTTGATCATTTCTTGGAGGTAGCTATCGGGTTTAGGGTTAGAAGAGATTTCAGTTAGTTTTGATATCATGGTTAAATTCCTGGTAAGATTTGGAGTGGATTTGGTTTTTATATGTTGGCATTCCATGGAGAATCGAGGGAGTTAGGGTATGGATCAGTTGGTGTGTTCATCCATGGCGTTTCTTCCAGACCCTGAACCAAGGAGGAAGATGACCTCATCACCCTCAGATTACCCCTTGACCTGTTGACTACCCTTTGATCCAACGGACGAGATTCAAACTTCGTTTATGAGGGAAAGGCTGAGTAGGGATGAAACGCTGCGTTTCATTAAGTTAGCAGCCTTGGGCCTGGATTCAGTATTACTAATGGCACCCTCCCCCAAGCTAAGCCCAACATTTCAACATGAATTAGATGCTATTTACACCGAACATGTCTTTATTTTTCTGGCATTTTCTCAAGTATTTTCTGAGCGCATATGGGCCTAGCTGCAGTGATATTCGCACCCCACCTTTTCCAGCCCACTGGGGATTTCAACTGCGCGCCTTTACTATTCTTACCCCCTTTAACTATTTCTTTACATTTTCTTTTTATTTTCTTTATATTTTTCATGCATCTTATAAAATTCATAATAAATAGAAAAATCATCATTTTTAATTCATTCTTTTTGCATATTTTTCTTTAGGATGTCAAGAAAATTATAAAAAATAAAAATGGCATTTTATTTTTTATTTGATATTTTTCCCACATTTTCTAAATAAATAACATTTTAAATGGTTTCATTTCATACATGATTTTGTTATTTTTTGTTCTATTAATTGCTTCAATATTTTTCATCCATTCTTTTTAGGTTGTTTAGGTTAGACATTAAACTTGTAGATTCAATTTAGTTCCCATTTTTAGAAATTAAATTTAGGTGCTTAGTGTAAGTGTGAATAACATGGATAAAACTAGGGTTTTAGGTGATGACTTAGGAGATTTGATTCTTTTCCCTTAGGACTTAGGGCTTGACTAGTCTAGTTATGGGACTATAGGGGCTATGGGTAGTTATTAGATCCCCTAGAAAAAGTTAGGATTCCCCCTACTGCTATTAATGTACTGTATATCTGATTGACTGGTGTGGTGTGCCCTCTGGGGATTATTGCTTGCTTGTGTGGGTATTGGGATTGTCTGGGGATTTGGGAGATCTGAAGACTTGAGGAGATGAAGACCATTGGAGATCCAGAGATTGAAGAACAACTGCCAGAGTTGGGGAGGAGGTTCTTGCTAGCAGCTGCTGAGGAGACTAGGGTTTAGGAGCTAGGCAGAGCTCTAGATTAGAAAGCTTGCTTCTCAAACATGGAATGCTTTGTCTGCATCCATCCTTTCTCTATGATTCAAAGTCTCTTTCAAATATCCACCTCCTTCCTTTGGAAGGATCAGTGAATGTATTTGAAAGATAGAACTTTTGAGAGAAACCTGTCTGCATAAAGTTAACAGTTAATGAGCCACCTTTGGTAGGCAATTTACTGTTTAACATTCATCTCCTCTTGTTGACTAATGTTCATCCCTGAAGATTGGAGACTTGAAGAAAAGCCATTGCTTATAGGAGACTGATGATCAAAGCCCTTGCCTGAAGGCCATGAAGATGGAGATTAATGCTTGTTGAAGCCTGTAACTGATTGGAGATGACTTGAAGATGGATGTTGATTCAGAGCTGCTGAAGCTGTTTGTTTTATTGCTGTATTTCAGTTCTGATGTATTGATTGGTTTTCTCGACTGTATTGTTTGTTGTTTACCCTGCTGGGTTGAAAGTGAAGTCTGTTCACTTTTGCCTATTGTTTTCAAGGTTCGAGGTTGAGTGCGACTCCCTTGCCTAGCTTGTACTGTTGCATCCATGCATTTTACTGTTTTACTGTATATATCTGATATTGTTTCTGTTTCTGCCTATCCCTTAGGATCTCTGTTTCTCTCTGTGCAAGAGAGGAGCATGATAGACACTAGGTCTTAACCCATGCATGATAACATTAGGTTAGTTTGTTTCCCTTCGCAACCATAGGTTAGAGTTCTGTCTCTTCTTTCTCAAAACAAACAGAAAAACACAATAAGATTTCAAATACAATAAAAGACACTTCTTCCGTAAAAGAATGCGAACTCATCAAGACGTCATTTTTGTCCGCCGGGACTGCTAATCAAGAAAACCTTTTTCAGAAGGAATAAAATCAACCAAGACAAGCCTGTGTCTTCCGTAGCCCGAACTACGTTTGCTCTGATCTTTCATGCCGTGTGAAAGTACGTAGGCATAGGATGTGATATCCTAGCGAGCAACCTTCCCCTCCTTTCCCGTAGGTAGGCGAACTACGTTGACTCTGATTTCTCGTTCCAGGCGGGAATACGTAGGCATAAAGTGCGATACTTTGCCGAGACATTTTTATTTTTCATTTTATTTTCTTTTTAACCCTTGACCTATAGTTTAGATAGAATAACAATCCATACCCGAAAACAAGCGTGGATCCCGTCGAGTACGACGGACGTGAGGGGTGCTAATACCTTCCCCTTGCGTAACTGACTCCCGAACCCAGGTTTTGGTTGCGACGACCATACCTTTCCCGTCTTTGCGGTAGGTTTACTCTGAGCGTTTCCTTTCCCTCCCGTGGGATAAATAACGCACGGTGGCGACTCTTCTGTTCAGCCGACGCCGATTTTCGCAGTAGCGACAGCTGGCGACTCTGCTGGGGATCCAACGTCCCCTGGCTGCTAAGGACTGCGATGGTGCTTATGCATTTGGGATCCAACGTCCCTTAAGAGAGTCAATCCTAACGCTTGTTTTCCCGTCGAGGATTTTGTATGGAGTTATTGTATATTTCTAACCTTTATTTTCAGCTTTATATATTGTTTATTATTGCTGTATTGGGGGGTGACGGGTGTTCTGATATTGAGAGATAAGCCGGACCTGGGCTTGAGTGCACCTAGAATTAGAGTAGAAAGTAGTAGGCGCGTGCCGGCTTTGCTTGCATTAGTGTCTCATGAAATCTACACTCGGACGAGGTTCTTCTGGTTGGCTTCTTTTTCTACCCTTTGGGTCGAAGGGGTTGTTGGTCAGCTGAATTGTCGACTCCGGGAACCGATCATTTGGAAGTTGGCTAAGTGAGGCCTCTTCAGGATTTGAGGATGCCACTCCTTCTGGGAATCGTATCGTCAACCCTGAAAGTCTGTGACGCCGACGACCGCATAGGATGCCATACCTTTGTCAGTTACTAGGACATCCACCTGTGAGAGGGTTTGGGGTTATGCAGGTAACTAGACCTTCAGACTACCGGTCATTTCTTGATCAGAGATCCTGGGTATTTATGGAGAGTTAGGAGGTCTGTCAGAGACCATTTGGAGATGTGTTCTGAGGTCTGTCAGAGACCAGTTGGAGTGTTCTGAGGTCTGTCAGAGACCAATCGGAGATGTGATTTGAGGTCTACCAGAGACCAGTGGGAGTTATGGTTTGGGGTATGTCAGAGACCAGTATTGGAGCTTTGTTTTAGGTCTATCTGAGACCAGGGTTTGATGACTTCTGGATGGTCTATCTGAGACCTTTCTTGATTGGGTTCAGGCTATTCAGCTACAGCTTTGGTCCCTGTTGCATGTTACTTGCATTGCATTGTCTGCATATCCATTACCACTTGCATTTCACTAACGTGTGTCTGTGCTGCAGGTGCATTTGCATATTCCCCGGTTCTAGTGCCCAGACTTCTGAGTATTGACTATGGCTGGTTTGAGGAAAACAGTTGCGTATAAGTTGCCTTCACCTGATATTACTTCTTTACTTGGTCTGATATCTCTTGCCGATGAGGAGGTTAGGAGAAGCTTCAGAATGAGTCATGGGAGGTTACTGAGATTAGTCTGCAAGCCCACTGCCGATGAGATGAACGGGCTATACACCTTGATGCAGTTCTATGACCCCGCATTGAGATGTTTTACATTTGCTGACTTCATTCTAGGGCCTACCATTGAAGAGTATGTGGAGTTTACTGAGCTTCCCGTGCAGAACAAGGTTCCCTTTATTCACTCTGCTGCTGAGCCCAAGTTGGAGGATTTAGCCAAAGCCTTGCATATGAATGCTACTGAGCTGTTGGTGACTTCTTGGCTTGGGGTTCCCGGTTTCTCTCTAGATTTTCTGGTTGGCAAGGCTCAAGAGTACGCCAAGAACGGCTGTTGGGTGGTTTTCAACGCTATTTTGGCTTTATGCATTTATGGAATTGTGCTGTTTCCTAACTTGCCCAACTTTGTAGATCTGGATGCTTTCTATCTGTTTGCTGCAGGCAACCCGGTGCCAACGTTGATCGGAGACTTCTACCACTCATTGCACTACAAGAACGAAAACCGAAGGGGAAAAGTTGTTTACTGCTGTGCTCCTCTATTAAATATGTGGTTCAAAAGTCATCTCCCCATGAAGGGTCCATTTGTGGACAGTGCAACCTCAGCCAGTTGGTCAGAGCGCCTGATGAGGCTATATTCCGAAGACGTTGTGTGGTTTGATCGAGACCTGTTGGGATCTGAGCTCATCTTCAGCTGTTCTGGGTACCCTAATGTGTCGCTGATAGGAAGAAAAGGGTGTATCAATTACAACCCTTCTCTATTCATTCGTCAGTTCGGATATGCACTGAAGAATCCACCTCAGAAAGAAGAAGTATGGGAATCTCTGTACTTCACAGGTGACGTGAAGGGGGAGTTATTAGCCAAGTTGCAACATGCCTGGACACGTATTAACCGCAAAGGGAAGCCACTGTTAGGTAAGAACGATTTCCAGGCTTATGAACCTTACAGGGTTTGGATCCAGGAAAGAGCAAGTCAGTTATTAATGCCATTTCCCGCTGCACCCGTCACTGTTCCCGTCCCGGCAGAAGAGCCAACTACTGTTTCTAGAGAGGCCTACGAGCAAGTTGTGAAGGAAAAGGAAGCCTTGATGAAGATCAATGAAGGGTTAGAGCAAGAGTTAGCCCAGGTACGCAGTGAGAAAAACAAGGCCGTGTATGCTTTCCAACAGCAGATTGAGCTAATGAACAGATTAGGGGATGAGTTGACTGAGGAGAGGAAGAAGCACGAACGTCTGGGGCAAGAGTTCAGAAGCTCCCATGACATGCTGGAAGCCAAAAAGAAAGCGCTTGACGCGGCACACCGAGAAATCTCCTCTTGCAACAAGACTTGGAATGCCACACTCACCAACAATAAGAAGAGGGAAGATAAGCTGAAGCAGCAAATCTCCGACCTCGAAGAGAAGTTGAAGTCTAGCATCAAGAAGTGTGAGGAAGAAGTGATGACCCGGTATAGTGTCCAGCATGCACTGAACAAGGCAATCAAATGCAGAGATGAAGCGGTGTCTCAGAAGCGAAAGCTAGAAGATTGCTTCGGAGAAGCAACATGGGAAGAAACTGCTGAAGACGTGCGCCGTGTTCTTAAGAAAAGGAACCAACTTGTTGAAGGGCTGCTTGATCGACCAAGCCATCCGGAGACCAAGAAGCTGATAGAAGAGTACCAGACTTTTGGGAGGATTTGATCATTTCATGTAGTAACTTGTAGTAACTTGTATGCTTTATTTGCATAAGTGCTAACCATCACCAGGATTGTTGGTTGAGGTCATACCTTCTTATCGTACTCTCAGCGACATTGTATTCTGGTTTTCTCAGCAATATAGGAGGCTTTCTATGATTCAGCTCCGATATTCCTATTGTCAACACTGTCATTGCACTGGCACCTTCACACTAGAACTGGGGGAATGAATCTCCCTAATGCACAGACACATTGCATTGCATTCATATTCATATTGCATTACAGGTAATCTTTGAATAAGTGTCTTATGTCCTGCATTTTATCAGGTACTTTTCAGGATTGTAGATCAACACCCGCACCGCTATTCTACTCGCACCAACTGTCGAAGAATCATGGATCAAATGCAGAACGAGATGCAAGATGTGCGCGAGAAGCTCGCTCTCTTTATGCAGACCATGGAAGCCATTGCAAAAGGGCAGGAGAATTTGCAGGCCATGGTCCAGCCTCTGTTGGCTCGAAATGCTGGTCACGGTAATGAAGATCATCAGTCCATACGGGTCGATACTGTTCATGGAGACGGCACTCCCACGCCAGTGGCTCCACCTGTAGTCAATATACCTGCTGCTAACATCAACAGCGCTACCACTGCTGTAAATGGTAACGTCGGAGTTGGAAATGAGACTGCTGTCCATAACGTTGGGCTGGGTGATGTCAATTTGGGAGATAATATGGGAGGCAACGACTTTGTCAATACTGGATTCGGGTTCAACGATCAGGGATTCGATAACACTGGGAAATATGGTTTCAATGCTCAAGGCTTTGGGCAAGATGGTTATGGCGCGACCAACCCGGGTTACGGAGGGTTTGGAAATGGAAACGGTGCTGGATTTATGGCTTTTGGTCCTGCTGGAGGTGTTCAAGGGTACGGCAACAGAGGCCGAGGTCCGGGGATGAATCAGATCAGAGCTGGACGTAATAATGGATATGATGGGTATGGGGCTGGAAACGGTATGTGGCAAGAAGATCAGCAGGAGGACGCTTTCTCAGGAGGAGGTTTCGAAGGGCCGATGGATGACTCCCAGAAGATCAGAATGCTAGAAGAGCAGATGAGGGGAGTCCTGAACCAAAGTGCTGTGGGTTTGGACATGGCAACAATGGGCTTGGTACCTGGCTTGAGGGTGCCAATCAAATTCAAAGCTCCTGCGTTCGATAAGTATAAAGGGGACACATGTCCGAAAGTGCATGTACGAGCTTATTACAGAAAGATGTCTGCATACTCAACTGATGAAAGAATGCTAATGCATTTCTTTCAAGATAGTCTGTCGGGTCCTTCCCTAGAATGGTACATGGGGTTGGAGCCAACCGATATCAAGACATGGAAGCAATTAGCAGAGGCATTTGTAGCTCATTACAAGTATAACAGCGACTTGGCACCCAATCGGGTCCAGTTGGCGGGGCTGTCGCAGAAGAAGGGGGAGAGCTTTAAAGAGTACGCGCAAAGGTGGCGTGATATGGCTGCCAGGGTCCGTCCTCCTGTGGAAGATAAGGAAATGAATGACATGTTTGTCGGCACATTCACCGGTCTGTTTCATGACATGTTGTTTCACACGTCTCTGGCCAGTTTTTCAAACCTAATTCTGATGGGGGAAAAGATTGAACGTAACATTAAGCAAGGAAAGTTCCAAGTCGAGGAATCAACTGCATCTGGCAGTAATAGGAAAGCTTATGGTGGGCACCGTCAGGGCGAGGCAAGTGCAGTATTTGGAGGCCGAGGCCGGGGCCGAGGCAGGGGACGAGGTCAATATCGTCAGCCGCAGCAGGTGGCGAGTGTTACTATCCCGTATCAACAACAACCACTCCAGCAACAACAACCGGTTCAGCAACAGCCAATGCAACAGCAGCAGCAGCCTCAGCAGGGGGCACAGCAGGCTCAGCGAAGATTCCAGGGTAGTAAACCGAGAAGAGTGTTTGAAAAGCCTCCATCAACCTATGCCGATTTGTTGCAGACATTGTTGGGATTGAACCTGGTAGAGAAAAGAACTCTGGCACCGATAACGGGAGCTCCCCCGTTTGGTTACGATGCAAGCAGGCACTGTGAGTTTCATTCTGGAGCCCCGGGTCACGATATAGAAGGTTGCCATGCTTTTAAGCGTGTTGTGCAGGATCTTTTGGACAATAAGACTATCAATTTCGAAACGGTAGGTCCGAATATAGTGCAGAAACCCATGCCTAATCATGGGGCAAACGCCATTCTGACTGAGGAAGGGTTGAATCTGATTATGAATGTCGAAGACTTGAAGACGCCGCTGAGCGAGATAAAGAGCCGACTGTTGCAAGGGGGTGTTTACCCGGGATGTGACGAGTATTGTGTAGAATGTTGGACCCTAGGTGGGGGGTGTGATGATTTGAAGAAAGGCATTCAGGCCTTAATTAATGAAGGCATATTGCAGTTTGACCAAGCAGCAACTGAAGAGCCCGCGGGGGCAGTAGCATGTGATCAGACTGATGTGGCCACGGTAACGATTCCTCGGAAGACGATCACTATCGCAGCACCAGCTCAGCGCCCACCGATCACCATAACTAAGGCCGGGCCAATCCCGTACGAGAACACGAAAGTAGTCCCATGGTCATACGGGTTGGAGGTGTATTGTGACGAGATAAAAATTGATGTTAATAAGCAGCCAGCCGAGACTGTGGATAATGTTGTTGGCTCAGGAGGTATGACAAGGAGTGGTAGGATCTTTATATCCCCTGAAGTGGAGGCCGAAAGACTAGCTAAAGGAAAAGGGAAAGCAGTTGAGAATGTCCCAGCGCAAGCAAGTGATAAAGAATCGGCATCGAAAGACGTAGAAGAGTTCATGCGCTTGATTCGAAAAAGTGATTATAAGATTGTGGAGCATCTGCAGCAGACGCCGTCCAAAATATCTATCCTGTCATTGCTGTTGTGTTCGGAAGCTCACAGAAATGCTTTGCTGAAAGTCCTGGATACTTCTTTTGTACCTCAAGACGTCTCCGTGAATCAGCTGGAAGGAGTGTTGGCACATGTGAATGCAGGCCACAGCTTGGGCTTTACTGATTTTGACTTGACCCCGAAAGGAAGAGATCATAATATGGCGCTGCACGTATCTGTCGAGTGTAGAGGATCAGTAATGTCGCATGTATTGGTTGACACCGGGTCATCTTTGAATGTCCTGCCCAAGAAGGCGATGATGAAGTTGGATGTTAGAGGAATCTTGTGTACGCCCAGTGACTTGGTAGTCAGAGCGTTTGATGGCACGCGGAGAACAGTCTTTGGGTCGATCACATTGCCTCTACAGGTGGGGCCGGAGGTGTTTGCAACTGAGTTTTATATCATGGATATACAGCCTGCGTACAGCTGCTTGCTTGGAAGACCCTGGATTCATAGGGCAGGGGCAGTCACATCCACCCTGCATCAGAAGTTAAAATATATGGTCGGAGACAGCGTAGTCACCATATGCGGAGAAGAGGACATCCTGGTCAGCCATCTGTCATCATTTAAGTATGTGGAGGTCGACGGAGAAATCCACGAAACACCCTGCCAGGCATTTGAAGGTTTGCGCATCAAGGACAAAGGTCCCGGGCCGAGCAAAGCGTCGGAGATAGCCGTTTCATCGTATAAAGAAGCCCAAGCTCTAGTAGAAGCAGGAGAAGCAAAGGGCTGGGGCAAAGTGCTGGACATTCCTGTGAAGATGGACCGGTTCGGGCTGGGGTACCAACCGTCGTCATCAACTCCTTCCGTGGGAGCGCCCCGTTTCAGAGGGCCAATCACCATCTCTGCCAGTGGGGTGTGTCATGAAACCGTCAATGCTGCTGCGGAGTCGGATGAAGGAGACAGCGACTGTGATATGGATGCCTGGATTCAGCCAAGCGCGCCAGGACAAGGACTGTGCAACTGGTCTATTCAGGAGCTTGTTCCTGTGACTTTTAAACAGTAATGCTTTGCTTTTTTAATTGTTGAATAATCTGATGTCTGGCCCGGGGCATCAGGATTTGCTTAGGGCTGTGTTGTTATGAACATTGCGTGTCAATCATTAAATAAAGGGCGTTTTTTCATGTGCAAATGCTGTAATCCCTGTCTTTCTTGTTTTATATTTTCCATAAAATGGCAACGTGGTTGTTCGCTTTATACGCATTTTGAAGCGCTTAACCATTCCTTTTGCAGGATAACATTTTCAGATGACATCCTTGAACCACCTATGACTCGTCCCGACTTCGAGCACCCGGTATTCCAGGCCGAAGAAAAGGTTGTCGAAGATAGCGACGTTCCTGAAGAACTGTCTTGGTTAGTGAAGCAAGAGGAAAGAGTCATTCTGCCTCATGATGAGGTTATCGAAATTATCAACTTGGGGTCGGAAGGGGTTGAGAAGAATATTCATATCGGAGCCGCACTGCAGAGTGATATCAAGCGAAGACTGGTTGAAATGCTCCGAGAGTATAGTGATGTATTCGCTTGGTCGTATGAAGATATGCCAGGGCTCGATACAGACATGGTTGTGCATCGCCTGCCACTGAAAGAAGATTGCCCGCCGGTCAAACAAAAGCTTCGCAGAACTCGACCAAATATGGCAATGAAGATCAAAGAGGAAGTTCAAAAACAGTGGGACGCCGGTTTCCTGGCTGTGACGAAGTATCCTTCATGGGTTGCCAACATCGTACCAGTGCCAAAGAAAGATGGCAAGGTTCGAATGTGCGTGGATTATCGAGATTTGAATAAAGCAAGCCCAAAAGACGATTTTCCACTTCCTCATATTGACGTGTTAGTTGATAATACCGCTCAATACTCCGTATTATCCTTTATGGATGGCTTTTCAGGCTATAATCAGATTAAAATGGCGCCAGAGGATATGGAGAAGACTACTTTCATAACGCCTTGGGGAATATTTTGCTACAAAGTGATGCCCTTTGGTTTGAAAAATGCTGGGGCAACATATCAGCGTGCGATGACGACTCTTTTCCATGACATGATGCATAAAGAGATCGAAGTTTATGTTGACGATATGATTGCCAAATCCCAGACGGAGGAAGAGCATCTGGTAAATCTGCTGAAGTTGTTTAAAAGGCTTAGGAAGTTTAGGCTGAGGCTGAACCCTAACAAATGCACCTTCGGGGTGAGATCGGGTAAGCTGCTGGGGTTTATCGTAAGCGAAAAAGGAATAGAGGTCGATCCTTCTAAAATAAAAGCAATTCAAGAAATGCCGACGCCTAAAACAGAGAAAGAGGTGCGCGGGATTTTAGGGAGGTTGAACTACATCGCCCGGTTCATATCTCACCTAACTGCTACGTGCGAACCATTATTCAAGCTGTTGAAGAAAGATCAAGCTGTAACGTGGAACGAAAATTGTCAAAAGGCGTTCGATAAAATAAAGCAGTATTTGCAGGAGCCTCCCATTCTGATACCCCCAGTGGCAGGTAGGCCCTTGATAATGTATTTGACGGTTCTTGAGGGAAGCATGGGTTGTGTTCTCGGTCAACACGACGAGACAGGGAGAAAAGAGCATGCAATCTATTACCTGAGTAAGAAATTTACAGATTGTGAATCTCGGTATTCAATGCTGGAGAAAACTTGTTGCGCGCTAGCCTGGGCCGCCAAGCGTTTGAGGCAGTACATGCTGAATCATACAACCATGCTCATCTCGAAGATGGATCCTATCAAATATGTATTTGAAAAGCAGGCGTTGTCAGGCAGAATTGCCCGTTGGCAGATGGTCTTGACTGAATATGACATCCAATACGTCTCGCAAAAGGCTATAAAGGGGAGTGTGCTATCCGAGTATCTGGCGGAGCAGCCTATTGAAGAGTACCAATCGATGAGGTTTGATTTTCCTGACGAGGATATCATGTACTTAAAGATGAAAGATTGCGAAGAGCCGTTGCCAGACGAGGGACCAGAGTTGGGTTCTAAATGGAAGATGATATTTGACGGAGCCGTGAATGCTTACGGTAACGGAATAGAGGCAATCATCACCACGCCACACGGGTCGCACATCCCGTTTACTGCCCGATTGACCTTTGCAGTTACCAATAATGAGGCCGAATACGAAGCTTGTATAATGGGGCTTGAAGAAGCCATTGATTTGAGAATCAAACATCTGGACGTATACGGAGACTCAGCTCTGGTGGTGAATCAAATAAAAGGGGAATGGGAGACACGTCAGCCCAATTTGATACATTACATGAATTATGCAAGGAGATTGTTGCCTTTCTTTGACAAGGTAGAGTTGCATCATGTACCGCGGGCCGAGAATCAAATGGCTGACGCCCTGGCCACTTTGTCTTCCATGTACAAAGTCAACTTCTGGAATGAGGCTCCCCGAATCATTATCTCTCGGCTTGACAGGCCAGCTTATGTATTTGCTATTGATGAAGCATCTGATGGCAAACCATGGTATTTCGATATCCTTAATTTCCTGAAGAATAAAGAGTATCCGGCTGGGGCATCCAGTCAAGATCAGAAGACTCTCAGGAGATTAGCAGGCAATTTCTATTTGAACCCGGATGACGTCTTATACAGAAGGAACCACGATTTGGTGCTGTTGCGTTGTGTAGACGAAAAAGAAGCAAAGTTGCTCATGGAGGAAATACACGAAGGTACCTTTGGTACGCATGCGGGCGGGCATGCTATGACGAGAAAGCTGCTGAGGGCAGGTTATTTTTGGCTGACCATGGAAACTGATTGTTTCAAGTTTGCGAGGAAGTGTCACAAGTGCCAAATCTATGCTGACAAGATACATGTGCCTCCGAGTCCTCTAAATGTGATGTCATCTCCATGGCCATTCTCGATGTGGGGGATCGATATGATTGGAAAGATCGAGCCGACAGCTTCTAACGGGCATCGGTTCATCCTAGTAGCAATCGATTATTTCACCAAGTGGGTAGAAGCGGCGTCTTACGCAAACGTAACTAAGCAGGTGGTGGCCAGATTCATCAAGAGAGATATCATTTGCCGATATGGAATCCCCGAGCGGATAATCACGGATAATGGTTCAAATTTGAACAACAAAATGATGAAGGAGCTCTGTCAGAATTTCAAGATCGAACATCACAACTCCTCCCCTTACCGACCCAAGATGAATGGCGCTGTAGAGGCGGCCAATAAGAATATCAAGAAGATCGTTCAGAAAATGGTGGTGACCTATAAGGATTGGCATGAGATGCTACCTTTTGCTCTGCACGGTTATCGTACGACGGTACGCACATCAACCGGGGCAACTCCGTTCTCGTTGGTATACGGAATGGAAGCGGTGCTACCATTATAAGTCGAGATCCCTTCTCTGAGGGTGTTGCGAGACGTTCAGCTGGACGAGGCAGAATGGGTGAAAGACAGGTTGAATCAACTGAGTTTGATGGATGAGAAGAGGCTAGCTTCTCTAGCATACGGTCGTTTGTACCAGAGCCGAATGAAGAAAGCGTACGACAAAAAGATACATCCGCGAAGCTTTCAGACGGGCGACCTTGTGCTGAAAAGGATTCTCCCGCCGCAAGCAGATCACAGGGGCAAGTGGACCCCCAATTACGAAGGGCCATACGTTGTCAGGAAAGTATTTTCAGGAGGAGCGTTGTTATTGTCCACTATGGACGGTGAAGACTTCACGTCGCCTGTGAATTCGGACGCAGTTAAAAAATAGTTTGCTTAAAATTGACCCGCTGGACAGAAAAAGAGAGTCCAGGCAAAAATGGGGCATCCTGGCGAACCAAAAACAGAATGAAAGGTTCGGGCAAAAATTAGGGATAAAATTGAAAAATATACACCCGCGAAGTTGAAAACCTACACTGGGCGACTTCGGCAAAAAGGGGTATCCCGGTGAACTGAAAACCCGTAAAGGGCGGTTCACGCAAAAGTTAGGGATTTGAAAAGCAAATGACTGCGGTCCGAATTTGATAATTGCAATAAGCATCAATGCGGGAGAATACATTTGAGGAGTCAGTTATCTGATACAATCTCTTCAGAAGTGGGGATACCGGGAGAGCATTAAAGTCGGGCGAGTCATGGGAGGATCAGTTCGTGGTGTTCATCTGCAGCCCGTTGCCGACATGTGTACAAATTTAAGTTGTCAATATTTATGCTTCTTGGGCATACTTGTATACTTGTATATTTGCTTTGTGTAGCTTCCTCTTTTCAGGAGTTACATCCTGTGTACAAAAAAAAAATTTCCGCCCATTCAGGGGCCCAATCAATAAAATGTGTTATTCAGTACTTGACACTGTTCTTTACTGTTTTGTGCATGATTAACGCCTAAGTTTGATGAAACTAGCATGTGCATAACGTCACTGGCCCTTGCCAACAGTTGCTAAAGCTTTGAATTAACTGAAAATAACGTCACTAACCTGAATTGATTTGGTTGCCCAGGCTTGTCGTGTCTTGTTTGTGTTGTTGCAGGTTTCATAACCGTACGAGGAAGATGATCAAAAGATTGCAATAACTAAAGACTCAGCCCTCACGCCGGTCATGCAAGTTCTTCCTGAAGAAGGATAGAACTCTCCAGCTAGTTGTAGCTTGTGCAAAAGGATTATCCAACAAAGTCGTTCATCCTCAACAGAATTGGCGATTCCAAGATTGTAGGCTGTATTCAGACATTGTATCTCAAGCAGAGTTGGTTTAGCCTCAAAAGATTAATATCTGTGAGCTGTATTCAGACAGGTTTCCCTTTCCCCGCAAGGTCATTTATTCTTCCCCAGTGGAGTCAGTTAATCTTCCCCAAGAGAATCACACCATCCCCAGCGGAATTCTCCTTTCAGCAAATGTCCTTTCCTCCCAGTGGAGCTCGAAGATCAAGACTCTCCCCAGCAGAGTTGGTGGTGGATCCTGTCATTTATTTTGTCAGGGGCACTGTGTAATATCAATTCACTCTCCAGCAGAAAGTCCGATCATACTATGCACATCTGCTATTCCCCAGCAAAGTTATATTCCCCAGCAGGGGGTTACCTCAACAGGGTGTTTGGTTTGAGTTCCCAATTTCCCAGCAGAGTTGACTTCACCCTTCCAGCATTTATTTTGCTGGAATAATTCTGTAGCATCTGGCTATCCCCGGCGGAGTTGGCATTATCTTCCGCATTTATTTTGCTAAAGCGGTTCCTGTATCCCAGCAGGTGGAGAGAGCTCTTGCTCAAATAAACTACCAAACATTCAAGATCTCGGCATGAGACATCCAATGATAATGTCAGTTCGGCAGTATTCCCCACAGAGTTACCAGGATAAGTTCCTCTTTATTTCCAAGCCGAGTTATTTGTCATCAAGGGGTTTCATGAATCAGAATTTCAGAGGCCACCGCCGATTATCAGAACAGGCATCCGATAGTTTGGTTTCCAGATATCCCCAGTAGAGTCCGCCCCAAGGTCGCTGTCACGTCAGTGCTAAAGAAGCTTGTGGGTTGGGGTCAAGGGAGAACTACGTCCTGACGTGGACAATTTATTCCTATATTGGCGGGATTTCTTCAGAAGTGGGCGTCCTAACGTGGACAGATTTATTTCCCCGGGTTGATGAGATGTGCTGGTCCTAAAGTGGACAGACTCGGGTTCTCGGAATTGGTGGAATGTGGAGTCATAACGTTGACAAAACTGATTACTCTTTGTGTTGGTGTCCTGACGTGGACCATTTACTCTCAGCAGTTATCTTTCTTCGTGTTGGCGAAGCATGGGTCCTGACGTGGACAGATCAGACGAAGGTGTGAGTCCTGACGCGGACGAGTTTGGCTTTCTCAACAGAGGAGATGAGAGTCCTGACGTGGACAAGTTTTATTTCGCCAGCGGGTCGAAGATGCCTGAGTCCTGACAGGGACAAATCAAGACGAAACATGGGTCCTGACAAAGACGAAGTCTTATTCCTTACGTGGAAAAATGGTGATTCCTTACGTGGAAAAGAGATTTATTCCTGACGTGGAAGAGTTTAGTCCTGACGCGGACAGATCAAAGAAGTTATTCCTAACGTGGAAGAAGAAGATAGATTCCTTACGTGTAAAATTTAGTCCTGACGTGGATGGATTCAGAAGAAGAAGTATGCCTAACGTGGAAAGAAGGCGTGTTCCTTACGTGGAAAAGAAAGAGAAACTTCAAGTCCTTACGCGGAAAGATGGGAGTCCTTACGTGGGCAAATCAGAAAAATGGTTCCTTACGGGGAAAGGAGATCGTGTTCCTTACGTGGAAAAGATTGAGTCCTTACGCGGACACATAGGAGGAGGATTCCTTACGTGGAAAGAGCGGAGTCCTTACGTGGACAGATTAAGATGGCATTCCTTACGTGGAAAAATGTAGTCATGACGCGGACAAATCGGAAAGAGTTGGTTTCCTTATGTGGAGAGATTGGGGTCCTTACGTGGACGGATTCAAGAAAAGTTGATTCCTGACGTGGAAGAATGATGTACTCCTTACGTGGAAAGGTGAGTCCTCACGTGGACAGGGGTTAGAACCAAAGATGTGTTCCTTACGCGGAAAGATTGGAGTCCTGACACGGACATGTCGAGTGGTATTGGGGTCCTTACGTGGACAGATTGATATAGTTCTCCTTATGTGGGAAGAAGATTGCTTCCTGACGTGGAAAGATGAAAGGTTTAGTCCTGACGTGGACAGATACAGAAGAGATGACTCCTAACATGGACAGGTGTTACTCTTAACGTGGAAGAGTGTTATTCCTAACGTGGACGATTCAGTTTATGGAAATGTAGACAAATTATTCCCCAGCGGAGTTGCCGAGATTTTTCTGGGTTAACGGCAAGTGGAGTCCTAACGTGGACAGGTTTTAGTTGAGATTTCTTCGTATTGATGACAGACAGAGTCCTAACGTGGACAAGCAAGCAGTCTGTTATGACAGCATCTTTTTCAGAACGGTGAAGACAGTCCCCAGCATGGTCGTTACGGGATCAGTGGGCGGTTGGAAACAGTCAGATTCAGCTGATGAATGTCGTTCCCCAAGCAGTGGCGCAGTTTATTTCTGCGGTTGGCAAATTTCTGGGTTCCTAGTATTCAACCGTTTCGTACCTCGAATGTTTGAAGGCCGTTCGCTCTTCACCCAATCGGGTCCAAGTCGCTTGAATAGGGGCAGCTGTTGCACCCTAAAATTTGCTCAACCTTATTCACATGGTTCATGTTTCAATACCATTAGCATTTTCATATAGAGTTATGTACATAGGTTACTCATCTGCATAGCATAAGCATAACAAGTCATTCAACAGGGGACCAAGCATTATTCTCATCTCTAGAGGCCTATCCAGAGGTTATTATCCTGATTCAACCTCATTCAAGTCATCAGAAAAGAATTTGGAAGCTATCAAGTCAATGGATCAAGCAATTCATCTATCTCCTAACTGAGGGTGTCTGAGGATCAACAAAGAAATGGTGAGCTGTGGGCTGAGCATGGGGAGTATCTAGACATCTTAGAGGACTTAGAAAGTCATTTGGAGAAGGATACAAGTCATTGGTGAAGTCACAAGAATTGCAGTTGAAGACAGTCAACTAGGGTTTCATCTGGGTCAACCCTAGGTCAACCCTAGGTCAATTGACTGATTGAAAGGCATTAAGGGCTATTGGAGAGATGTGGGGTTCATCATTTGACATGGAGAATAAGTATATGTTGTTGTGCTAAGCAGGAATCAAGAGAAATCAAGGAGAAGAGGAGTTTCTAAATTAGGGTTTCTATGTAAAATCCCCTAGTTTAGGTCAAATTTCCAAGCAAGATAAGTCAAAATGCAAGCTTCAAATGGATCCTTGGCCAACATGAAACTTGTAGAGGATCTCAAGACCTTTAATTTGAGTGGTGGAAGACATCAAGGAGATTTATAGAACTCAAGTTATGGTCCTTGCAAGTTACAGGTCATCTGAGGTATCTGAAATTTTGTCTGTGAAAGTGACTTGACTTCCAAGCAATTTTTACCCCTCAAGGAGATTTCAAATGAATTTCTGGTCAACATAAGAATTGTTCCTCATTGTCTTAGATTTCTAGAATGGTATGGTATGCCTTCATATGATGTGTGGAACTCTACTTATGGTCTTGGCAAGCAAAGGGTATTTTGGTCATTTGTCAGTTATAGGTCATTTTTAAGCAAAGGCCATATCTCCTATTTCCAAGCCTCAAATGAAAAAACTCAAAAAATGAAAGTTTCTCAAAATGCCATTTTTAGTCAAGAAGGGAGGTCATGAATGATTGAAAAAGCTCATAGTATGGATTTGCATGATTGGTCAAAAAATGAACTAAAAATGACTTATAAGTTGAAAAAGTTGAATTTGGAAATTGGTTTGGAGGATCTAGAAATCCAAAATAGGTCATCCAATATATCATTTTGATTGGAAACCTCATTTTAAAGACATTGGTTCATCCACATTTTTAAGTTTAAGCTTAAAAATGGGACTTCCTTTGTAAATTTGCTCCTTGCCTCATAAGGTCACATGGCAAAACCCCACATAAACAAAGAATCAAGGGGCAAGCTTGCAAGGTTTTTCAGTTCATCAAAATATCATCTAAGGAGAATTTCAAATGAGAAAGGATGTGTGTGCAAGCTTGAACAAGGAATGGCCTATGCTTAGCATAGGATTAAAAATCTCATGAAGTGAGATATCCAATCTCTCATTGGATTGTTCCAGTCCCTTCTAGATCATTCTTACACCATCTATAAGTAATTTGGGGTGTGCTCAGATGCAGAGGTTAGAGAGAATTGCTGCAGAAAGAGAGATTGAGATCAAATTTCTTCCATAGCAAGTCATTTTCCAATTCTTCATTTCTTCCACATTCTGTTCAGTTTCTTGATCTGATTCAACTCTATCATCATCATTGAGTGTGTAACAATCAAAATCAGCAGAAATTCAGGTCCAAATCGTGTTCTGTATATTGAGTTTGGCAGCTTGCAGCTTCAGATCCATTTCCAAGATTCAAGCATAATCAACCCAAACTAGTGCAAACAGAAGCAAGCTCTTGTGTCACTGAGTGTTTCTGCACAAGTACAAGCAGTGATTTGAAGGATTCCCCTATCTGGTTCACACATTTTATCAGGTTTGCATCTTGATCTCTACACTCTAATTTATGCATAGTTCATCAAGGTTAATAGGTTAGAATGATAGGGAATAAGTAGTGGATCATTTCTGGAAAGTATGGATCGATTTGGTGATGCTTTTTAGGTTGGCATAATTTCTGTTAGGAGAAAGAACTCTTCGAATTGGGAGTGTTAGGCTTGGTTCTTTAGGGGGAAATGATCCAGGTGAAGAGAGGAACATGCCTGTGCCATCAATTTTGAAGATCGTGAGAATCAGTTCTTGATCATTTCTTGGAGGTAGCTATCGGGTTTAGGGTTAGAAGAGATTTCAGTTAGTTTTGATATCATGGTTAAATTCCTGGTAAGATTTGGAGTGGATTTGGTTTTTATATGTTGGCATTCCATGGAGAATCGAGGGAGTTAGGGTATGGATCAGTTGGTGTGTTCATCCATGGCGTTTCTTCCAGACCCTGAACCAAGGAGGAAGATGACCTCATCACCCTCAGATTACCCCTTGACCTGTTGACTACCCTTTGATCCAACGGACGAGATTCAAACTTCGTTTATGAGGGAAAGGCTGAGTAGGGATGAAACGCTGCGTTTCATTAAGTTAGCAGCCTTGGGCCTGGATTCAGTATTACTAATGGCACCCTCCCCCAAGCTAAGCCCAACATTTCAACATGAATTAGATGCTATTTACACCGAACCTGTCTTTATTTTTCTGGCATTTTCTCAAGTATTTTCTGAGCGCATATGGGCCTAGCTGCAGTGATATTCGCACCCCACCTTTTCCAGCCCACTGGGGATTTCAACTGCGCGCCTTTACTATTCTTACCCCCTTTAACTATTTCTTTACATTTTCTTTTTATTTTCTTTATATTTTTCATGCATCTTATAAAATTCATAATAAATAGAAAAATCATCATTTTTAATTCATTCTTTTTGCATATTTTTCTTTAGGATGTCAAGAAAATTATAAAAAATAAAAATGGCATTTTATTTTTTATTTGATATTTTTCCCACATTTTCTAAATAAATAACATTTTAAATGGTTTCATTTCATACATGATTTTGTTATTTTTTGTTCTATTAATTGCTTCAATATTTTTCATCCATTCTTTTTAGGTTGTTTAGGTTAGACATTAAACTTGTAGATTCAATTTAGTTCCCATTTTTAGAAATTAAATTTAGGTGCTTAGTGTAAGTGTGAATAACATGGATAAAACTAGGGTTTTAGGTGATGACTTAGGAGATTTGATTCTTTTCCCTTAGGACTTAGGGCTTGACTAGTCTAGTTATGGGACTATAGGGGCTATGGGTAGTTATTAGATCCCCTAGAAAAAGTTAGGATTCCCCCTACTGCTATTAATGTACTGTATATCTGATTGACTGGTGTGGTGTGCCCTCTGGGGATTATTGCTTGCTTGTGTGGGTATTGGGATTGTCTGGGGATTTGGGAGATCTGAAGACTTGAGGAGATGAAGACCATTGGAGATCCAGAGATTGAAGAACAACTGCCAGAGTTGGGGAGGAGGTTCTTGCTAGCAGCTGCTGAGGAGACTTGGGTTTAGGAGCTAGGCAGAGCTCTAGATTAGAAAGCTTGCTTCTCAAACATGGAATGCTTTGTCTGCATCCATCCTTTCTCTATGATTCAAAGTCTCTTTCAAATATCCACCTCCTTCCTTTGGAAGGATCAGTGAATCTATTTGAAAGATAGAACTTTTGAGAGAAACCTGTCTGCATAATGTTAACAGTTAATGAGCCACCTTTGGTAGGCAATTTACTGTTTAACATTCATCTCCTCTTGTTGACTAATGTTCATCCCTGAAGATTGGAGACTTGAAGAAAAGCCATTGCTTATAGGAGACTGATGATCAAAGCCCTTGCCTGAAGGCCATGAAGATGGAGATTAATGCTTGTTGAAGCCTGTAACTGATTGGAGATGACTTGAAGATGGATGTTGATTCAGAGCTGCTGAAGCTGTTTGTTTTATTGCTGTATTTCAGTTCTGATGTATTGATTGGTTTTCTGGACTGTATTGTTTGCTGTTTACCCTGCTGGGTTGAAAGTGAAGTCTGTTCACTTTTGCCTATTGTTTTCAAGGTTCGAGGTTGAGTGCGACTCCCTTGCCTAGCTTGTACTGTTGCATCCATGCATTTTACTGTTTTACTGTATATATCTGATATTGTTTCTGTTTCTGCCTATCCCTTAGGATCTCTGTTTCTCTCTGTGCAAGAGAGGAGCATGATAGACACTAGGTCTTAACCCATGCATGATAACATTAGGTTAGTTTGTTTCCCTTCGCAACCATAGGTTAGAGTTCTGTCTCTTCTTTCTCAAAACAAACAGAAAAACACAATAAGATTTCAAATACAATAAAAGACACTTCTTCCGTAAAAGAATGCGAACTCATCAAGACGTCATTTTTGTCCGCCGGGACTGCTAATCAAGAAAACCTTTTTCAGAAGGAATAAAATCAACCAAGACAAGCCTGTGTCTTCCGTAGCCCGAACTACGTTTGCTCTGATCTTTCATGCCGTGTGAAAGTACGTAGGCATAGGATGCGATATCCTAGCGAGCAACCTTCCCCTCCTTTCCCGTAGGTAGGCGAACTACGTTGACTCTGATTTCTCGTTCCAGGCGGGAATACGTAGGCATAAAGTGCGATACTTTGCCGAGTCATTTTTATTTTTCATTTTATTTTCTTTTTAACCCTTGACCTATAGTTTAGATAGAATAACAATCCATACCCGAAAACAAGCGTGGATCCCGTCGAGTACGACGGACGTGAGGGGTGCTAATACCTTCCCCTTGCGTAACCGACTCCCGAACCCAGGTTTTGGTTGCGACGACCATACCTTTCCCGTCTTTGCGGTAGGTTTACTCTGAGCGTTTCCTTTCCCTCCCGTGGGATAAATAACGCACGGTGGCGACTCTTCTGTTCAGCCGGCGCCGATTTTCGCAGTAGCGACACACAAAGATTCATAGAGAAGTTCAAAGTCATATATTCATATTCATGCATTTACAAAGGCAAGAATTAAACTCTAAACATGTTATAGTTCTAAGTAGACACCTAAACAACTAAGATGAGGTTAAGGGATCATGTTCAAGAGGTTACAACATCAAGAAACATATCACACACCAACAAAAAGTTTCAAGAGATGATTTTCATGTTCATACATTTACAAAGGCATGAATAAGCATGGTAAAGAAAAGAACCAAATGTTTTCAAACCCATAAACATGTTAAACATCCAAAAGTGATTCATACAAGATCAATCATGCAATCAAATCAAGTACCATGTCAAGAAAGTTCATGAAAATCGAAGAAAACCCTAAAAAGGACCATGTCATTCAAGTGGACCAAAGTGTTTCAAAAATAAAGTTTTTTTGAATTCTTTCTTCATACATTGAAACTAGACATAGTAAGGAGAATAGTGAAAAATGAGTGGCATCAAAATGATAAAAATCAAAGAAGTTATGTACAAATCAATTTGCAAAGAAAATCATGAAAATTAGTGATAAAAAATATAGGAAATGCATCCTATGGGATTTGAACCCACGCATTAGGGCTCAAAGGTCAAAACCTTACCAATTCAGCCAACGCGCACATGTGAAAATCAAGTTGATCAAACATAATACATGGTAAAACATCCAAATATCATGACAAAATGACAAAAAGGTTGATCCGCAGGATCGAACCTAGGACTGGTAGGGTAAGAGAATACATGAAATCACATGGTAAACCACTGAGGTGGTGATACATCCATTGTATCACGCCTATTCATAAATTTACAAGGCTAACAAGCTTGACCTGAGGCCCAAATGATGCGCCATGGCTAGTCATAAGCACCAAAATTCAGATTTGCAAGATGGTACTTAACTCTCTCATTTCTCCATGGATTTCAATGATCCAAAGATCAAAATCATTTAGAATTTCACAAGGATCATGATGGTACAATTAGTTTTTTCTAAAAGTGCCTCTAATTCAAAACCCAATAGCAACATGAAAATGTCACAAAACTTGCAATTTCAACAGCATAGACTCATCCAGACATGATAAGCATCAAAGGATGGTTCAAACACATTACACATAACATAACAAACATGTCTATAGTCAATGTACATCAAAGTATTGCATGGTTTGCAGAGTTCAAAGTTCAAAGGAACTTACCTCTTGAAGCTAAACTTGAAACTCTAAGAAATATGCTCACAAAAAGGACGTGATGCCTTGGACAACTCCAATACTCCTTTAGAAAGTTGTTAGGATGCTCATAATCAAGTAAAGATTGTTGGAGCAGAATCTCCCTTCCTTCTTGCAATAATGGAAAAATGGCCAATATGGAACTCAAGGAGATGAAGCTACATATGGAAACCTTTTTTTGGAACAGGTTGGTAATGATTTATGGAAGGTGTTTGAAGTGTTTAGAGGTTTGGAAATGGTCTAGACAATGACTTAGCTTTGAAAATGCAGAAAAGTCAAACATTTGTGGATTGACAGTTGACTTTTTGAGTGAGAAGTTTTCTAGTGGGAGTGAGTGTTTGAACAGCTTCAATACATCATATGTGATGTGTTTGAATTGTTGGTAGAGGTGTTTGATGATTGGAAAGAGCTTTGGAAGAGTTTGTGCAAAACTAATTTTTGCTTCACAAGAAAGTCACTTCCAATGCTTGCAAGACGGTTGTGATATGTGGAATGGGAGAGATTTTGCTTGGTTTCTAGCTCCATCTGGTGTAGTTTGAGTGTGAGGAGAAAGCTCTATTTATAGGCAAGCTTGTAAAGCAAGTGGTATGGGCAGATTGGATCATCTTGCCAATTTTGCCCTTTTTGGAGGCAAAATGTGCAAGATCAACTTGAGATCTTTCTTCTGAGTTTAAGTTGCCTCTCTATGAGTTTGATCATCACATGTAGCTTGAAAATAGTTTTCTTGAAGTGAAAGGAAGGGAGAAGCTGATGTGGTTGCTGAATTGTGACAGAACTTGCAAAAACGTTTCTCTCTCATGTCACTTGCATCCACTTGCATGATTAAACAATTCATTTAATCCAAAATCTGTGTTTTGCTCATGGCTATGCACTATAATATCCTCAATTCAGTCCATAAGCATCAAAGAATGAGTTAAGCAAGGGATTAGAAGAGGTTTGAATGGTTTATGCAAGAAAATGCAAGTGCTGAACTTGGTTTTCTGACATGAAAAATGCCCAACTTGCCTACTTCGATTCTCCCTAACCACAAAGGTTGAGAAAATGCTCTTGTACTTTTTAAAAATCCCCAAACATGATCTACAACATTCATGTTTTACACAAGTTCAAATTCCAAAGGGAACTATGTCAAAAATCCTCTTGAAGTTTGTTGCACAAGTTGATTTACAAGTCAAGAAACATGAAAATTTTATAAGTGTTGAAATTCTTCACAACTTGATGAGCTCACAACTCAAAATCTATGAATTTTTAGGCCTCAACCCCATATGACACTATTTTAGGGCTTCTCAAGAGCTTTCCAACAAGCTTTGAACCACTCCATTTGGATGTGTGGTTAGGAAGTTATGATTATTTCAAGTTGGCTTAAAATTAGGGTTTTTCATGAAACCTAATTTCTTCATTTGCAATTTATCCATCAATACTTGATTAAATCTTCACCAAACTCACTATTTAGGCACAAAATGATTTTGGAAGACTTGCTTGCTTCAATTTGGGGTAAAAACCCTAAAAGTCAAAGAATTGACTTTCCTAACAAACGAACCGAACGACTGAAATCTTCAGGATCGATCCCTGGTGTTCTGGGTTCTTTGAGCCTTTCAAACTTCTTGGGGAGACTTTAATAAGTCATAGGAGTTCCATGGATCACGATTCAAGCTTTGGAAAACCATCTAAGCCAAAAGTCAAACTTCAGTTTACTTTTTCCACTAGAAACCATAATTAGGATGATGCACTGCACTGCTCTTATTCTTTTGGTAACAACCTCCAATAATACTTGTTCTTGACAAGATGTGAGTATCTTGATGACATGAAGGCTTTATTTGTAGAAGATCAATCCAAACCCTTGATTGATCAGTCCACAAGATCCTCAGTTTTGATAGTGTAAAACTCTAATTTATCTGCATCTTGACAAAAATCAACTCGAAAAAGGTTAAGGTTAGGTAACACATGCTTGATGCTCCTAGAATAATGGAATATAGGGTTCAAAATTTGGGGTATGACACTTTAACTAAAGAGTTTATGCACAACAACTTCCTATTGCAATGTATTCTTCTTTAGTCGTACTAAGAGCCACACATGCTTGCTTTTGCAGGACCACAATACAAGAGTGTTTCCTAGAATATGACATGCTCTACTTGTGGTTTTTTGTTCTTTTTTACAGCCTACATAATCTGAGTCAGAATAACCAATCAAGTCACATATACTACCTTTAGGATACGATAAACTAACTTTTGTTGTCCCTTTAATATACCTCATGATTTGCTTCGCTGAGGCAAGATGAGATTCCCTTGGATTTGCTTGAAATCGAGCACAAAGAAAAACACCAAACATAATGTCAAGAAGACTTGCCATCAAATATAACAATGAACCAATCATACCTCGATATTTTGTGATATCAATTGAAACACCAAATTCATCTTGATCTACATATGTTCCAGATCCCATTATAGTAGCCATTGCCTTGCAATTGTCCATGTCAAATATTTTTAACAAATCTTTGCAATACTTGGATTGGTTGATGAAGTTTCCATTCTTTAATTTCTTAAATTATAGTCCAAGAAAATAATTCATTTTACGCATCATATACATCTCAAATTTTCCTTGCATCATCAATGAAAATTCTTCACAAAGATATTTGTTTGTTAAACCTAATATGATGTCGTCGTAGACTTGAGCCAATAAAGTATTACCTTTTATTTTCTTAATCAACGAGGTCTTGTCAACTTTACCCTTTTCAAATCATCTTTCATATACAAATTTTCCAAGTCGATCATGTTGCACCCCAAAATTTGCCCAACCTTTTCTTAACTTGGTTTATGTTTCATTTCATTTCTTTCTAGCATTTACATTGCATAGCATTTTTCATTGAACAAGGGATCAAGAGATTGTGCATAGTAAGAAGAGTCTACTCAGAGGGTTGAGCCTGAACAAGGGGTGTTACTCAAGTTTGGATGGTCATCAGGTCATCTAGAAGTGGGCAATAGTCTTGTGAAAGGATTGATGGATGTATGTGGGTCAACTCCTAACTTGGAGGCTAGTTCAAGATCATCAGAGGATTGTGAAGTCATGATTATGGGTATGATATGTTGAGAGAGCTCATTGAGTGCTTTGAGATCCATTTGGAGCTTATTCAAGTTGTTGTGTGAAGTGGAACAAGCCCTAGTCAAAGATGTTGCATCTAGGGTTTTCATCTGGTATCCTCAGTTAATTGTGAAATTGAAGGAGATTAAAACTCAATTGAAAGTATCCATGGTCATGGGATGTTGTGTTAAGATACATGAGACATCACTTCAAGTTCAATTCATCAAGGATCAAGTGTGTGAGAAGTTACTAAATTAGGGTTCTCAGGGTAAAATCCCCTATTTAGTGCCCAACTTCAAGACCACCTATCTCAAGATACAAGTTGCATCTCAACTTTTGACCAACATGGAACTTGTAGAGCATGTTCTTTGCTTTCTTTTGAGTACTAGAAGTCCTTGATTGCATTTATAGAACTCAAGTTATGATCCAAACAAGTTACATGTCATCAGATGGATGTGATTTTGGTCAACAAAAGTCAACCAACTTCCAAGCCATTTTTGACCTAGAAAGGTGTTTCTCCTCAACTTTTGGCCAACATGAAAGTTGTAGGTTTTGGTCTTAGCTTTCCAAAAAGTATTATAAGTCTTTCATCTGATTTGTAGAACTTAAGTTATGAGGCTTGCAAGTCAGGGGTATTTTGGGAAAGTGAGATTATAGGTCATAAAATCATAGGTCCATTTCACCATCTTGCATACTTCAAATGAAGATTTTTCCAACATCAAACTTACTCCAAATGGTGTTATTTGTTTAACCAAGCATTGAGAAGTCATGGATTTGGCTTGGTTTGAGGAATTGATGTGTGAATTTTCATGGAAGAAAGCTTAAAAGGGAAAAATTGGAATTAATTCATTTTTTATCATTTTTGTGCAAATAAGTACATATTTTGAGTGAAAATCATGTTTTAAATACATTGGCAATTTTAGAATTTGAGTTTGATGAGTTTTTGTGGGCCATTTCCAAGTTTACTTCATCATGAAGTTACACAACAAACATCAACCATTGAGATTAAACAAGGAGTAAATCCCAGCCATTCACACTCAATGTGTTACCAACAAGCATTTTGAAGCAAATTGGAGCCAAATTTGAAGGAATTTCGTTCACATGAGAGAGCTTCAAAAATCAAATTCCTTGGATTTTCAATTGGGCTCTATTTCTATCAAGATCCATCACATATAAGATTTTGATCATGAACAAATCATCAGAACTGAAAATTGGAGGCAAATTGCTCAAGAACAGCTTTGAAAAAGTGGTGAAAAATTGAATTTCGAATTTGGAGAATTAGCAAGCTTCAAGCCAAATTGTGAATTGCAAAAGCTTCATTGAAGATCACTAAACGTTTGTGGATACTTTTCTTCAAGTTTAAGCATCAGTTGAAGGCTCAGTGGAAGTTCTCCACTAGGTATTTACAAATCAACCTTACACTCTGAATATGCCATGATTCATTGCCATTTTTGCATATTTGAGACATAGAAAACATGTAGGTCGTTAATAACTAAAACGAACTGGCATTTGTGATTATTGAGTTTATGAGCTCCAAACTGTTTGGACTTAGATTGGCTTATTCTTGCGTGTTTTTGCTTGATTGTTGGTGGATCTGTAACCTACGTAACCTCTAGATGGTGTTTAAACCAAATTGATTGAGTTTTGGTGAACTTTTGGTTTTGATGCACAAACTTGTTTGATTCGGTTTGAGTTCATTATGCATGATAAGTGATTTTTGATGTTGGATTTGAGATCCTCATGATCTCTAGATGAATTTCCATATAAATTTTGTGCAAAACGGTTGAGTTTTGATGCATGTTGTTGTTGTTGCACCGTTCGCGGTTGAGGGACGGCCGAAGATGACGATGAATAGTACTTTCGGCCACCTCTGGTTTCCCTCAAAGTTTTGTTGGGGAATATGACTGTGTGTCATGTTCTAAGGCGCTTGATCTGCTTACTTTTGGTTTTAACGTCCAGGATTAAGAAACATGGTAGTCCACCTTTGACTTGATGCATGTGATCGTTTTTAAATTCTTCATTAATGTGTTGGCAGCCTTGCAGCCTCATGATATGATTACCAGATGATCATGCGTGCCACACTGATTTCCACGCTAGTCCATGGTTGACCGAGTCACACCTTAGTGCCAGAGTTTTTATTTTATTTTGATTTTATGATTGGGCTTAGTGCACGCGTGTTACTCACACCCCCAGTTTGGGCCCAAGCGCTTTTTCTTCTTCATTTTCTTGCTATTTGAACCACATGTTTTTCTTTTTCTTTTATTTTCTTGTTTTTTATTTTTCTTGTTTCTGTTTCAATTTAAATCAAATAAAATAGCTCCAATATTCTAAAAATTCAAAAAAAATATTTTTTAGGAACTTTGAGATGTCTAATATTTTCAGGATATTTTTATTTTATTTTTCAGTTTTATTTTCAATTAAAAAAGAATTAAATATTGGAGTTTGTTTTAATTGAATTGAATTGTGACATTGTTTGCTCTTGCATTTGTTTCTCTATTTCCTTTTTGATCCAATGATTGAAACTTGATCCTCATCTCAAGGATGAGTTGATCAATTTTTGAGGACCATTTTGCCCCTGGTTGTTGATTTTGGGTTGACTTTTGTGGCTTTTCTTTTTGCCTTTGTTTCTCCCATTTCAAAGTGGTACATCTAAATGAATCTTTTCTTTTGATGGTGCTTTGAGGGAATATTTGTCTTGATCTTTTGGTCTCTGGTTGCCAACATGTTTAGCTTCTTTGTGTATTTTATTTGTTATATTTTTGAGCCTTTTTCCTATTTTTGAGATGACTTGCAAGTTAGGTCATTTCATAGGACAACTCACATAAGTGCATGACCTAGTTTGAATTGGAAGTGACCTTTGTGGATCCAATAAGCTCTTAACTCTTCTTGTTTCACATTTTAGACATGTTTAGCTTTCTGTATGTTCATTTTTAGGTCAAAATTATGTTCATTGCTTGTTGATTGATGCATTTCTTTTTGAGCTTTCAACTTGAACTCCTAAGTGGTGCGTGTTTGCTTCCTTTGTGCTCTTACTTGCATTTCTTCTTGATTTGTTTTGATATTGCTTTTGAGCTTTCTTCTCTTCATCTCCCTTCTGTCCAATGACCTTGGAGTGTCATTTAAGGTGGCTTGTTCCCTCCTTTGGAGGTATTTGAAGCATACTTAGAATGATGAATCCTTGAGGACACTTTTGGTGCTTCTTTGTTTTTGATGAGTGATGCTTATGGTTGAGTACCTATTATGGGGTCCTTGCTGCCCTCATTTGGTCTCCCATACTCACTTAGCTTTGGGTTTTGGTTTTAGTTGCCTTTTGGTTTATTTTGGTGGTGTGGTTGATGTTGTTTGACTTAGGTCATTTCATCCCACTTTTTGACGCATCTTTGTGTGGTTTGCTCTTGTTTGTTTAATTTCTTTTTGTGCACTCCTTCTTCTTTTCTTTTATTGCATTTCCATATGCATGCTTGGTTGAGATGAGCTTGTGTTGGCTACTTCCCCACACTATTTTCCTCCCACTTTCATTCTATGTGTGCATCTTATGTGTACATCTTTCTTTGCATATGCATTCTTCTTCTTCTTCTTTTTCTGTTGCCTCTCTTTGCCATGCTCCCCATAAGTTCTCTAACCTCTTGAGGTTATGATAGACACTAGGTGCCTAACCATGCATGATAAATTTAGGTAGTCCCTTTTTGAATCCCAACTCTAAGTCCACTTTGCATGATAACTTTTAGGATTGATTAGTCTTCCATTAGTGTTCTTTCTTCTCTTCTCATCTTCAAACATTCATAAAACACTTAATAAAGAATGGCAAGTGTGGCACGCTACGAGCCTTAAGCTACTTGAGAAATGGTAATTGAGGGGCGTCCTCTCAAGGACCTAGAGTGTTTAGTGTACACCCTTTGGGTGATATACGACGCATTCGTTCTTAGGTCATAGTCTCTAGTGCGACATGAGTTACAAATCAAATTCAAAACACTTCTTCTCTAAAAAATGCAAAAACACTTTAAACCTTTTTCATCCTTCAGGATCTTAATCAGGAAAATCTTTTCAGATAAAAGAGTGTCGTTAACTCTTAGTTCTACCGCAAACGGTAACGCCTAAGTCTCAAATGGTCGAGCTGCATACACCAATTGCTGGAACTATTTGTTAACCCTACTCGGGCCTAAAAACTTTTGAACCAACCAGTGGTCTGTTTAGCCCAAACTACGTTTGCTCTGATCTTTCATACCAGATGAAAGTACGTAGGCACAAGACGCGATGTCTTGGTGAGCAACCTTCCCCCTTTCCTTAGCCGTAGTTAGTTGAACTACGTTGACTCTGACTTTCCCATTGCACGAGGGAGTACGTAGGCACAGAGTGGCGATGCTCTGCCGAGTCACTTCTCTTTTCTTTTTCTTTTGTCCTTGAGCCCTTAGCTAGATAGTTTCAACACAGCCTTTTAGATAAACAACAATGCATGGTTCCCGTCGAGTACGACGGACGTGAGGGGTGCTAATACCTTCCCCTTGCGTAACCGACTCCCGAATCCAGACATGGTTGCGATGACCTTGTCTTTCCCTTTTTTCTTTAGGTTTTTCTGATCTTTTCCTTTCCCTCTCTTTGGGTAAATAACGAAAGTGGCGACACTTCTATTTTTCCCGCCGGTGGTTTTTCGCAGTTGTGACAGATTATACCATGCTCTTGGTGCTTGATTTAAGCCATAAAAAGTTTTCTTCAACTTGAAGACATCTGAAGGATTCTTGAAGTATTTAAAACCAGGAGGTTATTTGACATAGACTTCCTTATTAATGTTTAGCTAAGCCATTAACCTTCCTTTGTTTCGAAAAATTAAACCATTCTCATTAAGTTTGTTCTTAAACACTCGTTTGGTACCTATGATGTGTTTACCACTTTGCCCATGAACAACAAGTTCCCAAATTTGATTCCTTTCGAATTGATTTAATTCTTCTTGCATGACAAGTATCCATTGGTGATATTCTAAGACTCCATCTATTTTGAAAGGTTCTATTTGTAACACCCCGTTCTAACCCAACAGATAAATAAGAAAACAACAATCAGAGTGCACGAAAAAGAGCCACATGACGGTCGTAATGGGACTGTCACGACCGTGGTGGTCATGACGATCGTCATGGATGTCATGACCGTGACGGTCATGATGAGCGTCATAGAGTGGTGACGACCGTCACACTCACAAATTCTGGGATGCATCAGACGTGTCACATTTTCACCTTAACAGATAACATACACCTACAGCAAAGCATTTAATAACATACATAGCACAGACCTGGATGAACAAATAATGACAACTTGTTTACTATCTTAATTACAAGACAACTTGTTATTTTGCAGCGGAATTTAATACACTTCCAACATTTATAATAACCAAAGCAAGACCAGAAAAGTCTGCAACTAAATTCCATTAAAATTCAACAAGTAATTATCTTGCATCAATTCACAAAACAACTAGTTCTCGGTCACGAAATCATTACTACGGATTCATCGGTCTAGTGCATACAACCAACATTTGGCACTATCAGAAGCAATCAATTTGCAGAAAATTACTTAATAAAAATTCAGCAACAATGGAAACAATTAAAAACAATAACATTAAGCATTCATCCCCCCAAGAGTGCTACGCATCAGAGCGACCAACGACCTTAAACAAACAACGACACTCTATTCCGAGTTACCTGCAAATTACCACCAACGGAGGTAACATACAACGTAAAGGGCGAGGTATCAAAATTATAACATAAGGCATGATAAAAGTCATGTCAGGATTATATCACAGCAATTAAGATTCTCGCGGTTCTCCAAATATTATCACCACGAACTACCAGGAAATTCATCGTTCATATATATGCAACAATTAGCAGGAAAAATTCAGCAACTCATCATTACTTGCAAACACATAATGACGCTACACTATGCGACTCAACTATGCATATGCATGTGGTACCAATTTGGAGCAGCACTCCACAACCAATTTAATTGCCATTATAGGCCGCCAATACAGGCACAACCAACGCCAATACAGGCCAACCAGGATGATATGCTATGAGATGCATCTATTATAGACTACAACCCAACAACAACAACAACCACTCAACAAGGCGTTAAGCCTACAACCAAATTGTCCATAACCGGAGCATCACAATTTCATACGAATCATGCAACCACAACATTCAACATAATATAACCAAATGAAGACACCATAACAACCCTCTCAACAAATGGGAAATTAGCGTGTGTCGGCGCCATTTCCCAATATTATTACGTAGAACTAATGACATAAACACTAATTCAGGCACAGACAAACATTAACCCTTAATATTTCTCAACCTACGGGAACTAACCCCATGATTCAATTCCTTTCATGAAATTGATCATACCCACAATTATAGAATTGAACCCCACCCTTACCTTTGGATTGAGGACAAATCTAAACTCCCGGTTCCGGTCTTCTCTCCCGTGACTCTTCTGCAAATACCTTGAATTCTCTCCGGCGGTTAATTCTTCTGTTCTCAATTTCTCCACAGCTACGTTCCTTTTTCCTCTTTCCCTTCTCCTCAACTTTTTCTTCCTAAATTTTATTTCTGAGCAGTTTATCGTGTTTTTCCCCTTTTTCTCCCACAACCTCTCTAATAACTCCCCTATTTCACTTATTTCATCCACTAATATTACAAATAATAATAATAATAATAATAATAATAATAATAATAATAATAATAATAATAATAATAATAATATTACTACTAATTATTAAATTATCATCATCATTAATTATATTATATTATTATTAAACTCCATATTTATTAAATGATTTCCTATACTTTAAGGACACCCACCAACGCTCTCAGACACACTCCCACATAAAGGCACACCAACAATTCATATATAATACTTTAAAAAATGAACGGGCGTTACAACTCCCCCAAACTTAAAAGAATTTCGTCCTCGAAATTACCTCGATCAAACAGCTCGAGGTAAGACTCTCGCATCATGCTTTCCAGTTCCCACGTCAAGCTTTCGCCAACATCTCCCAACCAAACCACTTTCACCAAAGCAATCTCTTTTCCTCTTAATGTCTTCACCTCCCGATCATCAATTCTTACCGGCATCGTCTCCACCGTAAGATTGTCACGTACTTGCACATCGTCCATAGGAATGACATGCGACGGATCTGAGATATACTTTCGGAGCTGTGACACATGAAATACATCGTGCAGATTCGACAAATTAGGCGGCAACGCCACTCGATATGCAACCTTTCTAACTCCGTCCGAGATCTGGTACGGACCAATGAAATGAGCGGTAAGCTTCTTAGATTTCAAAGCTCTACCAACAGCAGTCACAGGCGTGACTCTCAAAAACACATGATCTCCAACTTCAAATTCTAAATCCTTTTTGTGCTTATCATGATAACTTTTCTGCCTACTCTGTGAAGCTTTCATCTTTTCCCGAATTAACTTCACCTTCTCAGTCGTCTCCCGAATGATCTCCGGTCCAAGTACCACACTCTCCGCGATTCATACAAACACAACGGAGTCCTACACCTACGACCATACAAAGCTCCGAACGGTGCCATTCTGATACTAGAGTGGTAATTGTTATTATAAGTAAACTCTATCAATAGAA
Organism: Lathyrus sativus; assembly: GCA_963859935.3. Lineage (NCBI taxonomy): Eukaryota > Viridiplantae > Streptophyta > Magnoliopsida > Fabales > Fabaceae > Lathyrus > Lathyrus sativus. The sequence continues at coordinate 262,036,410 of OZ012738.1, forward strand.
GATAGGTATCCTACGAACCGCCTTCCTCGAGGACACATGCCCTCAGCAAATCTTCTAAGGATTGAATAGTTCATTCAGTCTGACCATCTATTTGAGGGTGGTATGCTGAACTCAACCTCAACTTGGAACCCAAAGCCTCTTGTAGACTCTTCCAAAACTCAGAAGTAAACCTCAGATCTCTATCTGACACAATACACAACGGAAGACTATGCAACTTAACAACTACTCGGACGTAAATCTCTGCCAACTTCGACACCGAAAAAGTGATGTTAATAGGAATAAAGTGAGCTGACTTCGTAAGCCTATCAACAATCACCCAAACAGAATCACGTCCTCTCAAAGTGTTCAGCAAACCCGTTACAAAGCCCATCGAAATGCTGTCCCATTTCCATTCTGGAATCTCTAACGGTTGCATCAACCCAGCAGGTTTCTGGTGCTCAACTTTCGACTTCTGACAAGTCAAGCATGCGTAGAAGAATCGTGCCACATCACGCTTCATACCAGGCCACCAAAACATATTCTTCAAATTACTATACATTTTCGTCGCTCCTGGATGAATGCTCAACTTACTCCTGTGACCCTCTTCCAGAAAAATCGTGCCACATCACGCTTCATACCAGGCCACCAAAACAGATTCTTCAAATTACTATACATTTTCGTCGCTCCTGGATGAATGCTCAACTTACTCCTGTGACCCTCTTCCAGAATTGCTTTTTTCATATCTGTACTATCAAGAATACAAATACGACCACGGAACCTCAACACGCCTTGCGCATCCAACTGGTAATCACTATTTTCCGAATGATCCACCCCGGGCATTAAATCTACCAACTTCACATCTAATTTTTGAGCTTCTCTAATGTTTTCCAGAAAGTCATTATTAATCATTAACATGCCCAACTTTACACTCTTCGGTGTCACTTTGCAAACTAAACTCAGGTCTCTGAATTGCTCAATCAATTCCAACTCTTTAGCCATCATTGCTGACATATGCAAAGTCTTGCGGCTTAAGGCATCAGCTACGACATTAGCCTTCCCCGGATGGTAGTTTAAACCAAAATCATAATCCTTTAACAGTTCTAACCACCTTCGCTAACTCATGTTCAGTTCCTTTTGGTCGAACAGGTACTTCAAACTCTTATGGTCACTGAACACCTCGAATCTTGAACCATACATATAATGTCTCCAAATCTTCAGCACAAAAACAACAACAGCGAGTTCTAAATCGTGCGTAGAATAATTCTTGTCATGGATTCTCAACTTTCTTGACGCATAGGCAACTAGTTTGTGACCCTGCATGAGTACACCTCCCAAACCAAACTTAGAAGCATCACAGTATACAACAAACGGTTCTTTTGTGTTAGGCAAGGTCAACACCGGAGCAGACGTCAACCTCCTCTTTAACTCTAGAAAACCTACTTCGCATTGAGCATCCCACACAAAACTTTTCCCTTTACCAGTCAACTTAGTTAACGGAAGGGCCAACTTAGAAAAACCTTCAATAAACCTTCGGTAATAACCAGTAAGTCCCAAAAAGCTTCTAATCTCAGTTGTCGACTTCGGAGTTTCCCATTGCAACACCGCATCGACCTTAGATGGGTCTACAGCAATTCCATTACCTGATATAACATGACCGAAAAAGCTAACCCCTTTCAACCAGAAGTCATACTTCGACAATTTCACATACAACTTCCTTTCTTTCAAAACTTGCAGTACTAATCTCAGGTGCTCCACATGCTCCTCCTTCGACTTAGAATAAATTAATATATCATTAATGAATACCACCACAAACCGATCCAAATAATCATGAAAGATACGGTTCATGTATTCCATAAAAACTCCCGGAGCATTAGTAACACCAAAAGGCATTACCGTATACTCAGAGTGTCCATATCGGGTTCTGAATGCAGTCTTCTGAACATCCTCATCTTTTACCTTAATCTGGTGATACCCCGACCTCAAATCAATTTTACTAAACACCCGCGCACCAACCAACTGGTCCATCAAGTCATCAATTCTTGGGAGCGGATATTTATTCTTAACTGTCACCTTGTTCAGTTGTCGGTAATCAATACACAACCTCATACTGCCATCCTTCTTCTTTACTAATAATACCGGAGCTCCCCACGGTGACACACTCAGTATAACAAACTTTTTCTCGAGTAAGTATTCCAACTGTTTCTTCAACTCAACCAATTCAGATGCAGACATCCTGTATGGTGCCATAGACACAGGTCTGGTACCAGGTACAAGGTCAATAGAAAATTCAACCTCTCGTTCCGGAGGAACTTCAGGAATTTCATCTGGAAACACTTCAGGAAAATCACGAACAACTTCTAACTCATCAATTATCGCTTGATTCTCAACGGATAATGATGCCACCAACGCAAACACTTGAGCATCTTCTAGCAGTATCCGCCTCATCTGTTTTGTAGTTACTAAACGGGTTCCCTCCTCCTCAGGAGTAGAAAACCTCACTGACTTATCAAAGTAATTAATATGAATGCAGTTATACTCTAACCAGTTCATACCTAAAATTACGTCCATCCCACTTAGTGGCAAACAGGCTAAGTCAACCAGTAAATCTCTATCAAATATTGACAGAGGACATTTCAAACATACCAGAGATGTAGTCACTGATCCCTTAGCTGGAGTCTCAACTAACATCTCCCCATTCATGTGAGATAACACAAGACCCAAACGTTCAACACAATCATCAACAATAAAAGAATGAGGAGCACCAGTGTCAATATAGCAAGTAAAGGAGTACTATTAATGAAACAAGTATCTTCAATGAGTTTATCATCGCTGGATGTCTGAGTCCCAGATAGAGCGAACACCCTTCCACCAGTCTTTTCTTTCTTAGGCTTCTGACACTTGTCATGCAGGTGTCCCTCTTCACCACAGTTGAAACAAACCATCCCCTTGCGTTTGCACTCAGCAATAGCGTGTCCCAGCTCACCGCAACGGTAACATCTCACTGGTCCAGAGTTACACACATTACTCTTATGACCCGGTTTCCCGCACTTATAGCAAACAATACCAGCAGAAGCATCTCCCCTACTAGTTTTCCTGTCATCAGTTGCTCTCTGTTTCCCTTTGCCAACTGGAGGATCATAAGGCTTACCGCGATTCTGCTGCGACTTGCCTCTCCTCTCACTCAACAGCTTGTAATGAGCATTGCTATCTTCTTCATAAATTCTACAGCTTTCAACCAACGCATCAAAAACACGGATCTTCTGGTACCTAATTTCCTTCTTGATTTCAGACTTCAATCCATTCTCAAACTTGATACACTTAGAAAACTCAGCGGTTTCTGCGCTGTAGTGCGGATAAAACTTAGCCAACTCTTTGAATTTCGCAGCATACTCGGTAATAGATTTGTCTCCTTGCTTCAGTTCAAGAAACTCAATCTCTTTCTTACCGCAGACATCTTCCGGATAATACTTCTTCAAAAATTCCCTACGGAATACTGTCCAAGGACCTCCTCACCTGCAACTTCCAATACCGGACGAGTCTCTAGCCACCAGTCATCAGCTTCAACTGCTAGCATATGAGTCCCATAACGAACCTTTTGTGCTGGAGTACAATCCATCACACAAAAGATTCGCTCCATTTCCTTCAACCAGTCCAGTGCACCATCAGGATCGTGCCTACCCTTGAAGGTAGGTAGGTTCTCCCGCTGAAATGTTGCCAAACTGCGAGACCCAGCATCTCCAGCAGGATTCGGCAGATTTTCCATAGCATTAACTAAAGCTTACAGAGCAGCAGCAATTGCAACATCATTCCTTCCAACCATTTCAACTTAAACTGCAACAACTAGCAGTCAGATTTCACAAACAATAATACTTGATTGTTAGACACGACGACTGACTTGATAACTTGGTCGAATGGAACGACCTGCTCTGATACCACTAATGTAACACCCCATTCTAACCCAACAGATAAATAAGAAAACAACAATCATAGTGGACGAAAAAGGGCCACATGATGGTCGTAATGGGACTGTCATGACCGTGGTGGTCATGACGAGCGTCATAGATGTCACGACCGTGACGGTCATGACGAGCGTCATAGAGCGGTGACGACCGTCACACTTACAAATTCTGGGACGCATCAGAGGTGTCACATTTTCACCTTAACAAATAACATACACCTGCAGCAAAGCATTTTATAACATACATAGCACAGATCCGGATGAACAAATAATGACAACTTGTTTACTATCTTAATTACAAGAAAACTTCTTATTTTGCAGCGAAATTTAATACACTTCCAACATTTATAATAACCAAAGCAAGACCAGAAAAGTCTACATCTAAATTCCATTAAAATTCAGCAAGTAATTATCTTCCATCAATTCACAAAACAACTAGTTCTCGGTCACAAAATCATTACTACCGATTCATCGGTCTAGTGCATACAACCAACATTTGGCACTATCAGAAGCAATCAATTTGCAGAAAAGTACTTAATAAAAATTCAGCAACAATGGAAACAATTAAAAACAATAACATTAAGCGTTCATCCCCCCAAGAGTGATATGTATCAGAGTGACCAACGACCTTAAACAAACAACGACACTCTATTCCGAGTTACCTGTAAATTACCACCAACGGAGGTAACATACAACGTAAAGGGTGAGATATCAAAATTATAAAATAAGGCATGATAAAAGTCATGTCAGGATTATATCACAGCAATTAAGATTCTCGCGGTTCTCCAAATATTATCACCACGAACTACCAGGAAATTCATAGTTCATATACATGCATCAATTAGCAGGAAAAATTCAGCAACTCATCATTACTTGCGAACACATAATGACGTTACACTATGCGACTTAACTATGCATATGCATGTGGTACCAATTTGGAGCAGCACTCCACAACCAATTTAATTGCCATTATAGGCCGCCAATACAGGCACAACCAACGCCAATACAGGCCAATCAGGATGATATGCTATGAGATGCATCTATTATAGACTACAACCCAACAACAACAACCACTCAACAAGGCATTAAGCCTACAACCAAATTGTCCATAACCGGAGCATCACAATTTCATACAAATCATGCAACCACAACATTCGACATAATATAACCAAATGAGGACACCATAACAACCCTCTCAACAAATGGGAAATTAGTGTGTGCCGGCGCCATTTCCCAATATTATTACGTAGAACTAATGACATAAACATTAATTCATGCACAGACAAACATTAACCCTTAATATTTCTCAACCTACGGGAACTAACCCCATGATTCAATTCCTTTCATGAAATTGATCATACCCACAGTTATAGAATCGAACCCCACCCTTACCTTTGGATTGAGGACAACTCTAAACTCCCGGTTCCGGTTTGCTCTCCGGTGACTCTTCTGCAAATACCTTGAATTCTCTCCGGCGGTTAATTCTTCTGTTCTCAATTTCTCCACAACTACGTTCCTTTTTCCTCTTTCCCTTCTCCTCAACTTTTTCTTCCTAAATTTTGTTTCTGAGCAGTTTATCGTGTTTCTCCCCTTTTTCTCCCACAACCTCTCTAATAACTCCCCTATTTCACTTATTCCATCCACTAATATTACAAATAATAATAATAATAATAATAATAATAATAATAATAATAATATTACTACTAATTATTAAATTATCATCATCATTAATTATATTATATTATTATTAAACTCCATATTTATTAAATGATTTCCTATACTTTAAGGACACCCACCAACGCTCTCAGACGCACTCCCACATAAAGGCACACCAACAATTCATAAATAATACTTTAAAAAATGAACGGGCGTTACACTATTTGAGAAACAAATGCGATATCTAAGCAAGCATCTTGAGATTTAGTCTTGTTACTACACCTTTACTTTTATCTCCAATAACATTATCAATTAGATGATCTCGATGGGTTCTCCATTTTTTAGGTAGACCACTATGATTTGTCTCTTATTGAATTGGTTTCTCATTATGTTTTGAGTGATCATCATTGTTGACTTTGGAAGCATCTTCCATAGGAACTTTTAAAATGTCATCATTGTAACACCCCAAAGTTTGCCTCATCTTTTTCTTAATCTCTTGGCTTATGTTTCATTGCATTTGCATTATCATTTGTGCATAACATTCGTTCTAGGCAGGGGATCAAGGTATCTTGATTTGTTTCTCAAGATGAAGAGCATCATTCTTAAAGTTTAACAAGGGTTTATTCTCAACCTTGTGGTTTTATCAAGCCCCAAGGTCCTCTCATCATCAAGGCATGTCTTAGAGCCATTTGAATCAAGGTTACAAGCATTGATCACCTCCTCCTATCCTGTAAACAGTTGGATTAGAGTTTTGGTCAAAAGGCACCTGTGGCTAATTTCTTGGGCAATACATGGTTCCATGGATCAATACACACCTTGAGGGTTATCTACATGTATTATGTATCATCGCAACTCATGAAAATAGCTTCAATCAATGGATAGAATGCTAAGGTTTCATCTGATCAAGAAAAGTCAATTGTGGCTCCATGATGTCAAAGTTTTGGATTTCAAGGTCAATCAAAGACAAGTTATGTGTCCTCAAGTGTCTTCTTGTGTTTGTATCAAGAATAATCAAAGCGGACCATAGAATCAAGAGGTTTTCAAATTAGGGTTTTAGAGGTTTCTAAGTTCAAAATCCCCTATTTTGGAACCTAATTTCCATGACAAGTTTCATTATGATACAAGCTCCATCTCACTTTTCATCAAACATGAGATTTATTCCTTGTTCTCCAATCTCTCCTTTGATTACAAAAAATCCTCCATTGGATTTACACATCTCAAGTTATAATGTCTTCAAGTTGGTGTTTCAAAGTTGAAAGGATTTAAAGGCAACCAACTTCTAAGATAAATTCCATATGGATCCAAGCTTTTTCTTAATTTTCTTCAAACACAAGAGTTATTCTTCATCCTCCATGATTTTAAAAAAGTGCAAGAACTAATCATTCACATATGTAGAACTCAAGTTATGGTCCTTTTGAGTCAATGCCATTCTTGGATGGTTTAGTCTTGGTTATCCAATTCAAAGCCAAAGTTCATGAACTTCAAAGCTTCAAATCAAGTTACCTATAACATGAAACTTATGCCTCAAGATCTTTCCTATACCAGGACCTCAAATTCCATGTCATTTGATGATTTATAATGCAAGTTAGGGCATGATGAACAAGCATACATGGTTATGTGACATGTTTTAAATTTTCTTGCTTTTTAAGTCACAATTATGAACACTTTTGTCTCTCTTTTGTACCACATCATCATCATCTCATGACAACACCAAATGTTACCTAAATAGTTCAAACAACATGCCATCATAAGTGTAAATTCAACTTTGTTACCATTTAGGAATTTCACTTAAAACACATCACATGATCATTCTCATTCACAACAACCATTACATTTTATTTCCTCACCCTCTTTTATGCTAATTGATGACTCAAAAGGATGCTAAGAGGTTTCCAAACCCGTGTGGCCATTTTAAGTGAATATTTGATCAAGTTTTCAAATGCGTCGTTCCTTTCATTATGGGCTTCAAAAATCACTCAATTCATCACATATAAAAGCAACGCAAACACTAGAATGAAGGAGGTCATTTGCTGCAAGAGAAGGTAAGAACAACTAAAAGCTTGCTCCATTTTATTTCTCTTAGAATTGATTATTTCATTGGAGATTTCTTCCATCTATTGCTTCCATCTTGCTCAAAAGAAGTTTAGAAGTCCATTGCTGGCCTTTTTTAGAAGCTCAAGCAAGGTTTGAAGCACCAACAGAGTAGCTCCATTTAGGTATTTTTTTCACCTTCGAATCTCTCATGTTAGGCATTTGTTTAAGCTCATGATGATGCATCTGAAGTCCTCCAGTAATGGAGGCAATGTTTGAAAGTGCAGTGTTCTGATTTATGAAAGTTTCCGTTTGAGTTTCAAATTTTCGTGCGTTGATTTCACCTTGCCTCGGGAGCCTTTTTGAAAATCCATTTCCATATTCTTGTTCTCCATGGATTTATCTTCAATTTGGTGCTAGAGGTTTTGATTTTTATGAAAGTTTACAGTCTTCTCTATCGAGGCTGGTCGGAGAAGACGACCGAATTAGGGTTCTGATGGTCTGCATGTTTGCTGAGTTATTTTCCTACGTGGCTGTTGACATGTTTGACTTGTTGAGTTGTGGCGCGTGTGTGGTGTGGTCATGTTGAGGTGGACGCCACCTCTAATTAATGAAACGACACATTTCATATGTGTGGTGTATTACTAGATTTATTTTGTGCATGGGCTTGTGATGTTTTCTATTTACACTCCCTCTGTTTGGCCCATATGGCGTGTTGAACTGCATTCATGTGTTGATTTGAATTGCTGATGCACCCCACTTCATCCCTTTTCATTTTATTTTTTCTTCTACTTGCTATTTTCTCTTTTGATTTATTTTTAATAGATCCAAATACCTAAAAATTCCACATAAATATTTGTTACATGCTTTAAGGTGTTATTTAATTTTCCATTTTCATTTATTTTAATTTTCAAATGATTTTTATATTTTATTTTGATTTTCAATTGATTTTGATATTTTATTTTGATTTATTTGTATGATATGTTCTTTGACCTAGACTTTAAAACAATGCCTTAATGTTTGACCTTTCTAATTGATTCTTGACCCATCCTTATGCACACATTTAAACACATGTATGTAGGTGTTTTAGTGAGAATCAGATATCAAGCTATTGATTAACTTGAAACTTAATACATTGAAATTCACCATCGAGCTTTGATTTATCCAAAGGAAAGGTTAAACAAAGAAAACCCTTTTGCGCGATGTAACAACAACGCTAAAGATTCGGGGATCGGGGGTTGGTAATGCCTAGGGTAGGTATTTCACATCCTAAACATATGTAGTACTCTACAGGAACCTTTTGTGTGTGTGTCTGTAATAACCCAAATTTATTGGAATATTTATTTAATTTATTTAAATATAAATATTCGTATTTTTGGTGATTTTCAGTGGTTGGTGTGAAATATTGAGAATTATGGATTTTAGGTTATTTATTTAAATAATAGTATATAATATGAATATATTGGTATTATTATTAATTTAAATAAATATAAGTTAACTAAGGGCAAATTGGACAATTAAGGAGGAGTTAGTGAGGGTAATATTGGAAAAGCCCAATTTATAGGCCCAAAGTTAGGTTTAACAAAAAGGAATTTTGAGGGAACTAGGATTAATTCTTGTTAGACAGTGAAAATGGAAGAAATAGAGGCCAGAGCTCTGAGGAAGAGGATTGAGGCAAAAGCTTCGCGAGGTTTCTAAGAATCAAGGAGAAAGGCTTAGAGTCGACAATTAAGGTATGAGGAGTATTGCCTTCATTGTTTTAAATATGTGATTCAATGTATTTAAAGCTTATTGAAGGGTTTAAAGGGTTTGACGCTGATTTGAGATAACGGAAATTAGACCTTCATGGCCAAAATATATTATTGAGGTTTTAACCGTATAGGGATTTAAAGTTGATTTAAAGATTTAAGGGTTTGAGGCTGATTTGAGAGTAAAGGAAATTAGGCTTTCGTGGCAAAAATCTATTGTTGAGGTTTTAACCATATAGGAATTTAAAGTTGATTTAAGGGTTTAAGAGTTTGAGGCTGATTTGAAAGTAAAGGAAATTAGGCCTACGTGGCCAAAATCTGTTGTTGAGATTGTTTAACCCTGTAGGATAAGTGATTTGTGATAACTCTAATGACTGTGGGGGTATTTGTAAGAAATTATGGGAATTAGAGACGTAAATATGATACGGGATTGAACGTATATCCCTTAATTTTAAAGGTTTTAGGCATAATCTTAAAACAATGATTAGATGGTTTAAATGTGTTAAAATTATAAATTTACTTGAGATAATTACAATGTTGAATGGGTTGTAATTTTCTGAGAGTTTGGGTTTTTACGGAATCGATATCAGAGGTCTGGAAGGCCTCAACAGTGAAAAATGCAGAAAATTGCTTGTTGTTTGTTATGACTGTTCATGTTTTCGGTCGAAATCGTTTTGAACATAACTTTTGATTTCTAAATCCGTTTCGGCCCCCGTTTGAAGCGTTGGAAAGTTAATGAACAGGGATATAACATAGTATAAATAAGATAATTGATTGTCTAATATTTTGATGAGATTAAATACGTGATTGTATGATGAATTACCATGAGTATAACTATGATTCCGACGAGATTAATACATGATTGTATAATGATAATTCCTGAGTAATGATGATGAGCTATGGTGATATTTCCATGAGTTTTTGATAATTCTATGATGACAAGATTTATGATGATGATTTTTATGATGATGATTTTGATGTATGATGATGCACCTATGATGTTATTATGAGGATGATTATTGACGTGTGCATCATGCATTCATGTGCATCCGAACTTCGGTTCAGGACCTTGATTTCTTTGGCTTAAGTCCCATTGTGTGGATGTGAGGTATTTTGATGTGCTCTGATTCTTGTATAGAATCGATCCTATTGATGGGGATCTATGGAGGGTTGATGGCCCTGTGTCTATCGAGCTGTGATGATTGGTACCACATGCATGAGTCTTGTTGCATTTGCACTTATGTGACAATTGGTGTAATTTATAATGTTGTGGCCTTTGATGTTCCATGATGATTATGATGTTGAATATGAAAATGAAGCCATTTTATATATTGATTCTTATATTGATTATTATGAATCGTTTTACTCACCCTGCCTGTTTGAATGTTGCCTCCACGTGGGTAACATGCAGATGACCAGGTTTAGCCGTGGATGCCATCGATGATTTTTGAAGTTTTGGGTCGTTGGCCATTGTGGTTGACTTAGAAGGTCTTGCTCTGATAGTGTAACATCGGGTTGGGGTCTTTGAGTCAAAATACTTTATTGAGTTTTTGTTATGTTGATTTCCTTGCGGTAAAAGGAAAACTTTGGATTTTTGCCTTTTTGAGTTCCGCTGCCATTTGAGAACTTTTGAGAAATTTCGAGAAAACCTCATTTCTTACAGAGCATTGACCTTGATTTGAATTTATTGAGAAATGTACGTCCTTTGAGGTGATTTTTATGGTGTTTAAAATTTTACTCTGATAAATGTTAATATTTTTCCATAATATTTGTGGGGTAGAAAAGGGTGTTATTGTGTGTGTGTGTGTGTGTGTGTGTGTATGTGTGTGTGTGTGTGTGTGTGTGTGTGTGTGTGTGTGTGCTAAGCTATCTAAGTTGTTTGCTAGGGGTATTAGGATTAGAGTTAGGGTAAACGTTGAGATAAATACCTAAGGATATTTCTAAGTTTTCTCGCAAAGATGTCACATCTTATGCCTACGTATCCTTACTAGGATGGAATCATAGCAACCATAGTTCTCTTCATTAATGCTGAGGAATAATTGACTATGGTCAAGAATCCAAGGGGAACAAACATAACAATGTTTGTATAGATTTTGACAAAACTCTCTAGATCTAAATTAAACACTCAAGGGGATTGCCTTTGACAAAAGCCAAACGGGGAGTAATTAATCATGACAATGATCCTTACATAGAGTTAACAAACTCTATCTTAAAGTTCTAATTGAAGGGTACTCCTAACAAGGGGTAGGTCTTTTAGACTTAAGGCAAATTCTAATGGATATAGGTTCTAAATTAACTAAGTTAAAGTACCTAAGGACTTAACCAAGTCAAGGGGAAGGGTAATGAGCTATCTATGACTGTGAAGTCTGTAGAGAGACTTTCCTTTGGAATAAGGGAATAACAAGGCAACTGGATGAGAACTAACAAGTTTCATAACTTGGGGAAACTTAACAAAGTTAAAGCACACATAAACATTCATTCAAACATGATGAATATATAAAGAGCAAAGTGACAACCAAGAAAGCTTTATCATGACAAAGTTCAAAGATTATAAAGGTAACAACCCAACAAGAACAAGCATGAAACATGTGTAACAACAACAAGTTCATCAATGGTAAACAAACAAAACTCAATCATACAACTTACAACTTGAGTTAAACATGGTATATGAATCCGTATAAATATAAATGTAAAAACATTTAAACATTTTCAAGGCATATTGATGATAATCAATCATGGATAAGCAAGAAGAATAACAACAGTTCAAGCATGGGTTCAAACTTCACATAAGGGAAGGTAAACAAGATTCATAGTATCTTTCAAAGAAAGAATAAATCTTAAGCATGTTATGGTTCTAACAAGACACATAAAAAATTAAGGTAAGGCAGGGGGTATTCAGAATCAAGTTCATGAGGTTACAACATCAAGAATCATACATGGATTCACAGAGAAGTTCCAAGTCATGCATTCAAATTCATGCATTTACAAAGGCAAGAAACAAATCCTAGACATGTTATGGTTATAACAAGACACATAAACAAGTAAGATGAGGTTAAGGGATCATGTTCAAGAGGTTACAACATCAAGAAACACATCACAAATCAACAGAAAGTTTCAAGGCATGGTTTTCATATACATACATTTACAAAGGCAGGAATAAGCATGGTAAAGAAAGGGACCAAATGTTTTCAAATACATAAACATGTTAAACATACAAAATTTATTCATACAAGATCAATCATTTAAGAAAAATCAAGTACTATGTCAAAGAAACTCATGAAAACAAGTAAAAACCCTAAAAAGGGTCATGTCTTTCAAGTGGACCAAAGTGTTTCAAAATGACAATTATTGAATTCTTTCTTTACACATTGAAACTAGAAATCTCAAGGAGCATTTTGCAAAAATAATGGCATCAAAATGATAAAAATCAAATAAATTATGCACTTTGGAAAATGGGGTTCAAAACTAGGGCAAGGCAAGGCAAAACTTGGCAAGGCAAGAACCTAGTCTAGGCAGATTTGCAAAAGCAATCATAACTTGCTCAAAACTTAATGAAATTGAGTGAAACAAAAAATAAAATTGCTTATTTTTTCACAAGGAATCAAATGGTGATGGTGGTTTTCAAAGATCATACATCATTTGGAAAATTCGAAGACATCATCAAAAATGACATGTTATGTGCAAGAACATGTGGACAACCAAGTATACATGGTTTAAGCAGCAAGCAAGTGATCCAACACACCATATGGAACATATAAACTATGTTTATAAACATCACACATTAAGAGAGGAGTTCAAACAACAGATTGCACATGAAGTAGTCAAAATGGAAAGTTTGAGCAAGAACAATATGACAGTCAGAAATGGATTAAACCAACATCAACCAAATGATTAAACACAACATGTATGACCTATAAATGATGTCTATAAGCATCAATACCCTATGCCTAACTAGAAACAGAAAGTTGCATATGAAAATGACGTGAAAAACAAGCTAGCAAACAAAAGCAAGTGGACAGTCACAACCACACAAGTTTAAGGGTAAAACAAAGTTCAAACATGACCTATAATAGATACTAAACATGTCCAAACTCAATGTACATCAAAAATTGGCATGATTCTAAAAGTGGCTAGCGTGAGTATTTACCTCTTGTAGCCTCCTTACACAAATGCATAAAACAAGAATTCCAGTTGAGATGTGATGATCCAAACAACTTCAAGATGATCCAAATGAGTTATTCAAGTGATCCAAGCTCCCTCGAAGTAGCTACTTTGATAGAATGACCTCTTTTTGCAAGAATGACCAAGAAATTTCAAAGTAAAATCTCTGAAATGGTGTTACAAAAGTGTGGTAATAATTTGGATAACACAAACAATTTATATGTAAGGTGTTTGAAGGGTTAGAGTGGCTAGAAATGAAGTGGACAGAGTTGTGGCTTCAAAGATGCAGAAAGTCGAACTATCTTGGATTAACAGTTGACTTTTTGAATGAGATGTTTTCTAGTGAAGGTGAGTGTTTGAAAATCTTTAACACTTCATTTGTGATGTGTTTGAAGTGTTGGTGGAGGTGTTTGATGATTGGAAAAGGTTTTGGAAGAATTTATGCAAAGGCAGAATTTTATGCTTCAAGTGAACAAGTTCAATGCTTGCAAGAAGTTTGTGATTTGAGGAATGAGAGAGATTTTTCTTGGTTTCTAGCTCAACCTGGTGTGTTTTGGATGTGAGGAGAGTGTCCTACTTATAGGCAAGGTTAGAGAGCAAGTGGTATGGGCAGATTGCATCATCTGGCCAAATTTTCCTTTTTTAGAGGCAAAAGGAGAAAATCCATCTTGAGATGTTTCTTATGAGCATAAGACACCTCTCTATGTGTTTCATTATCATCTATAGCCTGCAAATAGTGGTCTTGAAGTGAAAGGAATAGTGCAGATGACATAGTAGCTGAGTCATGATAGATTTGGTAAAACGTTTCTCTCTTCTTGCCACTTGCATCCACCTGCATGAATAAACAATTCATTTAATCCAAAATCTGAGTTTTGATCGTGGAAATGCCTTGTAATCTCTTTAATTAGGTCCTTAAGCATCAAATAATGAATTAAGAAAGAGTTTAGAAGATGTTTGAATGGTTTATGCATCAAAATGCAAGTATTGAACTTGGTTTTGTGACATGAAAGATGCCCAACTTGCCTTCTTCGATTCTCCCTAACCACAAAGGTTGAGAAAATTATCTTGTAATTTTTAAAAAGACCAAAACATGATCTACAACATTCATGTTATACACAAATTCAAATTCCAAAAGGAACTATGCCAAAAATCCTTTTGAAGTTTGTTGCAATGTTGACTTACAAGTCAAGAAACATGAAAATTTCCTATGTGGAAATCCTTCACAACTTGATGAGATTATAACTCCAAATATATGAATTTCTGGATGATACTTTTGTAGGGCTCCTCAAGAGCTTTCCAACAAGCTTTGAACCACTCCATTTGGATGTGTGGTTCGGAAGTTATGATCGTTTCAAGTTGGCTTAAAATTAGGGTTTTTCGTGAACCCTAGTTTCTTGATTTGCAAGTTATCCATCAATCCTTGATTAAATCTCCACCAAACTCACTAGTAAGCACAAAATTATGTTTTAAATCTTTCTTTCTTCAAATTGGGGTCAAAACCCTAAAAGTCAAAGAGTTGGCTTTCCAAACAGACGAACCGAACAATTGAAATCTTCGGGATCGATCTTCAGTGTTCTGGGTTCTTTTAGCCTTTCAAAATTCTTGAGGAGACTTTAATAAGTCATAGGAGTATTATGAACCATGATTCAAGATTTGGAAACCATTTAGACCAAAATTTAAACTTCAGTTGACTTTTTCCACTAGAAACCCTAATTAGGGTTTTGCACTGCACCGCTCCTATTCTTTTGGTAACCACCTCAAATAGCAATTGTTCTTGGCATGATATGAGCCTCTTGATGATATAAAGACTTGATTTGTAGAAGATCAATCCAAAACTTTGACTGATCAGTCCATAAGATTCTTGATTTTGACAGTGTGAAACCCTAATTCATCTGCATCTTGACAAAGATTAACTTGAAAAAGGTTAAGGTTAGATAACACATGCTTGATGCACCTAGAATGATAATGGAGTATAGGGGTCAAAATATGGGTTATGACACATATAAATTAACAACACCGTCGAAAACCAGTTTCCACTGAGATCCAATCTCAGGAACCTCGTCAGGTAAAGGCTCATCACAGGCTTTCATCTTCAAAAACATGACGTCTTCATCTGGAAAATCAAACTTCATCGGTTGATAATCCTCAATCGGCTGTTCAGCGAGATATTCTGACAAAACGCTTCCCTTAATGGCTTTTGGGGAAACATACTGAATAACATACTCTGTTAAAACCGTTTTCCATCGGGTAATCCTTCTGGAGAGTGCTTGCTTTTCAAAGACATACTTGATCGGATCCATCTTCGAAATCAATAGGTTGTGTGATTTAACATGTACTGCCTCAAACACTTAGCAGCCCAAGTGAGTGCACAACATGTTTTTTCCAACATTAGGTATCTCGACTCACAATCAGTGAACTTTTTACTCAAGTAGTAGATGGCGTGCTCTTTTCTACTAGACTCGTCTTGTTGACCAAGCACACATCCCATTGAATTCTTAAGAACCGTGAGATATATGATCAGAGGTCTCCCTACAACTGGAGGCATGAGTATTGGAGGTTTCTGCAGATACTCTTTTATTCTTTCAAACGCCTCCTGGCAATTTTCATTCCACCTAACTGTTTGATCTTTTCTCAACAATTTGAGTATTGGTTCACAAGTGGTTGTAAGATGAGATATGAACCTTGCAATGTAGTTCAATCTCCCCAGGAAACCACGAACCTATTTTTCCGTCCTCGGCTCAGGCATTTCTTGTATAGCTTTTATCTTGGCAGGGTCTACCTCAATACCCTTTTCACTGGCAATGAACCCTAGTAGCTTCCCAGATCTCATCTTGAAGGTGCACTTTTCACGAACAATGAGCCTCAGCTTGAACTTCCTAAACTTTCAAACAATTTCAGAAGATTAACCAGATGTCCTTCCTCCGTCTGTGACTTCGCAATCATGTCATCCACATATACCTCGATTTCATGATGAATCATATCATGAAAGAAAGTCACCATCGCCCGCTGACAGGTTTCCCTGACATTTTTCAATCCAAAGGGCATCACTTTATAGCAAAAATTCCCCCACGGTGTAATGAAAGTAGTTTTCTCCATGTCCTCTGGGGCCATCTTGATTTGGTTATACCCAGAGAAGCCATCCATGAAGGAAAACACAGAATACTGAGCAGTGTTATCAACCAACACATCAATGTGGGGGAGCGGGAAATCATCTTTTAGGCTTGCTCTATTCAGATATCTGCAATCAACACACATCTTGAACTTTCCATCTTTCTTAGGCACAGGAACAATATTAGCGACCCACGGAGGGTAATTTATGACAGCAAGAAAACCAGCATTCAACTTCTTCTGAATTTCTTCTTTGATTTTGACTGCCATGTCAGGTCTTGTTCGTATCAACTTCTGCTTGACTGGCGGACATTCTTCTTGGAGATGCAACAGGTGTACCACAATATCTATATCTAGCCCAGGCATGTCTTGGTAAGACCAAACGAATATATCTTTATACTCACAGATCATTTCAACCAATCTTCTCTTGATATTGTCTTCCAATGCAGCCTCAATTATAACCTCTTTCTTGTCGTCTTCGGTACCCAGATTGATAACTTCAATATCCTCCTGATGAGGCACAATGACCCTTTCATCATGCTTGAGAAGTCTGGCTAACTCTTCGGATAGTTCATAGTCTTCATCAGTCTCTTTTTCAGTATGATAAATGGGATTATCAAAGTCATACGAAGCCATAGCTAAATTTGAATCGATGGTATCTGATAGAAAAGACCTGTATGATGATGTTTATGTTTATTATGTGATGCAACAAACAAAACACATTGCCATTTTTTTGTTTGATGCAAAAACAAAAACAAGAAAAACAGGGATTACAATATTTGAATGCGAAAAACTTCCTTTATTTATGATAAAGTGCAAATAACAAGAGGGCCCCACATATTGGGTCACTATGCCTTGGGCAGAACGTAGGACTGAACATAACCAAAACAATGAACATTACTTTGTAGTAGTAGCATGAATGATTTCTTCAGTAGTCCATTTGCACAGTCACTATCACCTTCGTCATCTTCAATGGCATTAATCCTGTCAAATATCAAACCATCGCTGGTGAATTGAATAGGCCCCCTGTACCTCGGAATTTCCTGAAAAGAACTGGAGGGTTTGTATCCTAGGTTGAACTTGTCCTGCTTGATGGGAACATTAAGAACTTGGCCCCACTTCTGAGAAGAACCAGATTCATCAATAGCATGGGCTTCTTTGAATGATGACATGGAAACCTCTGGCCTTTGGCTTCTACAAGAGGCTTCTCCTGAATCTAAACTGTTTCAAATGCTTGGAAGAGTATTTCGTGGATCTCCCTATCCACTTCCACATACTTGAAGGATGACAAATGGCTAACCATGATATCCTCTTCGCTGCATACTGTATCAACATTCCCTTCCATCATATATTCCAGCTTCTGATGCAACGTTGAAGTAACTTCTCCCACAACGTGTATCCAAGACCGGCCAAGCAAATAACTGTATGTTGGCTGGATATCCATAAGGTAAAAAGTTGCATAAGAAATCTTCGGCCAACCTGAATAGGCATGGTGATCTCCCCAAACACTGATCTCTTAGATCCATCAAATGCCCTCACAACCAAATCACTTGGCGTGTATATCAAACCTTGAGTATCTAATTTCATAAATTCCTTCTTCAGTAGCACATTAAGGGATGATCCTGTATCAACCAGGACATACGACAGCAGGGACCCTCTACACTTCATAGATTTGTGCAAAGCATGATTATGGTTCCTCTGAGTATGAGTCAAATCTAGGTCCGTAAAACCCAAACCATTACCAGCGTTTACATGAGCTACTACCCTTCCAACTAATTAACAGAAATATCCTAAGGTACATATGTTGAATTCAAGATTTTCAATAAAAGCATTGCAGTGTGCCTCCAAACACAACAATAATGAAAGAATGGAAATCTTCAAAGGAGTCTGATTTAAGTGATCCATAATCTTGTAGTCAATTTTTCGAATGAGTCTCATAAATTCCTCTACGTCTTTCATAAAAAAATCATTACCAACCTTTTGTTGGATATTCTCCTCAATCACTGCCATACCCTTCCCCTTGTCATTCCTATCAGTATTAACCTCCAGTGGGAAAGGATCTTGCCACTTCTAGTGATACTGCCGACACCAACTATATTCTCAACCGAAGAACCCCCATATGAAGATCCTGTCAATTCTTGTCTCTGCCTATTACAGAACACCTCTGCCCCATAGTTCCATGGGATGGATTTAATGCTCTCGTATGGCACAGGTCCAGGAACAGTAATGATAACTGGCGCTGGCCTAGCATGCACTGAAACATGACTGTCTAGTATTGTTGCACCCCAAAATTTGACCAACAATTATTCACCCATTAAGTGTTTGAAAGTGGAAACCTTCATCAGAAAGTTCAAGAGATCCTCAGAGAAATTGGTTGAAACCAAGGTTGGGTGCTTCATAGCTTGAGAGTTGTGGGTACTCCTCAGATGATTCTGAGACTTTGAGAATGAACTTGAAGCTTTGAGAAAGCCTATGAGATGTCTTGAAAGCCATCATGAAGCCCAGAGAGGTCATTATGCAAGAATTCAGAAGATTCAACCATGAATGGTAGAATTAGGGTTTTGACTGGGTCAACCCTAGATCAGCTGAAGATTTGGAGAAGGTTGAGACCTAATCCAAGGGCCATGAGATCATGGAATGATGTATGGAGATGTTATAAAGATGATTCCTAGACCAACTCATCATGAATGAGGAGTTTGAGAAGTTTTGAGTTAGGGTTTCTGAGGATTGTCAGTGAAAAAACCCTAATTTGATCCCTATCTTCCAGGCAGTTTTAGCTCAAGATGTGATTGATATCTCATCTTCCCCACAACATGAATGTTGTAGAGCTTGTTCTTAGCTTTAATTTGAGTGGTGGAAGTCCTGGATAGGAGTTGCAGAGCTCAAGTTATGGTTTTGACAAATTACAGGTCAGCTGAGGTATGTGAATCTGGGTCCTTGAAAGTCACCCAACTTGCAGACAACTTTTGCCCTAGTAGGATGATTCCTATGATCTCTTGGTCAACATGAATGTTGAAGGGCATCTTCTTAGCTTTCTATAGAGTACTAGAAGTCCTTGATAGGATTTGTAGAACGCAACTTATGGTTTGAACAAGACAGGGGTATTTTGGTCATTTGGTGATTATAGGTCATTTTAAGCAAAGGCCATATCTCCTATTTCCAAGCCTCAAATGGAAAACCTCAAAACATCAAAGTTGTTCAAAATGGGATTTTAAGTCTATAAAAGAGGTCATGAGTTATTGGAAGAGCTTGTAGCAAGGGTTTTCATGATTGGGTAAAAATGACCTAAAAAATGGCTTATAAGTTGAAAAGTTGAAATGGAATTTTGGTTTAGGAGATGTACAAATCGAAAATGGGTCATCCAATATGTCATTTTGACTCCAAACATTATTTTAAAAACAATGGTTCAAGTAGAATTTTGATTTGAAGCATAGAAATGGGGGTTGCTTTGTAATGTTGCTACTTGCATATTAAGGCAACTTGATAAAACTTCACCAAAGGCAAGGAAGTGCATGTTTTTCACTCATTCTTTCTCAATATCTCTTGTAAGGAGATTTTAAAGCCAATTTGACAAGCTTAAGGCATGAGATAAAGGTTATGCAATGTATCATTTCAAGAGAAGTTCTAAAACTTTCTAGATGATTCCATAAGTTTCTAGATGAATCTAGACTCTTCTTTGGATTGCTATAAGGAGGGTAGATCACCATGAGAAAAAGGTTGGTGATGATTGTTGGTGAGTGGTGAGATTAGAGTGTAAAAAAGTGAGATTCTTCCATTTGCAATTCCATAACAAACTTTCATTCTCTGCCATTTCCATTCTTTTCTTCTCCACAAACACATTCTTATGATCCTTATGATTGCTTGCATACTGAGTTAGAGGAAGATCCATGGAGATTTGAAGCTTTGTTGAAGAATTTGTAAGAAAAGCATATTGAGATCAAACACAAGATTCAAGCACTGTTCATCAATCTTTTTGCATACATAATTCTTATCTTCCATTAAAGATCAATCAGGGAAGGTTGCAGGCATTGAATTGGAGTGAAACCACATCCACCATTACAACTTGACAGGTTGGTGATTTTACTCGTATCACCTTATTTATATGCATTCCACCATAGCTCTAGGGTTAGACTTGTTAAGATAGGGTAGAGGACTGTTTTCTGAGAATTTGAGGAAGTTTCATGAAGTTCCATGGCAGACCCTAATTTCTTTCAGTTTCAAGAATGAGTCGTGTGTTGGGTATTGATGGACATGGTATAGTGTAGAATGGCTAGGGTAACATGTAGAACAATTCTGGATCGTTAGTTTGAAGTTACATCAAGATTGATATCAGTGTAACATGTTGGAACCCTAACTTTCACGCGTTCTGTTTGGATGATATAAGATGTTTCAGTGAAAACTATGCATATGATCATGTTCCTGGTGAGTAGTAGAGCAACTATGGCTTTGGAATTTTCTATTTTCATGGAGAAATGGAGGAGAACGAGCAGGTAGAAGATTAGGGTATGAGGGCTGTTTCAGGGAGCTCGCATGGTGAAACCCTAAATTCTTTGGGGACGATGACTCTCCACTGTGGGATTACTCTGAGAAATTAACTTAATAATCTCATCCAACGGGCCAGATTTAAACTTGCTAATGGAGGGAGTATGATGCGTATGAAACGCATCGTTTCATTAAAACCAGCGCGTGGGCCTCAGCTAAGCATTGATACCTACACCCCCACCAGCGACCCAGTTAGATTTTGAACTGAATTTTGATGCTATTTGCACCGTTGGCGTTTTATTTTCTTTTTAATTTTTCTGTTGATTTTCTGAGTACGTATGGGCTTACCAAGATTTCTATCTGCACCCCAGATTCTCAGCCCATCAGGGATTATAACTGAGGCGCATTGCTCATGACACCCCCTCCCCCATTTCTTTTTTTTTTTATTTTTTTTATTTTTCAATTTCTTTCATATTTCTTGCATTTTAATAAATCCATATAAAATAGAAAAATTAATATTTTTCATTCCTTGTTTTTTTCACATATTCATGATTTTGTCTAGAAAAATGTAAATAAATAAAATTCCATTTTATTTTCCTTTTAATATTTTTAGCATATTATTCTTGTAAATAGTATTTTTTTAATTGATTTAGTTGATACTTGATTTTGTATAATTTCTTTTAGGACTTTCCCTTAGGATTTTTGAGCCATTCTTTTTGGCATAGTTAGATATTGAACCATAGATCATATAGGATTTAATTCTCATTTTGTAGATTAAAATTTGATATAGTTTGCTTGTTTGGCATTTAGGTGCTCAAATTAGGGTTTTAGGTTGCATAAGTAGATTTGAACAATGTTGTTTTGGGGTTTATAGGCCAAATTAGTGTATGGGGGATATATGGGTTAAGGGTAAGTATGTATAGAATCCCCTAGAATTTTACTAGAATATTGTATGGTGTTTTGGTATTTTTAATTGATTTTTGAATATATGGTTAGTATGTGTGTTGCTTAAAGGCATAGTTTGTATTGTTGTGCTTGTTTTTCTTCTCCTTTGAGTGTGTGAGCTTTGAAGATTGAGTTGAAGACCTTGTGGATCATCATTGAAGTTTTGAAGACCTTGCAGAGGAGTTTAGCTAGCTTTTGTTGTTTTGTTTATAGGATCATAAGTGCATAGGTAGAGCCTTAGATAGAATAATTCCATTCAATAAACAAGGAGTGTTTTGTTCACCTCCTTCCTCCTCTGTGACATAAAGTCCCTTAAGGGTATTCACCTCTCTCCTTTGGAGGGATTAGTGACTTTGCCCTCTGAGGTAGAACTTTGAGAGAGCCTTTCTTTTGATGTTAAGTCCTCAATGGCATCCTTTGGAAGTCAGTGAGCACTCTAACATCCTCACCTCATCTTGTTGACTGAATCTTGTGTGCTGAAGCATTTGGGTTGTTGAAGATAGCAATGAAGAGCATTGAAGACTTGATTGAAAATCTAAAAGCCATTGAAGATAGAAGTTGAAGCTTTGAAGAGGATGAATCCTTGAAGATTGTTGAAGTCTGAAGACTTTGTGAAGATCAAGTTGAGGCCTGAATATCCCTGAAGATGGTGAAGCCTGAAGGTGGAGCTGATCAAAGAAGCTGAAGCTTAAGGGAGAATATGAGTTGATACTCATGTTGTAGGGTTGATACCTGGAAAGCAAGTGACCTCTGAAGTCTGAAGACTGAGTTGCTGCTGGAGGAGCTGAAGCTTTCTTCTGCTTTTCTTTTCTGTATTGTGTGTTTTGTCTGATTTGTCTGTTGCATTAGATTAAGTCCATCTAGAATAAGTTCAGTCTAAGAGCATGATTGCATTAGAGGTTGAGTTGCTCCCTCTGCTTGTATTGTTATTGCGTGGCTTTGCTTGCGGGTATTCGGTAGAGCCCAGCTCCCTTGCCCATGTGTTTATTTTGCCTGATGGTATTTCTTTCTTTTATCTGTATGATTGCAGTTTACTGTTTAGTGCTTGATAGCATGTTGTTTATTTTCAGTATGATTACTGTTATTTCATGACTGGCTTGAGGTCGAGACGAGCTTGTGGAGGCTGAAGCCCCACACACATTTCCTCCCTCACTTGCATTGCATGCATTTTACTGTTAAGCTAATGCTTTGTCTGTTTTGGTGTATCATTGACATGATCCCTTAGGACTCTCATTTCCTCTGATGAGGATTTGATGATAGACTTTTAGGTTGAAACCTATGCATGACAACTTCTAGGAGTTCCCTATTCAAACCTCAACCATAGGATGAATCCATGGCATGACAACAGTAGGACTTGATAGTCTCCCTCCTAGTTGGGCCTGTTCTCTTCTCATCTCAAAACAGTTTAAGATACGGTAATCATGAATGATTTCTTTCGTACGTTACGAGCCTTAAGCTACCTGAGAAAGGATTGTGGGAGAGCTTCTTTTCCATAGTCCGGATGTTTAGTATGGTACCCTTTGGGTGACATGCGACGCATTCACTCTCAGGTCATAGTCTCTAGTGCGGTTGAAATCGCAAACACAATAAAAAACACTTCTTTCAGGAGATAACCCGTAGTTTCCCGAACTACGTTTGCTCTGATCTTCCATACAGTGTGGAAGTACGTAGGCATAGGATGCGATGTCCTAGCGAGCAACCTTCAACCTTCCCCACCTTCACCCGTAGTAGGCCGAACTACGTTGACTCTGATTTCTCATTCTCTGATGAGAATACGTAGGCATAAAGTGCAACGCTTTGCCGAGTCATTTTTCTTTTCTTTTTCAGCCAGCCTTGATAGGTAGATAGATTATAACCAACCCGTCCAAGTAAATAAACAAGCGAGGATCCCGTCGAGTACGACGGACGTGAGGGGTGCTAATACCTTCCCCTTGCGTAACCGACTCCCGGACCCAGACAATGGTTGCGATGACCTTGTCTTATACCTTTTTCGTCAGGTTTTTCCGATCGTTTCCTTTCCCGTTCTGAGGGATAAATAACGAAAGGTGGCGACTCTTCTGTCATGTCGGCACCTTATTTTCACGCAAGCGACAGCTGGCGACTCTGCTGGGGACTCCAACGGTTCCCTGAGAGTCAATCCTACCGCTTGTATGTTTATTTGTTGGGTTGCGTTTATTTATCGCATTTTTACTTCTCGCACTTTATTTCCCGCATTTTATTTCCAGTATAATATGATTATTTGTGCTGTTGTGGGATGGGAGTTCTGATGAGTGAGAAGCCAGACCCAGGCTTGAGTGCACCATAGACTTAGAGTGGAAATTAGTGGGCGCGTGCTTGCTTTGCAGGCACTAGTGTCTCATGAAATCCACACTCAGACGAGGTTCATCCGGTTGGCTTCACTTTCAACCCTTTGGGTTGAGACGGTTGCTGGTTTGGTGGATTGTCGACTCTGGGGACCGATCATTTGTGATTCAGTTAAGTGAGGCCTCTTCAAGACTTGATGATGCCACTCCTTCTGGGAATCGTATCATCAGTTTTGAAAGTCTGTGACGCTGATGAACGCATAGGATGTCGTACCTTGAGTCAGTTTAGGTCCATACCTGTGAGTGGGATCGGGTTTATTGCAGGAAACTTTGACCTCCAAACTACCTGGTTTTCTTGACAGTGAATTAGTTATGTTGGTACCAGGGTTTCTCAGTTGCAGACTCGTCTGTTCTTGATAGAGCAGGGTTTGATCAGAGGGTCTTATCATCGGG
Source organism: Lathyrus sativus (assembly GCA_963859935.3). Classification (NCBI taxonomy): domain Eukaryota; kingdom Viridiplantae; phylum Streptophyta; class Magnoliopsida; order Fabales; family Fabaceae; genus Lathyrus; species Lathyrus sativus. Next base: position 262,061,234 of record OZ012738.1, read on the forward strand.
TGTATGTCTGTTCTTGATAGAGCAGGCTTTGATCAGTGTATTATCATCAGTGGTTTGTTCTGGATGGAGCAGATTTTGAGTGAGGTCTGAAGGTCTCATCAGTAGATGTTATTTGTTCTTGATAGGGCAGATTTTGAGTGGGGTCTGAAGATCTCATCAGCAGCTGTGTGTTTGTTCTTGATAGGGCAGATTTTTGATTTGGGGTCTGAAGACTTCATCAACAGATGTTCCTTGATCTTGCACCTGGGGTCCTTATTATCAGGCACTTATTCTTGTCAGAGCAGCATTTTGATCTCGGTCCTATCAGATGGTTATTCTCAGCACATCAGATTAGTAGTCTTACACTGGAGTTTCCTTCTCATCAGCGACTGTTGATACCGAATCTCCATAATAGCTATCCGGATATATTATTGCATGCCTGCATTTTGCATTAGATTGCATGTTCATCTGCATTCCATTAACGTGTGTCTGTGTTGCAGGTACCGTTTCCCCGATCCCGAATTTCTCGCCTTCTGCTGTTATTATGGCCTCTCTCAGGAAGACTGTTGCGTACAAGTTCCCGACCCCCGATGTGTCAAAGCTGACTGGTTTGATAGCCCTGGCAGGGGATTCAGTAAAGGACAGGTTCAGGAAGTCTTATGGCAGGTTGCTTAGTCTGGTTTGCAAACCTTCTACGTCCGAGTTGAATGGGTTACATGCTCTTCTGCAGTTTTACGACCCTCCCTTGAGGTGTTTCACTTTTCATGACTTCGTTCTCGCGCCGACGTTGGAAGAGTATGCTGATATGCTGGGTGTGCCTATCAAAAGGCAGATGCCTTTTGTCCACATGGATGCTGAGCCTGATCTGGCTGGTTTAGCTTCCTCACTCCATTTGAGCGCTTCTGAGTTAGTGGTGACGAGCTGGAACAAGGTCCCAGGGTTCTCCCTGCAGTTTCTGATAGCTAAGGCTCAGCAGTGTGCTAAGGACAAATGTTGGGACGCATTCAATGCCATCCTTGCTTTATGCATATATGGCATTATCCTGTTCCCCAGCATGCCAGATTTCGTGGACTTTGATGCATTCCACATCTTCGCCTCAGGGAATCCAGTCCCTACTCTGATCGGAGACGTATATCACTCAGTGCATTACAAGAATGAGAACCGGAGAGGGAAGAATGTCTCATGCTGCGTACCGTTGTTGTACAAGTGGTTTGATAGTCATTTGCCCAAGAGGGGTTCTTTCGTCTTGTCTGCAGCCACAGCTGAGTGGCCTGAGCGTCTGATGAGTTTGTCGGCAGAAGACATTGATTGGTTCATTGATAGAGACAGGTTAGGCACCGAGGTGATCTTCAGTTGTAGTGGGTTTCCTAACGTACCTCTGATAGGTAGGAAGGGTTGCATCAACTACAATCCATCGTTGCTAGTTCGTCAGTTCGCATATGCTTTGAGGACTCCACCGAAGGAGGAAGAGGTACAGGAATCTCTGTACCTCACGGGTACTCTAGAGGGGGATTTGTTGTCCAAGCTTCAGCATGCGTGGAACAATATCAGCACGAGAGGAAAGCCTTTGTTGGGAAAGAGAAACAACCAAGCCTACCCTCCTTATTCAGCTTGGATCAGAGCCAGAGCCAGCGCTATAGGGATGTCATTCCCTCCTGTCAGACCAGAGAGTCCTCCACCAGTCGAAGAGCCTACCACTGTGTCCATTCATCAGCACAACCAGGTATTAGCCGAGTGTGATGAACTGAAGCGGGAAAATGCAGAATTAGAGAAGGAGTTAGCTCAGCTTCGAAGTGAACGGAATGAAGTCGTGCATGCTCTCAAAAAGCAAACAGAGTCGGTGAACCAACTGGGTGCAGACTTGGCAAAGCAGATTGCTGATCGGGAACGCTTAGGTCAAGACTTCAGGGCTGCTAATGATGTACTAGCTACGAAGAAGCAGCATTTGGAGGAGGCATATCGGAGGATATCTAAGTTCGACCAACATTGGAAGACCTCCATGGCCACCAGGAAGGAGCGAGAAGACAAACTGATGCTGCAGATTTCTAAGCTGGAAGCCGAAGTAAAGGACAGTGAGCGGAGGTTTGATGAAGAGACCGCCCGCAGATACGCCGCCGAAAGCTGTCTCAACAAAGCTCTTGCTAACCTGAAGGAGCATAAGCTGATGTTTGAGTCTAAGAAGCGGAAACTGGAGGATTGCTTTGGCGAAGGAGCTTGGGAGAGTTCAGTTCAGGGGCTTCAGCATACCATCAGGCAGAGGGAACTACTCGTCGAGGGGTTGCTCACTTTGTCGGATCATCCAGAGACAGAGGAGTTATTAGCAGAGTATCGCGCCCGCGGCCGCACTTGACTAGTTGTATTCTTGTTGTTTTGATCTTTGATGTATGTTGACCATCACCAGACTTGTTGGCTGAGGTCATGCTGTTGATCTGTTTGTACTCGCTGATACTGTGTACTGCCTTGACAGGCCTTTTTATATATATATGAGATTGATGTTTCCATGATTGGGCTCGGATTTCTTCTTCCTCTTATTATTATCGGCACTGGCACTAAGGCACTAGGATCGGGGGAAAATCTCCCACGGACACAGACAACACGCATGCATCTGCATGAAGCATATTTGCATGGTGTATATCTTATTGCTTTTCCTAACCTTTATTGTTGACAGGTTTTTCAGGTCCTGAGCTGTTTCCGGTCTCCAGGATTGATCAAAGACTCATCCACCGCTACTCAACTCGCGCTAATCAGACAAGGATCATGGACCAGGTGCAGTCAGATGTTCAAGAGCTCCGTGAACGGATGGATCGTTTCATGGAACTGATGCAGGTGGTCGCTAATGGTCAGGACCAGCTTCGCACTTTGGTTCAACCTCTGATCTCCAGGGTTGACAGTAATGGCATACTTCATGGAGGGGCCGTGCCTACTCCTCCTCCAGTGGACGCTCCACAAAACATTGTTCCTGTTGCCGGGGGCAACGGCAGTGCTAACGGCAATCTGATGACTAATATCGGGCTCAACGCGGCAGGCGTCGGCAATGGTAGTCTGGGGGCCAATGTTAACATAGGGCCGGTCAACGGCAATGCTGGTGTAGGAAATCTGTTGGTGCCTCAACCGTGGCTGGAGGACCATCAGGATGACGTATTCTCTCAGAGAGGTGTGGAAGCAGAGTTGAATGCTGAAACTCGACTCAGGTTCAAAGCGCTGGAAGACAAGATGAGAGACATTGAAAATCAGAACACATTGGGCGTTGATATGTCCAAGCTCGGGTTGATTGCTGACTTCAAGGTACCTCATAAGTTCAAGGTGCCTGTCTTTGAGAAGTATAAGGGTACTACTTGCCCCCGCGTCCACCTCCGATCTTATTATAGAAAGATGTCCGCCTATTCTGACAATGAGAAGTTGCTGATGCACTTCTTCCAGGATAGTCTTTCTGGTCCATCACTCGAATGGTATATGGGCCTGGAGCCCGCTACTATGCGCACCTGGAAAGACCTCGCTGAATCGTTCGTCCTCCACTATCAATACAATAGCGACTTGGCTCCCAACCGAGTTCAGCTTCAGAATCTCTCACAGCGGAACAATGAAAGCTTTAAAGAGTACGCCCAGCGGTGGCGTGAATTGGCTGCTCGGGTTCAACCGCCGATGGTTGAGCGTGAGCTAGTGCAAATGTTCGTGGCTACCCTTCCTGGAATCTACTATGAAAAGCTGGTCAGTGGCATGTCTGGAACATTCTCGGCTCTCATCACTATGGGCGAGCATGTTGAGAACGGTATAAAGATCGGAAAAATTCAGGGCGAATCATCCTCAGCTGGAGGAGCTAGTAAGAAACCTTACGCTGGCAAGCGTCGAGAGGGAGATGCCAGTGCTGTCACTAATGCTAGGAGAAAGGGCAAGGGCCCTCAGCCTCAGATTGCTAGCATAAATATCCCAGCTGCTCCACCGCAGCCGCAGCAGCAGCAGCAGCCTCAACAGCAGAATCAGCAGGGGTATAGAAGATATCAGAATCGGGCTCCTCTGACAAATCGTCATTTTGAAACTCCGCCTATGTCGTATGCACAGCTTCTGTAAACTTTGCTGCAGCTTCAGCTAGTTCAAAAGAGGACGTTGGCTCCCTTGACAGGGGCACCACCACCGGGATATGACGCCAATGCTACTTGTGATTTCCATACTGGGGCACCAGGCCATACGATTGAGAATTGTAAAGCTTTTAAGCACAAAGTGCAGGACTTGGTGGACGCCAAGGTTATTAACTTTTCTGATAGTGTGCCCAACGTTACCAAAAACCCTATGCCTCATCATAAGGGAGGCGGAGTGAATGCTATTATCACTGAGGAGAGTGCAGACTTGCTGACTGATGTTAAAGATTTGAAGACGCCGCTGAGTTTTGTCAAGGCTAAGTTGCTGAAGAAGGGCTTCTTTCCTGGATGCGGAGAGTTATGTATGGCTTGTGCTACACTTCCTGACGGGTGTGAGCAGCTGGTCAAAGGTATCCAAAGTCTGATGTCTAAGGGTATTTTGCAGTTCAGCCGGAGCGTTGAAAGTGCATCAGGGGAAGTTGTACTGAAGCAGGCAGATGAAGTTGCTACCATTACTATTCCTCGTCACCCTATTACTATTTCTGTGCCCCGACCGCCTACCATTACTATCACCAGGGCCAGACCAATCCCATTCGAAAGCACTAGCGCCGTTCCATGGCATTACGGCGCCGAAGTCTATTGCAATGGTCAGAAGTTAGAGCTTGAGCCGTACGGATCGACTGTGCAGAATCTCGCCGGAGTCAGTGGCATTACTCGAAGCGGTAGAGTGTTCACGCCAGCAGAGGTTGCAGCAGAGAAAGTGGTCAGGGCTGATGCTGCTGATAAGGGTAAAGGTAAAGCTATCGAAGAGGTCCCTTCTGGGGCAGAGAAGGACTTGCTAGTTAAAGATGCTGAAGAATTCATGCGTTTAATCAAGAAGAGCGACTACAAGATTGTAGATCATCTTCATCAGACTCCGTCAAAGATCTCTATTCTTAACTTGTTGTTGTGTTTTGAAGCGCACCGCAACGCGTTACTGAAGGTATTGAACGCTGCCTACGTGCCGCAGGAGATATCAGTAAATCAGTTGGAAGAGGTGGTAGCCCATGTTAATGCTGGTAATGGGCTGGGATTTACAGATTTAGAGCTGACTCCTAAAGGAAGAGACCACAATAGCGCCTTGCACGTCTCAATAGAGTGCAGAGGCACTATCATGTCGCATGTCCTGGTGGATACGGGTTCGTCGCTTAATGTGCTTCCGAAGAAGGCATTGATGAAATTGGACACTCGTGGATTGCTTTGCACGCCCAGTGATCTGGTGGTGAAGGCCTTTGATGGAACTAAGCGTCACGTTTTCAGAGAGTTGACCCTACCAATTCAAGTTGGTCCAGAGACGTTCAATACGGTCTTCTATATCATGGACATCATGCCTGCCTACAGTTGCCTCTTAGGTCGGCCATGGATCCATGCTGCTGGTGCCGTGACGTCCACGCTGCATCAAAAGCTTAAATATGCTGTCGGGGGCAGCATAGTAACCGTCTGTGGTGAGGAGGACATTATGGTGAGCCACTTGTCATCCTTTAAGTATGTTGAAATGGATGGCGAAATCCATGAAACTCTCTGCCAAGCATTTGAAACCGTCAAGGTGAAAGAGGTGGCTCCTGTCGTCGTAGAGAAGCAAGAGATGAATCTCTCCTCGTTTAAAGAAGCTTGGGCCGTCGTTGAAGCCGGTTCCACCCCAGGCTGGGGGCATGTTTTGGATATACCAATCAAGCAGGATAAGTTTGGATTGGGGTACTCTCCTGAAGCTGAAGCTTCATCTTCTTCGTCTAGTAGTTCGTCTCGCGGGAAGGGGCCGATCCTATTCACCAAGGGCGGAGTAATTTTCGAGAGCATCAACGCAGCGTCTGAGGACAGCGGGGATAGCGATTGTGATCTTGACGCCTGGATTCAACCGAGCAAGCCGGACGAGCGCCTCAACAATTGGACCATCAAGGAGATTATCCAGCTGACAAGTGAAGAGTAATGATTTGCTTTTTACAATCTTTGTACAACCCTATGTCCTGCCCGGGGCATAGTGGTTCTATTATCAGGGCCTTGTTGGATTATGTACATGCATTTTGTTAATAAATAAAAGGCGTTTTCTTCGTACTCAAATATTATGTTCTCTGTTATTCCTGTTTTATGTTTATTTTGAAAAACAGCAAAATGGCAATGAGGTTTGTGCTAACCTGCATATTCTTGCTTTAAACTTAACCCTTGTTATTGCAGGATCCACATAACAGATGACATCGACTCTGGACCCTCTATGGCTCACTACGACTTCGATTGCCCGATCTATCAAGCCGAGGATGAGATTGATGAAGACGAGGACCTTCCGGAAGAGTTGGCCCGCTTGTTGAGACAAGAGGAGAAGGTTATTCTGCCTCATGAAGAGGATATTGAGATCATAAATCTGGGTTCTGAAGAGCTCGTTAGAAATGTCAGAGTAGGGGCAGCGCTGCAGGTTGATGTCAAGCATAGACTGGTCGAGATGCTTCGAGAGTATAGTGACGTCTTTGCTTGGTCATACGAAGATACGCCCGGACTTGACACTGACATCGTGGTTCATCGCTTGCTGTTGCGAGAAGATTGCCCTCCAGTCAAGCAGAAGCTTAGGAGGACGAGACCAGACATGGCTGTAAAAATCAAAGAAGAAGTCCAGAAGCAGTTGGACGCAGGATTTCTAGCCGTTACCACTTACCCTCCTTGGGTCGCCAACATAGTGCCTGTACCGAAGAAGGACGGTAAGGTACGCATGTGCGTCGATTATCGGGATTTGAACAGGGCAAGCCCTAAGGATGATTTCCCGTTGCCTCATATTGATGTGTTGGTCGACAACACAGCCCAGTTTTCCGTGTTTTCATTCATGGATGGCTTCTCCGGTTACAATCAGATTAAGATGGCACCGGAGGACATGGAGAAAACGACGTTCATCACCCCCTGGGGAACATTTTGCTATAAGGTAATGCCCTTCGGTCTGAAGAACGCAGGGGCCACTTACCAGCAAGCAATGGTAACTTTGTTTCATGATATGATTCATCATGAGATCGAGGTCTATGTTGATGACATGATTGCAAAGTCCCAAACAGAGGAAGAGCATCTGGTCAACTTATTGAAGCTGTTTGAGAGGCTTAGGAAGTTCAGGCTGAGGCTGAATCCTAACAAGTGCACTTTCGGAGTGCGGTCCGGAAAGTTATTGGGGTTTATCGTTAGTGAAAGGGGTATTGAAGTTGATCCTGCGAAAATAAAGGCTATTCAAGAAATGACAGCGCCGAAAACAGAAAAAGAAGTCCGTGGTTTCTTGGGCCGAATAAACTACATTGCGAGGTTTATTTCTCAGCTCACGGCCACTTGTGAACCGATGTTCAAGCTTTTAAAGAAAGATCAGGCGATTACTTGGAATGAGGATTGCCAGAAGGCATTCGACAAAATAAAGTTGTATCTTCAAGAACCTCCGATCTTGATACCCCCAGTGGCTGGACGGCCATTAATCATGTACCTGACGGTTCTGGAGAATAGTATAGGGTGTGTTCTCGGTCAGCACGACGAGACGGGCAGAAAAGAGCATGCCATTTATTATTTGAGTAAAAAGTTCACTGAGTGTGAATCTCGATACTCGATGCTGGAGAAGACGTGTTGTGCATTAGCCTGGGCTGCCAAACGTCTACGACAGTACATGCTCAATCACACCACTATGCTAATTTCGAAGATGGATCCGATCAAGTATGTCTTCGAGAAGCAGGCTCTTTCGGGCAGGATTGCCAGATGGCAAATGGTGTTAACAGAATATGATATTCAGTACGTCTCCCAGAAGGCCATTAAGGGAAGCGTATTGTCTGATTATCTTGCCGAACAACCAATCGAAGACTACCAGCCGATGAAGTTCGAATTCCGTGACGAGGATATTATGTTTCTCAAAGCGAAGGATTGCGATGAGCCATTGCCCGATGAGGGGCCAGATAGGAAGTCTCAGTGGAAGTTGATATTTGACGGAGCAGTTAATTCCTATGGAAGTGGTATCGGGGCTATCATCACGACTCCTCACGGATCCCACATCCCGTTTACTGCGAGACTGACGTTTCCAGTTACCAACAATGAAGCAGAGTATGAAGCATGTATCATGGGTCTAGAAGAGGCAATTGATTTGAGAATCAAGAATCTAGACGTATATGGTGACTCAGCGCTTGTAGTCAATCAGATTAAAGGGGAGTGGGAAACTCGTCAAGCGAATTTAGTGTCGTACATGAATTATGCCAGGAGGCTGCTTCCTTTCTTCGATCGAGTGGAACTTCATCATGTACCCAGGGCTGAAAATCAGATGGCTGATGCCTTAGCCACGTTGGCTTCAATGTATAAGGTCAATTTTTGGAATGAGGCTCCAAGAATTGTGCTTTCGCGTCTTGACAGACCGGCATTTGTCTTTGCAATCGAGGATGCCAATGACGGCAAGCCATGGTTCCACGACATCCAGACCTTCCTTATGACTAAGGAGTATCCTGCGGGTGCGTCTACCCAGGATAAGAAGACTCTGAGGAGGCTATCTGGAAACTTTTATCTCAATCCTGACGGAGTGTTGTATAAGAGAAATCACGATCTCGTGCTACTCAGATGTGTAGATGAGAAAGAGGCGAGTATGCTCATGGAAGAAGTCCATGAGGGCACATTTGGTACGCACGCCGGCGGGCATGCCATGACGAGAAAGATCCTGAGAGCAGGATATTACTGGCTGACTATGGAGTCGGATTGCTTCAGATTCACGAAGAAATGTCATAAATGCCAGATTTATGCGGATAAAGTTCATGTGCCGTCGTGCCCATTGAATGTCATGTCCTCCCCTTGGCCGTTCTCCATGTGGGGCATCAACATGATAGGCAAGATCGAGCCCACTGCATCCAATGGTCATCATTTCATTCTGGTAGCTATCGACTACTTCACCAAATGGGTGGAGGCAGCCTCGTACGCTAATGTGACCAAGCAGGTAGTATCTAAATTCATAAAGAGGGACATCATCTGTCGCTACGGAATTCCCGAGCGGATCATTACTGATAATGGTTCGAATTTGAATAACAAGATGATGAAGGAGCTGTGCCAGAGCTTCAAGATTGAACACCACAACTCGTCTCCTTACCGGCCGAAGATGAATGGCGCTGTTGAAGCGGCCAACAAGAACATCAAGAAGATTGTTCAGAAGATGGTTGTGACGTACAAAGATTGGCATGAGATGTTGTCGTTCGCCTTGCACGGTTATCGTACGATGGTGCGTACGTCGACCGAGGCAACTCCTTTCTCCTTGGTGTACGGTATGGAAGCTGTCCTGCCGTTAGAAGTGGAGATTCCTTCTTTGCGAGTTTTGGTTGATGTGAAACTCGACGAGGCAGAATGGATTACGAATCGTTTGAACCAACTCAGCCTGATGGACGAGAAGAGGTTAGCGTCGATTGCATTTGGTCGCCTGTACCAAAGCCGAATGAAGAAAGCTTATGATAAGAAGGTGCGCCCAAGAAGCTTTCAGACGGGTGATCTCGTCCTGAAGAAGATTCTTCCGCCACACTCCGATCACCGGGGCAAGTGGACTCCGAATTACGAAGGGCCGTATGTCGTCAGCAAGGTCTTCTCGGGAGGAGCTTTGTTGTTATCCACGATGGATGGTGAAGATTTTGCATCCCCGGTGAACGCGGACGCAGTTAAAAAATACTTTGCTTGAAAGAGACCCGCTGGACAAAAAAGGAAGAGTCCAGGCAAAAAAGGGGCATCTCGGCGAACCAAAAACAGAATAAAAGGTTCGGGAAAAAGTTAGGGATATATTGAAAAATGTACACCCGCGAAGTCGAAAACCTACACTGGGCGGCTTCGGCAAAAAAGGGTATCCCGGTGAACTGAAAACCCGTAAAGGGCGGTTCACGCAAAAGTTAGGGATTTGAATAAGCAAATGACTGCGTTCCGCGTGTGGACTTTCATTGTTTAGTGGTTTGGAGGACCTGAGGGCCGTTTATCTGAATCAATCTTTTCCGAAGCTGAAGCATCGGAGAAGTATCGAAGTCGAGTGGGTCTTAGAGGGATCAACTCATGGTGTTCGTCTACGCCTCGTTGCCGACATTTGCATATACTGATGTATATTTATATTTTCCTTTTGTGCGGCTTCCTCATTCCAGGAGCTTGCCTCTGTTGTAAAACATTTTTGCCCATTCAGGGGTTCGCCATCAATAAAATGCATATTGTTCAGCAATTCTGCTTGCCCATTTAGCATTTATCTGTTTTGTTTGCGAATGAAAACGCCGATGTTTTTGATAAAATGCGCATACATAAACTCATGGTCCTAGGCCCATTGGTTGTTGAAACAATTAATTACTTGAGTGTTGTCACGAGATAATAACCTTGATAGGCCCCTTTAAGGAGGGTATCTTGTCCGTTTGTTTGTGTTGTTGCAGGTATAGCGCCTTCTAGAAGATGTGTCGTGCTCATCCCCGAGGCAGGGCGAGCCCTCATTCTCCAGCAATGTTCAGTGGTCTCTCCTCCGCAGAATCTGAACGCAGAATGGTGAGCATTGATATGTCTCCCCAGGCAGGGATGATTCTCTTCCCCAAGCAGACGCATCCTGAAGGAACGTCATTTTCTCAGCTGAGTTGCTCGCCAGAGCTCGTATTCTCCCCCAGCACCGGGTCACAAGTGCAGGCTTCATAGAAATGTTCGGGTACCGAAGCTCGTGTTTTCCCCAGTAAAGTCGCCGAAGCAGGATTCTTCCCCCCAGCACCGGGTCACAAGTGCAAATCTTGTAGGAAGATGTTCGTATGCCGAAGGATGCAGTAACTGATGGTGCCAGACTGAAGTCTCCAGCGGAATTGAGATTCCCCACCAGAGTCATACTCTCTCCCGAAGTTGGATGATTCCCTCTCCCCCAGTAGAGTATTGGAACAGCTGATGTTGTATTCCCCTGCAGAGTTGTACTCTCCCCCGAAGTCAGATGATTCTTTCTTCCCTAGCGAAATTGAAATTCCTCACCAGGGTCGTACTCTCCAGTGAAGTAGAATAATTTCTCTCCCCGACTGAGTCCGCAGAAAAGCAGAATCCTTGGAAGCAGTTGAGACCGTGAGTGGTTTTCCTAGCAGAGCATTGAACAGCTGATGTTGTATTTCCCCAGAGTCGCACTTTCTCCAGCGAAGCAGAATGATTTCTCCTTCCTCCGCCGAGTTCGCAGATGTCCAAGAGAGCCGAGTCCTTGGAAGTTGATCAGACCATGATCGGCTTCTTCCCCAGTGGAGTGTGGAGCGGCTGAGGTTGTTTCCCCACAGGGTAGTTATCCCCAGAAGAGTAGCCGAGACGGCCACGCAGTTTACTCTCGCAATTGATATCAGCAGGTCCAGGTTCTCGTAGAGCTTCGTTCCTCTGCAGTAATCAACTGAAGTTGTTTTCCCTGCAGCAGTCAACTGAAGATCAGTTCCCCAGACGGAGCCAATTGATATTGGCGTGTCCATGTTCTCCTCAGCAGGAAGATTCCTCTATCTGAGTAGTGCTTTTCTCCTTGACAGGAGGATTTTTTCCCCCCGGCATTTATTTTGCTGACGGGATTGCATAGCATATTGCATGATTGCATAGCATTGTGCATGATTGCATAGCATTGTGCATGATTGCATCATTGTGCATGATTGCATAGCATTGTGCATGATTGCATAGCATTGTGCATGATTGCATAGCATTTAGCATAAACGCATAGCATTCCCACCGTGTGGGGCATGGCGCCGAAGCATACGCATCATAAGCATGATCTAGGTTATTATCATTCTTGTTTACAGGTGTACCACCGAAGGGTCAATTGCTCAGGACAATGCCGGATGTTCTCCCCAACGAGGTCGCTTCCTTAAGATGATTCTTAAAGACCCCGGTGTAATCCCCACAGTCGCTCGCTCAAGATGATTTTTGAGATCCCCAGCGAAGTCTCCAGTTCGTGACGATTCTGGAATTCCTCAGCAGAGCCGTTTGCTTAAGATGATTCTTAAGACCTCAGTACAGCTTCCCGAGTTGTTTGCTTAGGATGATTCTTGAGCTCCCCAGTAGCGTCCCCAGCAAGAGTTGCCCAGGAAGATTCCTGGAATACCCAGCAGAAGGAAGTCTCCAGAAAGGTTATCAGTTCAAGATGATTCTTAAAGGTGCCCGACGGATTTGTGTGTTCAAGATGATTCTTGAAGTCCTTAGCAGCGTGATATGTTTGCTCCAACAACGATGTCTAATCTGAAGATTGACTTCGTAAACGCCTGAAGGCGGTATCAGAGGTTCCTGTGAGTTCAGATTTTCGGGCTGATGAGTCAGCGCTTGTCTGAAGACAGAGCTCAAGAGTTCGTAGACGCAGATTTTGCATTCAAGGTGATCCGTGTTGGCCTGAAGACCAAGTCAGTTGTCCTGAGGTGATGATTGATTGCGATTAAGTGAATAGTTTTTCTTCTGACTGAAGTCGAAGATGTTTCTCCAGCTGAAGCGGAGTTTTGCCTGAAGGCAAAGTGTTTGAATCCCCGTAGAGTCATGAATGGCTCAGGATACCATTTCTCTGACTGAAGTCATAGATTTCCCAAGCTGAAGCGAAGGTGCCTAAAGGCAAGGTTATCCCCAAGGTCATGAATGACCTAGGATTCATTTTTCGGACTGAAGGCCGAAATATATCCCTGACTGAAGTCACGGATGCTCTATAGCAGAGGTGGAGTTGCCTGAAGGCAGATCCATGTATCCTTGAAGGCCAAGGACCATTTCTTCAGACTGAAGTCGAAGATACCTCCTGCAGAGCTGCCGACGGGCAAAGTTTACATCCTCGAAGGTCAAGAATGTTTATCTTCAGAAGTACTTGAAGATCTTTTCTAGCTGAAGCTGGAATCGCCGACGGGCAGGGTTTCATCTATCTTCAGAAGAACTTGAAGATTCTCCAGCGGATCTGGAGTGGCCAGGGGCCAGGGTTTCATTCATATTCAGAAGTACTTGAAGATCTTTTCTAGATGAAGCTGGAAGTGGCCAGGGGCCAGGATTTCATTCATATTCAGAAGTACTTAAAGATCTTTTCTAGCTGAAGCTGGAAGTGGCCAGGGGCCAGGGTTTCATATAGTTCTGATGTTGAAGTTCTATAGTGGGATCATTGTGCAGTAGTATTCCGATGTTCGTTATGGTTCTGAGGGTGAACCCCAGATCAGAGTGTGCTCGGTTAAGTCTCTCATTCCCAGCAGAGTAGTTTCAAATACGCAAGTGTACCTTTTGTTCCATTTACCAGGGGTGAACCCCAGGTCAGAGTTGTTCAGTGTTGTATTTTCTCCAGCGGTGACGCGGGGTATTTTGGATTTGACGGCGAGGTCAGATTATGTTTGTTCGACGGCGAGGTCGAATGTTTGCTTCCAACGGCGAGGTTGGATGTTTGTTCGACGGCGAGGTCGAATGTTTGTTTCCGACGGCGAGGTTGGATGTTTGTTCGACGGCGAGGTCGAATGTTTGCTTCCGGCGGCGAGGTTGGATGTTTGTTCGACGGCGAGGTCGAATGTTCGTTTCCGACGACGAGGTTGGATATTTGGATTTGACGGCAAGGTCAGATTATGTTTGTTCGACGGCGAGGTCGAATGTTTGCTTCCGACGGCGAGGTTGGATGTTTGTTAGACGGTGAGGTTGAATGTTTGTGTTCGACGGCAAGGTTGAACGTTTGACGGCGAGGTCAGACTCTTTAATTCCCCAGCAGAGATGATGTTTGTACGACGGCGATGTCTAGTGTCTCTCAAAGTGATGTGTGTTTCCGACGGCGATGTCAGATTCAGTTCTCCAGCGGCGAGGTTGGGTATTGTGGTTGTCTGAAGACAATGTCAGAAGAATTTAATGTGGATAACTGACGGCGATGTCAGATCGATATTTCTCCAGCCAGTTGTTGAGCAGCTAGTGTTGCAGTGTTCGAAGGTTTGTTCTCCGCAGAGTGTCGTGTGCTCGTGCAGTTGGCAAATTTTCGGGTTTACCGGTATTCAATCGTCTCGCACCTTGATTGGTTGAGAGCCGTTCGCTTCTCACCCAGTCAGGTTCAAGCCGTTTGAATAGGGGCAGCTGTTGCACCCCAAAATTTGACCAACAATTATTCACCCATTAAGTGTTTGAAAGTGGAAACCTTCATCAGAAAGTTCAAGAGATCCTCAGAGAAATTGGTTGAAACCAAGGTTGGGTGCTTCATAGCTTGAGAGTTGTGGGTACTCCTCAGATGATTCTGAGACTTTGAGAATGAACTTGAAGCTTTGAGAAAGCCTATGAGATGTCTTGAAAGCCATCATGAAGCCCAGAGAGGTCATTATGCAAGAATTCAGAAGATTCAACCATGAATGGTAGAATTAGGATTTTGACTGGGTCAACCCTAGATCAACTGAAGATTTGGAGAAGGTTGAGACCTAATCCAAGGGCCATGAGATCATGGAATGATGTATGGATATGTTATAAAGATGATTCCTAGACCAACTCATCATGAATGAGGAGTTTGAGAAGTTTTGAGTTAGGGTTTCTGAGGATTGTCAGTGAAAAAACCCTAATTTGATCCCTATCTTCCAGGCAGTTTTAGCTCAAGATGTGATTGATATATCATCTTCCCCACAACATGAATGTTGTAGAGCTTGTTCTTAGCTTTAATTTGAGTGGTGGAAGTCCTGGATAGGAGTTGCAGAGCTCAAGTTATGGTTTTGACAAATTACAGGTCAGCTGAGGTATGTGAATCTGGGTCCTTGAAAGTCACCCAACTTGCAGACAACGTTTGCCCTAGTAGGATGATTCCTATGATCTCTTGGTCAACATGAATGTTTAAGGTCATCTTCTTAGCTTTCTAGAGAGTACTAGAAGTCCTTGATAGGATTTGTAGAACTCAACTTATGGTTTGAACAAGACAGGGGTATTTTGGTCATTTGGTGATTATAGGTCATTTTAAGCAAAGTCCATATCTCCTATTTCCAAGCCTCAAATGGAAAAACTCAAAACATAAAAGTTGTTCAAAATGGGATTTTAAGTCTAGAAAAGATGTCATGAGTTATTGGAAGAGCTTGTAGCAAGGGTTTTCATGATTGGGTAAAAATGACCTAAAAAATGGCTTATAAGTTGAAAAGTTGAAATGGAATTTTGGTTTAGGAGATGTACAAATCGAAAATGGGTCATCCAATATGTCATTTTGACTCCAAACATTGTTTTAAAAACAATGGTTCAAGTAGAATTTTGATTTGAAGCATAGAAATGGGGGTTGCTTTGTAATGTTGCTACTTGCATATTAAGGCAACTTGATAAAACTTCACCAAAGGCAAGGAAGTGCATGTTTTTCACTCATTCTTTCTCAATATCTCTTGTAAGGAGATTTTAAATCCAATTTGACAAGCTTAAGGCATGAGATAAAGGTTATGCAATGTATCATTTCAAGAGAAGTTCTAAAACTTTCTAGATGATTCCATAAGTTTCTAGATGAATCTAGACTCTTCTTTGGATTGCTATAAGGAGGGTAGATCACCATGAGAAAAAGGTTGGTGATGATTGTTGGTGAGTGGTGAGATTAGAGTGTAAAAAAGTGAGATTCTTCCATTTGCAATTCCATAACAAACTTTCATTCTCTGCCATTTCCATTCTTTTCTTCTCCACAAACACATTCTTCTGATCCTTATGATTGCTTGCATACTGAGTTAGAGGAAGATCCATGGAGATTTGAAGCTTTGTTGAAGAATTTGTAAGAAAAGCATATTGAGATCAAACACAAGATTCAAGCACTGTTCATCAATCTTTTTGCATACATAATTATTATCTTCCATTAAAGATCAATCAGGGAAGGTTGCAGGCATTGAATTGGAGTGAAACCACATCCACCATTACAACTTGACAGGTTGGTGATTTTACTCGTATCACCTTATTTATATGCATTCCACCATAGCTCTAGGGTTAGACTTGTTAAGATAGGGTAGAGGACTGTTTTCTGAGAATTTGAGGAAGTTTCATGAAGTTCCATGGCAGACCCTAATTTCTTTCAGTTTCAAGAATGAGTCGTGTGTTGGGTATTGATGGACATGGTATAGTGTAGAATGGCTAGGGTAACATGTAGAACAATTCTGGATCGTTAGTTTGAAGTTACATCAAGATTGATATCAGTGTAACATGTTGGAACCCTAACTTTCACGCGTTCTGTTTGAATGATATAAGATGTTTCAGTGAAAACTATGCATATGATCATGTTCCTGGTGAGTAGTAGAGCAACTATGGCTTTGGAATTTTCGATTTTCATGGAGAAATGGAGGAGAACGAGCAGGTAGAAGATTAGGGTATGAGGGCTGTTTCAGGGAGCTCGCATGGTGAAACCCTAAATTCTTTGGGGACGATGACTCTCCACCGTGGGATTACTCTGAGAAATTGACTTAATAATCTCATCCAACGGGCCAGATTTAAACTTGCTAATGGAGGGAGTCTGATGCGTATGAAACGCATCATTTCATTAAAACCAGCGCGTGGGCCTCAGCTAAGCATTGATACCTACACCCCCACCAGCGGCCCAGTTAGATTTTGAACTGAATTTTGATGCTATTTGCACCGTTGGCGTTTTATTTTCTTTTTAATTTTTCTGTTGATTTTCTGAGTACGTATGGGCTTACCAAGATTTCTATCTGCACCCCAGATTCTCAGCCCATCAGGGATTACAACTGAGGCGCATTGCTCATGACACCCCCTCCCCCATTTCTTTTTTTATTTATTTTATTTTTCAATTTCTTTCATATTTCTTGCATTTTAATAAATCCATATAAAATAGAAAAATTAATATTTTTCATTCCTTGTTTTTTTCACATATTCATGATTTTGTCTAGAAAAATGTAAATAAATAAAATTCCATTTTATTTTCCTTTTAATATTTTTAGCATATTATTCTTGTAAATAGTATTTTTTTAATTGATTTAGTTGATACTTGATTTTGTATAATTTCTTTTAGGACTTTCCCTTAGGATTTTTGAGCCATTCTTTTTGGCATAGTTAGATATTGAACCATAGATCATATAGGATTTAATTCTCATTTTGTAGATTAAAATTTGATATAGTTTGCTTGTTTGGCATTTAGGTGCTCAAATTAGGGTTTTAGGTTGCATAAGTAGATTTGAACAATGTTGTTTTGGGGTTTATAGGCCAAATTAGTGTATGGGGGATATATGGGTTAAGGTTAAGTATGTATAGAATCCCCTAGAATTTTGCTAGAATATTGTATGGTGTTTTGGTATTTTTAATTGATTTTTGAATATATGGTTAGTATGTGTGTTGCTTAAAGGCATAGTTTGTATTGTTGTGCTTGTTTTTCTTCTCCTTTGAGTGTGTGAGCTTTGAAGATTGAGTTGAAGACCTTGTGGATCATCATTGAAGTTTTGAAGACCTTGCAGAGGAGTTTAGCTAGCTTTTGTTGTTTTGTTTATAGGATCATAAGTGCATAGGTAGAGCCTTAGATAGAATAATTCCATTCAATAAACAAGGAGTGTTTTGTTCACCTCCTTCCTCCTCTGTGACATAAAGTCCCTTAAGGGTATTCACCTCTCTCCTTTGGAGGGATTAGTGACTTTGCCCTCTGCGGTAGAACTTTGAGAGAGCCTTTCTTTTGATGTTAAGTCCTCAATGGCATCCTTTGGAAGTCAGTGAGCACTCTAACATCCTCACCTCATCTTGTTGACTGAATCTTGTGTGCTGAAGCATTTGGGTTGTTGAAGATAGCAATGAAGAGCATTGAAGACTTGATTGAAAATCTAAAAGCCATTGAGGATAGAAGCTGAAGCTTTGAAGAGGATGAATCCTTGAAGATTGTTGAAGTCTGAAGACTTTGTGAAGATCAAGTTGAGGCCTGAATATCCCTGAAGATGGTGAAGCCTGAAGGTGGAGCTGATCAAAGAAGCTGAAGCTTAAGGGAGAATATGAGTTGATACTCATGTTGTAGGGTTGATACCTGGAAAGCAAGTGACCTCTGAAGTCTGAAGACTGAGTTGCTGCTGGAGGAGCTGAAGCTTTCTTCTGCTTTTCTTTTCTGTATTGTGTGTTTTGTCTGATTTGTCTGTTGCATTAGATTAAGTCCATCTAGAATAAGTTCAGTCTAAGAGCATGATTGCATTAGAGGTTGAGTTGCTCCCTCTGCTTGTATTGTTATTGCGTGGCTTTGCTTGCGGGTATTCGGTAGAGCCCAGCTCCCTTGCCCATGTGTTTATTTTGCCTGATGGTATTTCTTTCTTTTATCTGTATGATTGCAGTTTACTGTTTAGTGCTTGATAGCATGTTGTTTATTTTCAGTATGATTACTGTTATTTCATGACTGGCTTGAGGTCGAGACGAGCTTGTGGAGGCTGAAGCCCCACACACATTTCCTCCCTTACTTGCATTGCATGCATTTTACTGTTAAGCTGATGCTTTGTCTGTTTTGGTGTATCATTGACATGATCCCTTAGGACTCTCATTTCCTCTGATGAGGATTTGATGATAGACTTTTAGGTTGAAACCTATGCATGACAACTTCTAGGAGTTCCCTGTTCAAACCTCAACCATAGGATGAATCCATGGCATGACAACAGTAGGACTTGATAGTCTCCCTCCTAGTTGGGCCTGTTCTCTTCTCATCTCAAAACAGTTTAAGATACGGTAATCATGAATGATTTCTTTCGTACGTTACGAGCCTTAAGCTACCTGAGAAAGGATTGTGGGAGAGCTTCTTTTCCATAGTCCGGATGTTTAGTATGGTACCCTTTGGGTGACATGCGACGCATTCACTCTCAGGTCATAGTCTCTAGTGCGGTTGAAATCGCAAACACAATAAAAAACACTTCTTTCAGGAGATAACCCGTAGTTTCCCGAACTACGTTTGCTCTGATCTTCCATACAGTGTGGAAGTACGTAGGCATAGGATGCGATGTCCTAGCGAGAAACCTTCAACCTTCCCCCCCTTCACCCGTAGTAGGCCGAACTACGTTGACTCTGATTTCTCATTCTCTGATGAGAATACGTAGGCATAAAGTGCGACGCTTTGCCGAGTCATTTTTCTTTTCTTTTTCAGCCAGCCTTGATAGGTAGATAGATTATAACCAACCCGTCCAAGTAAACAAACAAGCGAGGATCCCGTCGAGTACGACGGACGTGAGGGGTGCTAATACCTTCCCCTTGCGTAACCGACTCCCGGACCCAGACAATGGTTGCGATGACCTTGTCTTATACCTTTTTTGTCAGGTTTTTCCGATCGTTTCCTTTCCCGTTCTGAGGGATAAATAACGAAAGGTGGCGACTCTTCTGTCATGCCGGCACCTTATTTTCGCGCAAGCGACAGGTATGGAATAGAGATTGTAGCAACTTCGCTTCCATTGTTACTCACCTTATCCTCTACTTCCTCTCTTACAACCTTGTCAAATTGTACACAAACCTCATCAATCATTCTCTAAATACCCTTCTTCAAAAGATCACAACCCTCAGGTTGCACTTCACATTTTGAGCAGTCAGTAGAACGCCCCGGGAACACTCATTTCTTCAACAAATTAGCCTTCACAAAACTCAACGGAGTCTTCAAATCCTCAACATCAATTATGAGATTCAACTTAACAGCATTAGCTCTTGCCACCCCATGATTCAACATTGTATTTTGATTCACATTAGGCCCCTAGTTGGTGAAGTTAATAGCCTTTGAGTCAAGCAAGTCCTGAACTTTGTGCTTGAAGGCTTTACAATTATCAATATTATGGCTCGGGGCACCTGAATGAAAATCGCATATGGCATTTGCATCATAGCCAGAAGGCGGCGTACCAGTGAGAGGTGCCAAAGTCCTCTTTTGAACCAGTTGCAATTGCAACAGATGTTGTAACAACTAAGAGTAAGGCATCGGAGGAGTCTCGGACTGCCTGTCAGCCATCCTTGGTCTAGCAGCATAAGGTCGTGGTGCGTTAACTCGTTGCTGAGGTGCAACCATAATAACTACATTAGCAACTTGTTGATGATAATGAGATTGAGCTCTACCTTTACCCTTGTGATAAATAGCATTTGCATCTCCTTCCCTCCTTTTAGGGTTTACTGAATATGGTTTCTTTGCTCCTCCCGAAGAGGATCTACCACCATTTGGAATCTTCCAAGACTTAATCCCACTTTTAACTCTTTCACCAACCATTACCAGATCGCAGAATCCTGCTGACATATAACCTATCTACTTCTCAAAATACACCAGGTAGTGAAGCCATGAACATATCGATCTGTTCTCTTTCCACCATAGGAGGTTGCACCCTCGCTACCAAGTTCTGCAATCTCTGGGCATAGTCTTTGAAGCTCTTAGTATTCTTATGCAACAAACTCTTCAATTGTACCCTGTTT
Source organism: Lathyrus sativus (assembly GCA_963859935.3). Classification (NCBI taxonomy): domain Eukaryota; kingdom Viridiplantae; phylum Streptophyta; class Magnoliopsida; order Fabales; family Fabaceae; genus Lathyrus; species Lathyrus sativus. The sequence continues at coordinate 262,081,597 of OZ012738.1, forward strand.
GGTGCTACATCATTATTATACTGATAGTGACGAAAAAAGGCCTCGGTCAATTATCTCCAGCTGCGGATATGAGTTCTCTCCAACCCCATATACCATTCCAAAGACGCTCCTGCCAGACTGTCTTGGAAAAAAATGCATTAGCAGCTTTTCATCATCAGAGTACACAACCATTTTTCTGAAATACGCTCGGATGTGTACTCTAGAACAGGTTGTCCCTTTGTACTTGTCGAAATTTGGTACCTTAAACTTGGGGGGAATCTTGACCCCAGGAACTAGACCAAGATCTGACATATCATGCCCCAAAGAATTCTGATTCTCGAAAGACTTCATCTTCTCCTCGATCAATTTAAATCTCCTGTCTACTTCAGTTGGCAAACCACCCTCCATATCCTTCATGGAGAAGACGTCATCCTAGTGATCTTCCCAATGAGGGCCAGCAGCCCCGTACATAGTGCACACACTCCCACCAGCAACAATACCATTTCATTCACAGCACCTCCGCCCGGAGGTATGACAATAGTAAGGATACCATGTGGAATAGAACCACCAATGGGTGGAGGAGCAACACCAGATCCTCCATGCAAGACACCCTCTTCGTCAACCCATGCTATCAACGGTTGGACCATAGTGTTATACCCCAAATTTTGACCCCTAGATATCATCATCATTCTAGGACATAAACATTGTTCATCTAACCTTAACCTCTTTCAAGTTTGATATTTGTTAAGATACAGGTGAATTAGGGTTTCACACAGTCAAGAATCAGGGTTTCTATGGTATGATCAGTCAAGGTCTTAGATTGATTCTACATGTAGAAACTCTCCATATCATCAAGGACTATATTGGATCAAGTATGAGTCCAATTTGAGGTTGTCCCCCAAAGAAGAAGAATAGTACAGTCTAGGACCCCCGATTAGGGTTTCTGATTAGAAAAGTCAACTGTAGTTTGAATTTTGATTTAAGTGGAATTCCAACGGTGGAATCATGTTCCATAAAGATTGTATGACTTATTGAAGTCCCCTAAATAAGTTTCAAGGCCTCAGGAAACCCAAAATACCAACAGTCAATTAAGAGGTTTTCGATCGTTCGGTTCGTCTGACTGAAAAGTCAACCCATTGACCAACAGGGTTTTGACCCAAAATTGAAGATAATCATGTTCCCAATTTTATTTCATATCTAATCATGAAGTTTGGTGACCATTGGATCAAGAATTGAGAAGTAATCAAAAAGTCGGGAAATTAGGGTTTTGAAAGGGGCAAGGCCATAACTTCCTAACCACACATCCAAATGGAGTGGTTCAAAGCTTATTAGAAAGTTCTTGAGAAGTCCTACAAAAGTGCCACAGTGAACTATGTTCAAAAAATGAATGGAGTTTGAGTTATGATCAAAGATAAGTCAAAAGGGGAAAAACACTTAGAAAAATGTCATGTTTTTGGCACTTTTAAGTCAATTTTTTAGCCAACTTCAAGAGGATTTTTGACCTAGTTCCACTTGGAATTTGAATTTGTGTAAAACATGAAAGTTGTAGAGAAAGTTGAGGGCTTTCCAAAAGTATAAGAACCATCCCATAGCATTCGTGATCTAGGAGTTTCGAAGGAGGGAAGTTGGGGTCCAAAAGCTTGAAATGCAAAATCCCAACTTGTCATGACATGATACAAAACCATTTATTTGTTGTCAATTTGGTTAGTTTAGGTTGATTAGTGGCAAGATAGACTATAAAAAAGGTGTTACACAAAAACATACAAGGATTACACAAAGATTAAAGGTTGGAACCAAGAGAGAATTCCATTTATGGCATAAAGTGGCCAATGCCATTTTGATAAAGCAACACTTTCCCTCAAAATATGCCTTGAGCCACTCCCTTATCTCCTTCCACACTCCAAAGTCTCTCTCAAACTCAAAAGTTTGTCTTGAACCAATCAAGCCTTGTACTCGATCACATAAATCAAGGGAAGTCATCATGGCAAGCAAGTTAGTTCTCAAGTGAACAAGTTAGCAAGAAACTTGAAACTCAACCAAATCCTTGCTCTCCACTTCTCCTATAAATAGAACACCCTCTACACATCAAACACACACCAGAAAAACCATTAGTTCAAGCAGTAACATGCCTCTCATTTCTGTTTTCCATTTTCTTGCTAGCTAAGAAATTCAAAAAAACCATAAAATTTGCCTTGGGCAAAATCCACTCCAAAACCATTTCCAACCTTTGAAAACATCCACAAAAACTTCTAGTAACCCACAAATAATATGTTGAAGCTTTCCCAACCACCATTTCCACTAGAAGTTCATTTTTTCCAAAAGTCAACTCTTGAACCAAAGAAGTTTGACTTTCTGCATTAACCAAGAAAACTCTCTGTTCAGACCTGTTCCATACCTTCCAATACTTCAAACACCTCAAATATAAGGTGTATTCACTATCCAAACCATCACAGTTCAAGTGTATCACCATTTTCCAAATCTGTCACAAGAATCTATTTGTTACTTCTTGCCTAAGTATATCTGTTTACACAAAGAGCTGCTTGGAAAGGAGCTTTGATCATTTAGATACTGTTGTGGAGGTGTAGAGAAGCTGCTCAGCTCACCTTTACTCAACTAGAGGCTTGGCATAAAGGATTGGCTTTGGAGGTCTTCAAGAGGTAAGTCACTTTTGTCCACTATACTTATTATGCACCATGCTTATCTTTGATGTACATTAGCTTGAACATACTTAGAATCTCTTGCAAATCATGTTTGAATTTTGGTAAATATCCATTCTCATAAGTTTTTAAACTATCATGAGGTTAAGGACTTGATATTGTCGTTGTTATTTTCCTTCTATGAGCCATTTTGTGGTTCTGCCTAGATTCTAGTTTGTGTTTGTGCTCAAGTCCATTTATATGTCATTTTGCACATGTATGAATAATGTATAATGAGAAATTTTTGTGTTTGTGAACCATTTTGTTTGTGCCTATTAAGATGGTTTGAAGTTTTCACTTTCATGTGCAATGTCATGATTCTGTTTGAACCAGTTGATGAGTGATCAAGAACTTCACTTATATGCTATTTGAGTTGTGTGAATCATATTTGATTGATAAGCCATTACCTAATGTAAACTGTCATGAACTTCTTTGCTTGGTCACATGCTACCTATCCATTTCCATATGTCAGTTGAGGTCCTGGTTTAGATTTGAGGCCTAGGTGTTTTTTAACACTTTGCATATGATATTTAGAATGTGTTTGAACCTTCTTTCTAGTTATAGCATGATTGAACAAGTCATTGGTTTTGAAAATTCATTTTTACCTCAGTTTTGCATTTGTATTAGAATTTCAAAATGTGCTCATTTTCAGAAAAAACTAAGGATGTCATTGTATTCCTTATTCAATTTCACTCATGTTTGACTAAAATTTCATCAAAATCCATTGAGAATTGATTGAGTTTGATTGTTCACGTTTTAAGGTTTTTGCTTGGGGCTTGGGTCAGGTTTTGCCCGGAAATACATAATTTTAAGGTTATCATTTTATGGGGTGGTTTGATACATTGGATGTATCACCACCCTAGTGGTTAAAACTTGCGCGTGTTATCCTCTCTTTTCCTTACCCACACGAGTTCTATCCTTGCCAAGGACAACTCTTTTTTGCATTTTATCATTTTCAAGGTTTTTAGCAATATGTTGCTTCTCTTCCATTGTGTTATCACATGCGCCTTATAGTTGGTTTGGTAATGTTTTACACATGTGAACCATAGGGCGTGGGTTCAACCCTTGCGGAGGACATTTCCATATATTTTACCACGTTTCCTCATGATTTCTTCACAAACTTGATTTCATCATAACTTGTTTATTTTTCAACATTTTTGTACCATTCTTTTTGCAATTTGTTCTTCATCATGTCTTTTTTCAAATAGTAAGTAAAGAATTCAAGTATGGTTATCCTAGAAATACTTTGACTCACTTGGAAATCATGTGTTTTTTAGGGTTTTTTCCTTAATGATTTTGAAACTTTTCTCAACTAGTAACTTGATCTATCTTGTAAGATTGATTGTATATGATCCATATGTGTTTGTTAACATGCTTGAGTAATCATGTTTTCTTGATCCAATGTCTTACCATGTTTAATCCTTACTTTTGTGAATGCATCTATTGAAAACCACACTTTGACCTTTGTTTGTGAACCATACTATACTTCTTGATGTTGTAACCTCTTGAGTGTGTTCACCATTCCTTTTCTACTTGTTTATGTGTCTTGTTTAAACCATAACATGCTAGGGTTTCTTTGTCTTGATTATGACCATAAAACTTGTATGTTTTCCCCCATGAAGTCTTGAACTAATACTTGAACTGTTGTAACACTTCTTGTATGCTTATGTGCTTGATTGTCATCAATGTATGATTGTTGATCTTATGTTGTTACATTTGACATTCTTTAATCCCTATAACATGCTTGCTTGAAGTTGTAACTTTCTTGCATTTAAACTTGTTTGAATTACATGTTCTTTTGTTTGTCTTGATGGTTGTTACCTCATTGCTCTTCATCTTTGTTAAGATGTTTAAAGTTGATCTTGCCTTATATGCTTGGTCTTGTAAGAACCTCTATCATGTTCCTTTTAGATATCATGATATCTTTGGTTGTAACCATTTGACTTGATTGTAACCTTTTCTTGAAGTTGTTACATGCTTGTATATATTTTCTTGGTTGTTACCATGCTCTGTCATATGTTCATTATGTTTGAATGAATGCTTATGTATGGTTTTAACTTTGTTAAGTTTGTGTCCCCAAGTGATTTAGCTTGTTAGCTCTCATCCAATTTCCTTATTATTCTTCACTCCAAAGGAAGGTCTCTCTATTGACCCTTGGATCATAGATAGCTCATTACCCTCCCTTTGACTTTGTTAAGTCACTTTGAACCATAACTTAGTTAAGTTAGGACCTATTAGCCATTAGACTTTGCTTAAGTCTAAAGAACTACCCCTTGTTAGGAAGATCTTTCAAATAGAACTTTAAGATAGAGTTTGTTAACTCTATGTAAGAATTATAGTGATGATTACTTACTCCCCTCTTGACTTTTGTAAAAGTCAATTCCTTTTAGTGTACAACTTAGAATAGAGAGTTTTGTTAAACTCTATGCAAGCATTTTTATGTTTGTTCCCCTTTGAACTTTGATCATAATGAAGTGTTCATCTATCCCTTGTGAGGTGAACTATGGTTGCTCTGATTCTATCCTTGTTAGGATACGTAGGCAGAAGATTCGATATCTTTACTAGCAAGCATAGAAACTATCCTTAGGTCTGTATCTTAACCTAAACCTTATACTCAATCCCAAGCCATAGAAAACATTTAGCAACTTAGCATACAAACATACAAAAGGTTCCTGTAGAGTACTACATATGTTTAGGATGTGAAATACCTACCCTAGGTATAACCAACCCCCGATCCTCGAATCTCTTAGTGTTGTTGTTACATCGCGTAAAAGGGTTTTTATTTCTTTAACCTTTCCTTTGGATAAATCAAAGTCTGATTGTGAATTTAAAGAATTAAGATTCAATTTAATCAATAGCTTGGTATCACGATTCTTACTATAATACATAGTTCTCAATTGTTCTTGCCCACTGGCAACATTCTGCATCAGCTCCATAAACTGGGCCATGCGAGCTCTGACTTCCTGCAATTCAGCCTGAGCCTGATCTATTACTTTTTGTTGATTCCCTCAAGTTAGATATATGTGGAAACTGAACTCCTCAATCATGTTACTGAAGAAAACCAAGTAGAGATAAGAACAAAAGGCCACTAAGAACACCAGCGATGCAAATGAAAATGCAAGATGTAAAATGCAAACATGTCTATGTATTTATTAGGAGATATCCCCCTTGATTCTGGTTTCAATAAACAAGAATAGAAGAGATGGAAAAGAATACCATAAAAATCTTCTCATATGATAGGATGTGATATGATCAATAGTTGGTTGTTGGGAGTAGTCCTAGCAAGTTTGACACATGATGTAATCATGCTAAGTTGAGACCTCCTTGAGATGATTGGTGATGTATGAGTAGTCATACATTTCATTAATCGTTTCAACCTGAGAGTCCGTGAAACCGAGGACCTTTAGTAAAACTTTTACCCCACTAAACCTTTTTAGGATGAAGTGCAGAAACTATTAGGGAGTAGTCCCAAAATAGTTGTTACACGATGCTACACTTAGACGAGTTTATCTTGAGAATATTTTTGACTCACGTGAGTAGTCATGTTGGTTGATAATATCCGAAGGATTTACTATGAATCTGGGAACTTTGATAGAACCCGTTCGGCAGGTACAATTAACCTATAGTACAAATCCTTGGGGATGGGTAGACCTTGTGACTCCATGCTTTAACCTTGAGCTTAGGGAAGCCCTGTGTGCATGTGCATTATGTTTGTGAATATTTGCCTATGTGTTATGTGTGCATCATCTCATCATCTCATCATAGCATTTCATGTTGCAACTGGTTTTGTAAAGCTCAGTTGATTTCTTTGTGTAAAACCCTAGATATATCATGAATGTTGGGACAAGAAACACCAAGAAATACAATTTCAAGAAGCATGATACATCCGAGTTAAGAAAACTAGGGACTATGGTGTCAAAAGACTTTGGAAAAATATATGGGAAGATAATGAGTATAGTCAAGACAAGGATGGAAGAAGGAATCTTCAACACTTTGGTTCAGTTCTATGACCCACTGTATCACTGCTTCACTTTTCCCGAATATGAGTTGGTGCCGACTTTGGAAGAATATGCTTACTATGTGGGAGTCCCTGTAAAAGATCAGAAACCTTATAGTGGATTGGAAAGCTTACCTTCACCAAAAGAAATAACAGATTCTCTTCACCTCGAAGTATCAGAGATTAAAGCTAACTGTGCCACAAAAGGCGGAGTCAAAGGTTTCCATTCAGATTTCTTAGTTAAGAAAGCTGCTTATCTTGCCAAAGAAGGTAGTATGGATGCATTCGAATCAGTACTGGCTCTTTTAATCTATGGATTGGTGTTTTTTTCCAGAAGTTGAAGAATTTATCAATTCCTCTTCTATCACCATATTTCTAAGTGGCAACCTAGTGCCTACCTTGTTAGGAGACACTTACCATTCTATTCATCATCGGACACTTCAAGGAAAAGGAACTATTATTTGTTGTGCACCTCTACTATACAAATGGTTCATCAACCATTTACCAAGAACTGACGATTTTAAAGAAAATCCCAATGGATGGAGTTGGTCTCAAAGGATAATATCTTTAACACAAACTAACATTCATTGGTACAATCCTTCCTACGACAGAGGATTTTATTTTGACCGATGTGGAACTTTCCCAAATATACCACTCATTGGAGTAAGAGGAGGAATTAGCTACAGTCTCGCCTTGGCCAGACGTCAGTTTGGTTTTCCGATGAAAGACAAACCCACCAATGTGTTGTTATTAGGATTCTTCTATCTCAATACCGAAACAACAGAGAATATGAGAAATAGCACAATTGATGCTTGGGAGAATGTTTAGAAAAGGACTAAAGCTGACCTAGGGAAAAGGAGTTGTGTATCTTTTGAGCCGTTCACTCAGTGGGTCCGGTCTAGAGCATGAGATTTGAAGATGCCATATCTCCTAGAGAAGAATGCACGTATCGTTATCGCGTCATCATCTTCTACCATTCCCATTGAAAAAATGGAAGAATACCTAGAGTTTCTTGAAAGAGCCTAACTTGAGAGAGATACTTGGGAAGGAAAGTATCACTCATTGTTCTCCGAAACAACAAAACTCATAAGAGAGGTGCAAGACAAAGATAAACTGATAGGTTGGCTCGAACAACATGTGATCAATGGGGAAGCAACAAAGGAGAATGTATTTTTCTCTAGCGTCAAGCCTACTCAAAGTGTTCATGAATATTCAAGCATCCCCCTACCTCTAGAGCTTGGAAAGGCATAGTGGACAAGTTGGTAATGGAAAATGCAATGCTGAAGAAATTGAAGAGGCCTCGCAATTGAAGCTCTTAACTTAGACCATAAGACCTAGTTTTCTGATGTAAACTTAGGCTTCTTGTATTGTATTTTGAAAGTTGTAACTTTTTCCAACAATTAATGAAATAAGGAGTTTGACTTAATTAATCTTCTAATTTTTGTAAAACTAGTTGCATTTTGCATTTGCATTCTCTAAATTTTTGCTAACCATTCAAGGAATTCAAAAAATTTCTTTTGCAGACATTGTTATGGAACGCCGAAGCAGATTTTCATTTCTGAGTCTGAGATTGGACAACCTTAGAATTTTAGGAGGCCTTGTCAGGATCCCCGCTACATTTATCGCCAAGTATGGAGATCTACTGCCACTACTAAACACAAGAGTTAACGAAGATATGCTGCTAGCACTTATTGAATTCTATGATCCGATGTATCATTACTTCGTTTTCCTAGACTTTCAGCTGCTCCTAACTCTGGAAGAGTACTCCACCTATTTGAAGATTCCTCTGACCTTCACAGATCCCTATGGTAAACCAAGAAGGAAGGAGCTTGCCAAAGCACTACATCTTGAACCAATAGAGCTACCTGTCCATTTGGTAAATAGGGAAGGTTTCTCCAAAATGGAAGCAAGACCGTTCATGGAGAGAGCGGAATTCCATTATGATAACAGAGATTTAGGGACCTTTGAAGAAATCCTGGCTTTCCTAATCTATGGATTGTATCTCTTCCCTAGCTGTGATAAGTTCATCAATGAAGAGGCCATCAGACTCTTCATAATCAGAAATCCTGTACCCATGCTGCTGGCTGATGCCTACTTTGTTATCCATCGGTGGAGGATATATGATTTAGGGCTTTTCTCATGCTGCATGGCGCTTTTCAGCAAGTGATTTATTTCACACTTGCCCAAAACCCAGGTTCTCTAGAATCTCCCTTACAAAGATGCTTGGATTGAAAAATTAGCATCACTCACTCATTATGATGTCAGCTGGTACGATATCAAAATAGTGGAGTTGCCATGATTCAAAGTTGTGGAGACTTTCCAAACACACCTCTCATAGGCACGAAAGGAGTAATTAGCTATAGCCTGATCCTTGCTCGCTGTCAGCTAAGATATCAAACTGGGCCAAAACCAGAGTCAGGCTTGCTAAGAACCTGTTCTGTGAAAAAGGCAGTGATGAAAACTTTGAAACCCATGCTCGTTTAGCCTGGTATCGTCCTCATATGCAAGGGATGACTGCAGTAGAGAACGTAAGGTGTTTAGCCACAAAAGCATATCTCCTTTGGTCAAAGGAGATAGCTCTAAGAATATTCTACAGTCACACTTACGAAATCTCTATGGAACCTCAATTACTCATACCCAGAGATGAGCTAAAGTTCGCTTTAGTCAAAGAAAAATATGAAAACGCCGAGTTATGAGCTGATCCATTAGAATCAACACCAGCCCAGGCCTCGATGTTGCACCCCAAAATTTGCCCAACCTATTTTCTTTACCTAGCTTATGTTTCATTGCATCTCATATGGCATCAGCATTTTGCATAACATTGGTTCTCGAGGCAGGGGATCAAGGTTCCCGTGGCTCAGGTTTCATTCCCGTGCAAGCAACTGAGCAGTGAGCATTAGAAGAAACGACATTTATTTTGCCCCGTGGTCGAGCGGCCGATTTTATTTTACAGGTTATGCTCAGATCAGGAGACAACATTCAGTCTATATCCAGCATTATCATAGTCACAGTATTCAAGAGCAAGTATCAAAAGCTTAGCAGAGCTCAAAACAACGAGAAACAGGCAAACGAGCAGGTTTCCCTCCAAAAGGCGCCAGATTCAAATTTTTGAAGGTGTTAATCAGTTAGAACATATGGTTAGCCGATTAACCAAAGGAAAACCAGCTCAGATTTGTAATTTTAACAGTGTTAACCGGTTAACGTATATGGTTAACCGGTTAACCATAGCAGATTTTGCCATGTACGTGATTTTGCAAGCCATTTGCACTTGGGGTCCAATTTTGATCACCTTGAAACTCATTTTTACCAAAAGAAGGATCTAGAATGTTCTTGAAAGTTAGTTATTTCAATTTTTTCTCCAAATTCCCATGCCTAGCTCCAAACCAACTTTCCAATCCAAAGTCCAAACCCCGCCTTTGGGATCCAAACCTAGATGGTATTTAAGTGATCTACTCCAAACCAAAAGAAGCCAATTCTCATTTTGACATTCATTTTTCAGAATTGATCAAAATTTTCTCTCAAATTCTCTCAACTTCTCCATTTTCCAAAACCCACACTCAAAGCTCTTTTTCATTAGGATTCATTGATTTTTCATTGAAATCAATGGATTCTTGAGCATAAACCTTCATCCATCCTCATCTTTAGATCCATTTTTATTATCCATTTTCGTGCAAATTGAGATCTGATTTTGGAGCTTGAGTTGTAAGTGATTATTCGAAGCGTTTCGACTCAAATTTGGTGGATTTTTGTTCGTACAACTACAATTGGCTTGGATATCGAAGTTTTCGGATTTCTAGCGTTTGAACTACTCAATTACAGCAAGATCAACACTAATCGGAGCAAATCTCCACTTCGAAGGTTGGAGATTCTAGATCCATAACATTTTTGAGCTTATTTGCATTTCCATGATGATTTTCATATTCAATTGAATTTTGGTGGATTTCGATCCGTGTGAATTGCGATAGTGCTGTGTAGACATGTTTGCATGTCTATTGGTTTTTTGTTTGCAGGTGTAATTTCGTGCTTATTTGATAAGCTAATCTATTGGATCACTTGATTAAGTGATTTTGTGCATTAAGTGCTTTTTCTGCTGCTATTTTTAGCTTCTGGTGCAGTGTTAATCGGTTAACCTATATGGTTAACCGGTTAACCAATTCAAACTTTCAAAATTTTCTAAACGTTAACAGTGTTAATCGGTTAATGCATAGGGTTAACCGATTAACCTGTTCAAAACTTCAGATTTTTCAAACATTTTAAGGTGTTAACCGATTAACAGTATGTGTTAACCGATTAACACTGTACCAGAATGTCATGTTTGCTGTTTTGCTTGCTTGTTCGCATACTGTATCAATTCGAATCATCATAGATCAGTGTGATGCATTAGGATTGAATTGTTTTAGCTGTTTGTCACTGTTTGTGATTGATTAATCATGATGTTGTTGATATGTATGATCATTTTTCAATTGTTTGCATGCTTGTGTATGTGGTTCGAATTGAGTTTCGTTTGCTTTCATCTCTTGTTGTTCCCCACATGTTTGCATCATTCTTGCATCGTTGTTGAGGTCGAGACGCGCTTGTGGCGGCTGCTGCCCCACACATTTTTCCTCCTTCCCACCATTCTAATTGTGCATTTTTATGTTTGCATTTCTCTACTTGTGATTGATTCTTCCTTTGTTCTTCTTGTGCTTTCTTGCCATGATCCCCATAGGATTCCTAGTCCCTCCATTTAGGATGGGAGTAGGAGAGACATTAGGTGCTCAATCCAAGTATGCTAACATTAGGGTAGAGGTTTCCCCTTTTCATCCGAACGTTAGGATCACTTTGCATGACAACGTTAGGGCCGAGTTTCCCTTAGACCTTCTGTGCGTCTTCTCTTCTCATCTTCATACAATCTTAACACACTTAATAAAGATAATGGATATTGCGCCATGAGCCTTATACTTGGGAAATGGTGATTAAGGGGCTACCGCTCAGTTGCCTAGAGTGTTTAGTATACGTCCTTAGGACGATATGCGACGCATTCGATCCTAGGTTCTATACTTTAGTACAACATACATTATAAACACTAAAATTCAAAACACTTCTTCTCTAAAAAACACAAAACAAATTCAAATCTTTTTCCTTCGGGATTAATCAAACTTCTTTTTCAGAAAAGAGTGTTGTTAACTCTTAGTTCTACCGCAAACAGGCTTCGTCCCTAACTTCTGGAACTACTTGTTAACCTTACTCGGGTAAAAAACACTTAATCAACCTGTGTTCCGCTTCAGCCCGAACTACGTCTGCTCTGATCTTTCATACCAGATGAAAGTACGTAGGCACAAGACGCGATGTGTAACGCCCCGATTATGAATTTCCCATTTTTGTTGAGTCTTTTAATTTATTTTGATTGATTATTCTTTTAATGGTGAAATTTGAACATTAACATGTCATGTGTGCTTGTTATGTTATTTTATTATTCAGAGAGTTTTGAGAATTAATTAGAGGGTGTTTTAGATAATCCTTAATTAGTAGATATTTGAGAGAAATAGAATAGAAAGAGTATAAGTGGAATTAGAGAGAAAAGAAAAGAGATAGAAAGAAATAGAAAGGAAAGAAGAGAAGAGAAAAGAAGAGGAAGAGGAGAAAACCTAGAACCATCAAGAATCAAACTTCTAAGCTTCGATTAATCGGGTAAGGGTGTGAAACTTTATCATTCTTCGATGTGTATGATTATGTATGTTTCTATTGGTTGCTTTTGGATTGGGGAAAGTTTTGCTCATTCTCCGTTTTAGGTTGAATTTGATTTAATCAGTAGAACCCGAGTTTTAACGGTTAAAAATTAGAATAAGTGGTAGAGTTTAGTCGAGGGATGTTGAACTAAGGCTGCTAGAACGAGTTGGGATTGAATCGGGTAGATTTCGATGAATTTTGGAGTTTTGGACAGTGGGAAATTCTGAGTTCGCAGACCCTCGCTAGCACGTTCGCTAGGCGAGCAGGTTGCGAGCATTCGCTGGGTATTCGCTGTGGCAAGCCAGTAGCGAACGGTCCTAGAGTTGGGCAGAATGGTTTTGGTGTTCTTCGCTGGTAGCGAAGGGGGGTAATGAGGATTCGCTAGGCCTTCGTTGAGCGAGTTCTGTAGCGAATCAAGTCAGTGGCTTCTGTTTGCCCTTGCGAGCTTGTTCGCTAGGCGAACAGGTAACGAGCACTCGCTAGGAGCTTGCTAGGCGAGCATGGTAGCGAGCGTAGCAGGATGTTATTTTCTTGTGTTTTCACTTCCATGTCGATTCTTCAATTCAAGTATGATTAATCCTTTCTTATTGTGCATATTTGTATGTATTTGTATGATGTGAAGAATGCATGATTATATATTTGTGTATATGTATGCATTTCAAAAGTGTATTGAGTCGTTTTGCATATTGTCGCTACCGCGAAAATAAGGTGTCGGCAAAATAGAAGAGTCGCCACCTTTCGTTATTTATCCCTCAGAACGGGAAAGGAAACGATCGGAAAAACTTGACGAAAAGGTATAAGACAAGGTCATCGCAACCGTTGTCTGGGTTCGGGAGTCGGTTACGCAAGGGGAAGGTATTAGCACCCCTCACGTCCATCGTACTTGATGGGATCCACGCTTGTTGTGTTTATCTGACGGGTTGATTTTATCTATCTACCTATCAAGGCTGGCTTAAAAAAGAAAAGAAAATGACTCGGCAAAGCATCGCGCTTTATGCCTACGTATTCTCATCAGAGAATGAGAAATCAGAGTCAACGTAGTTCGGCTAACTACGGGTGGTGGGGGAAGGTGGCTCGCCAATACATCAGTATTGTGCCTACGTACTCTCAACAGATATGAGAGATCAGAGCTTACGTAGTTCGGGATAATACGGATTACGGGGATTCAGATTCATCTGTTTTTTCGAGTAGGGTTAAACAACAGTTCCAGCAGTTTGGCGTACGCAGCTCGACGTTTGGAGACTCAGGCGTTACCGTTTGTGGTAGAACTGGGAGTTAACGAGACTCTTTTCTTCAGAAAAGCTTTACTTTGAATTACGGGCCCACGGGGCCAAAAGGTTTGAAGTTTGTTTTCTGTCTTTTACGGAAGAACTGTTTTTTTATGGATGTTTGCAACTAATATCGCACTAGAGACTATGACTTGAGAGTGAATGCGTCGCATGTCACCCAAAGGGTGCCATACTAAACATCCAGACTGTTGAAAAGAAACTCTTCAACAATCCTTTCTCAGATAGCTTAAGGCTCGTAACGTACGACGTCAGTTAACCTTTATTACTGTATTTTAATTTGTTTTTGAGATGAGAAGAGAGAGGGACAACTAAGGGGAGACTATCAAGTCCTAATGTTGTCATGCCAAGGATTCATCCTATGGTTGAGGTTTGAAACAGGGGACTCCTAGAAGTTGTCATGCATAGGTTTCAACCTAAAGTTCTAATCATCACTTCCTTATCAAAGGAAGTGAGATTCCTAGGGGATCATGTCAATGATAAATAGAAATAGATAAAGCATCAGCTAAACAGTAAACAGACATACAGCAAAATGCATGCAATGCAAGTGAGGGAGGAAATGTGTGTGGGGCATCAGCCTCCACAAGCTCATCTCAACCTCAAGCCAGATATGAATAACTGCAATCATACAGAAAACAAAATGCTAATCAAGCAAAACATAATAACTGCAATCATACAGAAGAAGTGAAATAAAATGCCATCAAGCAAATCACAATAACACATAGGCAAGGGAGCTGGGCTCTACCGAATACCAGCAAGCAAAGCCATACAGTAAAAATACAAGCAGAGGGAGCAACTCAACCTCTAGTGCAATCATGCTCCTAGCTTAAATAAAACTAAACATGAACTTATTCTAATGCATCAAGAAAATCAAACAAGTCACACCAATACAGTTGCACAGAAAGAAAACAGACAGTCAAGAAAGCAAATCAACAACTTCCACAGCCTCACAGCAAAGCAATCTTCTGACAGCAGTTCAGTCCACAGTCTGTAACTGTTCTTCAGGTCTATCCTCTTCAAGAGAATGAAGGGTACTCCATCTTCAAACTTCAATCTTCAACCACAAGTATCAACTTATTCTCTCTTCTTCAAGCCTCAGCTCCAAAGTAGACTCCACCTTCAGGCTTCAATCCCAATTGCAAGTATCAACTTGTTCCTTCACCTTCTTCAAGCTTCAGCTCTTTCTTCAATCTCAACTTGATCTTCTTCCCACAAGTGTCAACTTGTTCTTCCTGGTCTTCAAGCTTCAGCTCCAATGGCAGTCTTCAAACACAAAGAAGCAGCAACTTCTAGCCTCTTCACTCTTCTAACAAGGAATTCCATCCTCTAGCAAGGGAGAAAGATTCATCTAAAAAGAGCAAGGTTTGGATGATTGACAGCAGAGTGAAGACTAAAGGTCACCACTAAGCATCCTATCATCAGAGAAAGGGACCCTCAAAGGTTCTACCAACTGGTAAAGAGCCACACATCCTACCAAAGGAGGGATGAGGCCTTTACAAGGGGACCTTACATCATAGGGAAGAATGGAAGTGATCAACACCTTCCATGTTTATGAAAGAAGAGAATCTATCTAGAAGCTCTGCCTACAAACCCTAATCTTAACACCTAATCAACACTACACCAAAAGAAAGGAAGATCTTCACATTCAAGATTCTTCATCTTAATCCATGGTAGCCCAAGCTTGTCTTCAACACCATCCAAGAGCAAGAGAGGCAATACCCTAATCTAAGGGAACTAAAGAAGTCATTCTAGTTGAATTAGCAAGTTAGGATCACCTAAAACTTAGTTAATTGTAAAATGAGGAACTAATTGAAAATCATTCCTAAAAATTCTAAGGAAAATATCACATCATCCTACATGTATCAACATGCTATAGTCCAAAAATCAGAAATTAAACCTAAGCCTAAGAGGTTCAAACTAAACCTAAAGTTCAAGGGTACATCAAAGGGATTCAATCATGAACACTCCTAAACAACCATCCTAAAACCTTATTAAAAATCATCTAAGAGTTATGATAAAAATCACACAACATCATCAACCTTTATATAACCATCATGCAAAATCTCAAGATTAAACTCAGAACCATGAGTAAGAAATAAAATGGACAAAATCATCACACAATTATTCCACCATTAAACACATATTAAACTAAAAAATATGAAATAAAATGACAAATGCATGAAAAATAAAAATAAAAATCATGATAAAAATCTAAACATTTCAAATTGCATCTACAATTTTTCTCAAGATTTAATATCAGTTTTTACTATTTTTTGGGAATTAAAATCAAACAATATGAAAACAACAATTAAAAAAGAAAACAAAATTAAAAGAAATGAAGGGAGGGTGTAGTTAGCATCAAAATTCACTTCAACGCGCCTGGGCCCAAGGAGTAGGGGGTGTCAAAAGCATCTGGGCGCAAGGCCCGTCTGAGTTTCAACTCAGTCACAAAAACTAGCGCCAGGAGGGGGTGTGCTGAGTAAACCTTTGCCTTGTAAATCCACATTGGGCTTGGAAGGTGAGGTGAGGATAGCAAGGAATACCAAGGCCCAACGCTCATGAAAAGGTGAATTCAGCTCAAAAATTAATCAAAAATGGTACGCGTGAGGTATCGAACCCATGCTCGCTTGGCATATACAGCGAAGAACATAGCCTGGGAAGTTCCATTTATCAAAACGGGGTGTTTAGGGGAGGGGGTATGTGGCGCAATGAGGGACCTTGGATGGAAGCCTGAGTCAAAGTCTTCTTCGCGAATGGACGGAGGAGATTACGTCTCCTACCTTTTGAATCCTTCTGCAAACACAAAACGCGCGCGCAACCAGCCATCACCGGTGGCCTCTCCGGCCGACCTTGTTCAACCCTAACTCTCTCCGCGCAACCAACCATTTCACACGATTTCTGAATGAAAGTTGCTCTAAATTTCACCAGGATCTTAACTACACTACTTAATCATGCTAAAATCGCAAGGATCGCAAAATATCATTCTCAACCGAAAATGGGATCATCCCTAAATTGTCTCTGATCTTCAAATTAATTATCCAGAATCCATCTATATCCTAAGGGGAACTTAACCACATGCTTCTAATTCATTAAAAGTGCATAATCAGTGAGAAATTTCAAGAAATTAGAACCTACCTTGGAGCTTGAATTGCAATGGATACACGCCTCAATTCTCTCCCAAACCTTGCAGAAATGTTCAGTGATCAATGGAGAATGTTTCTTGATGCTTCACTCTGGCTGAAAACCCTTGATTCTCCAAAATGAGTTTTCACTTTCAATCTTCTTTCTTCACTTTACTCCAATGGTTTCTCAACAGAATTCTGCACTAGAAGCTTCCTAATCTGTTCTAGATCATATTTATATTCTGTTTCAATGGATTAGAAGCCCAAACTAGGCCCAATTATGGATTTTGGATCTTCACTTTTTCCTCCAAATTTAAATATGGATATGTGCCTTCAAGCCTTGCTCATGCTCTACAATCCTTCCCAACCATTCACTTAAGCATTATGGTGTGTAATGAAGTGGTTTTCTCCCTTTGGTTTCAACATATGGAATGTATAGGATATGTTTCTTACTTGTGAAGTAATCATCCAAATGGCTATGTTATGGACCTCAAATCAAAAATGTGACAATGCCAATCTTTATAAAACATCAATTCCATTCAAAATGACCACAAATTTGACTTGAAAACATGTTAATCTCAATTATTTTGAATTTTCTCATTTTAATTCATTAAAATGGCTTTTATGTGTAGTTTCTTCAACCAATGCTTGATATAATCCATATCAATGAACAATTGATGTTTAGAAAAGCTAAAAACATCATTTTGAGCAACTTTCATGTTGAACAAAAATGCATTTGAGACCTCTAAGTTGGTGAAAATGGCCTATGAT
Source organism: Lathyrus sativus (assembly GCA_963859935.3). Taxonomy (NCBI): domain Eukaryota; kingdom Viridiplantae; phylum Streptophyta; class Magnoliopsida; order Fabales; family Fabaceae; genus Lathyrus; species Lathyrus sativus. The sequence goes on from OZ012738.1 coordinate 262,099,157, forward strand.
CACAAATGACCTATAATCACCAAATGTCCAAAATACCCTTGACTTGTCAAAGCCATAACTTGAGTTCTACAAATCCTATCAAGGACTTCTAGTACTATCTAGAAACCTAAGAGAATAAGGAACAACATTCATGTTGACCAAAAGTTCATAGGAATCATCCTTCTAGGGCAAACGTTTCATGCAAGTTGGGTAACTTTCAAGCTCCAAATTCACACTCCTCAGATGGCTTATAACTTGTCAAAGCCATAACTTGAGTTCTACCAATCCTATCAAATACTTCTAGAACTCAAATTAAAGCTAAGATCATGCTCTACAACAATCATGTTGGGGGAAAGATGAGATGACAATCACATCTTGAGCTAAATTGCTTTGAAGATAGGGGTCAAACTAGGGGATTTTACACTGTCAAGCCTTAGAAACCCTAGCTTGAAACTTCTCAAGCTCTTCAATCATGCTGAGTTGACCTTGGAATCATCCTTAGAACATCTTAATGTATCAATCCATGATCACATGGCTCTTGGATTAGTTCTCAACCTTCTTCAAATCATCAGTTGACTTAGGGTTGACCCAATCAAACCCTAATTGCACCACTCATGGCTGAGGCTTCTCAATCTTGCACAATGACCTGTCTAGGCCTCAAAGTGATCTTCAAAACTTCTCATGAGCTCTCTAAAGACCTCAAGTCCTTTTCCATGAATTCAGAATCATCTGATGGCTTCCCACAACTTTCAAGTTAGGTGACCTACACACTTGGCTTCAACCACTTTCTCTGAGGATCCTTTAACTTCTCTGACAAGGATATCAACCCTTGAGCACCTGAATAACCTCCTTAGATAGCTTCATAGTCTTGTGTAGCTCTTGACTGGTAATCATACCTCTTGATCTCCTGCACACATGTCAATGAAATGCAAATGATAATGCTAATGTGAATGAAATGAAACATAAGCTAGGTAAAGAAATGTTGGGCAAATTTTGGGGTGCAACAGCTGCCCCTATTCAAACGGCTTGGACCTGACTGGGTGAGAAGCGAACGACTCTCAAACAATCAAGGTAGAAGACGGTTGAATACCAAAAAAAACCCGGAAATTTGCCAACTGCACAAGTACACGGTACTCTGATGGGACAAATCTTCGGAAACTGAAATAATAGTTGCACGACAACTAGCTGGAGGATTGGTCACACAGTAACCGGTGAAAGGTCTAATCTCAAATCTCCGTCAGGATGATCATCTGATTTTGCTGTAGATCTTCGTCCTCAAGTCATCAAGGGGATCATGTCGTCAGGCGTTCTGCGTCATAGCAGAAGAATTCTCGGGAATCATCAGGTCGTTAGGAACTTTTTAACAATCAAGTTAATTATGCCGTCGGGCATTCAAAGAATTTTCGGGCATCAGCCGGGCTTCGTCAGTAAGTCGGGGATAGAATTCTTGGTCAATCATGAACCAAATAGGGGTATACAATCTTTTGCTGTCAGGCACTCTGCACCAGTTGAGAGAACTGTGTCGACTTCACAGTTGGACTTCATCAGTAAGCCAGGGGGTTTGGCATTACTGCCGGACTTCAATCATCAGGTCTTCAAGGGAAACTTCAGCTTCTCTGCTCAACAACCTGCTGGGGATGACACATCTCTACTGGGGGTTCTGGGGCACTATCAAGTAATTCTGCTTCGGGGATTCAGAAATCATTCTGGATGAACTCTACTGAGGACTTCAAGAATCATCTTGGACAAATAACTCCGCCAGAGACTTCAAGAATCATCCTGACCCAATAACTCTGTTGGAGATTTCAGTAATCATCTTGAGCAAGCACTCTACCGGGGATTCTAAGCATCAACTTGAGCAAACCTCTCTAGCGACTTCACTGGGGATTTTAAGAATCATCTTAAGCAAACACCTTCGTTGGAGAATTCAAGAATCATCTTGGGCAAGCGACCTTGCTGGGGAATACCTAGGTGTACGAACCACAATTGCTGAGGAAACGATATCAATCGCAAAAATGAACTGCCCGGTCTTCGCAGCAAACTTTCTTGGAGATACCGACTCCGGTGGGGGAAATCCAGCATCAGCTGTGCAACCTTCTACTGGGGAAAACCAATCATGGCCCCAACTGCTTTCCAAGAACTCGGCTCTCTTGGGGATCTACAAACTCGGCTGGGGGAAAAAAGGAATCATCCTGCTTACTGGGGAGAGCACGACTCTGTGGGGAATTTCAATTCCGCTGAAGACTTCAGTCTGAAATATCGACAGCTACATACTTCAGTATATGACTCAGCTGGGGAGACGATGATCCTTCAGGATACATCTGATTGGGGAGAGAATCTTCTCTGCTTGGGGAAACATATCAATGCTTACGATCTCATGTTCAAACTCCACGGGGAGGTGCTGCTGAACCCTGCTGGAGGAGGAGGAATCATCCTGCTTGGGGACGCATACGGCGCACTGCCTGGAATATGCTATACCTGCATCAGCACAAACAAACAGACAAGATACCCTTCTCAAAGGGACCTATCAAGGTTATCATCTTGTGACAATGTTCGAGTAATTCATTGTTTCAACAATCAGTGGCCTGGGCCAGTAAGTTTATGTATGCGCATTTTATCAAAAACATCGGCGTTCTTTTTCGCAAACAAAACAAGTAAATGCTAAACAAGCAAACATAATTGTTGAATAATATACATTTTATTTATAACGAACCCCTGAATGGGCAAAAATGTTTTACAACGGATGCAAGCTCCTGGAATGAGGAAGCTGCGCAAATATAAAAACATAAATATACATTAGTATATACACAAATGTCAGCAATGAGTTGATCCCTCTATGACCCACTCGACTTCGATACTTCTCCGACGCTTCAGCTTCAGAAGAGATTGATTCCGATAAACGGCCCTCAGGTCTTCCAAACCACTAAACAATGAGAGCCCACACGCGGAACGCAGTCATTTACTTTTTCAAATCCCTAACTTTTGCCTGAATCGCCCTTCCGGGTTTTCGATTCACCGGGATACCCTTTTTTGCCAAAGTCGCCCTTCCAGGTTTTCGACTTTGCGGGTGTACATTCTTTTCTTTATATCCCTAATTTTTGCCCGAACCTTTTTCCTTTTTTATGGTTCGCCGGGATGCCCCATTTTTTCCTAGATACTCTTTTTCTTTCCAGCGGGTCATTTTTTAAGCAAAGTATTTTTTAACTGCGTCCGCGTTCACCGGGGATGCAAAATCTTCGCCATCCATCGTGGATAACAACAAGGCTCCTCCCGAAAAGACCTTGCTGACGATGCACGGACCTTCGTAATTGGGAGTCCACTTGCCTCGGTGATCGGAGTGTGGAGGAAGAATCTTCTTCAGGACGAGATCACCCGTCTGAAAGCTTCTAGGACGCACCTTCTTATCATAAGCTTTCTTCATTCGGCTCTGGTACAGGCGACCATATGCAATCGATGCTAACCTCTTCTCGTCCATCAGGCTGAGTTGGTTTAGTCAGTTCTTAATCCATTCCGCCTCATCGAGTTTCACATCAACCAAAACTCGCAAAGAAGGAATCTCAACTTCTAACGGTATGACAACTTCCATACCGTACACCAGTGAGAAAAGAGTTGCCCTGGTTGATGTACGTATCGTTGTACGATAACCGTGCAGTGCAAACGACAACATCTCGTGCCAATCCTTATAGGTCACAACCATCTTCTGTACAATCTTCTTGATGTTCTTATTGGCCGCTTCAACGGCGCCATTCATCTTCGGCCGGGAAGGAGATGAGTTGTGGTGTTCAATCTTGAAACTCTGGCACAGCTCCTTCATCATCTTGTTATTCAAATTCGAACCATTATCAGTAATGATCCGCTCGGGAATTCCGTTACGACATATGATGTCCCTCTTTATGAATTTAGCCACCACCTGCTTGGTCACATTAGCATATGAGGCTGCCTCAACCCACTTGGTGAAGTAGTCGATAGCTACTAGAATAAAATGATGGCCGTTAGATGCAGTGGGCTCGATCTTGCCTATCATGTCGATGCCCCACATGGAGAACGGCCATGGGGAGGACATGACATTTAACGGGCACGGCGGCACATGAATCTTATCAGCATAAATCTGGCATTTATGACATCTCTTTACGAATTTAAAGCAATCTGACTCTATCGTCAGCCAGTAGTATCCTGCTCTCAGGATCTTTCTTGTCATAGCGTGCCCACAGGCGTGCGTACCAAATGTGCCTTCATGGACTTCTTCCATGAGCATACTCGCTTCTTTCTCATCTACACATCTGAGTAGCACGAGATCGTGGTTTCTTTTATACAAAACTCCATCAGGATTGAGATAAAAATTTCCAGACAGCCTCCTCAGAGTCTTCTTATCCTGGGTTGACGCTCCCGCAGGATACTCCTTAGTCATAAGGAAAGTATGGATATCATGGAACCACGACTTGCCATCGGAGGCTTCCTCGATTGCAAAGACGAATGCAGGTCTATCAAGACGAGAAAGGACAATTCTTGGAGCCTCATTCGAAAAATTGACTTTATACATTGAAGCCAACGTGGCTAAGGCATTAGCCATCTGGTTTTCTACTCTGGGCACATGATGGAGTTCCACTTGATCAAAGAACGGAAGCAGCCTTCTGGCATAGTTCATGTACGGTACCAAATTCGACTGGCGAGTCTCCCACTCCCCTTTAATCTGGTTGATCACAAGTGCCGAGTCACCATATACATCTAGGTTCTTGATTCTCAAATCAATTGCCTCTTCTAGACCCATGATGCATGCTTCGTACTCCGCTTCATTATTGGTGACCGGAAACGTCAGTCTTGCAGTGAACGGGATGTGGGATCCATGGGGAGTCGTGATGATCGCCCCAATGCCACTTCCATAAGAGTTAACCGCCCCGTCAAATATCAATTTCCATTGGGATTTCCTATCTGGCCCCTCGTCGGGCAACGGTTCATCGCAATCTTTCGCTTTAAGAAACATGATATCCTCATCAGGGAATTCAAATTTCATCGGCTGATAATCTTCGATCGGCTGTTCGGCAAGGTACTCAGACAATACGCTTCCCTTGATGGCCTTCTGGGAAGCGTACTGAATGTCATATTCCGTCAACACCATTTGCCATTTGGCAATCCTGCCCGAAAGTGCTTGCTTCTCGAAGACGTACTTGATCGGATCCATCTTCGAAATTAGCATGGTTGTATGATTGAGCATGTACTGTCGTAAACGTTTGGCAGCCCAGGCTAGTGCACAACACGTTTTCTCCAGCATCGAGTAACGAGATTCACAGTCTGTGAACTTTTTACTCAAGTAGTAAATGGCATGCTCCTTTCTGCTCGTCTCGTCGTGCTGACCGAGAACACACCCCATACTATTCTCAAGAACTGTCAAGTACATGATTAAGGGTCGTCCGACCACTGGGGGTATCAAGATCGGAGGTTCCTGCAGATACTGTTTTATCTTATCAAATGCCTTCTGGCAATCCTCGTTCCAGACAATCGCCTGATTTTTCTTTAGCAGTTTGAACATCGGTTCACACGTGGCCGTGAGCTGAGAGATAAACCTTGCAATGTAGTTTATTCTGCCCAGGAAACCACGAACTTTTTTTTTCTGTTTTTGGCACTGGCATTTCTTGTATTTCTTTTATTTTCGCAGGATCAACCTCGATGCCTCTTTCGCTCACGATAAACCCCAGTAGTTTTCCAGACCGTACCCCGAAAGTACACTTGTTAGGATTCAGCCTCAGCCTGAACTTCCTAAGCCTCTCAAAAAGCTTCAGCAAATTGACCAGATGTCCCTCCTCCGTTTGGGACTTCGCAATCATGTCATCAACATAGACTTCAATCTCATGATGAATCATATCATGAAACAAAGTAACCATTGCTCGTTGGTAAGTGGCCCCTGCGTTCTTCAGACCGAAAGGCATTACCTTGTAGCAAAACGTTCCCCAAGGTGTGATAAACATAGTTTTCTCCATGTCCTCTGGCGCCATCTTGATCTGATTGTAACTGGAGAAGCCATCCATGAACGAAAATACGGAGAACTGAGCTGTATTGTCGACCAACACATCAATATGAGGGAGCGGGAAATCATCTTTAGGGCTCGCCCTATTCAAATCCCGATAATCGACGCACATTCGCACCTTACCGTCCTTCTTCGGTACAGGCACTATGTTGGCGACCCACGGAGGGTAAGTGGTGACCACTAAGAAGCCAGCATCAAGCTGCTTCTGCACTTCTTCTTTGATCTTAACGGCCATATCTGGTCGTGTCCTCCTAAGCTTCTGCTTGACGGGAGGACAATCTTCTCGCAGCGGCAAGTGATGGACCATGATGTCAGTATCAAGTCCGGGCATATCTTCGCATGACCAAGCAAAGATGTCACTATACTCTCTTAGCATCTCGATCAATCTCTGCTTGACATCACTCTGCAATGCAGCCCCTATCCTGATGTTCCTGACAAGTTCTTCAGAACCCAGATTCACAATCTCAATTTCTTCTTCGTGAGGCAGAATAACTTTCTCTTCTTGTTTCAACAAGCGGGCCAGCTCTTCGGGAAGGTCTTTGTCTTCATCAATCTCTTCTTCGGCTTGGTAGATCGGGCAATCGAAGTCGAAGTGAGTCGTAGAAGGTCCAGAGTCGATGTCATCTGCTATGTGGATCCTGCAATAACAAGGGTTAAGCTTAAAACAAGGATATACAGGTTAGCACAAACCCTATTGCCATTTTATTGTTTTTCAAAACAAATATAAAATAGGAATAACAGAGATCACAACATTTGAATACGAAAAACGCCTTTTGATTTATTGGTAAAATGCATGTACATAACCAAACAAGGCCCTGACAATAAAACCACTATGCCCTGGGTAGGACATAGGGTTGTACAACAATTGGAGAAAGTAAATCATTACTCTTTGCCTGTCACTTGGATGGTATCCCTGATGGACCAGTTGTTGAGGCTCCCGCCTGGTTTGCTTGGCTGGATCCAAGAGTCTAGGTCGCAGTCACTGTCTTCGCCGTCTTTAGACACCGCGTTGACACTTTCAAATATCACCTCGCCGCTGGTAAACTGGATCGGCCCTTTACCTCGCGATGTACTGTGAGAAGAGGAGGCTTCAGCCGCAGGAGAGTATCCTAACCCAAACTTGTCTTGCTTGTTAGGTATCTCTAGAATTCGCCCCCAGCCTGGGGTAGATCCGGCTTGAACAACGGCCCGGGCTTCCTTGAAGGAAGAGAGAGTCATCTCTAGTTTCTCAGTAATTATAGGAGCCACGTTCTTGACTTTAACAGCTTCGAACGCCTGACATAGGGTTTCATGGATTTCCCCATCCATCTCAACATATTTGAAGGACGACAAATGGCTTACCATTATGTCTTCCTCGCCACAAACAGTTACGATGCTGCCTCCGACAGCATACTTGAGCTTCTGGTGCAACGTGGAGGTCACGGCGCCAGCAGAATGGATCCATGGCCGGCCTAAGAGACAGCTGTAGGCAGGCATGATGTCCATAATGTAGAAGACTGCGTTGAAAGTTTCCGGCCCGACTTGGATTGGTAACGTCACCTCCCCGAAAACATGACGTTTGGTTTCATCGAACGCTTTCACAACCAGATCACTGGGTGTGCAAATCAATCCTCGAGTATCTAACTTCATCAATGCTTTCTTCGGAAGAACATTGAGCGATGACCCTGTGTCCACCAACACATGATACATAATCGTTCCCCTACACTCTATCGAGATGTGCAGGGCACTGTTGTGGTTTCTTCCCTTCGGCGTCAGCTCCAGGTCAGTGAACCCTAACCCATTCCCAGCATTCACGTGCGCTACGACCCCTTCCAACTGGTTCACCGATATTTCCTGCAGTACATACGTGGCATTCAAAACCTTTAGTAGCGCGTTGCGATGTGCCTCAGAACACAACAACAAATTCAGGATGGAAATTTTCGAGGGTGTTTGATGGAGATGATCCACGATCCTGTAATCGCTCTTTTTAATCAACCTCATGAACTTTTCAGTGTCCTTGACAAGTCCTTCTCTACCCCACGAGGGGTTTCCTCAACGACTTTACTCTTTCCCTTATCGGTTACCTCGGCTTTGTCCGCTTTGTCCGCCACAACCTCAGGTGGAGCAAATACCCTTCCGCTGCGAGTGATTCTGCCAATGCCCACTAGGTTATCCACAGACGACCCAGATGGTTCCAGTTCCAACTTCTGTCCGTTACAGTAGACGTCTGCCCCATAATGCCATGGGACAACATTGGTGCTTTCAAAAGGTATTGACCCAGCCTTTGTGATGGTAATCGTGGGCGGTCTGGGTGCAGAAATGGTGATCGTCCGGCGAGGGATGGTGATGGTAGCAACCTCATCATCTTGCTTCAGCATTACCTCTCCAGATCCACATTCGGCCCTCCGGCTAAACTGCAAGATCCCTTCGGTCATCAGACTCTGAATCCCTTCTATCAACTATTCACATCCATCAGGACGAGTCGCACAGCCCATACACAGTTTTCCACAGCCCGGAAAGAAACTTCTCTTCATTAGCTTGGCTTTGACGAAGCTGAGCGGCGTCTTCAAATCTCTGACGTCCGTCACCACATCCAAATTCTCGTCTTCAATAATGGCATTCACCCCACCTCCCCTATGATTCGACATAGGGTTCTTCGTGACATTCAGCATATTATCTGAGAAATTGATGATCTTAGCATCCACCATATCTTGCACCTTGTGCTTGAAGGCTTTGCAGTTTTCTATCGTGTGGCCTGGTGCCCCCGAGTGAAACTCACAGGTTGCATTCGCATCATAACCTGGCGGAGGTTCCCCTGTCAAGGGAGCCAGGGTTCTCTTCTGGATTAGCTGTAACTGAAGCAGAGTCTGTAACAGTTGAGCATAAGACATGGGTGGCCTCTCGAGGTGACGACTTGACAGAGGTGCCCTGTTCTGATACTTTCTGTACCCTTGCTGATTCGGCTGCTGCTGTGGCTGGGGTTGTTGGACTGCGGGGATGGTTATGCTAGCCACCTGCTGGTGCTGGCCCTTGCCTTTCCTTCGAGCGTTAGACACGGCGCTCGTCTCTCCTTCTCGCCTTTTGCCACCATACGGTTTCTTTCCTCCTCCAGATGAGGATAGATCTCCTTGAATTTTCCCCAGTTTGATCCCATTTTCAACGTGCTCGCCAGTGATGATGAGATCTGAGAAGCTTCCAGACATACCGCAGACCAGTTTCTCGTAATAGACCCCTGGGAGAGTGGCTACAAACATTTCAACAAGCTCCCGTTCAACCATCGGCGGCTGAACTCTAGCTACCAATTCACGCCCCCGCTGGGCGTATTCCTTGAACCCTTCGTTGTTCCTCTGTGACAAATTCTGCAGTTGGACTCGGTTCGGAGCCAAGTCACTGTTATACTGATAGTGGTGCACAAATGCTTCAGCAAGTTCCTTCCACGTGCGCACACTGGTAGGCTCCAGACTCATGTACCATTCCAAGGATGGCCCAGACAAGCTATCCTGAAAGAAGTGCATCAGCAACTTCTCGTCTTCAGAGTGAGCGGACATCTTCCGGTAGTATGACCTTAAATAGACACGCGGGCAGGTGGTGCCCTTGTACTTCTCAAAGTCGGGTACCTTGAACTTGGGAGGCACCTTGAAATCAGCAATCAATCCCAATTTGGACATGTCAACACCCATAGTGTTCAGGTTTACGAAATTCCTTATCTTGTCCTCGAGTGCCTTAAATCTTAGACGTGCTTCAGCAGTCAGCTCTCCCTCATCACCCTTCTGTGAGAACAAATCTTCTTGACGGTCTTCTAACCACGGCTGAGGCCCATACAGATTTCCAACACCCGTGTTGCCGTTGCCCAGTCCAACATTGACATTAGCTTCAAAATTTCCATTACCGACGCCAGTCGTATTACCATTGAGCCCCATGTTGGCGATCACGTTGCCGTTACCACTGCCATTCCCCCCGGTCACGGGGATGCCATTCTGAGGAGTTTCAACAGGTGGAGGGGTTGGAACAGTCCCACCATGGAGTACACCATTGCTGTCAACCCTTGAAATCAGAGGCTGGACCAATGTTCTGAGCTGGTCCTGGCCGTTGGCAACCACTTGCATGAGCTCCATGAAGCGGTCCATCCTCTCTCGGAGTTCTTGAACGTCAGTCTGCACTTGCTCCATTGCTCTAGCTTGATTTGCTCTGGTCGGATATCGGTGGATTGGCCTTTGATCAATCCTGGAACAACCTGAAACAACCTGCATACACAAAAGGGTTAAAAAAAACGACAAAGTGCTCGTTATGCAGATGCTTCATGAGAATGCAAACGTGTGTCTGTGTGTTAGGGAGGTATCCCCCGATCCTAGTGCCTGAGTGCCAGTGCTGATAATAAGAAGTCCGAGTCCAGTCATGGAAATAACATCTCATATATAAAGAAAGCCCATCAAGGCAGTATACAACGTCACTGAGTACAGGCAGAATCAATAGCATGACCTCGACCAACAAGCCTGGTGATGGTCAGCATACAACAATGATCAAAACAACAGGATTACAAATATAGTCAAGCACGGCCACGGGCGCGAAACTCTTCTAACAGATCCCTCGTTTCTGGATGATCAGGCCGAGTAAGTAACCCTTCGACGAGTAACTCCCTATGCGTAATAGTGTATTTAAGACCTTCAATTGAGTCTTCCCATGCTCCTTCGCCGAAACAATCTTCTAACTTCCGCTTCTTGGATTCAAATGTCTGTTTGTGCTCATTCAAGTTAGCAAGAGCCTTGTTGAGCAGGCCTTCAGCGGCATATCTGCGAGCGGTTTCTTCATCAAACCTCTTCTCACTAGCCTTCACCTGGGTTTTCAATTTGGCGATCTGCTGCTTCAGTTTATCCTCCCGTTCCTTGCCGTTGGCTAGGGTGTCCTTCCAATGCTGATTAAACTTGGATATTCTCCGGTACGCTTCATCCAAGTGCTGCTTCTTAGTGGCCAGTACGTCATTGACAACTTTGAAGTCCCGACCCAAACGCTCACGCTCGGCCATCTGCTTAGTCAAATCCGTCCCTAACTGGTTCACCAGCTCTATTGCCTCTTGAAGGAATGGACGACTTCGCTTCTCTCGCTTCTGAGTTGAGCCAACTCTTTCTCCAGTTCTTCGTTTGCCTTCCTCAGCTCATCTCTCTCTGCTAACACCTGATTATGCTGCTGAATGGGCACGATGGTAGGCTCTTCAATCACTGGAGGGCTTTCTAGCTGGGCAGGTGGGAACGGCATCCCTATAATATCTGCTCTGGCTCTGATCCAGGTCACATACGGGGCGTAGGCTTGGCTATTACTTTTCCCCAGCAACGGCTTTCCCCGCTTACAGATACCATTCCAAGCGTGTTGAAGCTTAGATAACGTATCCCCCTCTAGAAGTCCAGTGAGGTACAGAGATTCCTGCACCTCTTCATCCTTTGGCGGAGCTCTCAAAGCATAAGCGAACTGTCGGACCAGCAGAGATGGATTATAGTTGATACAGCCCTTCTTGCCTATCAAAGGCACATTCGGAAACCCACTGCAGCTGAAGATAATCTCAGTACCCAACCTATCTCTATCAAACCAGGCAATATCCTCTGCTGATAGACTCATCAAGCGCTCAAACCACTCAGCTGTGGCTGCAGATGAAGCAAAGGGACCCTTCTTGGGTAGGTGACTATCAAGCCAGCTATAGAGCAGGGGCACGCAGTACGAGACGTTCTTACCCCTTCTGTTCTTGTTTTTGTAGTGGACAGAATGGTAAACGTCTCCAATCAGGGTAGGGACTGGATTCCCTGCTGCAAAGATGTGAAAGGCGTCGAAGTCTACAAAGTCGGGCATATTGGGGAATAGAATGATGCCATATATGCACAGAGCAAGAATGGCGTTGAACACGATCCAACATCCGTCTTTGGCGCACTGCTGGGCCTTTCCCACTAAGAACTGCAGGGAGAAACTGGGAACCATGTTCCAACTAGACCAGACCAACTCGGAGGCATCCAGATGAAGTGAAGGAGCTAGACTAGCCATATTAGGCTCAGCATCCATATGAACAAAGGGCACCTGACTCTTGATCGGCACACCTAACAAATCAGCATGCTCTTCTAGTGTGGGTGCGAGAATAAAATCCTGGAACGTAAAGCATCTCAAAGGAGGATCGTAGAACTGCAGCAAGGCGTGCAACCCATTCAACTCAAACACAGAAGGTTTACGAACCAAGCTGAGCAGTTTCCCATAAGACTTTCTGAATTCACCTCTCACAGAATCATCTGCCAAAGCGATCAAACCAGACAGCTGACCAACATCAGGAGTGGGGAGCTTGTAGGCCACGGTCTTCCTCAGAGAACCCATGATAGCACAATAGAAGGCAAGAAAACCTGAATCGGGGGGAAACGGTACCTGCAACACAGACACACGTTAATGAAATGCGAATGAGTATGCAAAATAATGCAAAATGCGATCATGTAGCAGGAGATCAAGACGACTGTGCTATTGAGGAGATGAAGGTGAAGATTCTGTATCAACAAAACCACAATACTGCTCTGTCAAGAACAACCCTATCTCTGATGAGAAGAAAACCCTGATATCGGACCATAAATTCTGCTCTGTCAAGAACAAACACACATCTGATAATAAGGACCTCTGATACAGGACCATAAATCTGCTCTATCAAGAACAATCATATATCGGATGATGAGAACCTCTGATACCAACAAAACTGATTCACTATCAAGAAAACCAGGTAGTCTGAAGGTTAAGGTTTCCTGCAACAAACCCGACCCTGCTCACAGGTATGGACCTAAACTGACACAAGTTTGGCATCCTATGCGGTCATCAGCGTCACAGACATTCAAGAGGGGTGATACGATACCCAGAAGGTGTGGCATCACCGTCTCCTGAAGCGGCCTCACTCAGCTAAATTCCAAATAATCGGTCCCCAGAGTCGACAATCCTCCAAACCAACAACCCCTCAGGCCCAAAGGGCCGGAAAAGAAGTCAATCGGGAGAACCTCGTCTGAGCGTGGACTTCATGAGACACTAGTGCCTGCAAAGCAAGCACGCGCCCACTAATTTCCACAACTAATGCTAGGTACACTCAAGCCTGGGTCTGGCTTCTCACTCATCAGAATGCCCCTCCCACAACAGCACAGATAATCATATCATACTGAAAATGAAATGCGGGAAATAAAATGCGATAAATAAACACAACCCAACAAGTAATCATACAAGCGCTAGGATTGACTCTCGCACAGGGACGTTGGATCCCCAAACTGACTCGCATAAGGGACACTGGATCCCTAGGAAACTAGAATCCCCAGCAGAGTCGCCAGCTGTCGCTACCGCGAAAATAAGGTGCCGGCAAAACAGAAGAGTCGCCACCTTTCGTTATTTATCCCTCAGAACGGGAAAGGAAACGATCGGAAAAACCTGACAAAAAGGTATAAGACAAGGTCATCGCAACCGTTGTCTGGGTTCGGGAGCCGGTTACGCAAGGGGAAGGTATTAGCACCCCTCACGTCCATCATACTCGATGGGATCCACGCCTGTTGTGTTTATCTGACGGGTTGATTTTATCTATCTACCTATCAAGGCTGGCTTAAAAAAGAAAAGAAAATGACTCGGCAAAGCATCGCGCTTTATGCCTACGTATTCTCATCAGAGAATGAGAAATCAGAGTCAACGTAGTTCGGCTAACTACGGGTGGTGGGGGAAGGTGGCTCGCCAATACATCAGTATTGTGCCTACGTACTCTCAACAGATATGAGAGATCAGAGCTTACGTAGTTCGGGACAATACGAATTACGGGGATTCAGATTCATCTGTTTTTTCGAGTAGGGTTAACAAACAGTTCCAGCAGTTTGGCGTACGCAGCTCGACTTTTGGAGACTCAGGCGTTACCGTTTGCGGTAGAACTGGGAGTTAACGAGACTCTTTTCTTCAGAAAAGCTTTCCTTTGAATTACGGGCCCACGGGGCAAAAAGGTTTGAAGTTTGTTTTCTGTCTTTTACGGAAGAACTGTTTTTTTATGGATGTTTGCAACTAATATCGCACTAGAGACTATGACTTGAGAGTGAATGCGTCGCATGTCACCCAAAGGGTGCCATACTAAACATCCAGACTGTTGAAAAGAAACTCTTCAACAATCCTTTCTCAGATAGCTTAAGGCTCGTAACGTACGACGTCAGTTAACCTTTATTACTATATTTTAATTTTTTTTTTGAGATGAGAAGAGAGAGGGACAACTAAGGGGAGACTATCAAGTCCTAATGTTGTCATGCCAAGGATTCATCCTATGGTTGAGGTTTGAAACAGGGGACTCCTAGAAGTTGTCATGCATAGGTTTCAACCTAAAGTTCTAATCATCACTTCCTTATCAAAGGAAGTGAGATTCCTAGAGGATCATGTCAATGATAAACAGAAACAGATAAAGCATCAGCTAAACAATAAACAGACATACAGCAAAATGCATGCAATGCAAGTGAGGGAGTGTTGCACCCTAAAATTTGACCAACCGGTTCCCGCTCCTGATTTACGTTTCGACTCATTTTTGCATTCGCATTTGCATACCACATGCATTACATTTTTTAATAGACAGATGATGTCAGAATTACAGCCTCGTTTTCACCTATAGGACGTCTCAGACCGGTTCGGGTAATCGGAGGTTATTTTGGGAAGTCACGCGCTTCCTGGGTGTTTTCGGCTTACGCAGTGATTTTTGAGATTCTTGGTGTCCGGGTTTACTGTTTGCTTCGATCTGGTCTCGCGCTCTCTTTTATGTTGGTTATTTGCCTTTGTCTGCATTTTTTAGAATTTAATAGCCTTTTGTAGATTTTAAATAGGTTTTATAGATTTTCTAGAATTTAAATAGATTTCTTTTAATATTTTTAATAGTTTTAAATCTTTTTTAAAATTTTATAAATTGTTTTTAAATAGATTTTTAGAGTAAACTTTTTTTTTAGATATTAAGTCATTTTTTAGATAATAGATTTTAATACTTGTAGAATTTAATAGTTTTAGAATAGTTGTTAATAGTTTTTTTAAAATCTTTTTAGAATAATAAATATTATAGATATTAGTTTTAATAAAGAATTAATAGAATTTTAGTAGATTTTATCAATATAGGTATTAATGAAAATTGATAGAAATTAGTAAATAGATAGTAATAGTCTTCATTACTTTTTAGAATATATTAGTAGTTTTAATTAATTTTTTAGGTTAATTAGAATTAATTGATTTTCGTTTAGCAGTTAATTGAGTCCATCAGCTTTAATTCGTGTTAATCATGTTTTTAGCTTATAATTCCTTTTAATTAGTCCGTTAGTCCATATTAATCATGCAGTTTAGTCCTTAATCCATTGTGCATTCGTTGGGCCCAGCAAGTTGGAGGCCCAGAGATTTTGTCCAGGACACATGTCAGTATTTAAACAAGGACACGCGTGCAAATCAGAGGAGGCCACATCGTAATTCCACTCACATTCCACTCACCAGAAACCTTCCATGCGTCCCACGACCACCAGTAACCAGCACACGTGTGCTTCATGCACACAACCGACACGACACTTGTCGCCTCCTCACCCTCACCGGGAATGCCACCGCCGGCCATGCAAATCCGGTGACAACCCCAACAGCCACCGCCCAACCAACTCCGGCCACCGCAACTGTCACCGGAGTTAGCAATCTCTCCGAAAAATTCATCAATTTCCAGAAATCATCACCACCTTCATCTTCCATCATCTTCTTCCAGATTTTTCTTCAACAACTTTCATCACACTTCAATCAGTTTTTTCCCAGATTTCCTCGATTCGCTCGTGCGTTCACCAGATTTTCCAGAAGATCTTCAAGATCTCCATCTGCTTCGTGAAGAACTCAAGAACATCTTTCCAGAAAATCTTCGATCCTCATCAATATCTTCAACTGTTCTTGCATATTTTCCAGATTTTCAACGTGTTCATCCTAGCTTCATCAACTCCAACCTATCTTCAACCAGAAATCATCCATCTTCACGCGTTTTCCAGATCGTCAACGGATTTTAAATCGTCTTCGGGATCGTCATCTTTTTTTGTTGTTTTTCCAGAACATCTCCAAGATCGTCTTCGTCATCTCCAAGATCTTTAACGCGATTCCAGATTTCTTCATTAAAACTCCAAGAACTTCACGAGCTATTTGCATTCCACGTCCAGGTACGTCTTCTGTG
The DNA here is from genome assembly GCA_963859935.3 of Lathyrus sativus. Lineage (NCBI taxonomy): Eukaryota > Viridiplantae > Streptophyta > Magnoliopsida > Fabales > Fabaceae > Lathyrus > Lathyrus sativus. The sequence goes on from OZ012738.1 coordinate 262,115,329, forward strand.
ATTCTTCGTTACATCTTTTCTGATTGCTGGGAACGTTTGGATTTATCTTGATTCAGGATAGAATCTAGGTTGAGTTTAGGGCATTGAGATGAAGAGTTTGGTGAGATTTAGATTAGGTTTGGTTGCAGATTTCGTGAGAGATTGGGTGAGGTTTGAAAGAAATTCAGAGAGGAATTTGGGAGAACGGCTGCGTTAGGGTTTGTGTTAGGTGAACAGTGATCGGATTTGGAGAGGGAGAGTTGTTTTTGTTCGCTGATGTTGGGTTAGGGTTTAGACGGGCTAGGCCCAAATCCGTATTGCTATGACCACCCCCTTGTTTACTCGTTGCCCCCCCCCTGGGCTGTGAAAAACTGATTGATTTTGGGAATGGGCTTAATGACATATGATATCTGCGCCCCCAGGATAGGCCCAAAGCTGAAACTGAACTGAAAATTATTGCTATCTGTCGCTTGCGCGAAAATAAGGTGCCGGCATGACAGAAGAGTCGCCACCTTTCGTTATTTATCCCTCAGAGCGGGAAAGGAAACGATCGGAAAAACCTGACGAATAAGGGTAAGACAAGGTCATCGCAACCATTGTCTGGGTTCGGGAGTCGGTTACGCAAGGGGAAGGTATTAGCACCCCTCACGTCCGTCGTACTCGACGGGATCCTTGCTTGTTTGTTTACTTGGACGGGTTGGTTATAATCTATCTACCTATCAAGGCTGGCTGAAAAAGAAAAGAAAAATGACTCGGCAAAGCGTCGCACTTTATGCCTACGTATTCCCGTCTAGAACGAGAAATCAGAGTCAACGTAGTTCGGCTAACTACGGGGGAAGGTGGGGAAGGTTGCTCGCTAGGATGTCGCATCCTATGCCTACGTACTTTCATCTGGTATGAAAGATCAGAGCAAACGTAGTTCGGGAAACTACGGGGAAAAAAAATGGCTCAACTGGGAGGGAGACTATCAAGTCCTACTGTTATCATGCCACGGATTCATCCTATGGTTGAGGTTTGAACAGGGAACTCCTAGATGTTGTCATGCATAGGTTTCAACCTAAAAGTCTATCATCAAATCCTTATCAAAGGAAATGAGAGTCCTAAGGGATCATGTCAATGATACACAAAAACAGACAAAAGCATCAGCTTTGACAGTAAAATGCATGCAATGCAAGTGAGGGAGGAAGTGTGTGTGGGGTTTCAGCCTCCACAAGCTCATCTCAACCTCAAGCCAGTCATGAAATAACAGTAATCATACTGAAAACAAACAACATGCTATCAAGCAATATACAGATAAAAGAAAGGAAGTGCCATCAGGCAAACAAACACACTTGCTTGAGAAAGAATCATCTACTCTCTAATCCTAACCCTAATCACAGAATCTGAACAAATCTAAGCACTAAAGCAAGACCCTAACAAGAGAATTCAATCCTAGCCTTCAAGCTTCAGAACAAGCTTACCAAAGAAAGGGAGCTAAGCAAGCAGACTCATAGTGTCTTCCTCAGGAAAGCACTAGGAGGTGACTACTCAGGAGTCATACCCTATGTGGCTCAACCACTGTGATCAGTTTACGTTCCTCCTCAGGAGAAACTAAACTCACAAGCAGGCTCCAACATCACTGGATATTTAGGAAATCCTATCTGAACTAGTGGAACTAAATGAACAGACTCATAGGACCTCCCTCAGGAAAGTACTAGGAGGCTTCCACTTAGGAGTTGTATCCCATGTGGCTCAACAACATGTGATCAGTTTACATTCCTCCTCAGGAGAAATTAAACTCACAAGTTGGCTCCAACGTCATTGGATACTTGAGAAATCCTAGACAAACTAATGGAACTAAGTGAATAGACCCATAGGACCTTCCTCAGGAAAGTACTAGGAGGCTTCCACTTAGGAGCTGTATCCCATGTGGCTCAACAACATGTGATCAGTTTACATTCCTCCTCAGGAGAAATTAAACTCACAAGTTGGCTCCAACATCATTGGATACTTAAGAAAGAGGTGAGAAGAAAGCATGAAAGTCATTCATAGTGCCTTCCTCAGGAAAGTACCATGAACTTCCTCCAAACTTCAGGATCTCAAACCTCACCAACAGGGAACAAGACAAGCTCTGGGTCCCTGAATCTTGATCTACAATCTTCACTTCATGATGCTCTCCATCAAGATCTTCAAGGCAACACAAGCCCCTCAACAAATTCCCCACAATGAACCCCAAAGATGAACAGATAACCACAGGGTGGACAAAATCAACAGGCAACTTCAGAAAATACCTAAAAAATACTAAACTAATGGGGAAAAATCTAACAATTATTCACAAGGGTCCTCAACACCTACTCATAACATCTACATAGGCCTCTACCTAAAAATCAAGATAAAACTCAATCAAAGAAAGTGATTCATCACCTAAACACAATCTAAACCCTAATTAGGATACCCTAAATCTACCCTAATTAAACTAATCAAAATTTAATTCTAAAATTCTAGAAAAAATCCTATGGGGAACTATGATTCATCCTCTAATTGCTCAAAAAAGAATGGATTAAAAACCCTAAAGGAAGGTTCTAAAACAATTCCTACAAAATCATGATATAAAACTAAACCTTATAAAAGCTATTTATTTGGAAAATCTATTAAAAATACTAAACTAAAAATAAAATCTCATTTTCATTTTTATAATTTTCTACACATTTTCATCTAATCATAGAAAAAAGAAGAATTAAAAAATCATTTTTTATCATTTTTTAATGAATTAAACAAAACAGAGAAATATTAAAAGAAAATAAAAACAATTAAAACAAATAAAAGGGAGGGGGGGTACGAATAGCAAAAGGCGCTAGTTAGAAATAAATGGGCCAACAATAGGGGGGGGGGGCGAATAGCACACTGAGCCCAGAACCGGTTTAATGAAACGGCCGCGTTTCATCTAATTTGAATCTTCCCTCTCTTTCTCAGGTTTAATCACAGCCACTGGATCAGATGAATTTGTCAAATTCTGGAGAGGATCCAAGGGCTCTCCTTCATCGTCTCCACCAAAACCTAGGGTTTTCAGAACCCTCTCCCCCATGCCCTAACCTTCGAGCTCCTCTATCTCTCTCCACACGCCATGGTTTCACACGATCCAAACACAAAAAATGATCTACTAAATGAGAGGAATAAAATGGTACGATTAGTTTTTCTTGATTCTACCTAGGTTGTTCTAACAGAGGGCTTCAATGTCTTGGTACAACCATGTTCAACTGATATCAATCTTCATCAAACTTCAGTCTAATGGTCTACAGATGTTCTATAAGTTACCCTAGCTATTCTAAACCAGTTCTTAGTGATTAAAACTAACAATCTACACAATTCTTGGAGATTAAAGATTCATGGTTCTGTTATGCATTGTCATGGAACAGGCTGTAACTTCTAGGGTTTAATCATCTAGCCTAGTACATCATTTCCATACCTATGAGACTAACTAAAACTGCATAATTTAAGAGATAGAAGGTGAAGAAAGAACCTGTCAAGAAGTTATGGTGGAGTGATGTAGAGCACGATTCAAGCCTTGGAATTGCTTCTAGATGATCCTTGGATGATCACCAATCTTCTGTTTGCAATGGTTGTGAAGGAGATGGCTGGTAGTGCAAGATATCTTGGATTGCTTGAACTTGAAGCAAGAGCTTTAATGGCTATCTCTCTCTCTCTCTCTCCTCTGACTTGACTCAAGTTTCACCAACCTTCAACACTTTCTGATGCACTCTCTATATAATAATCAATGGAAGTGGCTAGAAGTGTCTAGAACCATCTAGAAAAGTCATGAACTTCTCCTTAAATGAGACTTTGAAAATCTCATATCCCTTGCTTCAAGCCTTCAATTCTATGCCAAATTGTCCTTACATGAGTTATTGAGTGATAAGGAATGCAAATCAGCCTTTAGTTTCACTTGTGTAGGGTTTTTCAATGTTACCTTCTTTTGCAAGCAACAAATTTCCAAAGGAACCTCATTCTCTAAGCCTCAAATGAAAATTATACTTAAACCAATGTTCTCAAAATGGTTTTTCCAATCAAAATGATATATTGGATGACCTATTTTGGATTTGTGGATCTCCCAAATCACTTTTCAATTTCAACTTTTCAAAGTTATAAGCCTTTTTAGTTCATTTTTGACCAATCATGTAATCTTGTGCTATGAGCTTTTCCAACAATTTGTGACCTTCTTTCTAGACTTAAAATCACATTTTGAGCAACTTTCATGTTTTGAGTTTTTCCATTTGAGGCTTGGAAATAGGAGTTTTAGGCATTGGCTAAAATGACCTATAACTGACAAATGACCCAAAATACCCCTGCCTTGTTCAAACCATAAGTTGAGTTCCACAAATCCAATCAAGGACTTCTACCACTCAAATTAAAGCTAAGAAGATGCTCTTCAACATTCATGTTGACCAAGAAATCATAGGAATCATCCTACTAGGGCAAAAGTTGTCTGCAAGTTGGGTGACTTTCAAGGACCCAGATTCACACATCTCTGCTGACCTGTAATTTGTCAAAACCATAACTTGAGCTCTGTAACCCCTATCAAGGACTTCCACCACTCAAATTAAAGCTAAGAACAAGATCTACAACATTCATGCTTTGGGGAAGATGAGATATCAATCACATCTAGAGCTAAAACTGCCTGGAAGATAGGGATCAAATTAGGGTTTTTCACTGACAATCCTTGGAAACCCTGACTTGAAACTTCTCAAACTCCTCAATCATGATGAGCTGGTCTAGGAATCCTCTTTGCAACATCTCTATGCATCATTCCATGATCTCATGGCCCTTGGATTAGGTCTCAACCTTCTCCAAATCTTCAGTTATCCTAGGGTTGACCCAGTCCAAACCCTAATTCTACCATTCATGGTTGAATCTTCTGAACTCTTGCATAATGACTTCTCTGGGCTTCATGATGGCTATCAAGACATCTCATAGGCTTTCTCAAAACATCAAGTTCATTCTCAAAGTCTCAGAATCATCTGAGGGATACCCACAACTCTCAAGCTGTGAAGCACACAACCCTGGTTTCAATCCACTTCCTCTGAGGATCTCTTGAACTTTCTGATGAAGGTATCAACTCTCAAACACTAGATGGATAAATAATTGTTGGTCAAATTTTGGGGTGCAACAGCTGCCCCTATTCAAACGGCTTGAACCTGACTGGGTGAGAAGCGAACGGCTCTCAACCAATCAAGGTGCGAGACGATTGAATACCGGTAAACCCGAAAATTTGCCAACTGCACAAGCACACGGTACTCTGCGGGGAACAAATCTTTGAATACTGCAATACGAGCTGCACGGCCGCTAGCTGGAGAGATACTGATCTGACATCGCCGCCGGAAACAAACATCATTCTGAGAGACACTCGACATCGCCGCCGTACAAACATCATCTCTACTGGGGATTTAAAGAGCCTGACCTCGCCGTCAAACAAACATTCAACCTCGCCGCCGGACAAAAATGCAACCCTGAACAACTCCGACCTGGGGTTTACCCCTGGTAAATGGAACAACAGGTACACTTGCATATTTGAAACTACTCCGCTGGGGATGAGAGACTTAACCGAGTACACTCTGATCTGGGGTTCACCCTCAGAACCATAACGAACATCCAAATACTACTGCATACTGCCTGCCGTAGAACTTCAACATCAAAAATATATGAAACCCTGGCCCCTGGCCACTTCCAACTTCAGCCAGAAAAGATCTTCAAGTACTTCTGAAGATAATCATCCTTGGCCTTCAAGGATGGCAACTCTGCGGGAGGTATCTTTGACTTCAGTCTGAAGAAAATGATCCTTGGCCTTCAAGGATACATGGATCTGCCTTCAGGCAACTCCACCTCTGCTACATAGTATCTGTGACTTCAGTCAGGGATATACTTCGGCCTTCAGTCCGGAAAAATGAATCCTAGGTCATTCATGACCTTGGGGGATAACCTTGCCCTTAGGCACCTTCGCTTCAGCTTAGGAAATCTGTGACTTCAGTCAGAGAAATGGTGTCCTGAGCCATTCATGACTCTACGGGGATTCAAACACTTTGCCTTCAGGCAAAACTCCGCTTCAGCTGGAGAAACATCTTTGACTTCAGTCAGAAGAAAAACTATTCACTTGATCGCAATCAATCATCTCCTCAGGACAACTGACTTGGTCTTCAGACTCACACGAATCACTCTGTTGTATCTACAACCCTGGAACCTTGTCCTCAGCCACCCGTTGATTCTTCAACATGGAGATCTGGACTCACAGGAACCTTCTGATACCGCCTTTAGGCGTTTACGAAATCCATCTTCAGATTAGACATCGTGGTTGGAGAAACATCTTCGACTTCAATCAGAAGACGTATCATTCTCTTGATCGCGCTCAATCATCACCTCAGGATAACTGACTTGGTCTTCAGACTCACACGAATTACTCTGTTGTATCTACAACTCCGGAACCTTGTCTTCAGCTACCCGTTGATTCTTCAACACGGAAATCTGGACCTGTAGGAACCTTCTGATATCGCCTTCGGGCGCTTGCGAAATCCATCTTCAGATTAGACATCGTGGTTGGAGCAGACATATCACGCTGCTGAGGACTTCAAGAATCATCTTGAACAAACAGATCCGTCGGGCATCTTCAAGAATCGTCCTGAACTGATAACCTTTCTGGAGCAAACATTCTGTTGGGAATTCCAGGAATCTTCCCGGGCAACTCTTGCTGGGGACGCTACTGGGGAGCTCAAGCATCATACTAGGCGAACAACTCGGGAAGCTGTACTGAGGTCTTAAGAATCGTCTTAAGCAAATGGCCCTGCTGAGGGATTCGAGAATCATCTCGAACTGAAGACTTCGCTGGGGATCTCAAAAAATCATCTTGAGCGAGCGACTGCGGGGATCACACCGGGGTCTTTAGAATCATCTAAGAAAACAACCCTGCTGGGGAGAACATCAAGAATCGTCCTGAGCAACTAGTCTTTTGGGGATACACCTGTAAAACAAGGATGATGATGACCTAGATCATGCTTATGATGCGTATGCTTCTGCGCTACGCCCCACACGGTGGGAATGATATGTACTTATGCTAAATGCCATGCAATCATGCACAATGCCATGCAATCATGCACAATGATGCGATCCCATCAGCAAAATAAATGCCGAAGGGGGAAATCCTCCTGTCAAGGAGAAAGAACCACTCAGGTAGAGGAATCATCCTGCTGAGGAGATTGTGAACACGCCAATATCAATCAGGATCTGTCTGGGGAATTGATCTTCCGCGGACTGCTGCAGGGGAACAACTTCAGCTGACTACTGCAGGGGACGAAGCTCTACGAGAACTTGGATTTGCTGATATCAATCGCGAGAATGAACTGCGCGGCCGTCTCGGCTAACTCTTCTGGGGATGACCACTCTGTGGGGAAACAACTTCAGCTGCTCAACACTCCACTGGGGAAAAACCAATCATGATCTGATCAACTTCCAAGGATTCGGATCTCTTGGACATCTGCAAACTCGGCTGAGGAAGGAGAAATCATTCTGCTTCGATGGAGAGAGTGCGATGCTGGGGAAACACAGCATTAGCTGTCCCACGCTCTGCTGGGGAAAATCAATCATGATCTGATCAATGTTCAAAGGTTCTGCTTTTCTGCGGACTCAGCCGGGGAGAGAAATCATTCTACTTCACTGGAGAGTGCAACTCTGATGGGGAGTTCGATTCCACTGGGGAAGAAAGGATCATCTGCCTTAGGGAGAGTACAACTCTGCAGGGGAATACAACATCAGCCATTCCAACGCTCTACTGGGGAAGAAGGAATCATCGAACTTCAGGAGAGAGCATGACTCTGGTGGGGAATCTCAACTCCGCTGGAGACTTCAGCCTGGCACCATCAGTTACCGCATCCTTCGTCATACGAACGACCTCCTGCGAAACCTGCACTTGTGACCCGGTGCGAGGAAGACACTTGCTTTGGTGACTTTACTGGGGAAAACACGAGCTTCGGCACCCAAACATTTCTATGAACTCTGCACTTGTGACCCGGTGCTGGGGACATGAGCTTCGGCCTTTGACTCAGCTGATGAGGTGACGTTCCTTCAGGATGCGCCTGCTTGGGGAAGAGAATCACCTCTACCTGGGGAAGACATATCAACGCTTACTATTCTGATTCTGATTCTGCGGAGGAGAGATTACTGAACTCTGCCGGAGAAGGAGGACTCGCTCTGCTTCGGGGATATCAATCCTGGTTTGCTGAGGGTAATCTTGACCCTAATCTGATGAGGGGTAAACGCCATCTCAATTTGCTGCAGTCTCCAACTGTACGGGGGAACAACCTCGAACCGTACATCTCTGCGGAGAAACAATCCTGATTCAACAACGCCAACACAGGGAATACAGGCTACCAATCATGGAGTCAAGTAACAGGTTATGCTGTAGGATAGCAACCCAATGACCGCAAGGCTTCTTCAGAAGGTTCAGGTTTTGACGGGGTAATGACACGATTCCCCGATACTCAATTCTTGCTAGGGTGAACAAACTCATTTGAACAACTTGCCCCAGTGCATTTCAACTTGCCCCAATCCGACCTTTGGGAATAATTCATTCTGAGCCGAAAACAACTGGCAACAAGACAATCTTCAGAGGGCTTGCCCCAGCATCTGCACAACGGGAGGATTCATCCTCAACTAATCAACTTTCAGCATGGTCGGCTTCAATATCTCTGAAGTAGTTTGCCCCTGAACGAGCGATGAGCGACTCAACATGCTCTGATCGAACACTGGAGGGATCTGCCCTTAAATCGCAAGGATTCCGGATAACTGCCCCTGATTGGGTCTCGAGAAGATTCACTTCCGATCAACCGCTTCCTGCATAAACTGCCCCATAATCAACTGATGCTCCGGGACTTGTCCTCAGACAAACCGATTCCAAACTCACTGGAAGTCGATGCCCCAGATTCACGGGGTTTCACAACATACCATTCTGATCCAGACCTCTGACGATTCAGTCCTGAGTGACTATTCCCTGCTGAAGTTCCTTCGTATCAGCTACTAACCTGCAACTAAAATTGTTTATTCACGAACAGTAATTTTAATGCAGTGTTCATGCAAATTTTGAAAAAATGTTGTACTGTCACTCATTTACGTGTCATGCTAGTGAGTGACGAATGAACCAAAGAGTTCAAACGTAGTGCTGATGCGATCAGTGAAAAATGCAATAAGGATATGATTAGCAAATCATGAAGGAGTCAGGTTACTCAACCTTATCGTAATGCGCTTTCAGAATAAACCCTGCCTCAATTAGGTCTTTTAAGGGTTGTATCGTGGTCGGGTTCACGGTTCGTGAAACAAAGGATATTTGGCTCAAATTATGATTTGTACCCACCCCTTCTACGTGATATTCTCCGATCCTAAAGTTCAGTTAACTTAGCTCGAGCGCTCTCCTCTTCGAGAGGTATGTTGATCATTGGGAATAACTGGTTAAAGAATTCTCAAGGTGTTTCGGAGTGACAGTTACTCCTTTTCGTTTTCGGTGTCTGCATCTACACGACTTCGCCCTTGTTCGAGGATTTTTCTTTTTATATCCTTTCTTTTCATTCTTTTGATTCCCTAACTTTTGCCTGGACTGACTCCTTTTGAGTTTTTTTCGATTTTTTCTTTTGAAGTCCAGCGGGATGCCCTGATTTTTGCCTAAGTATTTGCTTTCTAGCTTTTCTTTTTTACTTAGCGGGCTTTCTTATTCTTTTTTCTTTTGGAACGAGTCGTGTGACACTGGCTGTCTTGATTGCTCCGAAAGGCTTGTAACTGTCTCACTCCTGATTGGTGAGGTTTAACCGTTGTGGTTGATGAGGTACGACCTCTGGAGAGGAATATGATGTGATTGGTCCTCGAAGGACAACACTCCTCTATAAGACTTGAACGCTCGATCAAGCTAACTGACAACTACCCTGCCCCGGGTTAAGATGTGAGGGTTTAAAAATCCGAAAGAAACTCCTACTTCTTGGCTCGAAGTGGTTAACAAGGGATTCTCTTCCTTATCTCTCCGGTGTTTAGGGATTTGAAACAATGCCTTATACGTCATCGGCTAGGTTTTATCAGAAAGCAATACGATCATTGGTTACGAGTATTCAGTTTCATCATCCTCCCTCCGCTCATTGCTAATCGTAGTAAGAAATCGGAGTAAATAAAATGCAAGTGTCAGTGTAATGCAGTAAATGAGTGACAACGACATAATTAGTTCAGAAAAAATGCATAATCACTTTATTAACATCACCATTCGAAACATACAATGTTTAAAGCAGGTAGTAACTAACAGAAAAGAAACTACAAATGCAAAAAATGGTAAAAAGTCCGAGGACTGCCAATGCTGAGGACATCTGCCTGTCTGGATCACTGGCTCCTGGAAATAACCCTCTGAATCTGCGAGCTCAGACAGCTGAGAGGTTGTCCCGTACCACCAAGACTCCGTCTGGAAAGGAAATACACCCCTGGTCGATCAATTGCTGCACTTTCGCCTGGAAAGCCTTGCAATCTTCAGTTGAATGCCCCGGAGATCCACCATGGTAGCCACACTGAGCATGAGGATCGTACCCTGGAGGGTAAGGCTCTAGCACGGGCTTGAGAGCTTTCGGTTCCACCAAGGAATTCTGAATCAGCAGTGGAAGAATCTGGCTATAAGGCACAGGCACTGGATGGGAAGAAGCATTCCTTTGTTCTAAGCGGTTGCGAGGTCTCTTGTGATCCTGGGGCTGGTATTCTTTCCGCCCAAGAGCAAGAGGTCGTCGTTTCTGAATGGCAACGGTCCCTTGTTTAGGCGCTTGCGTCCTCGAACTCGATCCAGGTAGGAACTGCGAGCGAGGCGATTCAGTCACCAAAGGTCGCGGGACATATTCCAGATCTTTCTCAGCTTCAGGCAAAGGAGTGGAATCATCCACCTCTTCCGCAGGGTAAGGGATGAACTTTCCCGATGCTCTTATGCCGCCCGACACAAGCCTAATGGTCCTTGAGTCAATAAGGTCCTGAATCTTATTCCTGAGAGCCTTGCATGTTTCAACATGGTGCCCTGGTGCTCCTGAGTGGAAATCACAACGCATGCTTAGATCAATGTCTGGTGACACGTCATCTGGCGGATTTGAGGTCCGAAGCTTGAGAACACGGTTCTGAACCAACAGCGGCAACAGCTGGGCATAACTCACAGGTAGTGGGTCCACAGCTCTATCAAGTAGCTTCTTCTTTTGACCATAACCTTCAGGGTTATTCTGAGATGCTCGGCGCGGCTGATGACGAGACAGGCCTCGAGCTTCATGCTGTGTAGAGGGTCCATGAGGTCCACTTGGCTTCAGCACAGGTGGCAATGACGGCAATGGGGGAAGCACTTTGGTCTCCTCCTTGGGTGCTTGACCACTCTCTTTATTTAGCATACTTCTCACCACTCCCATGAGAAAGCTCAACTGATTCTGCAGCTGCTGATTCTCCTCTCTGAGTACTTGCTGGTCCAGACGCACTGCCTGTATGTCATTCATGACCTGCCCCAGCTGGCTTTGGACTTTCCCCAGTTCAGCTTGTATCTGCTCCATTAGTCTGAGCTGCTCGATTCTGAGTCAAACCTGCAAACACAAAGGTTAGAAGACAAGCCCCGGCTTCTGCCATGCAAGATGAATTATGCCAATGCCATGGGTGTCTGTACGTTTAGGAGATCACCCCTAATTCTGGTGTCAACGTGCCGACATAGTGTCAATGCAGTGATAAGACTGGATCCATTCATGGAAGAAAATATCTCATATTGCTCGGGACACCAGAATCAGGGTACGAAACGCGCCTACAGCACAGACACATGTTAATGGAATGCAAACATGAATATGCGAGCTAATGCAAAATGCAGGCATGCAATAATATCCAGGTGGCTGCTGTGGAGATTCGGTATCGACAGTCACTGATGAGAACGAAACCCCGGTGTAAAACCACTGATCTGATCTGCTGAGAATAACCATCTGATAGGATCGAGATCAAAATTCTGCTCTGTCAAGAGCAAGTGCCTGATAATAAGGATCCCGAGTGCAATATCAAGGAATGTCTGTTGATGAAGTCTTCAGACCCCACTCAAAGTCTGCCCTATCCAGAACAAACCACTGATAACAATATCCTGATCGAAACCTGCTCTATCAAGAACAGACAAACACCCAATGATAAGATCCTCTGATCAACAAACTTGTTCTGTCAAGAACAGTCAAATCTGCCACCGAGAACCGTGATACCAACATAACTGATTCACTGTCGAGAAAACCAGGTAGTCTGGAGGTCAAATTTTCCTGCAATATCCCAATCCCACTCACAGGTATGATGGACCTAATCCACGGACAAAGGTACGGCATTCTATGCGGTTGTCAGCGTCACAGACTTTCATGAGTGACAATACGATTCCCAGAAGGAGTGGCATCGTCAAGTCATGAAGAGGCCTCTCTTAGCTGACTTCCAAATGATCGGTCCCCAGAGTCGACAATCCTCACGTCTGGACTCCCCTCAGATCCTCAGGACCGGAAAGGAGCACCTCTGCAAGAATCTCGTCTGAGCGCAGATTTTCGTAGGGAACTGTGCCTGCTCAGCAGACAGGTTCGTCTACTACTTCTCCGCAACTATATCTAGGTGTGTACTCAAGCCCAGGTCCGGCTTTTCACTCACAGTAACATCCCTCTCCCACAGCAGCACAGATAATCATATCAAACTGGAAATAAAAATGCGGGAAATAAAATGCGGGAAGTAAAGATGCGATAAATAAACGCAACCCAACAAGCAAACACACAAACGATAGGATTGACTCGCGTAGGGGATGGGAAATGGTCCCAGCATAAGGGATGGGAAAAGTCCCTAGATGCTATCCTCTTTCCCAGCAGAGTCGCCAGCTGTCGCTTGCGCGAAAATAAGGTGCCGGCATGACAGAAGAGTCGCCACCTTTCGTTATTTATCCCTCAGAGCGGGAAAGGAAACGATCGGAAAAACCTGACGAATAAGGGTAAGACAAGGTCATCGCAACCATTGTCTGGGTTCGGGAGTCGGTTACGCAAGGGGAAGGTATTAGCACCCCTCACGTCCGTCGTACTCGACGGGATCCTTGCTTGTTTGTTTACTTGGACGGGTTGGTTATAATCTATCTACCTATCAAGGCTGGCTGAAAAAGAAAATAAAAATGACTCGGCAAAGCGTCGCACTTTATGCCTACGTATTCCCGTCTGGAACGAGAAATCAGAGTCAACGTAGTTCGGCTAACTACGGGGGAAGGTGGGGAAGGTTGCTCGCTAGGATGTCGCATCCTATGCCTACGTACTTTCATCTGGTATGAAAGATCAGAGCAAACGTAGTTCGGGAAACTACGGGGGAAAAAAATGGCTCAACTGGGAGGGAGACTATCAAGTCCTACTGTTATCATGCCACGGATTCATCCTATGGTTGAGGTTTGAACAGGGAACTCCTAGATGTTGTCATGCATAGGTTTCAACCTAAAAGTCTATCATCAAATCCTTATCAAAGGAAATGAGAGTCCTAAGGGATCATGTCAATGATACACAAAAACAGACAAAAGCATCAGCTTTGACAGTAAAATGCATGCAATGCAAGTGAGGGAGGAAGTGTGTGTGGGGTTTCAGCCTCCACAAGCTCATCTCAACCTCAAGCCAGTCATGAAATAACAGTAATCATACTGAAAACAAACAACATGCTATCAAGCAATATACAGATAAAAGAAAGGAAGTGCCATCAGGCAAACAAACACACTTGCTTGAGAAAGAATCATCTACTCTCTAATCCTAACCCTAATCACAGAATCTGAACAAATCTAAGCACTAAAGCAAGACCCTAACAAGAGAATTCAATCCTAGCCTTCAAGCTTCAGAACAAGCTTACCAAAGAAAGGGAGCTAAGCAAGCAGACTCATAGTGTCTTCCTCAGGAAAGCACTAGGAGGTGACTACTCAGGAGTCATACCCTATGTGGCTCAACCACTGTGATCAGTTTACGTTCCTCCTCAGGAGAAACTAAACTCACAAGCAGGCTCCAACATCACTGGATATTTAGGAAATCCTATCTGAACTAGTGGAACTAAATGAACAGACTCATAGGACCTCCCTCAGGAAAGTACTAGGAGGCTTCCACTTAGGAGTTGTATCCCATGTGGCTCAACAACATGTGATCAGTTTACATTCCTCCTCAGGAGAAATTAAACTCACAAATTGGCTCCAACGTCATTGGATACTTGAGAAATCCTAGACAAACTAATGGAACTAAGTGAATAGACCCATAGGACCTTCCTCAGGAAAGTACTAGGAGGCTTCCACTTAGGAGCTGTATCCCATGTGGCTCAACAACATGTGATCAGTTTACATTCCTCCTCAGGAGAAATTAAACTCACAAGTTGGCTCCAACATCATTGGATACTTAAGAAAGAGGTGAGAAGAAAGCATGAAAGTCATTCATAGTGCCTTCCTCAGGAAAGTACCATGAACTTCCTCCAAACTTCAGGATCTCAAACCTCACCAACAGGGAACAAGACAAGCTCTGGGTCCCTGAATCTTGATCTACAATCTTCACTTCATGATGCTCTCCATCAAGATCTTCAAGGCAACACAAGCCCCTCAACAAATTCCCCACAATGAACCCCAAAGATGAACAGATAACCACAGGGTGGACAAAATCAACAGGCAACTTCAGAAAATACCTAAAAAATACTAAACTAATGGGGAAAAATCTAACAATTATTCACAAGGGTCCTCAACACCTACTCATAACATCTACATAGGCCTCTACCTAAAAATCAAGATAAAACTCAATCAAAGAAAGTGATTCATCACCTAAACACAATCTAAACCCTAATTAGGATACCCTAAATCTACCCTAATTAAACTAATCAAAATTTAATTCTAAAATTCTAGAAAAAATCCTATGGGGAACTATGATTCATCCTCTAATTGCTCAAAAATGAATGGATTAAAAACCCTAAAGGAAGGTTCTAAAACAATTCCTACAAAATCATGATATAAAACTAAACCTTATAAAAGCTATTTATTTGGAAAATCTATTAAAAATACTAAACTAAAAATAAAATCTCATTTTCATTTTTATAATTTTCTACACATTTTCATCTAATAATAGAAAAAAGAAGAATTAAAAAATCATTTTTTATCATTTTTTAATGAATTAAACAAAACAGAGAAATATTAAAAGAAAATAAAAACAATTAAAACAAATAAAAGGGAGGGGGGGTACGAATAGCAAAAGGCGCTAGTTAGAAATAAATGGGCCAACAATAGGGGGGGGGGGCGAATAGCACACTGAGCCCAGAACCGGTTTAATGAAACGGCCGCGTTTCATCTAATTTGAATCTTCCCTCTCTTTCTCAGGTTTAATCACAGCCACTGGATCAGATGAATTTGTCAAATTCTGGAGAGGATCCAAGGGCTCTCCTTCATCGTCTCCACCAAAACCTAGGGTTTTCAGAACCCTCTCCCCCATGCCCTAACCTTCGAGCTCCTCTATCTCTCTCCACACGCCATGGTTTCACACGATCCAAACACAAAAAATGATCTACTAAATGAGAGGAATAAAATGGTACGATTAGTTTTTCTTGATTCTACCTAGGTTGTTCTAACAGAGGGCTTCAATGTCTTGGTACAACCATGTTCAACTGATATCAATCTTCATCAAACTTCAGTCTAATGGTCTACAGATGTTCTATAAGTTACCCTAGCTATTCTAAACCAGTTCTTAGTGATTAAAACTAACAATCTACACAATTCTTGGAGATTAAAGATTCATGGTTCTGTTATGCATTGTCATGGAACAGGCTGTAACTTCTAGGGTTTAATCATCTAGCCTAGTACATCATTTCCATACCTATGAGACTAACTAAAACTGCATAATTTAAGAGATAGAAGGTGAAGAAAGAACCTGTCAAGAAGTTATGGTGGAGTGATGTAGAGCACGATTCAAGCCTTGGAATTGCTTCTAGATGATCCTTGGATGATCACCAATCTTCTGTTTGCAATGGTTGTGAAGGAGATGGCTGGTAGTGCAAGATATCTTGGATTGCTTGAACTTGAAGCAAGAGCTTTAATGGCTATCTCTCTCTCTCTCTCTCCTCTGACTTGACTCAAGTTTCACCAACCTTCAACACTTTCTGATGCACTCTCTATATAATAATCAATGGAAGTGGCTAGAAGTGTCTAGAACCATCTAGAAAAGTCATGAACTTCTCCTTAAATGAGACTTTGAAAATCTCATATCCCTTGCTTCAAGCCTTCAATTCTATGCCAAATTGTCCTTACATGAGTTATTGAGTGATAAGGAATGCAAATCAGCCTTTAGTTTCACTTGTGTAGGGTTTTTCAATGTTACCTTCTTTTGCAAGCAACAAATTTCCAAAGGAACCTCATTCTCTAAGCCTCAAATGAAAATTATACTTAAACCAATGTTCTCAAAATGGTTTTTCCAATCAAAATGATATATTGGATGACCTATTTTGGATTTGTGGATCTCCCAAATCACTTTTCAATTTCAACTTTTCAAAGTTATAAGCCTTTTTAGTTCATTTTTGACCAATCATGTAATCTTGTGCTATGAGCTTTTCCAACAATTTGTGACCTTCTTTCTAGACTTAAAATCACATTTTGAGCAACTTTCATGTTTTGAGTTTTTCCATTTGAGGCTTGGAAATAGGAGTTTTAGGCATTGGCTAAAATGACCTATAACTGACAAATGACCCAAAATACCCCTGCCTTGTTCAAACCATAAGTTGAGTTCCACAAATCCAATCAAGGACTTCTACCACTCAAATTAAAGCTAAGAAGATGCTCTTCAACATTCATGTTGACCAAGAAATCATAGGAATCATCCTACTAGGGCAAAAGTTGTCTGCAAGTTGGGTGACTTTCAAGGACCCAGATTCACACATCTCTGCTGACCTGTAATTTGTCAAAACCATAACTTGAGCTCTGTAACCCCTATCAAGGACTTCCACCACTCAAATTAAAGCTAAGAACAAGATCTACAACATTCATGCTTTGGGGAAGATGAGATATCAATCACATCTAGAGCTAAAACTGCCTGGAAGATAGGGATCAAATTAGGGTTTTTCACTGACAATCCTTGGAAACCCTGACTTGAAACTTCTCAAACTCCTCAATCATGATGAGCTGGTCTAGGAATCCTCTTTGCAACATCTCTATGCATCATTCCATGATCTCATGGCCCTTGGATTAGGTCTCAACCTTCTCCAAATCTTCAGTTATCCTAGGGTTGACCCAGTCCAAACCCTAATTCTACCATTCATGGTTGAATCTTCTGAACTCTTGCATAATGACTTCTCTGGGCTTCATGATGGCTATCAAGACATCTCATAGGCTTTCTCAAAACATCAAGTTCATTCTCAAAGTCTCAGAATCATCTGAGGGATACCCACAACTCTCAAGCTGTGAAGCACACAACCCTGGTTTCAATCCACTTCCTCTGAGGATCTCTTGAACTTTCTGATGAAGGTATCAACTCTCAAACACTAGATGGATAAATAATTGTTGGTCAAATTTTGGGGTGCAACACTATCTGTCACGCTGGTTTATCCAATTTGTTTTATTTCCTTTTATTTTCTCATTTTGTACATGATAGATAATATGTCATAAAAAATAGTAGGATTATCCAATTAATTCCCTTCTTTTTTTCTATAGGTTCACAATTCAATTTAGAATTTTATCAAATAAAAATATTAATTTGATCATGCATTTTCATTTTTATTGCATTTTTTGCATTTTAATTGGTTTTGAATATTGATTTGTGATGTGTCTGCCTTGCTGATTTTATTTCTCTCACTTGGTATTGAATCTTACTTTTCTTTTTTAGTATGTTATACTAGACTAATGCATGATCCCCATAGATTTCTCATAGAATTTTTGGATGTTGTTTGCTGCTGTTTTAGGGTAGATGATTAGGGACTTCCACTATTGATGGTTAACCTTGACCATTCACATGTTAGGGATTGTTTAGTAGCCTTAGAAGTTGACTTAGGCTTTGAGATTTGATCTTGGGATCATAGAGACATGTAGGTTTCCCCTAGATTTTTGGTGGATTTTTAGAAGTTGTTTTGCTATTTTTGCTTGAGCTTGTGAATAGGAGAAGTTTGAGAACTTTTAGCCTTGGAGTTCAACTTTGGTTGAACTTCAGGAGTAGTTTCTTGTGGTTTGGGTGTTTGTGGTTCCTTCTGGAAGATGGATGCATGGATTGAAGACCTAGTCTAGGAGCTTGCTCTCTTTCTGTGAGGTTTGAGATCCTGAAGTGTGAGGGAAATTCATGGTACTTTCCTGAGGAAGGCACTATGGATGTCTTTCATTCTTTCTTCTCACCTCTTTCTTAAGTATCCAATGATGTTGGAGCCTTCATGTGAGTTTAGTTTCTCCTGAGGAGGAATGTAAACCGTTCACAGTTGCTGAGCCATATGGGATATGATTCCTAAGTGGAAGCCCCCTAGTATTTTCCAGAGGAAGGCACTATGGGTCTGTTCACTTAGTTCCTGTAGTTCATCTAGGCTTTCTTAAGTATCCTATGATGTTGGAGCCTTCACGTGAGTTTAGTTTCTCCTGAGGAGGAATGTAAACCGTTCACAGTTGTTGAGCCACATGGGATATGATTCCTAAGTGGAAGCCCCCTAGTATTTTCCAGAGGAAGGCACTATGGGTCTGTTCACTTAGTTCCCTTAGTTCATGTAGGATTTCTTAAATATCCAATGATGTTGGAGCCTTCATGTGAGTTTAGTTTCTCCTGAGGAGGAATGTAAACCGTTCACAGTTGTTGAGCCACATGGGATATGATTCCTAAGTGGAAGCCTCCTAGTACTTTCCTGAGGAAGGCACTATGGGTCTGTCTACTTAGCTCCCCTTCTTTGGTAAGCTTGTCTTGAAGCTTGAAGAATGGGATTGATTTCTCCCTTTAGGGTTTTGCTTAGGGTAGATTAGGGTTTTGTTTTAGGGTCCTGCTCAGGGTTAGTTTCTTGCTTTTGGATAGGAGTTTGCCAGGCTGGTTAGCCTTCTCTTTGTGTTGATTGACTTGTGTGGTGCTGTGCTGCATTAGACTTAGGGGTTCATATAGATATTTCTGAGATAGGTGCATCTTAGAAATTAGCCTGCTTGTGTGCATGAGAAGTTGAGGTGGTCCTCTTTCTTCTTGATTGTTATTGAGTGGCTTTGCTTGCTGGTATTTGGTAGAGCTGAGCTCCCTTGCCTCTGTGGTTTGTGGCCTTTGTGCCTTGCTTGTTTGGTTGTTGCATTCATGCATATTTCCAGTATTTCTTTACTTTGCAGTGTTTCCTGTTTGCTGTTTAGTTCTGTTGCCATGATCCCTTAGGAGCTCTAACTTCTCTGCTGTGGAGGAGTTATGATAGACATTAGGTTGGTTAACCAGGCATGATGACATTAGGTAGATTCCCCTTTTCAACCATAGTTTTAGGGTGTCTCTTTCCTTTCTCAAAACAACAGAAAAACACTTAATAAGGGATAAAACAAAAGTGAATTCATTTCTTCCGTCAAAAGATTTGAACAAATATCAAAACCTTTTGTCCTCCTGGACTGTGAAAACCCTTGGTTAAGGTGCATTTTTCCATAAAAAACACTTGAACAGCTTGTGTCGTGCGTAGCCCGAACTACGTTTGCTCTGATCTTCCATGCCGTGTGGAAGTACGTAGGCACAGGACGCGACGTCCTGGCGAGCAACCTTCCCCCCGTCTAGACGTAGGTAGTCGAACTACGTTGACTCTGACTTTCCCATTGCACGAGGGAGTACGTAGGCCCAGAACAGCGTATGTTCTGTCGAGTCCTGTCCTTTTCTTTTCTTTTCAGACTGACCACTAGCGTAGATAGATAAACACACCCTTTTCCTTATAACACCAAGCGTGGATCCCGTCGAGTACGACGGACGTGAGGGGTGCTAATACCTTCCCCTTGCGTAACTGACTCTCGAATCCAGGATTTGGTTGAGATGACCATTCCTTTCCCGTCTTTGCGTTGGGTTTTCTTCGAGTGTTTCCTTTCCCTCCGTTGGGATAAATAACGCACGGTGGCGACTCTTCGGTTCAGCCGGCGCCGATTTTCGCAGTAGCGACAGCTGGCAACTCTGCTGGGGACTATGTAGCATCTAGGGACTTTTCCCATCCCTTATGCTGGGACCGTTTCCCATCCCCTACGCGAGTCAGTCCTAGCGCTTGGGTGTTTATCTGCTGGGTGTTGTACATATGTGCTTTACTTTCCCGCACCTTTACCTTTTCGCATTTACTTTCAGCACTATATTATTGTGATTATTGCTGTGGGAGAGGGAGGTTACTATGAGTGAGAAGCCGGACCTGGGCTTGAGTATGCACCTAGACATAGTTGTGGAGAGTAGTAGACGAACCTGTTTGTTGAGCAGACACAGTTCCCTACGAAATCTGCGCTCAGACGAGGTTCTCTCCGAGGTGCTCCTTTCCGATCCTGAGGATCTGAGGGGAGTCCAGACGTGAGGATTGTCGACTCTGGGGACCGATCAATTGGAAGTCGGCTAAGTGAGGCCTCTTCATGACTTGATGATGCCACTCCTTCTGGGAATCGTATCGTCACTCATGAAAGTCTGTGACGTTGATGACCGCATAGGATGCCGTACCTTTGTCCGTGGATTAGGTCCATACCTGTGAGAGGGATTGGGTTATTGCAGGAAAACTGGCCTTCAGAAACCGTGATTCAGTATTTATCAAATGGTTTTCTTGGCTCGTTAACAGGTGTGTTGTTTGGATCAGATGGATTTCTTGTCTGAGGTTGATACTATTATCAGATGGTTTTCTCGTCAGAGACAGAGGTTCAGATGGATTTCTTACCAGGGTATTGGTATTTTGGGTGACGGATGATAGTCAGTGTCATGGGGTTCTGGTGACTGTGGTGGTTTTCTGTTCTTGACATCACAGAGATATTCCTCTTCAGGCTACAGCATGGCCTCTGTGTTCACTGATTGCATCGTTTATCATATTGCATTATTGCATTACCATTTGCATCCAACTAACATGTGTGTATTGCAGGTACATATTTTCCCTCCCAGTTCCGGTGATTGTTTCCTAGCAGACATGGAAGCCATGAAGAGAGTGTTACCCTACAGATTCCCGTCTCCAGATATCAGTCTGTTGTCAGAGTTAATTACTATTGCTGGGAAGAAGGTGATGGGAGATTTCAGGAAGACATATGGGAGGATCCTGACTTATGTTTACCATCCCTTGGCTTATGAGATCAGCGGTGTTTACACCCTATTGCAGTTTTATGATGCTGAGCTCAGGTGTTTCGTATTTCCTGACTTTGTCTTGGCTCCTACCCTGGAGGAGTATTCTGCACTCTTGGATATACCGATTCGCGAGCAGATGCCTTTCTATCACACGGACGCTAAGCCTAATCTGGATGAGCTGTCTGCTATTCTGTACTTAGGAGAGTTTGAGCTGACAGGGAAGATGATTAAGAGAGGAGATGTGTGGGGATTTCCGTTGGGTGTTTTGGTAGAGAAGGCTCGGGAGTATGCTAAGAAGGGTGGCTGGGTTGTTTTTTATGCCATCCTTGCTGTGTGTGTTTATGGCATTGTATTGTTTCCAAACCAACCTGATTTTGTTGACGCGGATGCTTTCTATATTCTGGTTGCAAAGAACCCAGTTCCTACCTTGCTGGGAGATATCCACCATTCCACTCACTACAAAAATGAAAAACGGCGAGGAAAGAATGTCTCTTGCTGTGTACCTCTACTGTGCAGGTGGTTTACTAGTCATATGCCGAAGTCAGGGCCTTTCGTCACCTCTATTGATTCTTTAGGATGGCCTGAGCGCTTGATGGGGTTAAATTCTGAGAATGTGGTGTGGGTTAATGAGGAGGTGTTAGGAGTTGAGGTCATATACAGATGCGAAGGATTCCCTAATGTTCCTTTGATAGGAAGGAGAGGATGTGTCAATTACAACCCTTCCTTATTAATCAGGCAGTTTGGATATGCACCTCAGGAAGCGCCGAAGCCCGAGGAGATACAGGAATCTCTGTATCTTACTGGGGCAATAGAGGAAAAGATGTTGATCAAGCTTGAGAAAGCATGGAAGAACCTGCATAAGAGAGGAAAGTCTTCATTTAGCAAAGGAGGTACTCGAGTTCTTGGTCCGTATGTGGAATGGATTCGTGAACGAGCTACGAAATTCCTTATGCCTTATCCTGCAGTTCAGCCATTGTATCCTTCTCCGGTGGAGGAGCCCACCACTATAGACATACAGGTATACAAGCAGATGATGGCAGAGAAAGAAGAGTTAGCAAAGGCTAAAGAAGCTTTAGAGAAAGAAAACGCCCAGCTTCGTCATGAAAAGATTGAAACAGGATATTCTTCTAAGCAACAGGCTGAAACTTTGAAACATCTGAAGACTGCTTTATTGGAGTTGACTGAAACCAAGAAGCTTCTGGAGTTAGATGTAGACTCAGTTAGCAGTGTATTGCCTACTAAGAAACAAGAGCTGGAAAGGGCCTACACGAAGTTAGCTAAGTTCAGAGAGCATTGGGACCTTACTATGGCCAAATGCAAAGAGCGGGAAGAAGAGCTAAAGATACAGGTTGCTCAGTTGGGAGAACAGGTTAAAGTGAATACTGAAGAGCTTGAAGAAAAAGCATCCCGTCGATACGAGGCCGAACGCAAACTGATTGATGCCATGAAGAATCTGGAAGATTGTCAGCGCAGAGCAGACACCAAGAGACCCAAACCTGAGGTCGGTGCCCAGAATAAGGCTTGGGAAGATTTTGTCAGAGATATCCAAGGGGCGGTCAAGAAAAGGGATCAGTTGATAGAAGGCTTGATTTATCGACTGGATCACCCAGAGACGAAGAAGTTGTTCGAGGATTTCCGCGATCGTACCCGCACGTGACTTCTTTCTTGTATTCTATGTGTTGAGATCACCGCCAGGCATGTTGGTTGGGATCCTCCTTTATCATATCAGTTGTATGGAACATAGTTGTGTAACGCCTTGACGAGACTGTTATTCCAATAAATATATGAGGGTTTTTCTAAATATTGTCTTTATGGTTTCTCTTGTCTTGCTACCTTGACACTGGAATCGGAGGGGAAATATCCCCAACGCACACATGCACGTTAGCATTTTTGCATTGTTGTTTGCATAAATCACATTACATTACAGGTTTGTGATCCATGTTCCTTATCATTCTTCATCCATATATCCAGGTATTTTCAGGATTGCAGAAAAGCGGGTCCACCGTTACTCTACCAGAACTAATCACGAGAAGATCATGGACAACGTGCAGAGTGAAATGCAAGAAATGCGTGACAAGATGGCCATGCTCATGCAAACCATGGAGACCATCGCCAAAGGACAAGAGCAGCTGCAGACTCTGGTTCAACCGTTAGTCGCACGAGCTGAAAACAACAGGACACCGCATGGTGAAAATATTGCTGCTTCTCCCCGAATTGAGAATCGTCAAAGTGCTGACGCTATTCCCGTAACCGGTTTGAATGCTGGAGAAACTGGTCCTGCAGGCGGAGGTGGGAACGCCGGTAATATGAATGCCAATGCAGATACTGCTGGAGTATTTGTGGGTAATGTCAACCAGGGTTTCAATGGGGGCGCTGAGAATGTCGGAATGAATGGAAATAATGGTAACCAGGGCTTCAATGGTGTGAACATGGGGTATGGCAACATTGCTGGCACCAAGGCTGGGTTTGGTGACTATGGTTATGGTAATCTTGGATATGGAACTGGTGCGTACAACACTCAAGAGATGGGCAATCTGAGGTACGACCCCAGGTACTTCCAAACGGGTCCGGGCCGTAAGGCAAAATATGTTGGATATGATGCAGTACCTCGTTGGGAGGATCGTCAGGAGGATGTGTTTTCTGGTCAGAATGAGGGTTATGAAAGAGCTAGGGATGACAACCATCAGATGAGATTTCTAGAAGAGAAAGTGAACGGATTAGCCATCCAGAATGCTCTTGGGCTGGATATGTCAAATATGGGGCTGGTCCCAGGGCTGAGGGTCCCACTGAAATTCAAAGCGCCGTCATTTGATAAGTACAAAGGGGATACATGCCCTAGGGTGCATGTGCGCGCGTTTTACAGACGTATGTCCGCGTATTCTGAGGATGAAAAGATGCTTATGCACTTCTTCCAGGATAGCCTGTCAGGGCCATCGCTAGAGTGGTACATGAGCTTGGAACCTACTCAGATCAGGAGTTGGAAAGAGCTGGCAGAGGCTTTTGTTCGACATTATCAATATAATAGTGATCTCGCCCCTAACCGAGTCCAGCTACAGAGCATGTCTCAAAAGTCTAGCGAGAGCTTTAAGGAATACGCCCAAAGATGGCGAGATCTGGCTGCTAGGGTACACCCTCCGATGGTGGAGCGCGAAATGATGGACATGTTCACAGGAACTTTCTCTGGAATGTACTATGACCGGTTGCTCAATTTTTCGATGAGTACATTCTCTGAGTTGATCTTGATGGGGGAGCGCATTGAAAACGGAGTGAAGATTGGTAAAATTCAAGCGGGTGAGTCCAGTTCCGCAGGAGGTAATAAGAAGACGTTTGGTGGCAAAAGGCAGGGTGATACCAACGCTGTATACAATGCTCGACGGAGGAATAGAGGTCAGAACTGGCATCAGCAGTCGCAGGTTGCAAGTGTAACCATTCCAGGGCCTTCTCAGCAGCAGAGACAACAACCACAGCAGCAGGCTCAGCAGCAGCCAAATAATAATCAGCGCAGATTTCAGAACCCGCGACCGAGGAGAGTATTCGAGGTACTGCCGGTATCATATGTAGAACTTCTTCAAGCTTTGTTGAAATTGCAGCTAGTCGAGAAGAGGACCTTAGCACCACCAACCGGCCAGCCACCAGTCGAGTATGATATTAATGAGCATTGTGACTTCCATTCGGGTGCACCAGGGCACAATATTGAAAATTGCCTAGCTTTCAAGCATAAAGTACAGGATTTGCTTGATAGTACGACTATTAACTTCGGGAAGGACGGTCCCAATATCACGCAACAGCCAATGCCCAAGCATGGCGGGGCTGGGGCCAATGAAATCCTGACAGATGATGAGTGGGACTTGGTTTCGGAAGTGAGCAAGCTGAAAACCCCTTTGAGTTACGTAAAGCAGCGCTTATTGAAGGGAGGTGTCTATCCCGGATGCAGTGAAGAGTGTACCGACTGTTTGGTTCAACTTGGGGGCTGCGAGAAGTTGAAAAGGGGAGTTCAAGGCTTGATTGATGAAGGAATCCTGCAGTTTGACAGGTCTGTGGGGCGAGAGAAGTCTGTTGAGACGGAATCTGAAAAAGAGCGCAGTGAGGTTGCTACGATCACCATTCCGTTCAAATTAGTGACGATTTCGGCATCATCGAAAAGGCCGACCATTACTATTACCAAGGCTAAACCAATCCCTTATGAGACCACAAAGGCAGTCCCGTGGAGCTACGGTGCTGAAGTGTATTGCAATGGGGAAAAGATTGACTTGAATGATCCGCCAGCGGGATCCGTAGATAACATAGTGGGAGCGGGTGGTATAACCCGGAGCGGGAGAATTTTCACTTCACCTGAGGTCGAAGCAGAGAGGCTCGCCAGGGGTAAGAACAAAGTTGTTGAGGGGGAACCTTCGGGGAGTAAGGAGAAAGAACTGACAAACAAAGATGTGGAAGAATTCATGAGATTGATTCGCAAAAGTGACTACAAGATCGTAGATCACCTGCAGCAGACCCCGTCAAAGATCTCCATATTATCGCTGTTGTTGTGTTCTGAGGCGCATAGAAATGCCCTGTTGAAGGTACTTGAGACATCCTTCGTGCCGCAAGAGATTTCAGTCAATCAGCTGGAGGGGGTTATGTCACATGTTAATGCTGGGCATGGTTTGGGATTCACGAATTTTGACCTAACGCCTAGAGGGCGTGATCACAATAATGCCTTGCACATCTCTATCGAATGCCGGGGCACTATTTTATCCCATGTGCTGGTGGACACTGGGTCCTCATTGAATGTGTTACCAAAGAAAGCCCTGTTGAAATTGGATACCCGTGGGTTGTTGTGCACACCTAGTGATTTGGTGGTGAGGGCCTTTGACGGAACAAGGAGGTCGGTATTCGGGTCCGTAACGTTACCCATCCAGGTAGGTCCGGAGGTGTTTGATACAGTGTTTTACATCATGGACATCCAGCCTGCATATAGCTGTTTGATCGGGAGACCTTGGATTCATGCCGCTGGGGCAGTAACTTCTACACTCCATCAGAAGCTGAAGTATATGGTTGAGGGGAGTATTCTGACGGTGTGTGGCGAAGAGCATATCTTAGTCAGTCATTTGTCTTCCTTCAAATACGTGGAGGTAGATGGAGAGATTCATGAAACGCTGTGTCAGGCGTTCGAAGGGGTGAAGGTTAAAGAAGAAGCTCCGGTGAAGAGTGAAGGCAAAGAGGTGGTCGTCTCCTCATATAAAGAAGCCAAGGCGTTGGTGCAAGCGGGAGAGACTCAGAAGTGGGGGCAGGTTCTAGACATACCAGTGAAGCAAGATAGGTATGGCTTGGGGTACCGCCCATCCCCCTCACAGAGTGCGCCTAAGTACAAGGGACCTGTGGTGTTCACGCCCAGAGGGGTTAGCTTTGAAAGGATTAATGTCGTGTCTGATACGGAGGAAGTGGATAGCGACTGCGACATGGACGCATGGATTCGACCCAGCACGCCGGGGCAAAGCCTATGCAACTGGTCCATCCAGGATGTCATCCAAGTCACCAAACAGTAATGCGTTGTTTTTTCAATCATTGTATGATCACATGCCTTGCCCGGGGCATCGTTGACCTCGTCTTAGGGCCTAACTGTTTACCTATATGTTTGTATGATCAATAAATGACGACGTTTTTTACATTCAAATGGTGTGGTCCTTTTCTTTCTGTTTTTTATTTTTCAATAAAATGGCAGCGTGGTTATGTATTTTGCTTGTATATCATTTTGAAGCACTTAACCGTTTCCCTCGCAGGATTCATGAATTTTCAGATGACATCGACCAAAGACTTCCTATGACTCGTTTAGAATTCGAGCATCCGATCTTCCAAGCTGAGGAGGAGATTGTTGAGGATAGTGACTTATCAGAAGAGCTGAGTCGGTTGTTGAAGCAAGAGGAGAGAGTCATTCTGCCTCATCAGGAAGAGATTGATATTGTCAATTTAGGGTCTGAAGAATGTGTCAGGAATATCCGTATAGGGGCCGCGTTGCAGGTCGACATCAAGCAAGAGCTTATTGAGATGCTGCGCGAATACAGTGATATATTTGCTTGGTCCTACGAGGACATGCCGGGTTTGGATACTGATATGGTTGTTCATCGTCTGCCGTTGAGGGAAGATTGCCCTCCTGTGAAGCAGAAACTCAGAAGGACTCGTCCTGACATAGCTGTAAAGATAAAGGAAGAAGTGCAGAAGCAATGGGATGCTGGGTTCCTGGCTGTCACCACTTATCCCACTTGGGTCGCTAATATCGTGCCCGTGCCAAAGAAAGATGGCAAGGTTCGAATGTGTGTTGATTATAGGGATCTAAACAAAGCGAGCCCGAAAGATGATTTCCTGCTGCCGCATATTGATGTGTTAGTTGACAATACAACTCAGTTTTCGGTATTCTCTTTCATGGATGGATTTTTTCAGGGTACAACCAGATCAAAATGGCTCCGGAGGATATGGAAAAAACGACCTTTATCACCCCGTGGGGAACCTTCTGTTATAAGGTGATGCCCTTTGGCTTGAAAAATGTTGGGGCAACGTACCAGCGGGCTATGACAACGCTCTTTCACGACATGATGCACAAAGAGATTGAGGTGTATGTCGATGACATGATTGCCAAATCTCAAACAGAGGAAGAACATCTGGTTAATCTGCTGAAGTTGTTCAAGAGGCTGAGGAAGTTCAGGCTGAGGCTGAACCCTAACAAGTGTACCTTCGGAGTGAGATCCGGGAAGCTACTGGGGTTCATTGTGAGCAAGAAAGGAATCGAGGTCGATCCGGCAAAAATAAAAGCAATACAAGAGATGCCAGCACCGAGAACAGAAAAAGAAGTCTGTGGATTCTTAGGGAGATTGAACTACATTGCCAGGTTCATCTCTCACCTAACGACCACGTGTGAACCTTTGTTCAAACTGTTAAAGAAAGATCAAGCGGTGGTCTGGAACGACAATTGCCAAAGGGCATTTGAAAAGATAAAAGAATACTTGCAGGAACCTCCGGTGTTGATACCCCCAGTAGCGGGACGACCACTGATTATGTATCTGACGGTTCTTGAGAACGGCATGGGTTGCGTTCTCGGTCAACATGACGAGACAGGAAGGAAAGAGCATGCAATTTACTACTTGAGTAAAAAGTTCACGGATTGTGAATCTCAATACTCTATGCTCGAAAAGACGTGTTGTGCATTGGCGTGGGCTGCCAAACTTCTAAGACAGTACATGCTGAACCATACAACCATGCTGATATCGAAGATGGATCCGATCAAGTATGTGTTTGAAAAGCAAGCGCTCTCTGTAAGGATTGCTAGATGGCAAATGGTATTGACAGAATACGATATCCAGTATGTTTCCCAGAAGGCTATTAAGGGAAGTGTTCTGTCTGAATATCTTGCCGAACAGCCGATTGAGGATTATCAGCCTATGAAGTTTGAGTTTCCTGATGAGGACATAATGTACTTGAAGGCTAAAGATTGTGATGAGCCGTTGCCTGATGAGGGTCCTGAGCGGAGTTCCCAGTGGCAATTGATTTTTGATGGGGCTGTCAATTCGTACGGTAGTGGGATTGGGGCAATCATTACAACTCCCCACGGGTCGCACATCCCGTTTACGGCCAGATTAACTTTTCCAGTAACGAATAACGAAGCCGAGTACGAAGCTTGTATTATGGGGTTAGAGGAGGCTATCGATCTGAGGATCAAGAATCTGGACGTATATGGGGATTCAGCATTGGTTGTGAATCAGATTAAGGGAGAGTGGGAGACACGCCAACCTAATCTGGTACCGTACATGAATTATGCGAGAAGGTTGTTACCTTTCTTTGATAAAGTGGGGTTTCATCATGTACCTCGGGCGGAGAATCAAATGGCAGACGCCCTTGCAACATTATCCTCGATGTATAAGGTCAACTACTAGAATGAGGCTCCCAGGATTGTCATATCTCGCCTTGATAGGCCGACCTTTGTGTTTGCAATTGATGAAGCATCTGACGGTAAACCTTGGTATTTCGACATACAGAATTTCCTGAAGAACAAGGAATATCCGGCTGGGGCATCCAGTCGTGATCAGAAGACTCTAAGGAGATTAGCAGGCAACTTCTATCTGAATCCCGACGGCGTTCTGTATAGAAGGAACCACGATTTGGTACTCCTCCGGTGTGTAGACGAGAAGGAAGCCAATTTACTCATGGAAGAGGTCCATGAAGGAACTTTTGGTACACATGCTGGTGGGCATGCTATGACCCGAAAGTTGTTGCGGGCGGGGTATTATTGGTTAACGATGGAAATGGACTGTTTCAAGTTTGCTAAGCGGTGTCACAAGTGCCAGATCTATGCTGATAAGATCCATGTGCCACCCAGTCCACTGAATGTTATGGCTTCTCCGTGGCCTTTCTCCATGTGGGGAATTGATATGATTGGCAAGATTGAGCCTACTGCTTCTAATGGGCATCGCTTCATCCTAGTCGCGATCGATTACTTCACCAAGTGGGTGGAAGCAGCATCTTACGCCAATGTGACGAAACAGGTGGTGGCCATATTTATCAAGAGGGATATAATTTGCAGATACGGTATTCCTGAACGAATCATTACTGATAATGGTTCGAACCTGAACAATAAGATGATGAAGGATCTTTGTCGGGAGTTTAAGATCGAGCATCATAATTCATCTCCGTACAGACCCAAGATGAATGGCGCTGTTGAAGCGGCCAACAAGAACATAAAGAAGATTGTTCAGAAGATGGTGGTAACGTATAAAGATTGGCATGAGATGTTGCCGTTTGCTTTGCACGGTTATCGCACGACGGTACGTACATCAACCGGGGCAACTCCATTCTCATTGGTGTATGGCATGGAGGCAGTCCTGCCATTGGAGGTCGAGATACCATCTTTGAGGGTTTTGCTTGATGTTCAGCTTGATGAGGCAGAATGGGTGAGAAATAGATTGAATCAACTGAGCTTGATAGACGAGAAGAGACTGGCATCAATTGCACATGGTAGGCTGTATCAGAGCCGGATGAAGAAAGCGTTTGACAAGAAGATTCGACCTCGAAGCTTTCAGACAGGTGATCTTGTGCTGAAGAAGATTCTCCCACCACAATCGGATCACAGGGGCAAATGGACTCCCAATTATGAAGGTCCATATGTCGTGAGAAAGGTATTCTCCGGAGGAGCCTTATTGTTATCCACCATGGATGGTGAAGACTTTTCGTCCCCTGTGAACTCGGACGCAGTCAAAAAATACTTTGCTTGAAAATTGACCCGCTGGACAGTAAAAAGAGAGTCCAGGCAAAAATGGGGCATCCTGGCGAACCAAAAACAGAATAAACGGTTCGGGCAAAAGTTAGGGATAAAATGAAAAAATGTATACCCGCGAAGTTGAAAACCTACACTGGGCGGCTTCGGCAAAAAGGGGTATCCCGGTGAATTGAAAACCCGCAAAGGGCGATTCACGCAAAAGTTAGGGATTTGAGAAGCAAATGACTGTGGTCCAAGTTAGATTATCTAGTGGTTTGGGAGCATCCGGGGTCGACTATCCAAAACAATCTCTTCCGAAGACAGAGGTCAGGAAAGCGTCAGAGTCCGGCGAGTCATAGGAGGATCAGCTCATGGTGTTCGTCTGTAACACGTTGCCGACATGTGTACAAATTTTATTCTGTATCTTTGTACATTTCTGCATTTTGTTTATGTGTGACTGCCTCTTTCCAGGAGTTGCATCTGATGTACAAATTTTGCCTATTTTTAGGCCGTTATCAATAAAGTGTGTTATCTAGTGTAGTGTGTGACTTTGGTTTTAACTTTTACAGTTTTGTTTGTAGAAAACGTCGATGTTTTGATAAACTTACATGTGTGTAAACAGAGGGGCCTCGGCCGATGATGGTTAAAACCGGAAATTACCTGAATGGTTGTCATGGGTGATTACCAAGATGTTTCTTTTCGCATAGATTGTCTTGTGTTTGCTTGTTGTCTTTTGCAGGTATTCAAAAGCTCGCAAAGTTCCCCGCCAGAGTCCATGGCAGGCTAGTACCCTCTCCAGAGGATGAATGTTGTGTCTTTCCCCAGTGAAGTCGCCCCAGGCAAAATTGAATGTTGTCTCCCCAGGAGAGTGGGGATTGCGTCAAAGGAAAAGACCAATGTATCCTCAGTAGTTCAGAATTGGCTTATCAAGCAGAGCAGAGTCCTCCCCAGCAAGGGTCGAGACGGATATGATTAACTTCCCCAAAGAGTTTCTTGTGTAGTGCGAATCAGAGCACACCGGTCAATCCCCAGCTCAATGATAGCAGAATGAATTATCCCCACAGGGCGTAATCAGAGTGTTGATACCTTTTGAAAGCAGTTTCCAGGATTGCTTTTCTCTTTCCCCAACAGGTTGATCCTTCCTCTTCAGGACGATCATCTTCAGCAGAGTTTGAAGTTATGAGTTTGTGAGCTACTTTCCCAGCAGGATGGTTATCCTCAACGGAGTTAGTTCATCTTTCCAGCATTTATTTTGTTGGAAACGTATCGATAGTATTCCGGTCATCCCCAGCGGATCCAGTTTGTCTTCAGCATTTATTTTGCTGAAGTAACTCTTTGCATAAGCATGCATCATAAGCACTTGCATTTTACACGAATATGTAGCATTTCCATGCAGTATGGAAGCATTACGGCATTATCAAACATGTGCATTTGGAAACGTAAGCAGGATTGATTACCCGTCCAGCTTCAGGTATATTTTCTCTGTCGATAAGTGAGATCGTGGTTCACAGAGATGTGCATATGTTTGGTTTGCGACACAGGACGCGCAGTGATCGTGTTTCCTCCTGTCAAGAGGGTTGTGGCGCAGGGCACGCAGTGATCGTGGTCATCGTTATGTTGTGGGGATTTGTGGTAGAGTATGCAGTGATCGTATTCATCCTGTATGTTTTGTTTGCGACACAAGACGCGCAGTGATCGTGTTTCCTCCTGTCAAGAGGGTTGTGGCGCAGGGCACACAGTGATCGTGGTCATCGTTATGTTGTGGGGGATTTGTGGTAGAGTACGCAGTGATCGTATTCATCCTGTATGTTTTTTTTGTGGCACAAGACGCGCAGTGATCGTGTTTCCTTCTATCAAGAGGGTTGTTGCGCAAGGCACGCAATGATCGTGTTCATCTTGTTATGGGGATTACGTGGGGGGCCAGACACGCAGTAGTCGTGTTCGTCATGTCATATTCCCCTAGCAGAGTTTGCTTGGTCAAGCACCTTTTTCCCCCCAGCTGAGTCTTTCTCAGGATGTTGTGGTGTCAGCGTTGGAAGATGGTAATGCAAATTTTTGGGTGGTTACCCGTAGTTTCCCCTGCAGAGTTATATTCCCAGCAGGGTGTTACTTCAACGAGTGGCTTGGTTAAGTTCCTCGTATTTTCCAACAAAGTTATCCCCGTCAAGTGGCTTGGTTAAGTTCTCAATTTCCCCAGCAGAGTGTTTTCAGGATACCTATTGCCAGAATAGGTATTTGACGGCTGTCGTCAGAATTGTCCTCTCAGAGTTGCTTGGTTAAGTTTCTCGTGTCCCCGCAGGGCTGCTCGTCCAAGTACGAACGAAAGGTTGATAAGTGAAAT
The DNA here is from genome assembly GCA_963859935.3 of Lathyrus sativus. Classification (NCBI taxonomy): domain Eukaryota; kingdom Viridiplantae; phylum Streptophyta; class Magnoliopsida; order Fabales; family Fabaceae; genus Lathyrus; species Lathyrus sativus. Next base: position 262,148,126 of record OZ012738.1, read on the forward strand.
CAACATTTTCTCGCTGTTTAGCGTTTGCTCGTTCAGGTACGAACGGAAGGTTGGTAAGTGAAATCAACATTTTCTCGCTGTTTAGTGTTTGCTCGTTCAGGTACGAACGGAAGGTTGGTAAGTGAAATCAACATTTTCTCGCTGTTTAGCGTTTGCTCGTTCAGGTACGAACGGAAGGTTGGTAAGTGAAATCAACATTTTCTCGCTGTTTAGCGTTTGCTCGTTCAGGTACGAACGGAAGGTTGGTAAGTGAAATCAACATTTTCTCGCTGTTTAGCGTTTGCTCGTTCAGGTACGAACGGAAGGTTGGTAAGTGAAATCAACATTTTCTCGCTGTTTAGTGTTTGCTCGTTCAAGTACGAACGGAAGGTTGGTAAGTGAAATCAACAATTTTGCTCACTAGTTAGTGTATGCTCACTTCTTCAGAATGGGATGGTATATGGACAATATCAGATTATTTCATAAACAGGTTGATGGATAGGTGTTTAGTTGTCGTTGTGGCAACGGAAATCAGTTCCCTGGTTAATTCTCCCCAAGCAGTGGTGTGCGCAATTTATTTTTGCGGTTGGCAAATTTCCGGGTTTATTGGTATTCAACCGTCTCGTACCTCGATTATCTGAAGGCCGTTCGCTCTTCATCCAGTCGGGTCCAAGCCGTTTGAATAGGGGCAGCTGTTGCACCCTAAAATTTGACCAACCGGTTCCCGCTCCTGATTTACGTTTCGGCTCATTTTTGCATTCGCATTTGCATACCACATGCATTACATTTTTTAATAGGCAGATGATGTCAGAATTACAGCCTGGTTTTCACCTATAGGACGTCTCAGACCGGTTCGGGTAATCGGAGGTTATTTTGGGAAGTCATGCGCTTCCTGGGTGTTTTCGGCTTACACAGTTGTTGAGCCACATGGGATATGATTCCTAAGTGGAAGCCTCCTAGTACTTTCCTGAGGAAGGCACTATGGGTCTGTCTACTTAGCTCCCCTTCTTTGGTAAGCTTGTCTTGAAGCTTGAAGAATGGGATTGATTTCTCCCTTTAGGGTTTTGCTTAGGGTAGATTAGGGTTTTGTTTTAGGGTCCTGCTCAGGGTTAGTTTCTTGCTTTTGGATAGGAGTTTGCCAGGCTGGTTAGCCTTCTCTTTGTGTTGATTGACTTGTGTGTTGCTGTGCTGCATTAGACTTAGGGGTTCATATAGATATTTCTGAGATAGGTGCATCTTAGAAATCAGCCTGCTTGTGTGCATGAGAAGTTGAAGTGGTCCTCCTTCTGCTTGATTGTTATTGAGTGGCTTTGCTTGCTGGTATTTGGTAGAGCTGAGCTCCCTTGCCTCTGTGGTTTGTGGCCTTTGTGCCTTGCTTGTTTGGTTGTTGCATTCATGCATATTTCCAGTATTTCTTTACTTTGCAGTGTTTCCTGTTTGCTGTTTAGTTCTGTTGCCATGATCCCTTAGGAGCTCTAACTTCTCTGTTGTGGAGGAGTTATGATAGACATTAGGTTGGTTAACCAGGCATGATGACATTAGGTAGATTCCCCTTTTCAACCATAGTTTTAGGGTGTCTCTTTCCTTTCTCAAAACAACAGAAAAACACTTAATAAGGGATAAAACAAAAGTGAATTCATTTCTTCCGTCAAAAGATTTGAACAAACATCAAAACCTTTTGTCCTCCTGGACTGTGAAAACCCTTGGTTAAGGTGCATTTTCCCATAAAAAACACTTGAACAGCTTGTGTCGTGCGTAGCCCGAACTACGTTTGCTCTGATCTTCCATGCCGTGTGGAAGTACGTAGGCACAGGATGCGACGTCCTGGCGAGCAACCTTCCCCCCGTCTAGACGTAGGTAGTCGAACTACGTTGACTCTGACTTTCACATTGCACGAGGGAGTACGTAGGCCCAGAACAGCGTATGTTCTGTCGAGTCCTGTCCTTTTCTTTTCTTTTCAGATTGACCACTAGCGTAGATAGATAAACACACCTTTTTCCTTATAACACCAAGCGTGGATCCCGTCGAGTACGACGGACGTGAGGGGTGCTAATACCTTCCCCTTGCGTAACCGACTCCCGAATCCAGGATTTGGTTGCGATGACCATTCCTTTCCCGTCTTTGCATTGGGTTTTCTTCGAGCGTTTCCTTTCCCTCCGTTGGGATAAATAACGCACGGTGGCGACTCTTCTGTTCAGCCGGCGCCGGTTTTCGCAGTAGCGACAGGGAGGAAATGTGTGTGGGGCATCAGCCACCACAAGCTCATCTCAACCTCAAGCCAGATATGAATAACTGCAATCATACAGAAAACAAAATGCTAATCAAGCAAAACATAATAACTGCAATCATACAGAAGAAGTGAAATAAAATGCCATCAAGCAAATCACAATAACACATAGGCAAGGGAGCTGGGCTCTACCGAATACCAGCAAGCAAAGCCATACAGTAAAAATACAAGCAGAGGGAGCAACTCAACCTCTAGTGCAATCATGCTCCTAGCTTAAATAAAACTAAACATGAACTTATTCTAATGCATCAAGCAAATCAAACAAGTCACACCAATACAATTGCACAGAAAGAAAACAGACAGTCAAGAAAGCAAATCAACAGCTTCCACAGCCTCACATCAAAGAAATCTTCTGACAGCAGTTCAGTCCACAGTCTGTAACTGTTCTTCAGGTCTATCCTCTTCAAGAGAATGAAGGGTACTCCATCTTCAAACTTCAATCTTCAACCACAAGTATCAACTTATTCTCTCTTCTTCAAGCCTCAGCTCCAAAGTAGACTCCACCTTCAGGCTTCAATCCCAATTGCAAGTATCAACTTGTTCCTTCACCTTCTTCAAGCTTCAGCTCTTTCTTCAATCTTAGCTTGATCTTCTTCCCACAAGTGTCAACTTGTTCTTCCTAGTCTTCAAGCTTCAGCTCCAATGGCAGTCTTCAAACACAAAGAAGCAGCAACTTCTAGCCTTTTCACTCTTCTAACAAGGAATTCCATCCTCTAGAAAGGGAGAAAGATTCATCTAAAAAGAGCAAGGTTTGGATGATTGACAGCAGAGTGAAGACCAAAGGTCACCACTAAGCATCCTATCATCAGAGAAAGGGACCCTCAAAGGTTCTACCAACTGGTAAAGAGCCACACATCCTACCAAAGGAGGGATGAGGCCTTTACAAGGGGACCTTACATCATAGGGAAGAATGGAAGTGATCAACACCTTCCATGTTTATGAAAGAAGAGAATCTATCTAGAAGCTCTGCCTACAAACCCTAATCTTAACACCTAATCAACACTACACCAAAAGAAGGGAAGATCTTCACATTCAAGCTTCTTCATCTCAATCCATGGTAGCCCAAGCTTGTCTTCAACACCATCCAAGAGCAAGAGAGGCAAAACCCTAATCTAAGGGAACTAAAGAAGTCATTCTAGTTGAATTAGCAAGTTAGGATCACCTAAAACTTAGTTAATTGTAAAATGGGGAACTAATTGAAAATCATTCCTAAAAATTCTAAGGAAAATATCACATCATCCTACATGTATCAACATGCTATAGTCCAAAAATCAGAAATTAAACCTAAGCCTAAGAGGTTCAAACTAAACCTAAAGTTCAAGGGTACATCAAAGGGATTCAATCATGAACACTCCTAAACAACCATCCTAAAACCTTATTAAAAATCATCTAAAAATTATGATAAAAATCACACAACATTATCAACCTTTATATAACCATCATGCAAAATCTCAAGATTAAACTCAGAACCATGAGTAAGAAATAAAATGGACAAAATCATCACACAATTATTCCACCATTAAACACATATTAAACTAAAAAATATGAAATAAAATGACAAATGCATGAAAAATAAAAATAAAAATCATGATAAAAATCTAAACATTTTAAATTGCATCTACAATTTTTCTCAAGATTTAATATCAGTTTTTACTATTTTTTGGGAATTAAAATCAAACAATATGAAAACAACAATTAAAAAAGAAAACAAAATTAAAAGAAATGAAGGGAGGGTGCAGTTAGCAGCAAAATTCACTTCAACGCGTCTGGGCCCAAGGAGTAGGGGGTGTCAAAAGCATCTGGGCGCAAGGCCCGTCTGAGTTTCAACTCAGTCACAAAAACTAGCGCCAGGAGGGGGTGTGCTGAGTAAACCTTTGCCTTGTAAATCCACATTGGGCTTGGAAGGTGAGGTGAGGATAGCAAGGAATACCAAGGCCCAACGCTCATGAAAAGGTGAATTCAGCTCACAAATTAATCAAAAATGGTACGCGTGAGGTATCGAACCCACACTCGCTTGGCATATACAGCGAAGAACACAGCCTGGGAAGTTCCATTTATCAAAACGGGGTGTTTAGGGGAGGGGGTATGTGGCGCAATGAGGGACCTTGGATGGAAGCCTAAGTCAAAGTCTTCTTCGCAAATGGACGGAGGAGATTACGTCTCCTCCCTTTTGAATCCTTCTGCAAACACAAAACGCGTGCGCAACCAGCCATCGCCGGTGGCCTCTCCGGCCGGCCTTGTTCAACCCTAACTCTCTCCGCACTCAACCATTTCACACGATTTCTGAATGAAACTTGCTCTAAATTTCACCAGGATCTCAACTACACTACTTAATCGTGCTAAAATCGCAAGGATCACAAAATATCATTCTCAACCGAAAATGGGATCATCCCTAAATTGTCTCTAATCTTCAAATTAATTATCCAGAATCCATCTATATCCTAAGGGGAACTTAACCACATGCTTCTAATTCATTAAAAGTGCATAATCAGTGATAAATTTCAAGAAATTATAACCTACCTTGGAGCTTGAATTGCAATGGATACACACCTCAATTCTCTCCCAAACCTTGCAGAAATGTTCAGTGATCAATGGAGAATGTTTCTTGATGCTTCACTCTGGCTGAAAACCCTTGATTCTCCAAAATGAGTTTTCACTTTCAAGCTTCTTTCTTCACTTTACTCTAATGGTTTCTCAATAGAATTTTGCACTAGAAGCTTCCTAATCTGTTCTAGATCATATTTATATTCTGTTTCAATGGATTAGAAGCCCAAACTAGGCCCAATTATGGATTTTGGATCTTCACTTTTTCCTCCAAATTTCAATATGGATATGTGCCTTCAAGCCTTGCTCATGCTCTACAATCCTTCCCAACCATTCACTTAAGCATTATGGAGTGTAATGAAGTGGTTTTCTCCCTTTGGTTTCAACATATGGAATGTATAGGATATGTTTCTTACTTGTGAAGTAATCATCCAAATGGCTATGTTATGGACCTCAAATCAAAAATGTGACAATGCCAATCTTTCTAAAACATCAATTCCATTCAAAATGACCACAAATTTGACTTGAAAACATGTTAATCTCAATTATTTTGAATTTTCTCATTTTAATTCATTAAAATGGCTTTTATGTGTAGTTTCTTCAACCAATGCTTGATATAATCCATATCAATGAACAATTGATGTTTAGACAAGCTAAAAACATCATTTTGAGAAACTTTCATGTTGAACAAAAATTCATTTGAGACCTCTAAGTTGGTGAAAATGGCCTATGATCACAAATGACCTATAATCACCAAATGTCCAAAATACCCTTGACTTGTCAAAGCCATAACTTGAGTTCTACAAATCCTATCAAGGACTTATAGTACTCTCTAGAAATCTAAGAGAATAAGGAACAACATTCATGTTGACCAAAAGTTCATAGGAATCATCCTTCTAGGGCAAACGTTTCATGCAAGTTGGGTAACTTTCAAGCTCCAAAGTCACACACCTCAGATGGCTTGTAACTTGTCAAAGCCATAACTTGAGTTATACCAATCCTATAAAAGACTTCTAGCACTCAAATTAAATATAATATCATGCTCTACAACAATCATGTTGGGGGCAAGATGATATGACAATCACATCTTGAGCTAAATTGCTTTGAAGATAGGGGTCAAACTAGGGGATTTTACACTGTCAAGCCTTAGAAACCCTAGCTTGAAACTTCTCAAGCTCTTCAATCATGCTGAGTTGACCTTGTAATCATCCTTAGAACATCTTAATGTATCAATCCATGATCACATGGCTCTTGGATTAGGTCTCAACCTTCTTCAAATCATCAGTTGACTTAGGGTTGACCCAGTCAAACCCTAATTGCACCACTCATGGCTGAGGCTTCTCAATCTTGCACAATGACCTGTCTAGGCCTCAAAGTGATCTTCAACACTTCTCATGAGCTCTCTCAAGACCTCAAGTCCTTTTCCATGACTTCAGAATCATCTGATGGCTTCCCACAACTTTCAAGTTAGGAGACCTACACACTTGGCTTCAACCACTTTCTATGAGGATCCTTTAACTTCTCTGACAAGGATATCAACCCTTGAGCACCTGAATAACCTCCTTAGCTAGCTTCATAGTCTTGTGTAGCTCTTGACTGGTAATCATACCTCTTGATATCCTGCACACATGTCAATGAAATGCAAATGATAATGCTAATGTGAATGAAATGAAACATAAGTTAGGTAAAGAAATGTTGGGCAAATTTTGGGGTGCAACACATATGAAGCATCATGATTGCATTTTTGTGTGTCTGATCCCGCGTAGGATCTGCAGAAACCTCGTGTGCCTTTGTGGGGTGTGAGCGATGGTTTGTCTTTAATCCCTAGGAGGATTTGCAGAAACCATCGTGTGCCCTTGTGGGGTGTGAGCGATAGTTTATATTGATTCCATGGAGAATTTGCATAACGATTGTGTGCCCTTGTGGGGTGTGAGCAATCCTGAAACATCGTGTGCCCATGTGGGGTGTGAGCGATGGGTGAACATTATAGGCCCGAAGGGGATTTACTTCGGTAACGAGCGATGGTTCCATTTGGTTCTTCAATTGAACCTGCTGAATGAGTCGGTACCGCATTTGCATCTGCATAGATTCGTGAGTCGGTCTCTATGAGTGCATTATCATCTTCATATGATGTATTGGTGTAATGAACATAATTGTGTATGTTTATGTGAAGTTTTGAATTAAACATAATTGTATATGCTTAGGGGTGAATGTTTGCATGGTGGATATGCTAGGTGAATTATATATGTGTTGCGATGTATATATGATTGAATTTTGATGAGTTAAGGTGAGAAATATGTTATGTGTATTCTGTGTTGGTGTATATATATATATATATATATATATATATATATATATATATATATATATATATATATATATATATATATATATATATATATATATATATATATATATATATATATATATATATATATATATATATATATATATATATATATATATATATATATATATATATATATATATATATATATATATATATATATATATATATATATATATATATATATATATATATATATATATTATATGCATTGTTTGTTATGATAATGTTTCTCACCCTTCTGCTGTTTTATGATGCTCTATGAGGCATTGCAGAGTAGGTTTGCTGGAGGTCTTTTGTGAAGCGTGGCTTCATTCTTTTTGGTCGGTTGGCTCTGATATGTAGCACCGGGTAGTTAGGAATTCTTTTGGTTCTTTTGTGATACATTTGTGTATGTATCTGCCGGAATGTTTTGTAAACATGATTTATGACTTAAATTAAATTGTTTATGTATACAATGTTTATATGAATGAAGTGATTCAATGTTTAGATGTTTGCGCTTTTATTCTAAATATTGATGTGTGGGTTTTAAGGACTAAGTTCCTTGGTAGTGACTTACCCTTTGTTGCATATCTTTATGAGCAGGTGTTGTATGTGTTTTGAATTTCCTAGATAATGTGACGTGCCTCTTTTATACCTTGTGTTAATTATACTCTGATGAAAACCTTTATTAAATGCCTAAATGATTTAATTGTTTATTTTGGGGTATAGAAAGGGGGTGTTACACGATGTCTTGGCGAGCAACCTTCCCCCCTTCTCTCCCGTAGTTAGCCGAACTACGTTGACTCTGACTTTCCCATTGCACGAGGGAATACGTAGGCACAGAGCGGCGATGCTCTGCCGAGTCTCTTTTCTTTTCTTTTGTCTCGTAAGCCTATAACGTAGATAGATAAACAACCCTTTAGATAGACAACAAGCGTGGATCCCGTCGAGTACGACGGACGTGAGGGGTGCTAATACCTTCCCCTTGCGTAACTGACTCCCGAATCCAGGACTTGGTTGCGATGACTTGTCTTTCCCCTTTTCGTCAGGTTTTTCCGATTGTTTCCTTTCCCTCTCTGTGGGATAAATAATGAAAGGTGGCGACTCTTCTGTTTTCCGCCGGGTGTTTTTCGCAGTAGCGACACTCGAGAAGGAGAAGGATCGTCTTGTTAGAATGATCAAGGCTTCCCATTTTTTTCTTTTTCTTTAAGATTTTAATCTTAGGAGCATATGAATGTAACTTCTACTTTATTATAAGAAAGGTCTTGTTTGTTAACAAGAGCCTTCTGTTGTAACAGACTCTAATTTATCAATAAAAATCTGCTTTTCAAACACGTTGTTACGTGTGTTGTTAATTTTTTTTGTAAACAAGATTGCTGCTTTTCCTTGAATGGTTAGTCTTGCATTTACATTTGCATAGTCTTACATGAGTTCCGCAGCTTATCTATTGTTCTTTTCCACCCTAGGGAGGAAGAAAGTCACACTGAGTCCCCATCACTACAACACCCGAGCCAGCACTCAAAGAAAAATGGTTGATCAGGACCAAAGAATCGAACAGATTGACAACGATCTTGAAGGGATAAGAGGCGACGTTAGCCAGATCATGGAAGTCCTCCAGGTAATAAAAGAAAAGATGGACTCACAAACTACAGTGGTCTCTGAAATAAACACAACAACGGAAAATCCTCCTCCAATAACAACTTCAGCAACTAAGCCTCCGTTTGGCATCATCAAGGATTTTCTGCCACCACTCAGTAATCCCCAACAATTTAATCTCCAGTCGCAGGTTATTCCATTAACAACAGATCCTCTCTACACTCAAGAGGAGGTCAAATGTAGGTCCGACCCATCTTCAACAACCATCAACCGATATTCGATATACATGACGGGTCTGAAATCGAGGATGAAAAGCATGAGAAATTAAGAGTTGAAATAGACATAATGGCCAGAAGAATGAAGGCCATAGAATGGAACAATGTCTTTGGGTTTGATGCCAAGGACATGTGTTTGGTCTTGGGCTTGGTATTTCCTCCCAAGTTTGTAATGCCCATGTTTGAGAAGTAAGAAGGATCGACTTGCCTGAAGGTCCATCTGATCATGTACTACCGACGTATGGCCCCACATATTGAGAATGACAAATTGTTAATACACGACTTTTAAGACAGTCTCAAGGGTGCCTCTGCCAAATGGTACTTAGGCTTAGATCAAGCAAAAATACACTGCTTCCAGGACTTATCTGATACATTTGTACAACAATATAAATACAATATGGATCTAGCACCGGATCTTCGTCAGCTTCTCAGCATGACACAAAAAAGTTTTGAATCCTTCAAGAAGTACGCGCAAAGATGGCGCAAAACTGCTGCCCAAGTGGAACCTCCCCTGACTGAGAAGGAGCTGATCGATTTGTTTGTAGATACAGTCAAGTCGGAGTTCTATGAAAGATCGATTAGCAGTATTACGACAAATGTTTCTAACATTATGGTCGTGGGCGTAAAAGTGGAAGCGAGTTTAAAAAATGGTAAGGTATCAAACTCAGCTACTAGTGCCAGCACAATTGCGACGAAGAGACCATCAAGCAACTTCGACAAGAAAAAGAAGGGGAAGTCAGCACAGTGATGCATAAAAAGATGGTGCAGAATCCAAGAGGTCCACGACAACGGTATCATCAATCGCCATACATAGCAGCAGTAACACCAGTGTTCCAAAATCAGCAGAGTTGGCAAAACCCTCAGCCAGGGGCGCCTAACCAGTATCAGCAATACAACCACCAGCCTTATAACAACCAACAGGCACAACAACCCAGAGTTCAAGCTCCTAGGTCAACCTACCGGAACGGGAAACCGCCGATACCTATGAGCTACACTAAGTTGTATCCAATGATGGTGGCGAGAGGACTCATTCAGACAAGGAAACTAGGTGTTCCACCTAATCCTTTAACTCCTTATTACAACCCGAACGCACGTTGTCATTTCCATGAGAATGTTGCTGGGTGTTGCACCCCAAATTTTGACCCTTAGATCTTCATCATCATTCTAGGAGCATCATCATTATTTATCTAACTATAACCTATTTCAAAGTTTGTCTTTGTCAAGATACAGGTGAATTAGGGTTCCATACACTCAGGAATCGAGATTCGATGGTTTGATCAGTCAATGTCTTGGATTGATTCTCCATGGAACAAGTATCTACATCATAAAAGATACTATATTGGATCAAGTATGAATCCAATTTAAGGTTGTCACCCAAAGATTAAGAGTAATACAGTCCAGGACACCCGATTAGGGTTTATGATTAGGAAAAGTCAAATGTAGTTTAACTTTTGATTTAAAAGGTGTTTCAATGATGAAATCATGGTCCATAAAGCTCATACGGCTTAGTGAAGCTCACCCAAGAAGTTTCAAGACCTCAAAAGACCCAGAACATCAACAGTCGATTCAGGGTTTTTTCGATCGATCGGTTCGTTTGACCAAAAGGAATTTGACCTCAAAGTTTGAAGCAAATATGTTCCTAATAACATATTACATCTATTCATAAATTTTTGTGACCATTGGATCAAGGATTGAGGAGTAATCGAAAAAGTCGGGAATTAGGGTTTTGAAAAGGGCAAGACCATAACTTCCTAACCACACATCCAAATGAGGTGGTTCAAAGCTTGTTGGAAAGGTCTTGGCAAGCCCTACAAAAGTGTAAAGGTGACCCATGGGCAAAAAATGCATAGATTTGGAGTTATAGTCAAAATCATCACAAGAGGGAGAAAACACGGTAAAATTCTAAGTTTTTGGCACTTTTAAGACATGTTTTCAGCCAACTTTGAGGGGTTTTTTGACCTAGTTCCACTTGGAATTTGAAAATTTAGTAAACAGAAAAGTTGTAGAGCATAATGAGGGCTTTCCAAAAAGTAAAAGAAATCCTCCATAGCCCTTGTGAGCTGAGAGTTTCGAAGGGGACAAGTTGGCTCCAAACACTTGATTGTCATCATGTCCAAACTCAACATAAACTTGATTTCCAACTATGCACTTCATTTTTAACCATGGAATGACATCTGATATGATGTGTTAGAGGGTGCAATGAACTAGATCATAAAGGAATCCAAGCAAAGCCAAAGTTTCATCCAAAATCCATTTGTTTATTACAGAAAAGTACAAAAGGTACACCATGAGAGAGAGTGTTTGTGGCTGCAGCATGGAGGATGTCCTTTGCTCACTCTTTGGTTACTTCTCACTGATCATTTTTAGCTGGTTTTAGAGGTCTAAGTACCTTGGAAGCAAGCAAAACTAGCAGGGCAAAATCACACCTAGATTCTTGAGATTTTTCACCAAAACCATTTTGAAAACCACTTAGGAAAATCTGACCTCGCCTCTCACTTTGCCTATAAATAGAGGTTCCTTATCATATTATCCCACACACTAGAGCCCTCTAAACCCAAGAGAAACTCAAAGCTCTCATTCTCTCTTGCTTTTCTTGTAAGTGAAGAAAGTCACAAAATCACCAAAATTGCCTTGTGCAAGTTTCATACCAGCTCCATTTCAAATTACTCAACCACCATAAAAACCATCCACACAAACTTAAAATCACCATTAGACGCTATTCCAACCATTGGTTTCATCAAAAAAATCCAAAAATCCAAAAGTCAACTTCTCACTCACTCTAGTTTGGCTTTTATGCATAATATGGAACAACTCACTACCTAGATCAATTTCCCCCATTATGACACTTGGAAAAGCTTCCATTTATGTCATACTAACTGTCTAAAGCCTTAAACAACAGCTGGAAATCCATTTGCTCAAATTGTCCTCAAAAACCATTTGTTGCTTCAATAGGAAGAAACTTCAAAGGCTTGCATTAAGAGGGAGATTTAACAGCTAGCTTATTGTGGGAAGACTGCAAGAGGTATGTAATCCTAAACCTTCTCATTATTGTGCATCATGTATGTATTTATTGGTTTGTTGGGTGAATTAGACATTGTTATGTTTAAGTTGAAACTTTGCTGTCAAAACTGTCTTGAAGTTTGTATTGGTCAACTCATGACTATTGCTGATTTAAACTTGTGTGTGTTACTAGAATAAAGTTTGTTAACTTTCATTTAAAAAAATTGAATTGATATTGTTGTATATGGTCTTGTTAAATTTACAAGTTTGTGTTAGAACACAGATTGGTTCTTAGTTATATCTCTATATTTTGATGATAACACTTACGAAATTTTGTATTAAGAAATTATATACTCTAAATTTTGTTCAAGTATTTTTGCTACAGATATTAAATTTAATATTATTCTGAAAGCAAATTAGATCTGAACGTTGATTTATGCAAGGCTCTGAAGCGTCAGAAGCATCTATTAGAAGAATCTGAACGCTGCCTACAGAAGAGTCTGAGCGCTGCCTACAAAACGATTTGAAGCAGAAGCTACAGAAGCATCTGAATCATAGAATGAAGACTTTGTATGAAGAGTTTCAAGCATAGTTTTTCAGAAGACTTTGATAGTACTACGCTGCAAGTACTGAGGATTTGATTCCTAAACTCTGCTCTAATGAAATTACACGCTGAAGCACACTTGCTGCAACACTCTGATACAACAAACTCTAAAGACATCAAGACCCTGATCACTCAAGGCTCTGATGTTAATTGTTGTGAATTAGAAACTTGTTGAAGAAGAATTCAAAGTTATATCTGTTGGTTATGTCAAATGACTCTTTCCTCATTTATGTTAGACACAAGAACTCTGGCAAAAAGGATTTCTCTGAACGTTCTTCTTCTAGGAAAGGTCAAGTGATGTGAAGACAAAAAGGTTATAGCTACTTTGCAAACACGGTCTTCAAAGCATGCAACATCTTGGATTTCTAAGCCTATAAAAGCAAGTCTCCAACATTCTTCTTCAGTTGACGATTATTGAAAGAAATTCATTGAAAAACTCATACAATTTATTCTCTTTGCTGAATTTATTTCATAAAGTTCTTAAACTTAAGTGTAAATCACAGTTGTGATATAGCTTTCTTAGAAGCATTCAAACACTTGTTTTAGTTTTACATTTGATTGTAAAAGTTCCTTGAGAAGATCCAGTTATGGTCAGTAGTTCTTAAGAAGACTAAGAACAGTTGCTCTTAGTGGTTGCTATTGTAATCAGTTTGATTAATAGTGGATTAAGTCCTTGTGGAGAAAGGCAAATCATTCTTGATAGGGTGGACTGGAGTAGTTGAGTTCAACAAACCAGGATAAAAATCTGTGTTTTTATTGCCATAATTTTTATTCTATATACTTATTCAACCCCCCCCTTCTAAGTATTTTCTCACCTTCAGTTGGCATTAGAGCTCCGGTTATGTGTGTGCTATCACTTCACTGTGACAGAAAAGATCCAGTGAGAAAAGTTTGATATATATTCTTGGTTGTTAATATGGCTGAAACTTTAACATCTAACAGCAACAACAGATATGAAAAAAGGGATAGAATCAGCACAAAACCCCATATGTTTGATGGGGAGAAGTTTGACTATTGGAAGGACAGAATAGAGAGTTTCTTCCTTGGTTATGATGTTGATCTATGGGACTTAGTCATTGATGGGTATGTTCATCCTACTGATGGGGATGGCAAGAAAATTGATAGAAAATCTATGACTGAAGCCCAAAAGAAGGAGTTCAAAAATCATCACAAAGCTAGAACAATCTTATTAAATGCAATATCTCATACTGAGTATGAGAAGATCACCAACAGAGAAACTGCATTTGATTTGTTTGAGTCTTTGAAGATGACACACGAAGGGAACTCAAAATTTAAAGAGACCAAGGCTTTGGCACTAATCCAGAAGTATGAAGCGTTTAAAATGGAAGAATCTGAATCTATAGAAACTATGTTCTCTAGATTCCAGATCCTCACAGCTGGATTAAAAGTGCTAGACAAAGGCTATTCAACTGCTGATCATGTGAAGAAGATCATCAGAAGCTTGCCTATCAGATGGAGACCTATGGTCACTGCTCTAAAGCTAGCTAAGGATCTGAACAATATCACATTGGAAGAACTAATCAGCTCACTGAGGAGCCATGAAAATGAACTTGAGGAAGATGAGCCTCAAAAGAAAGGTAAGTCAATTGCCTTAAAATCTAATAAATCTGTTAAAGCATTGCAGGTGTTAGAAGAAAGTTCTAAAGGGTCTTCTTCTGAAGAAGAAGATGAACTGTCCTTGCTATCCAGAAGAATCAACAGACTCTGAAAGCACAAATAGAGGAAGTTCAGGAACTTCAAGAAGCCAGATCAACGCAAGGAGTCCTCTGGACCAAAAAGATCTGGAAAGAAGGAGGTTGTTTGCTTTGAATGCAAAGAACCTGGCCATTACAAGAATGAATGTCCAAAGCTTCTAAAAGAAAAGTCAACGAGGAAGTTTGACAAAAAGAAGAAGGTTCTAATGGCAACATGGGATGATTCAGATGAATCTAGATCTTCATCAGAATCTGAAGATGAATGCGCCAACATGTCTCTGATGGCAGGTGTGGAAGATCAGAATGAAGGATCATCAGGATCTGAATCTGATTCTGAATCTGACTCAGAAGAGGTACTTTCTGATCTCTCTAGGGAAGAACTTATTAAAGTCTTATCAGAAGTCCTGAAAAACTATAACCATATTAAGCTCAAATGCAAGAAGCTTAAATGCAATCTTGAATCTGAAAATAATCTGTTAAAGTCAGAAGTTGCTGAGCTCAAAGAAAACAACTTGAAAATGAAAAACAATTTTGAAAAAGCTCAACAAGACTCTGAATCTGTTACTAAGTCAAAATGCAAAAATATTTTAGAAGGATATGACTTCAGCTTTCAGAAGTTTCTAGCTAAAAGCATAGATAGAAGCAAGATGGCTTCAATGATCTATGGAGTTAGCAGAAACAACAAGAAAGGAATTGGATATGAATCTTCCTCTGGAAAGGATTTAAATCTAATGCCTGTTGATAAACTTATCATTAAGAAGACTCCCTTATATTCTCATTTTAAGTTTGGTCATCTGAATGATATTAAACACACACGTTCTGATCAGAACGTTCCTGTGTTTAAACCAAAAGTGAGTCAAAACAAAACTGTTGTAAAAAGACAGATGTTCAGACAAACTTTTGAGGTAACTAACCCAAAAGGACCCAAAAAGATCTGGGTGCCTAAGGATAAGATAATCCCTGTTGCAGATGTATTTAGCAGAAAAGTCAAGACGCCAGTCATGGTACCTGGACTCTGGCTGCTCACATCACATGACGGGAGAAAGGTTTATGTTCCAAAGCCTGGAGCTTAAATCTGGAGGAGACGTCAAGTTTGGAGGGAATCAGAAGGGGAAGATTATTGGCTCTGGGTCTCTTGGCAATGGTAACCTTCCCTCTATATCTAATGTTTTACTTGTAGAAGGATTAAAGCATAATCTACTGTCCATAAGTCAATTAAGTGACAATGGTTATGACATAATCTTTAATCAACAATGTTGCAAGGCTGTTAGTCAGAAGGATGGCTCAATCCTATTTAATGGAAAGAGGAAGAACAACATTTACAAAATCAATCTTTCAGAACTTAAGGTTCAAAATGTAAAATGCCTTATGTCTGTTAATGATGAGCAATGAGTCTGGCACAGAAGATTGGGGCATATTAATATGAGACGTATATCTCAGATTAATAAACTCAACCTGGTCAGAGGACTTCCTAAGTTGAAGTTCAACTCAGATGCTCTTTGTGAAGCATGTCAAAAAGGAAAATTTTCAAAATCTTCTTTTAAAACTAAGAATGTAGTTTCAACTTCAAGACCATTAGAGTTACTTCACATTGATCTGTTTGGACCAGTGAAAACTGCAAGGATGAGTCACATTCTGTGTTCTTTGACTTCTGCAAACAAGTCCAGAATGAAAAAGATTTTAAAATTGTTAAAGTCAGAAGTGATCATGGTGGCGAATTTGAAAACAAATATTTTGAAAAATATTTTAATGAAAATGGCATTGCTCATGATTTCTCCTGCCCTAGAACTCCACAATAGAATGGAGTTGTAGAGAGGAAAAATAGAACTTTGCAAGAAATGGCCAGAACCATGATCAACGAGACTAATCTGGCAAAGCATTTTTGGGTAGAAGCAATAAACACAGCTTGTTACATTCAGAACAGAGTGTTTGTAAGACCTCTTCTGGAAAAGACTCCCTATGAATTGTGGAGGAACAGAAAGCCCAACATTTCTTATTTTCATCCTTTTGGATGTATATGTTATATGTTGAACACTAAAGAGAATCTTAACAAGTTTGATTCTAAAGCACATAAGTGTTTCATGCTTGGCTATTCTGAACGCTCTAAAGGCTACAGAGTATACAATACTAAAACACAGATTGTGGAGGAATCTATACATGTTAGATTTGATGATAAGCTTGGCATTGAAAAGCCAAAGCAGTTTGAAAGTTATGCAGATAGAGAAGTAATTTTCACAGACTCTGAAGGCTCAGAGGCAGAAAAAGCTCAAGTGAAGGAACCAGAAGCAATGCCAAATGCAATTCCTTTAGTTTCTCAAATGAACAACTTAAATATTTCTGAAGAATCAACTGTTAGAGGATCATCTTCCAGAATCAAGGCCTCTCACCTAGAGGATGTGATCATTGGAAAGAAAGATGACCCTATAAGAACAAGATCCTACCTCAGATCATTTGAAGCGTCATTATTTGGGTTGGTGTCAGTTATTGAACCAACTTCTGTGGATGAAGCTCTGCAAGACAATGACTGGATAATTGCCATGCAAGAAGAGCTCAATCAGTTCACAAGAAATGATGTTTGGGATTTGGTTCCAAGACCAAAAGGATTCAACATAATTGGAACTAAATGGGTCATCAGAAATAAGTTGAATGAAAAAGGAGAAGTTGAAAGAAATAAAGCAAGGCTTGTTGCTCAAGGTTATGGCCAGCAAGAAGGAATTGATTATACAGAGACTTATGCTCATGTAGCCAGGTTAGAATCTATTCGTTTAATCATTTCTTTTGCTGCTCAAAATAACATCACTTTGTATCAGATGGATGTTAAGAGTGCCTTCTTAAATGGAATTATAGAAGAAGAAGTCTATGTTCACCAACCTCCTGGTTTTGAAAGTGAAAATTTTCCAGAACATGTTTTTAAACTAAAGAAATCTCTTTATGGTTTAAAACAAGCTCCCAGAGCTTGGTATGAGAGATTAAGCAATTTTCTTCTGGAGAAAATTTTTATCAGAGGCAAAGTGGACACAACACTCTTTTGTAAAACATTTAAGAAAGATCTGTTAATTTGTCAAATATATGTGGATGATGTTATATTTGGATCTACAAATGTTACGCTGGGAAAGGAGTTTGCTCAATGTATGCAGGCTGAATTTGAGATGAGCATGATGGGAGAATTGAGATTCTTTTTGGGAATTCAAGTCAACCAGACTCCAGATTGCACTTACATTCATCAGACCAAATATGTTAAAGAGCTTCTGAAGAAGTTTAACATGAATGATAGTAAGATGGCAAAGACTCCTATGCATCCAACAAGTACTCTTGGTAAGGAAGAGATAAGTAAGAAAGTAGATCAGAAACTCTACAGAGGTATGATAGGATCTCTTCTCTACGTAACTGCTTCTAGACCTGACATTTTATTCAGTGTATGCTTGTGTGCAAGATTCCAATCAGATCCTAGAGAATCACACTCAACAGCTGTTAAGAGGATTCTAAGGTATCTGAAAGGTACTTCTAATGTGGGTTTGTGTTACAGAAGTTCTAATGAATTTAAACTAGTTGGATTCTGTGACGCTGATTACACTGGAGACAGAGTGGAAAGAAAAAGTACTTCTGGAAGTTGTCAATTTCTAGGAAGAAATTTAATCACCTGGTACAACAAGAAACAACCTACAATTGCACTATCAACTACAGAGGCAGAATATATAGCTGCTGCTGGATGTAGCACGCAGATGCTCTGGATGAAAAGTCAGCTAGAAGACTATTAGATCTTTAAGAGTAATGTTTATATATTCTGTGATAATACTTCTGCTATATGTTTGTCTAAAAACCCCATTTTACACTCTAAGGCAAAACATATAGAAATTAAATATCACTTCATCAGAGACTATGTTCAGAAGGGTATTATAAAATTAGACTTTGTTGATACAAATCATCAATGGGCTGATATTTTCACAAAACCCCTTGCTGAAGATAGATTCAAGTTTATTCTGAAAAATGTTGGTATGGAATTTTGTCCAGAATAATATTTATCAGAAGAAACTCTTTCAGATGCAAAATGTTTAAAACTCTGAAGTATTTCATCTGTCAGTTATTTAATTTCTTGAATTATTATTTCTGTATGTATCTGAACTAACCAATCTCAGAGGATCTGAACGTTGGCTAACGTTTCATTTCTCAAGGAGAATTCAGAAGCACATGCAAGCAAACACGTGTCACTCAGAATCTGAAAAGATGGCGTGTACAATACTGAAGAGACATTTAAGGTATTGTTTGAATAGTTAATTTCTTGGTTTTCCCCCCAAATTGTCAGAATCAATTAATGCTTTGAAATGATTATTATTCTTTTCATTAAATGTCATTAATTGTTAATTGAGAACGTGTTGAATGTGTGTCTGTTTGTGTGCCCTAATTTCTCTCTATATATACCACAAAATCTCACCATTTCACACTTTTCACTCTCACAAACACGTATATGCATTTCTGTTTGCTCTTTAGTCTTCATCTAAACCCTAAACCTTCATCATCTTCAACCATGGCCACTTCATATTCAACCTCAGCTCAGTTCCAATCGTCAATGGATGTTGTTTCTTCGTCAAATGTGGGTGCTACTCCTTTTAAGGAACTTGAGATAACTTTGTTAACCCCTGTTGATAAGCTTGAAGTGTTATGTGAATCAATGGTGGAATTTGATTCCTTGGCTGAAAATGGTTTTAACTTATGTCCTATCATTGATGCTCAAGGCTGGGTAAAGTATTTTGATAGATTATTTGGACCAGTTTATCCACACTTAGTGAAGGAATTTTGGATTCACGCATCTGTTTACCCAAAGTTCATCATCTCTTCTGTTCTGGGAAAAGAGATTATAATCACTAAATATCTAATCAGAAAACTCATTGGGTATGAGGAAACTGATGGAGTTTCTCACCTGCCAGCTGGGCGTGTTGAAATGGAAGAAGTGTATGCTGAAGTTATTTCATCTGAACAAGCCTCCAAAAAGTTCAAGGATTTTAAACCTGATTACAAAATCTGGGCAAAGATTTTTCTGGGCTGCATCAACCACAGAAAATCCACAAACTCTCCAGATTATGTGAACAATGAACAACTTTATTTCATGTACTGCTTAAGTCAGAGTACTAAAGTGGATATGCCACACATTCTCTTCATGCATCTGTGGAATCACATTAATGCATCCAGAGAATCTGTCAAGACTAAGGGACAGAAGATCAGAACATGGATACCTTTTGGAAGATTAATCTCAGACATTCTGACAGAGAATGGTCTGGTAGTTGCTCTACATGAAGCTGGAGTGAAAGAAGAACTTGAATCAATAGTTGGAAAACTTTTGAATGGAAAGAGTCTCCAAAGGCTAAGAGTTGTGTATGAACTTACAACTGCTCCTAAAAAGCTGAATATTGCTGAAGTCAGTCAGAGGAGGATTCCTGTTAAAGACTTTCCTATCTTTGGTGCTGAGGAACCCAGAGACATTATTCTTAGGTACATTGACTTGTGCAAGGCAGATGGAACACCTGTACCTGCTGATATTCTGATATGTGCAAGGGAACGTATCCCAGATGTTTATGAGGAAAATATGAAGAAAAGAAGACAGTTAGAGGTGGAAGAAGTTGCTGCTCAGAAGAAACAAAAAGTTGCTGAAAAACCACAGAAGCAGATAAAGAGAAAAGCTTCTAGAGAAGTTCCTTCTATTCCTACCAAACGCATCAAGATAAAAGGTACTAAAACATCTTTACCTTCTATTTCTGATATTTCAGTAGATTTATCAACTATTAGCTCTGTTCCAAAACCCCCTCCTTCTCAACCTCAAACCACTTCTATTCCATCTCAAACCTCTGAACCACCTACAATTCCAAATTCATAAATTTCATCTGATCATGTTCCCACAACAACATTAAAATCATCTGACATTCCTCCATCAGAACCACAAACAACAAAACCAGCAGAACAACCTACAACACAACAACAACCTGAAATTCAACAAACTTTTGTACCTGAACCCATACCATATGAACCAGTTGTATTTGAACCACCAAAATCCAAACCTTCTAATCCTCAACCAGAACAACCCAAACCTACTTAATCAAACGTATTTAATTCTGAGGTTCTGGACGTCCAACCCCTGAAAATCATGTTTGACATATCTTCCACATCCTGTCACTCAACCACCTTATCTGATTCATCTTAATCTGATGTTCATCCAGATGTTAGCTCACCCCCCTCACTCAGAGAATATGAATCTAAACAACCAGATCCACCTACTTCATCTGATGCTATCATTCCTGAACCAACGCCAACACCTAAACCAAACCCATCAACAGTTATTCCTTATTTTGATAATCCAAAAGTTGTCATCCCATCCATTTGCAGAATCAAACCTTTCTTTCGCATCATACCTGCTCAAAAGAAACCAGCTTATCCTAGCCCTCTATTCATCATTCCAAAATTTACCATACCTACTCCACCAGTTCAACCCAAGCCGTTCACTTTGGAAACCCTTCTTAAACCAAAAACTAGGCTAAACGTTGATAATTTATTTGCTAATTTTATGAAAGAGAAAAAGATGACTTTGGCTCTGTGAAGAAAAGATGCTTGTCAACCATGGATGCAAATGAATCTGATGCTATCTAGAATAGCTTCATCTCCAGATTCAATATTGTTGCTTCAAATCTGAAGAATGCCTGTTCTGATGATGCGAAGATCAGATTTGCTGAGACTGCCAGAACCATGGTATGGAACATGAAAAGATCTACACCTTTGCTTCTTGAGGATGTACCTTCATCTTCTGGAGTATCTGCTACAGAAACTATTGCAGAATCTGCTTCTGAAGAAAATCCATTGGCTCTGACAACTGTGGACAAACCCTCTGCATCTGTGGCTCCAGACTCTGCAACTCTAATGGTTATTGACTCTGCTCCTGCATCAGAATCTGCTCCATCTACTTCATCTGAGATCAAGAAAGAGAACTCAGACTTAGAAGATAAGATTGCAGTGCTGGAAGCTGGGCAATCTGAGATCAAGTCCTGGATGGCTAAGCAAGATCAGAAGAATGAGAACATGGAGAAATGGATGTCAAAGCAAGAAGAATCCTCATCTGAGATCACTCAACTTCTGAAGATGATTCTTTCCAAACAAACCTAGCTTTATGTTTTCTGTATCTGATGTTTGTGCACTTGTACTTGAATTTCTTATCTGATGTTTTGTCTGCTCTATCTAAGTACTTATATGAATGAATGAATGACTCTGCTGATTTCTCTATATGAATGTATCTTTTCTCTCTGTTTCCTTTTATTTGTCTTTAAAAGTTTTACTGTTTGATTATGACAAAAAGGGGGAGAAAATGAAATTCTGACTGTTCAAATAAACTTTACCTAAATGGAATTCAGACATATCAAATTATAACTAACGTGAACTCGTAGTATTTAAGAACTTATCAAAAATCTGAAAAAATTCTTTAAAGTAACTCTGATATCCCCAGATCAAGTTTTTAACCAATCAGGCTTTAATTCTGAAACGTTCATCCAAGTCAAGCTCTAATTTTTTGGAACAATCAAGCTCTGATTCTGAAAAGAATACTCATGCAAAAAGGGAAGTTTCTATTCTTTCTAAGTATTCAATTCAGGGGAAGATTCATAATCTCAGGGGGAGTCATAATTATATCTTTATTGAACAAAATTTCTTATGTTTTTGTCATCATAAAAAAGGGGGAGATTGTTAGAACACAGATTGGTTGTTAGTTATATCTCTATGTTTTGATGATAACACTTACAAAATTTTGTATTAAGAAATTATATACTCTAAATTTTGTTCAAGTATTTTTGCTGCAGATATTAAATTTAATATTATTCTGAAAGCAAATTAGATCTGAACGTTGATTTATGCAAGGCTCTGAAGCGTCAGAAGCATCTATTAGAAGAATCTGAACGCTGCCTACAGAAGACTCTGAGCGCTACCTACAGAAGGATCTGAAGCAGAAGCTACAGAAGCATCTGAAGCATAGAATGAAGACTTTGTATGAAGAGTTTCAAGCACAGTTTTTCATAAGACTCTAATAGTACTACGCTGCAAGTACTGAGGATCTGATTCCTAAATTGTGCTCTAATAAATTACACGCTGAAGCACACTTGCTGCAACACTCTGATACAGCAAACTCTGAAGACATCAAGACTCTGATCACTCAAGGCTCTGATGTTAATTGTTGTGAATTAGAAACTTGTTGAAGAAGAATTCAAAGTTATATCCGTTGGTTATGCCAAACGACTCTTTCCTCATTTATGCTAGACACAAGAACTCAGGAAAAAAAGATTTCTCTGAACGTTCTTCTTCTAGGAAAGGTCAAGTGATGTGAAGACAAAAAGGTTATAGCTACTTTGTAGACACGGTCTTCAAAGCATGCAACATCTTGGATTTCTAAGCCTATAAAAGCAAGTCTCCAACATTCTTCTTCAGTTGACGATTATTGAAAGAAATTCATTGAAAAGCTCTCATACAATTTATTCTCTTTGCTGAATTTATTTCATAAAGTTCTTAAACTTAAGTGTAAATCAAAGTTGTGATATAGCTTTCTTAGAAGCATTCAAACACTTGTTTTAGTTTTACATTTGATTGTAAAAGTTCCTTGAGAAGACCCAGTTGTGGTCAGTAGTTCTTGAGAAGACTAAGAACAGTTGCTTTTAGTGGTTGTTATTGTAATCAGTTTGATTAATAGTGGATTAAGTCCTTGTGGAGAAAGGCAAATCACTCTTGATAGGGTGGACTGGAGTAGTTGAGTTCAACGAACCAGGATAAAAATCTTTGGTTTTTATTGCCATAATTTTTATTCTATATACTTATTCAACCCCCCTTCTAAATATTTTCTCACCTTCAGTTTGTTGCTGCCAGTGTTTGTCCTAGAGGTTTTGGTGTTAAGATTATTGATTCTTGTTGGGTTACACAGCTGCTGTTAGACTGTCATTAGGGAAATGTGTGTACATTGTTGCCTTTGTGGAGGTGCTGATATATGATGTTGAAACATATGATGAATTAAGGACTGACATTATTATGTTTACCTCATGATCATTGTTGTTTAAAAACTTGTTTGGCGCTGTTGCCGGGGACTGCCAGAATATAAGTTTGAGTATAATTCAATTGAAATTTTGTTGCTCTGCGACCAAAATTTTATTTTCAATTTTTTATTTTTTATTTTGTTACTACTAATCTGCGTCTAACATTTTCATGCAAGGAGACCCCTCAACTAATATTTCTTTGGACATAGAAATTGAAAGGACTCTGCACGAAAGACGTAGGCAAGCTAGACTATTAGTTTCAGAAGAAGAAAGAGTTTCTATTCATTCAGATTCAGGTTCAGAATCAGAAAGAGACACTGAAGCTATGGCGGATCTCCCACCAGCGGAGAGACTTCTTGGAGACTATGGAGGGGCTAATGCTCAACCAAACCGGATGACCATCATAAATCAACCGGTGAATTTGGCACACTTTCAGCTACATCCTTCCACCATTCGCCAGTTAGAGAGCAAACCTTTCTCTGGAAGAATTAAAGAAGATCCAAACAAGCATCTACAGAGATTCCTAACGACTACCACATCTTTGAAGATAGAAGGTCATTCTGAAGAGGCCAAGAGACTTGTTATGTTTCCGTTCACACTGACTGATGATGCGGAAGAATGGTTCTATTCACTTCCAACTGGGAGTATCACCACATGGCGAGAGATGGAAACTGCATTCCTTAACGAGTATTTCCCTGCTTCAGTGTTTATTCGAAAAAGATACGACATTGTCAATTTCAAACAAAAAGAAGGGGAATCTCTAGGAGATGCATATAAGAGGTTTAAGAGGTGTATGACGGCGTGTCCTACTCATAACATGGATGCCACTAGGCAGATGCAGAACTTTGTGAATGGATTACGACTCAAGATAAAATAGCTTATAGACACTGCTGCCGGTGGCTCAACTAATTTCTCAACAGCCACTGGTATCAAGAGGATCATAGAAGCAATTACCGCCAATGAGCATCTTGAGTTGTATGATCGCACTGTGAACCAACCAGAAGGTAAGATTGATTTGAAGCTAGCGGATCAAGTTGTGAACATGAAAGAGCAAATCAAAGATGAAGTGGAAAGAAGGCTTAAGGGAATGAATGTGGGTACTGAAACTGTAGCTCAGGTTCAACCTGTCCAAGCTGTGAGTTGTGAGGTGTGTAATGGTCCCCATTTTACTGCGCATTGTCTTGCTACTGCTCAACAAATCGAAGAGATAAAATATTTGAGGCATAAAAATCCATATTCTCAGACATATAATCAAGGATGGAAGAATCATCATAACTTTTCCTGGAAAGACCAAAATCAACCTCCATATCCATAATAACAACAAGCTCCTCAAAAAGCAGAACGAGAGTTAGCTATTGAAAGAATGGCAGCTCAAAGTATGCAATTCCAAGAAGAGACCCGTAATGTTCAAAGGAATAACACAGCTTCCATCAAAAATCTTGAGTCGCAAACGGGACAGATAGCCCAACACCTCTCAACACACACTCAAGGAACCCTCCGGAGTGTGACAGTACCGAATCCGAAAAATCAAGAGAGTATTAATGTTGTCATAACAAGAAATCAGAAAATGATAGAAGAAGAAGAAACAAAGGAGGATGAATGCATAGAGGTGGAACTTGAGGTAAGAGAAAAAGTGAACGAACCAGAAGAAGTTGTACTATCTGAAAAACCAACTGGGGAGAAAAAGAAAGAGGAGGTTAAACCGAAAATCAAACTACCGTTCCCTTAAAGAGTTACAAAGAAGGATCAGAAAGAGAAATACTTTGGAAGGTTCAGTGCAACGTTCAACAAATTGGAAATCAACATGTCGTTCTTTGAAGCACTCGACCAAATGCCTTTGTACAAGAAATTCATGAAAGAGGTTACATGTAAAAAGAGATCAATGGGTGAAGAACCGAAAACCACAACTGAGCAATGTAAGGAAATATTACAAGAAAAGAGAATCCCCACCAAGAAGAAGGACCATGGACCATTTGTAATCCCTTGTACTATAAAAGATCGAACTTTTAAGAAAGTCTTAATTGATTCAGGTGCTAGTGTGAGTCTCATGCCGTTATCGATTTTCAAAAAGTTGGATATTGGAAAAGTGAACGATACGGGAACAAGCTTGAAGTTTTCCAACCACACAACTAAGATGGCATATGAGCTAGCAGAGGATGTACTAGTGACAATCAATAACTTCAGTTTCCCAGTTGATTTTCAAATCATGGATATACCAGGGGATGAAGAGACTTCGGCCATACTTGGCCAACCGTTCTTGCTTACTAGTTGGTGCAACATTGATGTGGAAACAGGTACGATCACGTTGAAATCTTTTGAGGAGGAAATCAAGTTAAAAGCTCTAGAGATTAGAAAGAAAGGTAAGCAGAAAGATGTTAAACCGTCAGTTGGGAAGATCAACGCAACTAAGAAAGGAGAACGATTAAAACCATTTCAAGTGGCTCTCATCTCTGAACCTGACCAATATTATGTTGCAAAGAAGTCAAGCAATAGAGTTTGGAGGCTAAAGTACCCCCCATAACAATGGGAAGTCGACCGTCGAGCCAGGCAATGTTAAACGAAGCGCTGCGTGGGAGGCAACCCACGTATTTTAAGAATTGATGTTTTTCTTTTGGTGGTTATTGTTTGTGCAGGAATAAACGAGAGTTTGCAAGGGAAAACGTGGAAGCAGCAAAGGGGTGTTGCATTACCTGTCGACCCCTCTGTGAGGATCTCTGTGAGTACACCTCTTCTTCTCGTGTTCTTGAACATTGAGACAATGTTTAGTTCAAGTTTGGGGGAGGTTTTACTGTTTTGAATTGTCAATTTAAATACCTTTTTATTTCCTTTTTATTGTTAAGTTCGGTAAAAATCACGTCGAATTCGCCCCTACGAAGACCATACAAATTTTTCTTGTGAATGGTGTGGGTAAGGTAGTCAAGAAAATATTTAGAGTTCAATGGAAGAGGAGTTTGAACTAAGGAACTTGGAAAGTTTTGAAATTGAGGTATAATTTGAACACCCTAGGTTCCCCGGAGTAAGGAAACGAGTCCAACGTGTAGTTTTGTGCCATAGTACTTGGATTTGAAAAGTATGCCCTGATTAGTTCATTGTGATAGTCCGGCATGATTGAAAGAATTGTAAATATTGATTTTGAGAATGACTTGTGGCACCAAAAAAAAAGAGTTGAATAATGACGGTAAAGACAACCTCTCCTTCTTTGTTGGGTAACCCTCACCCGATTATTTAGCCTAACGGCGGTTGAATCTCTATAGTCGTCCCAAAGTGGACTAATAAACGCCTGTGAGCGAGAAAAAAGAATAAAGGACGGAAAAAGTCTCGAGCAGAATTGTACATGCCTTAATCTGATTGTCTGAATGAAAGGGGTAGAAAATCAAAGAAAAGACTTAAGCCCAAAGTATAGTTGGAGAGGTGGCCGAAAGGGGGGTTTAGGTCCGTGATTTTACTGCGGTGTGTGTTTAATTAATGCCTTCGTTAACAGATGAGTACCGAGAGAGCTGGTTTGAGCCGATCAGAACTAAGACTCACGTATGAGTTGTAAGAGCACAGATTGTGTCTTAGTTATATCTCTATGTTTTGATGATAACACTTATAAATTTTGTATTCAAGAATTATATACTCTAAACGTGTTCTAGATTGTTTGCTACAGGCACTAAAGAAAATTATCTTAAGAAAGCATATTTGGATCTGAACAATATTATTATGAAAGGCTTCATAAGTTCAAGAGCATCTTAAGTGAAGATCTGAACGCTGCTCCCAGAAGAATCTGACTACTGTCTCTTAAAGATTCTGAAGCAGGAGCCTCTAAAGCATAGAAGACTCTGCTCTGAGAGATTTACACGCTCAAGCACACAAGCTGCACTTACTCTGATTCAGCTCAATCTGAAGAATATCCAAGACTCTGATGATCCAGATGATCTCTAGTCTGGAGACTCTGAAGATTCAGATTCTAATGTTGAAAGCTGAACTTACTTTGAAGAAGATTTAAATATGTACGTTGGTTTATCTCAACAGCTCTTTCCTATTTTGTGCTAGACACAAGGACACAGACAAAAAGGTTTTATCTGTGCATTCCATTCTGAGGAAAGTTTTCTGCAAGTGAAGACAAAAGGCATCAGGCTTGTTTCAACACAGCCTCCAATGTGAAGACAAAAGGCTTCAGGCTTTTCTGCACAGCCTTCAACGTAACAAGACTTCTTGGATCTTTGTGCCTATATAAAGAAGTCCACTCCATCTTCTTCAGCATCGAACTTCTAGCAAAATCACTCATCAAAGCAAATCTTTCAAAGCTCTTATTATTTTATTTTGCTCTAACTTTGTTCTTAACTTAAGAGAAATATCACAGTTGTGATAACAGCTTATTAGAAGCATTCTTACTCTTGTAAAAGTTTTACATTGTTTGTAAAAGGTTTTCCTTAAGAGGATCCAGTTGGGATCAGTTGCTCTTGAGAAGACTAAGAACAGTTTTTCTTAGGTGTTGCTATTTGTAATCTGGTTGATTTAAATAGTGGATTAAGTCCTTGACAGAGAAAGGCAAATCACTCTTAAGAGGGTGGACTGGAGTAGTTGTATTCAACGAACCAGGATAAAAATATCTGTGTTCTAATCTTTGATTTTTAGACTTACTTATTCAACCCCCCCCCCCCCTTCTAAGTTATTTTCTCACCTTCAGTTGGCATCAGAGCTCCGGTTCTGCGTGTGCTCCACTTAACCGTGACAGTTAAAGATCCAGTGAGAAAGATACTTTGATATTTGTTTGGTTGTCATTATGGATAATACATCTACATCAACTTACAAATATGAAGGAGATAGGATCAGTACCAAGCCACCCATGTTTGATGGGGAAAAATTTGACTATTGGAAAGATAGAATAGAAAGTTTTTTCCTTGGGTATGATGCTGATCTTTGGGATATGGTCATTGATGGATATAAACATCCTACTGATGAGGATGGCAAAAAGATTGATAGAAAATCAATGACTGAAGTACAGAAAAGAGATTTCAAGAATCACCACAAAGCCAGAACTATATTGCTTAATGCAATCTCTCATACTGAGTATGAGAAGATTACAAACAGAGATACTGCTCATGACATGTTTGAGTCACTCAAAATGACTCATGAGGGAAACTCTCAGGTTAAAGAGACCAAGGCGCTGGCGCTCATACAGAAGTATGAGGCATTTAAAATGGAAGAGTCTGAAAATGTAGAAACTATGTTTTCTAGATTTCAGATTCTTACAGCTGGTCTGAAAGTTCTGGATAAGGGCTACTCAATGTCAGATCATGTCAAGAAGATCATCAGAAGTCTTCCCACCAGATGGAGACCAATGGTGACTGCATTGAAGATGGCAAAAGATCTGAACAAGATCTCTTTAGAAGAACTTATCAGTTCTTTGAGAAGCCATGAAATAGAGCTGGAGGAAGATGAACCCCAGAAGAAAGATAAAGGTAAATCAATAGCTTTAAAATCTAACAAACCTGTTAAAGCTTTGCAGGTAAAAGAAGAAAGCTCTGAAGAATCTTCTTCTGAAGAAGAAGATGAACTATCCATGCTTTCCAGAAGAATCAACAAGCTCTGGAAGCACAAGGGAAAGAAGTTTAACAACTTCAGAAAAGCTGACCACAGGAAGGAATCTTCTGGACACAGAAGATCTGGAAAGAAAGAAGTCACATGCTATGAATGCAAGGAACCTGGGCATTACAAAAATGACTGCCCCAAACTTCTCAAGGAGAAACCCAAGAGAAAGTTTGATAAAAAGAAGAAGGTTCTCATGGCAACTTGGGATGATTCAGATGAATCTGAATCTGAATCTGAAGCAGAAGAAGAGTGTGCCAACATGGCACTAATGGCTGGAATAGAAGATCAGAATGAAGAATTATCATCTGAATCTGAGTCAGACTCTGACTCTGACGCTGAAGAGGTAATGTCTAAACTTACCAAAGAAGAACTTATAAAGGTGTTATCTGAAGTTTTGAAAAGCTATAATAATATCAAACTCAAAAACAAGAAGCTGAAAAGCAATCTTGAATCTGAGATTGATAATCTGAAAACAGAACTTGTTGAGCAGAGAGAAATAAATATAAAAATCAAAAATGATTTGGAAATTGCCCAACAAGAATCTGACTCTGAAGCTAAGTCATCTGAAAATATTTTGGAAAAATATGACTCTAGTTTTCAGAGGTTCCTCACTAAAAGCATAGACAGAAGCAAGATGGCTTCTATGATCTATGGAGTTAGTAGGAATAAAAGAAAGGGAATTGGATTTCAATCTTCTCTTGAAAAAGATATAAGACCAATACCTGTAGATAATCTGATCATTAAGATAACTCCTTTATACTCTAATTTTAAATTTGGTCATTTAAATGATATTATACACACGAGCTCTGAGAAGAATACTCATGTGTTTAGATCTAAGGCAAGTCTAAACAAAAACTATGTTGAAAAACAAAAGTTTAGACAAACCTACAAGGCAACTAACCCTAAAGGACCCAAGAAGATCTGGGTACCTAAAGACAAAATAATCCCTGTTGCAGATGTCCTTAGCAGCAAAGTCAGGACACCAATCATGGTACCTGGACTCTGGATGCTCACGACACATGACGGGAGAAAGGTCTATGTTCCAAAGTCTGGAACTTAGATCTGGAGGGGACGTGAAATTTGGAGGGAACCAGAAGGGCAAGATCATTGGCTCTGGAACTATAGGTAATGGCAACCTACCCTCTATTTCTAATGTTCTGTTAGTTGAAGGATTGAAACATAATCTATTGTCCATAAGTCAATTAAGTGACAATGGTTATGATATAATCTTTAATAAAAAATGTTGCAAAGCTGTATGTCAAAAGGATGGTTCTATCCTATTCAATGGAAAGAGGAAACACAACATTTATAAAATTAACCTTTCAGAAATTAAAGTTCAAAATGTAAAATGCCTCTTATCTGTGAATGATGAGCAATGGGTCTGGCATAGAAGATTGGGGCATATTAATATGAGACGTATATCTCAGATTAATAAACTCAATCTGGTTAGAGGACTTCCTAAGTTGAAGTTCAACTCAGATGCTCTGTGTGAAGCATGTCAAAGAGGTAAATTTTCAAAATCTCATTTTAAATCAAAAAATGTTGTTTCTACCTCCAGACCATTGGAATTACTTCACATTGATCTGTTTGGACCAGTGAAAACTGCATCCATCAGAGGCAAGAAGTATGGGTTAGTCATTGTAGATGACTACAGCAGATGGACATGGGTAAAGTTTCTAAAACACAAGGATGAGTCTCATTCTGTATTCTTTGACTTCTGCAATCAAGTCCAGACTGAAAAAGATTGTAAAATTATTAAAGTCAGAAGTGATCATGGTGGAGAATTTGAAAATAAACATTTTGAAAAATATTTTTCTGAAAAAGGCATTGCACATGATTTCTCTTGCCCTAGAACTCCACAACAAAATGAAGTTGTAGAGAGGAAAAATAGAACATTGCAAGAAATGGCCAGAACCATGATCAACGAGACAAATCTGGCAAAATATTTCTGGGCAGAAGCAATTAACACAGCTTGTTATATTCAGAACAGAGTGTCTGTAAGACCTCTTCTGAAAAAGACTCCCTATGAATTGTGGAGAAACAGAAAGCCTAACATTGCTTATTTTCATCCTTTTGGATGTATTTGTTATATACTTAATACTAAAGATAATCTGAACAAGTTTGATTCCAAAGCACAGAAGTGTTTCATGCTTGGTTATTCTGAACGCTCTAAAGGCTACAGAGTATTCAATACTGAAACACAGATTGTGGAAGAATCTATTCATGTCAGATTTGATGATAAGCTTGGCTCTGAAAAGCCAAAGCAGTTTGAAAGTTTTGCAGATAGAGAAGTGATTCTCACAGACTCTGAAGGCTCAGAGGCAGAAAAGGCAAAGAACAAAGAATCTGACGCAACCCCAGATGCTACACCTTTGACCTCCCAACTAAACAACTTGCATATTTCTGAAAGACCAACTGTCAGAGGATCTTCTTCCAGAATCAAAGCTTCTCATCCAGAAGATGTGATAATTGGAAAGAAAGATGATCCTATAAGGACAAGATCATTTCTCAGAACCTCTGAATCTTCCTTATTTGGCTTAGTGTCAATGATAGAACCAACATCTGTAGATGAGGCTCTGGAAGATAATGAATGGATTATAGCTATGCAAGAAGAGCTGAATCAATTCACCAGAAATGAAGTTTGGGATCTGGTTCCTAGACCTAAAGGATTCAATGTCATTGGAACAAAATGGGTCTTCAGGAATAAGCTGAATGAAAAGGGAGAGGTAGAAAGGAATAAGGCAAGGCTGGTTGCTCAAGGATATAGTCAACAAGAAGGTATTGATTACACTGAGACATATGCTCCAGTGGCAAGGTTAGAATCTATTCGTCTTCTTATTTCATTTGCTGCACATAATAACATCACTCTGTATCAGATGGATGTTAAAAGTGCTTTTCTTAATGGTATTATAGAAGAAGAAGTATATGTCCACCAACCTCCTGGTTTTGAAAGTGAAAACTTTCCAGATCATGTTTTCAAATTAAAGAAATCCCTTTATGGATTAAAACAAGCTCCCAGAGCTTGGTATGAGAGGTTGAGCAACTTCCTTCTGAAAAAAAAATTTATCAGAGGAAAAGTGGATACAACTTTATTCTGTAAAACTGTTAAGAAAAATCTGTTAATTTGTCAAATTTATGTAGATGACATTATTTTTGGATCAACAAATATTACGCTTGGAAAGGAGTTTGCTAAATGTATGCAGGAAGAATTTGAAATGAGCATGATGGGAGAATTGAGATTCTTCTTGGGAATCCAAGTCAATCAGACTCCAGAGTGTACCTACATACATCAAACCAAATATGTTAAAGAGCTTCTGAAGAAGTTCAACATGGTTGATAGCAAAATGGCAAAGACTCCAATGCATCCTACAAGCACTCTAGGTAAGGAAGAGGTAAGTAAGAAGGTAGATCAAAAACTCTACAGAGGTATGATAGGATCTCTTCTATACTTGACTGCTTCTAGACCAGATATTCTGTTTAGTGTCTGCTTATGTGCGAGATTCCAATCAGATCCTAGAGAATCACACTTAACAGCTGTTAAGAGGATTCTAAGGTATCTGAAAGGTACTGCTAACATGGGTTTGTGTTACAGAAGATCTGATGAATTTTCATTAGTGGGATTCTGTGATGCTGACTATGCTGGAGACAGAGTTGAGCGTAAGAGCACTTCTGGAAGCTGTCAGTTTCTTGGAAGTCATCTGATCTCATGGTACAGCAAGAAGCAACCTACCATAGCACTATCAACTACAGAGGCAGAATACATTGCTGCTGCTGGATGTTGCACTCAGATGCTCTGGATGAAGAGTCAATTAGAAGATTATCAAATCTATGAGAGTAATCTTTCTATCTTCTGTGATAATACTTCTGCTATATGTTTGTCAAAAAATCCAATCTTGCATTCTAAGGCAAAACATATAGAAATTAAACATCACTTCATCAGAGACTATGTTCAGAAGGGTGTAATTAATTTAGCTTTTGTTGATACAGATCATCAATGGGCTGATATTTTCACAAAACCCCTTGCTGAAGATAGATTTAAGTTCATTCTGAAAAATATTTGTATGGATTTTTGTCCAGAGTAATATTTATCAGAGGCAACCTATCAGATGCAAAATGTTTAATGATCTGAAGTATTTCATCTGTTTATTTGTTCATTTATATTCATTCAATTATTTTTGTGTGAAACTCTGAACTAACAAGCTCAGAAGATCTGAAAGTTGAAAACGTTTCATTTCTTGAGAGACATCAGATGCGCCAGTAAAGCAAACACGTGTCACTCAATATCTGAAAAGATGGAGTACTCAGCTGAATTGACGTTTGAGGTATGTAACCCGGTGAACTGACTTTAAACAATGTTGCGGATAGCAAGAGTCGCCACCGACTTTTATTTTATCCATAAGGAAAGGTTATAAAAGAACAGGAAAGACCTTAGAGAATATTTTGGGTCCGGGGGGTAGGTTATGAAAAGGGAAGGTATTAGCATCCTTTTCATCCATGGTTATCCATGGGCTCTTAGGTACTTAAGCTCACTTTTGAATTGTTTTGAAATTGTAGTGTGTGAATAGAAAATTTTCAGAATAGTTAATAAATAATCCATGTAAGGATGTGTTAAGAACTTGTTTGAAAACTTGTTGAAAATTTGTTTAAGTGCGAAAAAGTTTTGAAGTGAGCAAGTATCTAGGAGTAGCCTACCCTAATGTTTTAAGGTCTTTCTTATTCTTTATCCTTTCCTTAGTAAGACTATCCCTACTATAATGGAGTAGGTAGTCCTTACTTTGGATGTTAAGGGACATGTGAGGGACAATTGGATTTTTGAAGGCCATTGTGGGGTGTAATAAGCAAACTGGAGGGACTATCATCATTTTTCGAAAAGGACTCGATTCGTAAAGGCAACCATAAGGGACTTTGATGATTTTTTCTATTTGAGGGACTTGCTTTATACACCCCACTTAACCATTATTCGTAGGCAACTTGAGGGATATCCTTAGGAAGTGAGACGGCGATTAAAATCGACTTACGTGTGTGACGTGTTTATTTTAATTATCTTTATTTAAAAGTGATCTAAATTTATTTTAATATTACATACATGTTGTTACACTCCCTAATTACTAACCATAATAATAATTAAATAATTAAACAACTTTACATCCAAGAAACAATTACAAAATAATAAGCAAAATAATTAAATAGCAAAGATAAATAAAATATAAATAAGCAATAATAAATAATAAAGGGGGTTAATTCTAAGTTTACTCGGCAAGACATCGCATCTTGTGCCTACGTATCCTTACGGGAGTGGAATCAGAGTAATCGTAGTTCCCCTCAATAGGGAGGTTAGAAACTTCTTGACTGTGGTCAAGGTCTCAAGGGGAATAAACGCATCTTAAGGACACGCTTACGTGGAGTGTAGAAACTCCAAATCTCTACGTTGAAATGTTAAGTTGTAATTAGGGTTAAATTAGGGGTATTACAGTTATTATGATAATATTTCTCACCCAACCTCTCTTTGATGTTGGCAAAAAAAATCATGAAGTTTGACTTTGGTTTGACCACAATTGACCTCAGTTTGACCTTTTAACTGCATTGACTGCTTTTGACTTATCTGATCATCTGACTGAGCAAACTTTTGAGAAAAGTCTTGAAACTTGACATGGGGGTTCTTATACACATATAAGATGTTATGAAGCTCACTTGAAGTCTTGGAAGTCCATTTAGCCTGATTAAAGTCAAAACCCTAGTTTTGGATGCACTGCTTAGGAGGTGCATTGTCTGAGGGAATTGTCAACTCTTCTGACCAATTATGAATTTTGTGAACCTTGTGAACCTTCTTGGAACACAAAGTCTTGTATTGTGAGGGCAAATTTTGGGGTGCAACAGCTGCCCCTGTTCAATTTTCTGAAACCTGAGGGGTTAGATTGGTATATTTGCCAGTCGTAACCTGGAAGGTTGAAGGGGATTGAACACAAAGCCCAAAAATTTGCACTCACCAGTGCATGGAGTGATATTGATGGTTGGTTGAACATGATTGAGTGGGCTTAAAGATGCCACTAGGGGAAAGTTCTTCAGTAGTATAATGAGAACTGTCAGGAGTCTGGAGTAATACTGATGTAACAGCATGTCTTCATGAGGATAGAGCAATCAATAATGATAACCCTAAAGCAGTCTTGAAGTGATAAATCTGACCTCAGGAGGATAGAGCAATCAATAGCTCTAAAGCAGTCTTGAAGTAATAATGGCTTCAGGAGGATAGAGCAATCAATAGCTCTAAAGCAGTCTTGAAGTAATAGAATGGCTTCAGTAGGATAGAGCAATCAACAGCTCTAAAGCAGTCTTGAAATAATAATGTGATATGTCTTCAGGAGGATAGAGCAATCAATAGCTTCTAAAGCAGTCTTGAAGTAATGATTTCAGGAGGATAGAGCAATGGATAGCTCTAAAGCAGTCTTGAAATAATAATGTAATTTCAGGAGGATAGAGCAATGGATAACTCTAAAGCAGTCTTGAAATAATTAGATGGCTTCAGGAGGATAGAGCAATGAATAGCTCTAAAGCAGTCTTGAAGTAGTAATATGACCTCATGAGGATAGAGCAATGAATAGCTCTAAAGCAGTCTTGAAGTAATAGGATGATTTCAGGAGGATAGAGCAATCAGTAGCTCTAAAGCAGTCTTGAAGTCATGAGAGGCTATCAGGAGGATAAAATAACTCTGAGGTTACAATAAAGCAGTCCCAAAGTAATAAGAAGCTCATCAGGAGGATAAAGTAACCCTGAGGTTACAATAAAGCAGTCCCAAAGATCATAAGATTGTTTGTTGGATAATTAACCTGAAAACAAGGTAGCATTCTGTATAACAACATTAGTTTATGCTTTATGTATGCATGTATGACATGATGCACTTAGGTAATGTACTATAGACATATATGTTATGGTATGATGTAAATGATGTATGTATGCTATGACACTGCTGGAAGTGTCTGGATATCCTTGTATAACAACTGCTGGCCAAGGAAAATAAATCCCGATTAGTTGTTGAAGAATATATAACCCTCTGTCTGCTGGGGATAACAAGGTATAGATAACCTCCCGTTGTTGGGGATAGTAGGGTATAGATAACCTTCGTTTTCGTTTGATAGTAGGATAAGTATAACATCCCGTCTTCGTTCATCGTGCCCTTATTGGAAAGTAATTTCCCGTATATCCGTATGAGGATAAAAGAGATGGATATAAATTCCAGGGGAGATTAGACTTTGTGAAAATGGATTAGTCCTACTGATGGTTTGTAACTGTCTTGTAAAGATGAACCGGCGAAGCTTCGTTGAAATCCTTCCCTCGTTCGTCCTTAGTAAATACTATTACTGCATTTTCATGCATTTCTGGTAAACATCAATCATATTAAAAGCATACATGCGTTTCTGGTAAACATCAATCATATTCAAAGGCATACATACATTCAAACACAACCAATGGACGTTTCGCTTATGTAAATAGGGTAAAAGTGAATCTGGATTCAAAAGATGGAATTTATTTATATCAAAAGTGACCCATACACGGGTAAGTTTGTACAAGGAGACATAAACCCTAGTAAGAGAATTTTGTCATGAAGTTTTACAAAAAGAATCAGCTATGTGGGAAATAATCCTATTGAGTTTCAATTCTACTATTGCCACTCAAGTATCTCATCTTCTTGCTGTTGAGACGGAAACGATTGGATTGAGCTTTATCTGTTTGAGCTTGAGTAAGTAGTACAACTGGTTGCAGTTTCATGAGTGATCCAAACGAGACATAGTCATACGCTTTAATCCCTAACTTTTGCCTGGATTGCCCTTTCAGGTTTTCAATCCACCGGGATACCCTTTTTTGCCCAAGCCGCCTTTTCAGGTTTTCGACTTGCCGGGTGTACATCTTTTTATATATATATCCCTAATTTTTGCCCAAACCCTTTTGGTTTGCCGGGATGCCCTTATTTTTGCCTAGGCCTGTCAACCTAGCGGGTCTCTTTTTATGCGTAGTATTTTTTAACTATGTCTGCGTTTACAGGTTGTGGGAAGTCTTCACCATCCATTGTAGTCAGTATCATGGCACCTCCTGAGAACACTGTCTTGACTACAAATGGTCCCTCATATGTTGGAGTCCACTTGCCCCTAGGATCACCCTGTGGTAGTATGATACGCTTGATTACCAAGTCACCAGCCTGATATACCTTTGGCTTAACCTTCTTGTTAAAAGCTTTGATCATCCGTTTCTGGTACATCTGGCCATGACAAACTGCTGCTAACCTTTTCTCATCAATCAAATTTACCTGGTCAAGTCGAGTCTGAATCCACTCATCTTCATCCAAGCCTGCATCCTTCATAATTCTCAAGGAGGGGATCTGAACTTCAATAGGCAGAACTGCTTCCATACCATAGACTAAGGAGAATGGGGTTGCCCCTGTTGAAGTACGTATTGTAGTACGATAACCATGCAGAGCAAATGGTAACATCTCGTGCCAATCCTTGTAAGTAACAGTCATCTTCTGTACAATCTTCTTAATGTTCTTATTAGCAGCTTCAACTGCCCCATTCATCTTTGGACGATACGGAGAAGAGTTGTGATGCTTAATCTTGAACTGCGTACAGAGATCAGTAATCATAGTGTTGTTCAGATTAGAGCCATTGTCAGTGATAATCCTTTCAGGGATACCATACCTACATATGAGATTATTCTTAATGAACCGAGCCACAACATTCTTAGTCACAGATGCAAATGAAGCTGCCTCTACCCACTTCGTGAAGTAATCAATAGCAACCAGGATGAAACGATGCCCATTAGAAGCAGTAGGCTTGATCTCACCAATCATATCAATGCCCCACATGGCAAAGGGCCAAGGAGCAGTCAACACATTCAATGGAGATGGAGGTACATGTACTTTATCAGCATAGATTTGACATTTGTGACATGTTCTGGAGTGTTGATAGCAATCAGCTTCCATGGTAGACCAATAGTAACCTGCTCTCAAAATCTTCTTTGCCATGGTATGACCACTAGAATGAGTGCCAAAGGTCCCATCATGCATCTCTTCCATAATTTCTGTAGCTTCCTTCTTATCCACACAACGAAGCATAGTTGAATCATGATTACGCTTATACAGAATGCCATTACTGAGTGGTATACTGTATATCTTATTCCGTCAAGATCATTTGCCATCTTGCAATTCTTCCGGAGAGAGCAGGTTTCTCAAATATGTACTTGATTGGATCCATCTTCGAAATCAACAAGGTAGTATGGGTCAACATATACTGTCTTAGTCGGTGAGCAGCCCATGCCAAAGCGCTGCAAGTTTTCTCGAGCAGTGAGTATCTTGTTTCACAGTCGGTAAACTTTTTGCTAAGGTAGTATATTGCCTGCTCTTTTCGACCAGACTCGTCATGTTGCCCCAATACACACCCCATTGAGTTGTCTAATACTGTTAAATACATAATCAAGGGTCTTCCATCAACTGGTGGCATTAAAATTGGAGGTTCTAGCAAATATCTCTTGATTTCATCAAAGGCAGTCTGGCACTCATCATTCCATTCCATCACCTGATCTTTCCTCAACAACTTGAAGATTGGCTCACAGATGGTAGTTAATTGGGAAATAAATCTTGCAATGTAGTTCAATCGTCCCAAGAAACCTCTAACCTCCTTCTCAGTACGGGGAGCTGGCATCTCTCGTATAGCTTTCACTTTTGCAGGATCCACTTCAATACCTTTTCCACTGACAATGAAACCCAAGAGCTTTCCAGATCTAACTCCAAAAGTACACTTGTTTGAATTTAATCTCAACCTGTATTTCTTCAACCTCTCAAACAACTTGTGCAGATGATCAAGATGTTGTTCTTCATTCTGAGACCTGGCTATCATATCATCCACATATACCTCTATCTCATGATGAATCATATCATGAAACAAAGCCACCATAGCACGCTGATATGTTGCCCCTGCATTCTTCAAACCAAATGGCATTACCTTATAGCAAAAGGTGCCCCACTGTGTCACAAATGTAGTCTTCTCCATATCTTCAGGTGCCATCTTGATTTGATTGTAACCAGAGAAACCATCCATAAAAGAGAATACCTTATGCTGAGCAGTGTTGTCTACCAGAATATCAATATGAGGAAGTGGAAAGTCATCTTTAGGGCTAGCCTTGTTCAGATCTCTGTAGTCTACACACATACGTACCTTACCATCTTTCTTAGGAACTGGTACCACATTTGCAACCCACTGAGGATAAGAAGTTACGGCCAAGAACCCTGCATTGAACTGTTTCATTACCTCTGCTTTGATCTTTTCTGACATTTCAGGACGCATACGACGAACCTTCTGCTTCTTTGGACGACAATCTTCTTTCACTGGCAAACGGTGAACCACAATGTCTGTATCCAACCCTGGCATATCTTCATAAGACCAAGCAAAGATCTCCACATAGTCACGTAGCATCTGAATCAACCTGCTCTTGACACTGTCCTCTAAATCAGCCCCTATCTTGACCTCTTTTCTGTTTTCTTCAGTTCCCAGATTCACAACTTCGACTGGCTCTTCATGTGGCTGTATAGCTTTCTCTTCTTGTTGTAACAACCTAGCAAGCTCTACAGGTATTTCACAATCGTCCTCGTTTCCGTCTTCAGTTTGATAGATCGGATTCTCGAAATTGTAATTGGCAATAGTAGAACTGTTATCAACTGGATCCAGAGTGGATGAGGATCTGCATTTTAGTGACGTGGGTGTGTGTAAGAACACATAGCTGATAAAGCAAAAATAAAAGAAAAAGAAAGACAAGGAACACAATATTTACGAAAACGAAACGTCCACTGATTTTATTGAATGAAGTATGCAAATGAAATGACAACCCGTAACAAGCACACCATTGTGCCCCGGGTAAGGCACATGGCTTGAAAGTTTTAATTGTTCCAGAAATTACAAATTTAAAAACACAACACAGTAATAGTATTTACTCCTGACTAAAGGAGATAGGGATAACATCTTCAGCTTTCCAATTATTGAGTCCAGCACCCACAGTAGGAAAAATCCATGCCTCCAAGTTGTAGTCTTCATCTTGATCTCCCACGGCATTGATAACCCCTTGATTGGTGATACGAACAGCACGAGCACGACGAACAGCCTTCTGGGACTCTGCAGTGAAACCCAAACCAAACTTGTCAGACTTGTATGGAATATCAGGAAGCTGACCCCAAATAGTACAACCACCTTCTTCCACCACAGCTTTTGCATCATTGAGGGAGGCCATTGCCATTGTTGGAGGGTTTCTGATGACCACAGGAACTTTCTTCACAGCAGGAGGAGTCACACAATCCTTAACAGCCCAGGGAACCACTTCAAATGACTGACATGGAGTTTCAATGTATTCACCTTCTACTTCCAGATACTTGAAAGTGTTTACATGGCTGACAAAGTATTCTTCCTCTCCAAAAACAGTAACAACTTTTCCATTCACCGGATATCTCAACTTTTGATGTAATGTGGAGGTCACCGCACCTGCCCCATGGATCCAGGGACGACCAAGCAGACATGAGTACGAAGGACGAATATCCATCACATAGAATGTAGCAGTAAACACCTGAGAGCCAACCTTGATTGGAAGATCAATTTCCCCATGCACTACTCTTCTAGAACCATCAAAAGCCTTTACCACAATATTACTGGGCTTCAATACCGTATCTTCAGGACTCAGCTTGTTCAGGACTTCCTTAGGCAACACATTCAGAGAGGAACCATTGTCTATCAGCACATGAGACAGGGTAGTGCCCCTGCATTCAATTGAAATATGCAAGACCCTATTATGATCCCTCTTGGCAGGGGTCAAGTCAGCATCAGAAAATCCTAACCCGTTGTCATAGGTCAGGTGAGCAACACAATTCTCAAACTGGTCCACAGAAATTGCACTGGGTACATGAGCCATCTTTAGAAACTTGATCAATGACTTGGCATGAGCCTCAGAACATAATAACAGGGAGAGCATAGAAATCTTTGAGGGAGTATGCCCCAGCTGATCAACAATATCATAATCACTCTTGCGAATGATTTTCAATACTTCTTCCATCTGCTTAGAGAGGTCATCAGCAGCTGGCACATCAGTAGATACAGGCTCAATAACAGGACCCTTGCCCCGAGCATCAGTGGTGGAAGTAACAGCAGGGGTAACTGCACTCTTAGAAGCAACTAGAGGAGAGAAGACTCTTCCACTACGAGTGATCTTGCTAGATCCAGCAATATTATCAATGTCAACAGGCATATCAGGTAAAGGCTCCTGCTTGACACCATGGATGTAAACATCAGACCCATAGCGCCATGGCACAGCTTTGTCAGATGTATAAGGAATAGGACCAGGAGTGGTAATGATCAGAGGAGCTACTCTGGCTTCAGCAACAACTTTCACAGGACCTTCAGCAGTAATCTTGATTGGGCCCTGATGAGTGATTTTAATGGGACCCTTTGAAGTGATTCTTAGTGGTACTTTGTCAACCATATCAACCTCTTCAATCTTCTTACCCTGAGTCAGATGATCCACCATACTTTCTACAGATGCTGGTCTTCTTTCAAACACTATAGTATATTTATCCATGAGACGTTGAATCCCATCTCTCAAAATGAAGCAACTATCCGGCTTATAGGTACAATATAGACAATCTTCATGACAACCTGGAAAGATCCCAGCTTGTACTAACCTCTTTTTGATAACAGACAATGGTGTGCTCAACTCCATAACTGAATAGACATGCAGATCTTCATCAATATCTTCATCAATGGCGTTGACAGTCTTCTCGTGATTTGGCATTGGAGCTGTAATCACATTTGGAGTACCTGGTGGATCAAACTCAATTTCTCCAGCATCAATCATATCCTGAATTTTGTTCTTCAAGACCCAGCAGTTATTAGTATCATGTCCTGGACAGTTTGAATGATATGCACATCGTGCATTGGGATTGTACTTGGGAGAGGTAACATTGGGATTCTGAGGAGCCTCCCTCAGGGTAATAAGTTCAGCCTTCAACAAGTGTTGCAATGCCTGAGCCATTGACATGTTGATCTTCGTGAACTGTCTTCTAGCCCTCTGTTGGTTGCCTTGAGGCTGCTCTGTTGTTGCAGGAGTTGGATTTGAAATATGAACTGCACTAACAGACTGATGCCTTCTGTTACGATCAGGCTGACCATACACAGCATTAGATTCTTTCTTCCCAGTGGGAGGCTTCTTTGCAGCACCTGATGAAGAAGTGCCCACTTGGATCTTACCACTCTTGATACCATTCTCTACTCGCTCTCCTGTCATGATCAACTCCGTGAAGCCAGATGATGAGCTTCCAATGAGATGACTGTAAAACGGACCATTCAGCGTACACATGAACATATCAACCAACTCCCTATCAGTCAAAGGGGGTTGAACTCTTCCAGCTAAGTCTCTCCACTTCTGAGCATACTCCTTAAAGCTTTCTTTGGCACCCATAGACATGCTTTGAAGCTGCATGCGAGTGGGGGCTAAGTCAGCATTGTATTGATACTGCTTGTAGAAAGCTTCAGCAAGGTCATTCCAATCTCTGATGTTGACACTCTCCAACTGATAATACCACTCTAGCTGAGCTCCAGATAAACTCTCTTGAAAGAAATGGATCCACAACTTTTTATCAGCAGTGTGGGGTTGAATTCTTCTGACATAAGACCTCAGATGCAATTTGGGACAAGAGACCCCATCATAAACAACAAATGTAGGAACTTTGAACCCAATGGGTATGACCACCCCAGATATCAAGCTCAAATCCTCAAAATCCAGCCCAGATGATTTCTGTAATTCCATAGCATCCATTCTATCCACCAGCATCTTGAATTTGTCTTCGTTAGGCTCATGGTAGTAGTTAGCCTCAGAATCAGAGTCCCCCATAGTGTTGTGGAGACTGCCTCTCTCCTGCTCAGATTCTTCAGATTCATAGTCTTCAACCTGTTCCTTGGTCTTGTCAGGACCTTTGAACCTTCTTCCCATGTTGAGCAACCCAGCAGACCTTCTAGCCTTCTTAGTCTTCTTGGTCAGCAGTGTCTTCAATTCATCCTGCCCCTTGGATAGGTTCAGGATCAGCTCTTGGAACTGTGCATTCTGTGCCTGGAGATCCTTAACTGATTGTTCAAGATCCATTGCTGAAATAAACAGCGAGAAGATGAGAAACCTGTGCTCAATTATAAACCTGTGATGCAATGATATGGGAATGCATATGCAATGTTTTCAAGGACCGCAGGATTTAAATTTGCTTAAACAAACGAGAAAGTAACTTTTTATTAGTAATAACTTGTTTTGCCTTTTAGGCTTACAAAAATGAAAACGAAATAAGTACAAAAGATGGGGTTTTAAGTCTCCCATGGACGTTTCCTCTTTGTGTTGAGGTATGAGTTGAGGTTTCGTTCCTCATGAAGTAGCTTTGTTAGCTCTAGGATCCTTGCTTGGCTTGCTTTGTAATGAGCCTCGAAAGTATCCCTTTGCTCTTTCAGTTGGATCCATGATCTCTGCAAGTCTTCCATATCAGTAGGCATGTCTGGGTGAAGGATGGTATAAGCTGTGTCTCCTTCAGCAACAGGTTCCATGGTAACTGGTAGGACGGCAGGATATGGCATCATGAGTGTCTGAGCACGAGATCGTACCCATCTGAGATAAGCCTCCATAGGAATAGTGTACTTAGGCTCCAGTGTCTTGCTGTCAATCCTGTTTACCTTTCCCCAAGCTCGTATGAATCTCTGACGGTAACCCTGAAGATCGTTGTCGTAGTCAAACACAATGCCCTGAATCAACATGTCATGTGGACCATCGCTCCGGGCGTAACCAAACTGTCGTAAAGCTAGAGATGGGTTGTAGGTGATGCCTCCTCTTATGCCTAGAAGTGGTACATTAGGAAACTCCCCACAACGGTCAATGATGGTGACATTCTCCATAGATCTGGAGCACCAATGGATGTCTGAGTGAGAAAGTGACATGATCCTCTTGGACCATCTGAACCCTTGCTCATTCTTCATTACTGAGCGAGGAAGGTGAGAAATAAACCACCTAGAAAGTAAAGGTATGCAGCACATCAAAGTTCCTCTTGCCCTTGTAGTACGGGTGTGAAGAGAATGTAGGATGTCTCCAAGTAAGGTAGGCACTGGATTGTGACTCAGGAATATGTTGATGGCATGAACGTCTATGAACTGATCAGGATTGGGGAACAACACTAAGCCATAAATCAATAAGGCTAAGATCTCCTCAAAAGCATCGTAGCTCATAGCCTTCAAGAACATTTGAGCTTTATCCACTAATACCTTGGCAAGAATACCTTTAACTCCACTTCTCGTCTCTAGAACAATGTCAGACTTCTTCAGATGTAGAGCTGCAGCAATAACTTCTGGTTTAAGCTCCTTCTCTAAGCCTGTGAAT
The DNA here is from genome assembly GCA_963859935.3 of Lathyrus sativus. NCBI lineage: Eukaryota > Viridiplantae > Streptophyta > Magnoliopsida > Fabales > Fabaceae > Lathyrus > Lathyrus sativus. Next base: position 262,192,511 of record OZ012738.1, read on the forward strand.
GGCTTCTGATCAAGAACAGGTATACCCAGAAGTTTAGAGAACTCCTCCATGGTTGGAACCAGCTGATAATCAGGAAATGTAAAGCAATGGTGCTTAGGATCAAAGAACTGAAACAACACACTCATCATGTCTTCACTGAACCCTGAAGTAACTAGATCCAATAAGTGACCATGTCTCTTGTTGAACTGGGAATGATCAGGCACTAGGGAAACCAACTCCTTGAGCTTAGCAGGTATCCCTACAAAGTTGATCCTGATGGTGTTTCTACGAGCAGAAGCCATGACCTGCAACAAAGAACAAAGATAAATCCTTTGGTCCTTGAAATGGTTAGGGAAAATGATATGCTTATGATGCATGATGATGTCATGATGTCATGCTCAATCACAAACATGTGGCACACACAAACAAGTCACACCATAGCCCTAGGTTTAAAGGCTTGCACGAGGTTCAAAGGCAAGTACCCTCCCCTGAAGTTAGATGGTTCATCCTGTCCTACAAAAGTAACCAGGTTCTAAGGGATCTCAATATCATTGATCCTTCACAAGGGTGGTTGTTCAGAAGGCAACTTACTTGCCAACCAAAACCCTCCAAGTTTAAGATCTCAATGAGCGTAGTATCGAGTGTCAACCAACTTCAGTCTACACCAAAGCCGGTTACCTCACTACTTTCTAAAGGCCAAGATGAGTTAACTAGGGTTCTAAAAGTCAGTTAGTGCATTGACAACATATGACAGCCTCAATATTATCCTCAACTTGACTTAAGGAATATAAGCACCAACCAAGAAGTCGCACTAACTATGGCCACCAGATCAACCGTATCGATATACGTCGTACAGTTTCCTTGGTCTATTGCCATTTACCTAAGGTACACTAGATCCGGGTTAGGACCTTTCACACATAAGAGCACCCCAACAATATAATAATAATAAAGCAAACAAGGCAAACAATTTAAAGTGATCTTAATTCCTAAGGGTACCCCTCTTAAATAAATCCCCAGCAGAGTCGCCAGTTCTGTAACCCGGTGAACTGACTTTAAACAATGTTGCGGATAGCAAGAGTCGCCACCGACTTTTATTTTATCCATAAGGAAAGGTTATAAAAGAACAGGAAAGACCTTAGAGAATATTTTGGGTCCGGGGGGTAGGTTATGAAAAGGGAAGGTATTAGCATCCTTTTCATCCATGGTTATCCATGGGCTCTTAGGTACTTAAGCTCACTTTTGAATTGTTTTGAAATTGTAGTGTGTGAATAGAAAATTTTCAGAATAGTTAATAAATAATCCATGTAAGGATGTGTTAAGAACTTGTTTGAAAACTTGTTGAAAATTTGTTTAAGTGCGAAAAAGTTTTGAAGTGAGCAAGTATCTAGGAGTAGCCTACCCTAATGTTTTAAGGTCTTTCTTATTCTTTATCCTTTCCTTAGTAAGACTATCCCTACTATAATGGAGTAGGTAGTCCTTACTTTGGATGTTAAGGGACATGTGAGGGACAATTGGATTTTTGAAGGCCATTGTGGGGTGTAATAAGCAAACTGGAGGGACTATCATCATTTTTCGAAAAGGACTCGATTCGTAAAGGCAACCATAAGGGACTTTGATGATTTTTTCTATTTGAGGGACTTGCTTTATACACCCCACTTAACCATTATTCGTAGGCAACTTGAGGGATATCCTTAGGAAGTGAGACGGCGATTAAAATCGACTTACGTGTGTGACGTGTTTATTTTAATTATCTTTATTTAAAAGTGATCTAAATTTATTTTAATATTACATACATGTTGTTACACTCCCTAATTACTAACCATAATAATAATTAAATAATTAAACAACTTTACATCCAAGAAACAATTACAAAATAATAAGCAAAATAATTAAATAGCAAAGATAAATAAAATATAAATAAGCAATAATAAATAATAAAGGGGGTTAATTCTAAGTTTACTCGGCAAGACATCGCATCTTGTGCCTACGTATCCTTACGGGAGTGGAATCAGAGTAATCGTAGTTCCCCTCAATAGGGAGGTTAGAAACTTCTTGACTGTGGTCAAGGTCTCAAGGGGAATAAACGCATCTTAAGGACACGCTTACGTGGAGTGTAGAAACTCCAAATCTCTACGTTGAAATGTTAAGTTGTAATTAGGGTTAAATTAGGGGTATTACAGTTATTATGATAATATTTCTCACCCAACCTCTCTTTGATGTTGGCAAAAAAAAATCATGAAGTTTGACTTTGGTTTGACCACAGTTGACCTCAGTTTGACCTTTTAACTGCATTGACTGCTTTTGACTTATCTGATCATCTGACTGAGCAAACTTTTGAGAAAAGTCTTGAAACTTGACATGGGGGTTCTTATACACATATAAGATGTTATGAAGCTCACTTGAAGTCTTGGAAGTCCATTTAGCCTGATTAAAGTCAAAACCCTAGTTTTGGATGCACTGCTTAGGAGGTGCATTGTCTGAGGGAATTGTCAACTCTTCTGACCAATTATGAATTTTGTGAACCTTGTGAACCTTCTTGGAACACAAAGTCTTGTATTGTGAGGGCAAATTTTGGGGTGCAACAAGGTATTGCTTTGAGAATCTCACTTTTCTTGGTTTTCCCCCCAACTGTCATAAATTTAATGTGAAATGATTATTTTTCATTAAATGCTGTCCAAACGTGCATAAGTGTCTTTTGTGTGCCCTATGCTTGATTTTTGGTTATCTATATATATCACCTATCACACTATTTTCACACTTTCCACATTCACTTCATTCATGCGTTTCTGCTTTCTTTTCAATCTCTACCAAAACCCTAAACCTAAACCAAGACCCTCTTCTTCTTCAATGGCGTCTACTTCAAACACTGCTGCAAAACCCAACAAGACTATAATGTACAAAGAACCTGAACGAACCTTATTCACTCCAGTGGCTGATCTGGAGGTGCTCTGTGAAAGCTTCATTGATCTTGATTCGTTAAAGGAAAATGGGTTCGACCTCATTTCTGCCATTAAAGCTCAAGGTTGGGAAAAATACTTTGAAAGGCTAATGGGTCCTGTATTTCCAACACTGGTAAAGGAATTTTGGATTCATGCAAGCGCTGGTCCCAAGTTTATTCATTCCTCGGTTCTTGGAGTGGAGATAGTCATTACTGAAAAACTGATCAGACAACTGTTCAGTTATACTGAATCTGATGGAGTTTCAAATCTTGCTTCTTCTCGCATTGATATGGCTAGGGTTTATGAAGAAGTTACTATAGCTGGAATGCCGTCAAGTAAGGTTAAAGATTTGAAACCCATTTATAGGATCTGGGAAAAAATCTTTATGAGTACATTTTTTCACAGAAAACCATCCAACTCACTAGACTATGTGAGTTCGGAACATCTGTATTTTATGTACTGCATTAGCAAAAATGTCAAAGTGGATCTACCGTATCTTATCTTCAGTCATCTACTAACTCATGTCAAAGAAACCAGAGAGGAAGTAAGAGCTAAAGCTGGTAAAGTTAGGACGTGGATACCCCTGGGAAGATTGATTTCAGACATCCTTATTGAGAACAAGCTGGTACAGCATCTGACAGATGCGAAGATTACAGAAGATCTGACTTACATCATTGGCTCTGAAATAAATGGACTCAATCTGAAAAGGATGAAAATCATTTCAGAATTGAAAGGACAACTCAGGAAGATCAACTCTGAAGAGGTTCAAGGCAGAAGGATTCCTGTGGAAGACTTTCCACTATTTAGTGCAGATGAACCAAAGGAATTTGTCTGGCTGTATATTACTGAATGTCTAAAGGAAGGAATTCCTCTACCTGCTAATCTTGTTCAGAAGCCAGGAGAAGAATTGCCAAATCAGATGAAGGAAAGGCGCAGTAAGAGGAAAGCTGACGAAGGATCCGTTCAGAAGAAGAGAAAAGCACCTGAAGCTTCAAGAAAGAAGAAGAAAGAAGGAAAGAAGGCCAGAATCAGTCCTAGAGAAGCTACTCTGGAAGAGATCAGAGACACCATTCAACAGGTATTAGCATCTGATCCTACTCCTACTGTTCATTCACCCCTGTCTTCACCACAACTCTCTCCAAGCCTTATACAAAGAACTTCCAAATCCAAACAGTCTGTCAATATCTCATCTGAACCACTCTCCTCTGAACCAGTAAATTTACAATCATCTTCTGTACCAATTCCATCTGAACCACAACCTCAACCAATTCTAACAGAAATTCCACCACCAGAACCAACTCAATCAGAAAACTCTCCAACAATAACTCCACCAGAACCAACTCAACCAGAAAACTCTCCAACAGTAACTCCACAACCATCTTTGTCACAACCAGAGAATCCCCAATTAGAGACTCTCCAACCAGAAACAATTATTTCAGAACAAAACCAACCAGAGACTGTTCAAACTAAACACTCTGAACAAACAATTCCCTCAGAAGATCCAAATCTTTCTGACAATATTCTTGATATTCAACCCCTCAACCAAACAATTATAATTTCTGCAACATTTGTTCACTCAGATGAATCTTCTGATTCATCTGATTCATCTGACTGTGATTCAGAATCACTCAAACAAGCTCGCTCTGAAAGTGTTATGAAGAAACATCTTAACATTGCCTTGTTTCATACCCCACCAAACTCTCCATCTCATCAACAACCATCTGAAAATCAACCATCTGACACTCAAACATCTGAAAACCAAACCATTCCTCAACCACCTGAAATCAATCCATCTGAAAATCAGGCCTTTCCTCAACCATCTGAACTCCCTCAATATGACATCCACACATCTCAACCACCATCACCTCAACCACAACCATCTGAACCTACTCCTGTTAACACCCCTAATCCTTTTTCCTCTGGACAGTCTGAACAGTCAGATCTAGGATCATGTGTTAATGCTATGTTTGATATTTTCAAAAAGGAGTTAGATTCTGAATATGATCGTGTTAAGGCTGTATGCATGTCTAGTTTGGATCCCACTGTTTCGAATACTGCTTGGAAGCGCTTCATCTAGATGTTCAACAAAGCTGCCTTAAAAGTTAGAGCTAAATGCTCTAAGCTTGCTAAGACTAAATTTGCAGATTTAATCAAGGTAACTCTGATGAACATGCCTCCTCCTCCTCCTGTGTTACTTTTGGAAGCTGCTCCTCCAGTAGTTCCTGAATCTGAAATGGTTGAACAAGCTTCTGTTGAAAACCAAACTGAAGGGAACCCTGCTGCTACTGCATCTGCTCCGTCTTCATCTGTGGTTGCAGAACTTGTGAATGATGTGAAGGATATAAAGGACTGGATGATCAAGCAAGAAAAGACAACTGAAGAAATCAAGACCTGGATGTCTAAGCAAGAAGAGTCAGCTGCCAAGATGACAGAACTTCTGACCCTTATTGCCTCTCGCCAGACTTAGTTTTATTTGTTGTTTTGCACATGAACTGCTTTTGCTGTCTGTTTGTTTTTATTGTGTTATGTGTTTTGGCATCTGCCTGTTTGACTGTGAACTTTGGTTTGTTTTAATTGCATGATAACATGTTTTGCTCCTATATGATTCTTTTCTTCTATATCTTTCTGTTTTTGAAAATCTTTTTGATTATGACAAAAAGGGGGAGAAAAAGAGAAACTGAGTATTCAACCTATAAGCAATTACTAAAACTGAAATTCAGACATTTTATTAACTTACCTTGAATTTAAGTCTTTCAGATTACATTGTTATATCTGACATAATTCATTGAAGTTACCCTGAGACTGTGTCAATCAGAACCTGATCCTCTAAAGAAAATCTGAGTATTCAATCAACTCTGATAACTCTGATATCTTACTCTGATACATTTATTCTGAAAGAGAATTCATGCAAGATGATAACCAGACGCTCTGACTAAAGGAAGTCATATGTATATGGCATCAAGATTTGATTCTGAACTCTTTCATCAGGCTCTGAATCTGAAATATACTAAATCAGAAAGGGAAGCATTCTATTCTATTGAAGTATTTATTTCAGGGGGAGATTGTTAATCTCAGGGGGAGTTTCTAATTCTTACTCTTTATTGAACAAAATTTCTCATGTTTTGTCATCATCAAAAAGGGGGAGATTGTAAGAGCACAGATTGTGTCTTAGTTATATCTCTATGTTTTGATGATAACACTTATAAATTTTGTATTCAAGAATTATATACTCTAAACGTGTTCTAGATTGTTTGCTACAGGCACTAAAGAAAATTATCTTAAGAAAGCATATTTGGATCTGAACAATATTATTATGAAAGGCTTCATAAGTTCAAGAGCATCTTAAGTGAAGATCTGAACGCTGCTCCCAGAAGAATCTGACTACTGTCTCTTAAAGATTCTGAAGCAGGAGCCTCTAAAGCATAGAAGACTCTGCTCTGAGAGATTTACACGCTCAAGCACACAAGCTGCACTTACTCTGATTCAGCTCAATCTGAAGAATATCCAAGACTCTGATGATCCAGATGATCTCTAGTCTGGAGACTCTAAAGATTCAGATTCTAATGTTGAAAGCTGAACTTACTTTGAAGAAGATTTAAATATGTACGTTGGTTTATCTCAACAGCTCTTTCCTATTTTGTGCTAGACACAAGGACACAGACAAAAAGGTTTTATCTGTGCATTCCATTCTGAGGAAAGTTTTCTGCAAGTGAAGACAAAAGGCATCAGGCTTGTTTCAGCACAGCCTCCAATGTGAAGACAAAAGGCTTCAGGCTTTTCTGCACAGCCTTCAACGTAACAAGACTTCTTGGATCTTTGTGCCTATATAAAGAAGTCCACTCCATCTTCTTCAGCATCGAACTTCTAGAAAAATCACTCATCAAAGCAAATCTTTCAAAGCTCTTATTATTTTATTTTGCTCTAACTTTGTTCTTAACTTAAGAGAAATATCACAGTTGTGATAACAGCTTATTAGAAGCATTCTTACTCTTGTAAAAGTTTTACATTGTTTGTAAAAGGTTTTCCTTAAGAGGATCCAGTTGGGATCAGTTGCTCTTGAGAAGACTAAGAACAGTTGTTCTTAGGTGTTGCTATTTGTAATCTGGTTGATTTAAATAGTGGATTAAGTCCTTGACAGAGAAAGGCAAATCACTCTTAAGAGGGTGGACTGAAGTAGTTGTATTCAACGAACCAGGATAAAAATATTTGTGTTCTAATCTTTGATTTTTAGACTTACTTATTCAACCCCCCCCCCCCCTTCTAAGTTATTTTCTCACCTTCATGAGTATCGGCACGCCTTGCATCCTGAGCCATTCACTTGATGTACTGTTTAATTTGAAAGTATTTATCCAAGCTTTTTGCTTGAGGTCAAGCAATGGTTTAAGTTTGGGGGAGTTTGATTAGTGGTCTTTACACGTTATTTTACCGTTTGTTTCAGTTAATCAATTGTTATGTCTTATCGCATTTTATTTAATTTTATTGCATTTTACGCGTCGATTTGGCTAACGTTCCTTAAGTAATACATTTAAAACATGTGCACACTTTTGTTGGGACTTAAACTAATCAGTTTTGGTCCATAACTCCACAAATGCATTTCAAGACCTCATATTGCATTTCCATTCGAGTTTTAATATGTATGCATCATTTGAAAATATGGTTGGTACCATCTTAATCCTTAATAAATTTCAAGTGGAATAGACTTTTATTTCATGAAAATTGATTGAGTTTTGATAAAGTTTGAATGAAATCATTTTTGACAAACTTATCTTGCCTTGCCTTGACTTTGTTGCCCAGATTTATGACTTCTAAGGTCATATTTTAATGGGGTGGCTTGATACATTGGATGTATCGCCACCCCAGTGGTTATGCCTTGCGTTTCATGTATCTTTCCTTTGTCATTGTCTTGTGTTCGATCCTCAGCGAGGACAACTTTTTTTTAGCATTTTATGATTTTTCATGTTTTAAATATTTTACTTTCCTTTTCCATTAAATGTTCACACGCGCATGGTGGTAGAAGTGGTGAGATTTTGGATTTGTATCCACAAGGTCTTGAGTTCAAGTCTTGGTGAAGATACTTCTTTCTTTTTTATTACTAAAATCTTTGTTTTTTCTTTAAATTTCAAAGTATTGTAACTTTATCAATTTTTATCATTTTTGAATGATTCTTTTTGCTAACATCTTGTATTATAGTCTATTTTCATATAGTATTTAAAGAATTCTAGAATTCATATTTTAGAAAAACTTTATACTATAAGGAAGTCATGTTTCATTTTAGGGTTTTTACCCTCCTCTCCTTCAATATTCTTTTCAAAACTTTTGATTTCATTTTCATTAAGTTTAAATTAAAATTGATGTGAATTTCGTCTATTAACTCCCTTGTGTGCTTGAGTATTGAATTTCAATTTTTCTTGTAAGGATCTATTTGATTTACTTTTACAATTGTGTGTTTGTGAACCATACTATCTCTTGATGTTGTGACTTCTTGAGTTTACTTTTTCATATGACCCCTCACCCTTTTAGGTCTTATTAGAACTCAATGTAATAGGATTTTCATCATTTGTGGTTGTTACCTTGAACTCATGAAATTCCCGATGAAGTAATGAGCTCCTTGCATTGTTGTGATATTGTTTGCCTACTTGCTTATACGTGATTGTCATCAATGCATAATATTTGCTCCTATGTTGTTACCTATGACATATTTAACCCATGACATGCTTGCCTCAAGTTGTAACTTGTTTTAATTCTTAACATATGGTTGTTACCTCATATCCCCTAATATTTGTTAAGATATTTCATTTGGGTTTTTACCTCTTGAGTTGGTCTTGTAAGAATCTTTGTCTTGATATTGTAACATCTTTGTGTTTGCTTTGGTTGTAACCATTTGATTTAATCATGATCTTTACTAGATGTTATCACATACTTGCCTCCTTTCCTTGGTTGTTACCATAATCTATTATATGTCCATCATGTTTGAATGAATGCTTGTGTATGCTTTGTTAAGTCATCCCCCAAGTGATGAAACTTGTTAGTTCTCATCCGGTTGCCTCATTCTTTTCCCCTTCCAAAGGAAAGTCTCTCTATTGACCCTTGGGTCATAGATAGCTCATTACCCCCTCTTTGACTTTGTTAAGTCATCTTGAACCATAACTTAGTTAAGTTAGAACCTATATACATTAGACTTTGCTTTAAGTCTAGAAGACCTACCCCTTGTTAGGAGTATCTTTCAACTAGAACTTTAAGATAGAGTTTGTTAACTCTATGTAAGAATTATGGTGATGATTACTTACTCCCCTCTTGGCTTTTGTGAAAGTCAAAATTCTTGAGTGTTCAATATAGATCTAGAGAGTTTGGTTAAACTCTATGTAAGCATTGTTATGTTTGTTCCCCTTTGAACCTTGATCATAATCAAGTGTTCATATATCCCTAGTGAGGTGAAATACGGTTGCTATGATTCTATCCTAGTTAGGATACATAGGAAGAGGATGCGATATCTTTGTGAGCAAACTTAGGACTATCCCTAGGTCTTTACCTACAACTTTACCTTGTACCCCATCCCAAACCATAACAAACATTTAGCAAGTATAGCATACAAACATACAAAAGGTTCCTGTAGAGTACTACAAATGTTTAGGATGTGAAATACCTACCCTAGGCATAACCAACCCCTGATCCCCGATCTCTTAGCATTGTTGTTACATCATGCAAAAGGTTTTTCTTTCTGTAAACTTTTCCTTTGGATAAATTAAATTCCGGTTGTGAATTTAATGAATTAAGATTCAAGTTAATCAATAGCTTGACACCACAATTCTCACCGCAATAGAAATGGCGACTTCATTAGGGATTGCTTTAAACTTGATTCTTTAGCCTATTTTGTTTGTTAGTATGCTATATTTGTGAATATTTGCTTACATGTATATTTGTCAATATATCTGTTTGTATGTTATGGACATTGGGGGCTTTGAGTGGTGAGATAAATCCTAACCCGGATTTGAGTGACACATGAGATAGGATTGTGATATGATCAATAATTGGGCTATTGGGAGTAGTCCCAATATATCGAAGCTGATGAAGATGCTCTCGAAACAACATTCCAAGCCTTGGAGATTGCTCATGCCGTGTTGGGTGATGATTCAGCCGTGGTCTGTGGTCCGTCTTTTGCCTCTGTACAAAGCATGAAAGTTGTAATGGAAGGATGGCTCTCGCTAGGATGGGGAGAGGTGAATGCTCATGCCAAGAATGACAGGTAAGGGTTGGGTTACAAACTAACTTTGGAAGACGCACCTGAAGAAAGCACCCTGAAGGAAATATCTGTAGGTGGAAGGGTATAAGTGAATGCCATTATTGATGAAGATGAAGAAAGCAACCTCGACAGCCTAGTGATCCGAGGCGGAGCAACTTTATGCAATTGGGAGACAGTAGAAATTCCTGTCACTTTTCCTTTAGAGTAATGCATTTGCTTGTTAGCTTTTCTTTTCTTTAAAATTTCTGGTCTTGCCTAGGGCCAACGAATCATTTGTATGGGCCACTTCGCAATTTAAAAGATTAATGAATGAAGAAGTGTTTTTGTTAAAACTCTTGTTTTATTTCTCCTCATCATTTTCACTTTTTATAAAAAGGAAAAATGGCAACTTTTTGAAAATTTAAAATCAACCCATTATCTGCATGTTTGTTGTGCGTGTGTCTGATCATTCTAAAACCTGTAAAAACCATGCAGAAAACCTCCATCACCCACAAAATCCAATGATCATTCGATCCCTTCTGGTAGTGGGCCGTTTGTTTTTCATGCCAAAGAAGGTTATAAAACATATTCGTTTTATAATTCGATCTCTAATATTTTAATGAAGATTTTGAAGTCCCTGAAGAATTGATAAAGATGACTGAGTATGAGGACGCCCATCTTCAGCCCTATAAAGAACAGATTGAGGCCATCAACTTAGGCTCCGAAAAAGAAAGGAAAGAGGTCAAAATTGGGGCATCATTAGGGGCAGAAGTCAAAGATAAACTGATAACGCTTTTCAAAGATTACGCTGCCGTGTTTTCCTGGTCTTATCAAGACATGCCAGGATTGGATACTGACATTGTAATACACAAGCTCCCCTTGAAGTCTGAGTGTCCTCTGGTCAAGCAGAAGCTCCGAAGATCCAGACCCGGCATGGTTCTCAAAATCAGAGACGAGGTTAAAAAACAAATTGACGCAGACTTTTTAGCAGTATCAAAGTACCTATAATGGGTGGCCAACATTGGGCCTGTCCCGAAGAAAGATGGTAAAGTCAGAATGTGTGTAGACTACAGGGATCTGAACAAAGCTAGTCTGAAGGATAACTTCTCCTTGCCACATATTGACACTTTGGTGGACAACACATCCAGCTTTGCGGTATTCTCATTCATGGATGGATTCTTCGGCTACAACCAGATAAAAATAGACCCAGCCGACATGGAAAAAACAACCTTCACTATACCCTAGGGCACTTATTGTTATAAGGTCATGCCTTTCGGGTTGAAAAACGCAGGAGCCACATATCAGCCAGCCATGGTTGTAATTTTCCATGACATGATGCATCAGGAAATTGAGGTGTATGTGGACGACATGATCGCAAAATCTCGAAATGAAGAAGATCACTTGGGCCATCTGCTAAAATTATTTGAAAGACTTCGAAAATATTAGCTGAGGCTAAATCCGGCTAAGTGCACATTCGGGGTTCATTCTGTAAAATTACTTGGGTTCATCGTTATCCAACGAGGAATCGAAGTAGATCCCGACAAGGTTAGAGCAATTCAAGAGATGCTAACCCCTCAAACGGAAAAACAGGTCAGAGGTTTCCTTGGACGACTAAACTACATCTCCAGATTCATCTCTAACTTGACGCCTACCTGCACGCCGATCTTTAAGTTATTACGAAAAGATCAAACAGTTGTATGGAATGAGAACTGCCAGTCAACATTCGAGAAGATCAATGAGTATCTCCAAGAGCCTCCTATATTGATTCCTCCAGTACCGGGAAAGTCGTTATTCATGTACATGACAGTGTTGGAAGATTCAATGGGTTGTGTCTTGGGCCAAACTGATGAATCAAGAAAGAAGGAACATGCAATTTACTATCTGAGTCAGAATTTCACTGATTGCGAGAGTCGTTACTCACCTTTAGAAAAGGCTTGTTATGCTCTAGTATGGGCGGCCAAACGTTTGAGACAATATATGATTTTCCATACTACTCTGTTAATCTCCAAGATGGACCCAATAAAGTACATCTTTGAAAAGCCGGTTCAAACTGGAATATTAGCTAGGTGGCATATGCTCTTGTTAGAGTATGATATTCAATATGTCTCCCAAAAATCCGTCAAAGACGGTGTCTTGTCAGAACACCTTGCTGAGCATCCTGTAGACGATTATCAACTGCTCAAATTTGAGTTCCCAGATGAAGATGTAATGTATGTTCAAAGTTTGAAACCAGAAACTGGTTCTGAAGAAGGTCCCGCGCCTGGATCCCTCTTGAAAATGATGTTTGATGGAGCACCTAACAAAAACGGACATGGTGTTAGAGCTGTTCTGGAAAATCCAACTGGAGGGTATACTGCTATTACTGCCAGACTTTGCTTCTCCTGTGCCAATAACATAGCTGAATATAAGGCCTACATCCTAGGACTGGAAGCTGCTATCGATCTTTGCATTAAGATCTTAAAAGTGATTGGCGAATCTTCCTTGGTGATCTATCAACTTAAAAAAGAATGGGAGACTGTCGCTACTGCGAAAATAAGGTGTCGGCAAAACAGAAGAGTCGCCACCTTTCGTTATTTATCCCTCAGAGCGGGAAAGGAAACGATCGGAAAAACCTGACGAAAAGGTATAAGACAAGGTCGTCGCAACCATTTTCTGGATTCGGGAGTCGGTTACGCAAGGGGAAGGTATTAGCACCCCTCACGTCCATCGTACTCGATGGGATCCACTCTTGTTGTGTTTATCTGACGGGTGTGTTTAAACTATCTACGCTAAAGGTCTGGTCTAAAAAGGAAAGAAAATGACTCGGCAAAGTATCGCACTTTATGCCTACATATTCCCGTCTGGAATGAGAAATCAGAGTCAACGTAGTTCGCCTAACTACAGGGTAAAAGGGGGGAAGGTTGCTCGCCGAGATACCGCATCTCATGCCTACGTACTTTCATACAGCATGAAAGATCAGAGCAAACGTAGTTCGGGCTACGGAGAACACAGGTTTGTTCAGCTATTTTTTATCCAAGTAAAGTTAGCAAACAATTCCAGCAGTTGGTGTTTGCAGCTTGATCCTTGGAGACTTAGGCGTTACCATTTGCGGTAGAATTAAAAGTTAACAGAACTCTCCTTTAAGAAAAGGGTTTTCCTGATTAAGGGTCCAAGAGGACAAAAAGGATTTGAATGTTTGTTTTTAAGTCTTTTATGGAAGAAGTGAATTGAGTTCTGTTTGTAACTCGTGTTGCACTAAAGACTTGGACTTGAGAGTGAATGCGTCGCATGTCACCCAAAGGGTACCACACTAAACACTCGAGTTATGTGAGGGAAACCCTCCCACAGCTCTTTCTCAAGTATCATAAGGCTCGTAATGCACAACGCGTGTTAACCTTTATTAAGTGTTTTAACTGTATTTGGAGATGAGAAGAGAAACAGACTCTCTACAGGGAAATTGACTCGATCCTACAGTTATCATGTAATATTCGTCCTACGGTTGTGGTTAAAAGGGAAACTAACTAATGTTATCATGCATGGTTAGAATCCTAATGTCTGTCATAACTTCTCTTGAATAAGAGAAGTCAGAGTTCCTAGGGGAACATGGCAATGGAAACAACAGTAAACAGAAAAACTGTACAAGAAAGATTACTGTAAACAAATTGTTGTAAATAAAATGCATGCAATGCATCACACAAGCAGAAGGAGCCGAGCTCGACTTCTAAACAAGCAAGGCACAAAGGCCACAAACCACACAGGCAAGGGAGCTGAGCTCTACCAAATACCAGCAAGCAAAGCCACACAGTAAAAATACAAGCAAGGGGAGAAGCTCAACCCTTAAGATGCTCTTAGGCCTATGATCATCTACATGAAGCCTAAATCTAATGCAACACTCCAAGCAAATCACATCAATACAGTTGAAAAAAGAAAATAGACAAACAGGGAAAACAAGCCAACAAACTCCACAGTAGAGCAATCTTCTGACAGCAATCCAATCCAAAGTCTGTAATTGTTCTTCAAATCCACACCATCTTCAAGAGAAGGAAAGGGATACTCCATCTTCAAGCTTTAATAATGCACTCCACCAAGAATGAAGAGAATCAACAAGATGAGTATTTGATAATGGGAAGCAGACAGGAAACCATAGGAATCCCATCTAACACTCAACCAGTCATGGAGAATGGCATCCTCAAAAGTTCTACTCATTGTAAAAATTTCACACATCCCTCCAAAGGAGATATGAGACTTTAACATGATGACTTTGAATCATAGGATGAGATGGAAAGCAAACAAAGTTATCCATGTTTATTTGAAGAAAGAAAGAAAACTAAAGTTCTTCCTAAACCCTAATCCTACAAGCTCAAAGAAAGCCATCTAAGGGGAAGCAAAACACCAATTCAAGTCTAGATAATCAATATATAGAAACCTCAATATGTCAACTAAACCCTCAAAAGAGATTTAGGAACTTATTTTGCACTAAAAGCCACTTTTGAGATTCAACTAGAGGAAGTGCTACGCTAGTAACAACCTAAACACAGCCTAGATGTAAAATATATCTAAAATAGTAAATCAACCTATAAAATTCTATAAACATTTATGGGATATTCCAAAGGTGTTAAGAACCTATGGTAAAAATTTCAGATCCAAACTATGAGTTAAAGGGCACTAATCAATGGCTAAACCAAAAGGTATCACAGGAAAATCCACATGGGGCTGGGCCTAAAGATTTAACTCAAAACTATACCTAAATGTTTCAGAAAATCCTGAAAAAATTCCTACAAGTTATTCAATATGTCTACAGAAATCATGCAAAAAATAAAGTCTTAAATCTATACCAAACTCGAGTACAAAATCCGGCAAGAAACAATGCAGTTTTTGGCATTTCGTTATCCAACTAGAGGAGAAAAATGAAATCAAATTGAAAATTAAACGAAACTAAAATCCAATTGCGCACCAGAATTATAGACATGATAAGGATCATCCCAGAAGTTTCTCATATTTTTCTAAGCATTTTTGCTATTTTTTAGGAATTAAAATCAAATAGCACGCAAAACAGAATTTTAATGCAACAATCAAATGGTTAAATTAAATCGGAAAACCAACCTACGGATCGGAGATTTGATCCGGTGATCGTTGATCAAGTGAATTTGCAAAGATCCGAACAAAATTAGATGGAAAACTTCAAGATCCACAATAATTCTTGAAAGAAGATGTAGATCGAACACTTCGAATCCGAATTGTTCCGAATAAGTGCTTCCAACTTACGCTCCAATATCCAACTTCAATTTGCACGAAAATTGATTACGAAACTTGATCCGATAATGATGATGAGTGGAGGTTTATGCTCAAGCTTCCATTGATTTCAATGAAAAATCAATGGATCCGATGATGAGGAACTATGGGTGAGGGTTTGGAGAATGAAGAAATTGAGAGAATTGAGAGAGTGAGAGAATTCTTGAAAATGAAAAATGAAAATTGTGTGGATTCCCCCTTTTTGGTTTGGAGTATATCACTTAAGTCCTCCTTAGGCTTGGATCCCAAGGTAAGGTTTTCACTTTGGCTTGTGAAAATTGGTTTGGAGCTTAATGGTATGATTTTGGGTATGTAACCTCCTTTCGAATCAATCCATAAAATGACCATTAAATATGACTCAAATTGAAATTCTAACAACGCCATTGTGTTTAGAATGTCATTTGAAATCAAAATATGTACCAATTTGCCATTGTTTGAACCATTGTGAATTATTTTGGATTAAAAGGAGACCTTGCTTGTGCATTATGAATGATTTTGGATATGTAGCTTATTCTTGAAGTAACATGTCAAAAAACCATGAATTATAGGTCAATTGCAAATTCTAATAATGCCAATGTTTCTAAAACATCATTTCTGATCAAATTGAGTGGTCATTTGCCTTTGTTTGAGCACATAACAATTTATTTGAATTTCCCACCAAATAATGCCTTTAATTTCTCTTCTTTCAAAACCACTTCAAGCCAATCTTTGATATGAGCCAAATCAATTCACCATGAGCTCTTGGTTGACCTAAAAACCATATTTTGAGCAAGTTCCATGTTTAACAAATTTGCATTTGAGATGTGCAAGTTGGAGATTTTGACCTATAATTGAAAATGGCCTATAATCTCACTTTCCCAAAATACCCCTAACTTGTAAAGCTTGTGACTTGAGCTCCACAAATCAGAATGGGGACTTCTATAACTTTCTGAAAATCCAAGATCATGAGGAACATCTTTCATGTTTACCAAAAGGTCAAATGAAACCTCCTTCTAGGTCAAAAATAGCTTGGAAGTCAGATGATTTTCACAGACAAATTTCAGAGGCATCTGAGGACCTGTAACTTGTCTGGACCATAACTTGAATTCTATAAATCCAATGGAGGACTTCTAGTACTCAAATTAGAGATATGAACATCCTCTACAACATTCATGTGGAGGCCAAAGTCATATGAGACTTGTATCTTGACTTACATGGCTTGGAAGTTTGGCACTAAACAGGGGATTTTACCCTAGGAACCCTGACTTAGTAACTCCAACCACTCTTGATTCTTCTCAACTTGATCTTGAAACAACCTCTCATATGCCTCAACATATCATTTCATGATCTCAATGACCTAGAAGTAGGATTTGATCTTCTTCAATTGCTTATTTTGACCTAGGATCAACCAGATGAAACCCTAGTGATACCAACTTCCACTGTGGCTTTTGTACTTGCTACAAGCATTTGACTGAGCTCTGTCTTGATCCAATATGAACCCCATGAGCTCTATGCATACCTCATATCTACATCCAAGGCTCCACAACCTCTGATACTCTTCCAATGACTCCTCATGCTAAGAGATAAACCCCATACAAGCAACTGAACCTCTTAAGAATCCATCCCCATGACTGATGATTATGATGGCTTCTCAACTTGCATAAGACCTCTGGCTAGGCTTCTTTTGACATATATTACACTTGATCCCCTGCTAAATGCTAATGTAATGATATGAAAATTCTAGAACTATGTTAGAACAATGTTATGCTATGCAATGAAACATAAACCAAGTAAGAAAAGGTTAGGCAAATTTTGGGGTGCAACAGCTGCCCCTATTCAAGCGGCTTGGACCCGATAGGATGAAAAGCGAACGACTTTCAGGCAATCGAGGTAGAAGACGGTTGAATACCAGAGAACCCGGAAATTTGCTAATCGAAGAGATAAACTCCCAAACTGCTTGGGAACACTACATCCACACAGTTGAATCCGGTTGTCACAGCAACAACTGGTCAATCATCCGATAAAGAACCTGATTTCCATATCGAACACCTGCGTGATGCCACAGGTGTCGAGTCAACGACAAATGCTACGATAAGCGGGCACTACATAAAGCATGACATCAATATCCTTGATCCTCAGTTTTCGCAGAAATAGGCATACGGTACATAAAAAGCGAGTATCGTCAATATCTCTGACCTTCCTTTTCCTAAGAAACAGGGATACGCTAAATAAAAGCGAGTATCGTCAATATCACTGACCTTCCTTTTCCTCGGAAACGGGCATACACTAAATAAAAGCGAGTACTGTTAATATCACTGACCTTCGTTTTCCTAAGAAACGGGCATACGCTAAATAAAAGCGAGTATCATCAATATCTCTGACCTTCCTTTTCCTAAGAAACGGGCATACGCTAAACAAAAGCGAGTATCGTCAATATCACTTACCTTCCTTTTCCTAAGAAACAGGCATACGCTAAATAAAAGCGAGTATCGTCAATATCACTGACCTTCCTTTTCCTAAGAAACGGGCATACGCTAAATAAAAGCGAGTATCGTCAATATCTCTGACCTTCCTTTTCCTAAGAAACGGGCATACGCTAAATAAAAGCGAGTATCGTCAATATCTCTGACCTTCCTTTTCCTCGGAAACGGGCATACGCTAAATAAAAGCGAGTACTGTCAATATCAATGACCTTCGTTTTCCTAAGAAACGGGCATACGCTAAATAAAAGCGAGTATCATCAATATCTCTGACCTTCCTTTTCCTAAGAAACGGGCATACGCTAAACAAAAGCGAGTATCGTCAATATCACTGACCTTCCTTTTCCTCGGAAACGGGCATACGCTAAATAAAAGCGAGTATTGTCAATATCACTGACCTTCCTTTTCCTAAGAAACGGGCATACGCTAATAAAAGCGAGTATCGTCAATATCACTGACCTTCCTTTTCCTAAGAAACGAGCATACGCTAATAAAAGCGAGTACTGTCAATATCACTGACCTTCCTTTTCCTAAGAAACGGGCATACACTAAATAAAAGCGAGTATCGTCAATATCTCTGACCTTCCTTTTCCTAAAAAACGGGCATACGCTAAATAAAAGCGAGTATCGTCAATATCTCTGACCTTCCTTTTCCTAAGAAACGGGCATACGCTAATAAAAGCGAGTATCGTCAATATCTCTGACCTTCCTTTTCCTAAGGAACGGGCATACGCTAATAAAAGCGAGTACTGTCAATATCACTGACCTTCCTTTTCCTAAGAAACGGGCATACGTTAAATAAAAGCGAGTATCGTCAATATCATTGACCTTCCATTTCCTAAGAAACGGGCATACGCTAATAAAAGCGAGTACTGTCAATATCTCTGACCTTCCTTTTCCTCGGAAACGGGCATACGCTAAATAAAAGCGAGTATCGTCAATATCATTGACCTTCCTTTTCCTCGTAAACGGGCATACGCTAATAAAAGCGAGAGTCATCGAACCATCACGTCGACTGTTGAACCATCACGTCAACCTTTCGTTCACAAGGAAACGAGCATACGCTAAATAAAAGCGAGAGTCGTCGAACCATCACGTGGACTGTTGAACCATCACGTCAACCTTCCATTTCTGAAGAAGCGGGCAAAACACTACTCAAAGCGCGAATCCGAAGACTTGAACAAACAACTCTACGGGGAAATTCTAACGACGGCCGTCAAACACCCATTTCAACAACAGGTAACAACTTCAAGATTTTCAAACTGTTGTACGGCAGTCTGAAGAATACTTTGTTGGGGAATAAGAGAAACTTAACCAAGCAACTCTGATGGGGAAAAACTCTACTGGGGAAGTCACGAGTAACAACTCCGAAGGTTTAAACCACAAAATCTTTTAATGCTGACGTAACAACAATCTGAGAAGAACTCTGCTGGGGGGGGGAAGAGAAACTTAACCAAGTAACTCTGCTAGGGGAGCATATGACAGGGCGAACACTATCATCGCGTATCTCACGCCACAAATCTGAATATCTGGACACCTTCCTGAGCAAGAACCTCAATTACCTGCAGGGAAAAACACCTGAAAACAAAGAGGTAAACAACCTGGCCTATGTTTCAAAATGCATATGTTTGACAATGGCGTAATACTCCATACAGCATGGAAATGCTACGCATTTGGATAGATGCAAATATGATGATATATGCAAATGCAAGGAAGTGCTCCAGCAAAATAAATGCTGAAGACAAAGCCGAATCCGCTGGGGATAACCAGGTATCACAGACATATTCCAGCAAAATAAATGCTGGAAAGGTGAAACCAACTCTGCTGGGAATAACCATCCTGCTGAGGAATAGCTCACAAGCTCGAGATTACGAACTCTATTGAGGATGATCATCCTATCGAAGGAAAAACAACCTGCTGGAGAATAGAAAAGACGGTCCCGTACGGGGACGATCCTTTCAAACCACTGATCACTTGATCATGCTCTGTGGGGATTAACCATCCTGCTGGGGGTACTCAGCTGGGAATCGATTTGTGTACTCTGGTTGTACTTTGCGGGAACTCTCTGGGGAGTAAACATATTCATAACCAAACATCATGAATGCATCCTCTGATGGGTATATCAATCTCGACCTTTTGGGGATGACTTTATCCCACCGATTAAGTCAATCTTAAATTGCTGAGGATAATCTGATCCTGCTCTGATGCAATCCCAACTCTTCTGGGGATAAAAACTTCAACTTCCATCTGCCGGGGAGGAAAAGCCAATTCCATCTGCTAGGGAGGAATAAGTTTCATATGAATCCTGCTCTGGCTGGGGAACACGATCCCTTGGATATCTGTTGCAAAGGTAACGACACCGCCCCAGTCTAAATATTTCAACTTGAAAAGGAAAACTTGTCACAAACCGACTTCGAGATGGCTTGCCCCTGAACCTGGGACAACTTCTCATAAACTCTGATGAAACAAAGAGGAACATTTCCTTCGCTTCCGCTTTTGCTCCAAGCTCATGGGATCTTCGTAAAATCTTCCCCTAAAAAGGCATTGCAATCTCCGTACCCTGATGGTTAGATACGAACTACTTTCGCGTTTCGAACCTCGAAGAGGTGCTTCAGATTGGTCGCCTTCTGATCAACAATAGCCTTTGTGCTCTCAGGGTGGCTTACCCCAGTCTTGCAATGACTTTGCCCCTAGATTGGTTGATTCGTAGTAGTGCCTCTGACTACGAGAGATTTACCGAATCTCGACCAGATTTCCCCAGATGGCTGACTTCACTGGGGGTCATTTGATACGGCTGGCCACAACTTGACGGAGTATTCAGGCATTCTACATTCTATCCCGATCAAACTTTCCACTGCGGAAACTTTCCTGCTGTCAAGCGCTTACTCGTGAGTAAAAAAAATTGTTCTGCATAAACGATATTAAATGCAATGCATATGACAGTTTTTGCAATCCAATCCTGTTCACTGGAAAAATTTATGCCATATAATGAACGAATCAATTATCAAAATGTCAAAATTAATACAACGCTGCAAGAGGAATCCTTTTAGGAGTCAGTTTCGATGCGATCTTTACCGAAGTATTCTCTCGAACTAAATCTGTTTCAATTAGGACTTTTTCAGGTTGTAACGTGGTCGGGTTCACGGTTTTAGAAAGAAAGGATATAAGGCTCAAAATTCTTTTTAACCCACCCATTCTCCTTGATGTTCTCCGATCCTATGTTCAGCTAATTCGACCTTAGCGCTCACCTTTTAAAGGTTGCATAGGAGTGATAGTTCAGGACATCACACATTCTTCGGAGTGACAGTCATTCACTTTTCGTCTTTCGGGACCTGGAGTCACACGACTTGTGTTTTCGAGGATTTTTCTTTTACAATCCTTTTGCTTTTCGGTTCTTCTCGTTTTTCCCTAAATTTTGCCTGGACTAATTCCTTTGAATTTTCGATTTTAAAGTCCAGCGGGATACCCTCATTTTTTCCTAAGTCACTTGTTTTTAGGATTCGACTTAGCGGGTTTTTTTCTTTCTTTTCTTTCTTTTGTTCGAACAAATCGTGTGACACCGGCTTGTCTGACTCTTTGGGAAATAATGTGACTATTTCACTCTTGACGCTTAACCATTGTGGTTTTTTAGGCATGACCTCTAGAGGTGTGATTGATCCTCGAACGGATACTCCTTTTGCAATTTGGACGCTCGGTCAAATTAGCTAACACCTACCCTGCCCCAGGTTAAGATTGGGGGTTTTTCGTTTTCAGAAAGAACTCCTACTACTAGGCTCAAAGGGGTTGACAAGGGATTATCTTCCTTATATCTCCGATGTTTAGGGATTTGAAACAATGCCTGTACATCATCAGCAGGTTTTATTCAAAAGCATACAATCGGAAGCTCTGCGTCTTTCGATTTTCGTCATCCTCCCCGGATTCCACTTAAACAAGCGTTAGAAATAAATGAAAGCAATAGAGTGAACACAAATGAATTAATTCAAAACATGCATATTTATTTCATTATCAATATCGATTGACAAAACAACAAGTTTTACAAGCGAAAATTTGCAATTCTAACAGGAAAGAAACTACAAATGTAAAGAAATGACATAATAAAATGAGCAGATTTCCAGCTTCTAGGAACTGAGCTTTCACACTTGACTCGTTGGCAACTCAGCCGTTTCCAGCTTGTCCTTGGTTTGGCAGAGGATTCTGTACCGTATTGGGAACATCATCGGAGAAGTTGATTGCCTTGCTATCGATCAAGTCTTGCACCTTGTGCTTGAACGCTTGACAATTCTCAATGCTATGCCCCAATGCCCTAGAGTGGAAAACACAATGGGCGTTCACGTCATAGCCTGGTGGTGGCTGTCCAGTCAATGGATCCAAAGTACGAGGTTCAACCAGTTGAAGCTGGAGCAAGAGTCGCACCAACTGATCATAACCCATCGGGATCTCATCAAATACTCTGCCATAGAGCTTCATCCTTTTACCATACCTTCTGGGGTTATCCTGAGAGATCATCCGTGATCGCTGACGAGGAAAATCCTGTGCTTCAAGCTGTGCAGAGAGTCTCTTAGGCCTAACGTGCCTTAGCACAGATTCTTCAGACACCAGTGGAGTGAGCCTGGTGGCTGCGGCTTCGGGAACTTGCTCACACTCCCTTCGGAGTATATTCCTCAACACTTCTGCCATCATACCCACCTGGGCCTTCATTCGGTAGCTCTCCTCTTCAATCGCCTCCTAATTCAAGCACAACGTTTGCATGTCCTTCATGAATTACCCCAGCTGGCCTCAGACTTCCATTAACTCAGCTTGAATCTGTTCCCTTGCTCGGAATCTGCGATCATTTTCAGTAGGCATCTCGTAACCCATGCCCTGTCCAGAGAAAGCATCCTCTTGACAGTCTTCACCCCAATAAGGACCCTCGTTGTTGTATCCAGCGTACGCAGCATTATGACCATAACCATTCAGATTGATCTTGGGATCATACCCCCTATTAACAAAGCCCTGATTAGCAGCAGCTGGTCCAAAGCCAGCATTGTAGGCCCCCATTCCGTAACCATTGTTACTCACAGCACCAAAACCCTGATTACCAAATCCAGCATTGGCACCACCAGCGTTACCAACACCCAGGTTCGCATCAGCAAAGCCCATATTGCCATTGACCATGTTCACACCAGTATAGCCCGTATTGCCATTAACCATGTTCACACCGGTATTCCCAGCACCAGCGTTGAAACCAGCATTACCATTGCCCGTTCCCATGGGTTTCCAAGTTACCGTTCCCATTACTGGCATTCCCATTACCAGCCACGGGACCGTTCTCACCAGCGTTAAGACCGACCACTGGTATAGCGTCACCAGCCTGAGAAGTTTCACCATGAGGACTGTTGCGGTGAGAATCGTGATACCAAGCTATTGATTAACTTGAATCTTTAATTCTTAGATTACAACCGGACTGTAATTTATCCAAAGGAAAGGTCTAAAGAAAGAAAAACCCTTTTTGCGATGTAACAACAATGCTAAGAGATTCGGGGATCGGGGGTTGGTTATGCATAGGGTAGGTATTTCACATCCTAAACATATGTAGTACTCTACAGGAACCTTTTGTTTATTTGCATGCTAAGTTTGGTAAATATTTGCTATGGTTTGGGTTGGGTAAGGGCATAGGTTAAAACCTAAACATAGTTTCTAAGTTTGCTCGCAAAGACATCGCGTCCCCTGCCTACGTATCCTAACTAGGATAGAATCAGAGCAATCGTAGTTCACCTTACTAAGGTTGAAGAACACCTAATTATGATCAAGGTTCAAGGGGGAACAAACATTACAATGTTTGTATAGAGTTTTACAAAACTCTCTAGATCTATGTTGAACACTCAAAAGGGGAGTAAGTAACCATTGCTATGATTCTTACATAGAGTTTACAAACTCTATCCTAGGGTTCTAATTGATGGAGCACTCCTAGTATAGGTAGGTTTTCTAGACTTAAAGCAAAGTCTAATGGTTTGAATGTTCTAACTTAACTAAGTTATGGTTGAAGATGACTTCACAAAGTCAAGGGAGGGGTAAATGAGCTATCCAATGACATAAGGGTCAAGGGAGAGACTTTTCCTTTGGAAGGAGAGAGGGGGGAGACAACTTGGATGAGAACTAAAGAGTTCCATCACTTGGAGAAAGAAGTACTTAACAAAGCAATATGAAATAATATTAAAACAAGTAAACATGCATATTACAATAAGCAGATACTTCAAATGGTATCAAGGTTACAACAATTAGTCATTCATCTTAACAAAGATTTGGGGCATGATAAAAGTAACAACCATATGAGCAAATCACAATTTGAAAAGTAGGCATGTCATAAGTTCCAAGCATAGTAAATGTGACAACAATGTGCATAGATGATAATCAAACACAATTAAATCAGTTTAAACCTCATAATTTAGGAGGAATAAATGGTTGAGACAAGATTTATGGTGACATCCAAAGGGGTTATCCTAACATGTTAACTAACAAGGGGAATAAACATAACAAGAAGTTCAATCATGCTCAGAGGAATCCAACTAGAAATTAGGTCACTAATTACAATAACTGAACAATTTTCAATATGAACAAAGTACATCACAATTTGTGACAACAAGTAATATTTTCGCATCATACAAAAGTAGACATTATAACAGACTTGTTACAAAAAGAATGGGCCAAAAATGATAAAATATGAACAAGTTACAAATATTTGAAGTTTTGATGAATTATGACAATAAAACCAATGAACAAGCAAATAAAAAAAGAAAAGGGCCAAGCTGGGATTTGAACCCAGGCCCTTTAGTTACTAGCACACAACAACAACCAATAAGCCACACACGCGCGCTGGTAAGAAAAGGAAGAGAGCAAAGAAAAATAAATCAAACAAGGAAATTAAAAAAAACAAACAAAAGGGTTCGACCTCCACCCGGATCGAACCCAGGACATGCAGATGAAAGGCGCTTTTGGTTCAAAGTTCTTACCACTGGGGTGGCTATACATCCGTTGATGTAGCCACCCCCATAAACATTATGGCATGGTTTTGATGAATTCCTGGGCAGGCTTGAGGCAAAAACAAAGCAATTTCTCAAAATACGTTTTGATGTCAACTTGTTCAATTCTTAACCAATTCTAGCAAACTTTAGGTCAATCTTGGGTAGAATTGAACAAGGATTATGATGGTGCAGTTGTTTTTTCAAAATCATGTTCACAAATAAAAATTTGATTGAACTTGCAAATGGATGTTTTGAGATGCATGATGACATTCAATTCATGTTCTGTGCACATTTGAGTGAAACAAATCAACACACAAACCTCCAATATATCAATTAAACATTCTACACTAAAAGGCCAGCTACAGAACAAGTTGAAATAGAAATGACTTGTAAGTTTCAAGTTTGGTGATGTGAATTGCATTTGGAAAACCACTTCTCAAATTTGAGTTCATATGCATCAAAGGGTATTGCACACAACACATATATGTCATAACAGAAGTATTGGACCCTCATGGCTCAAGTATAAATCAGTAGAATGGAAAAAGGTACATGAATTGCAAATGTGGTGCGAGAATGAGACAAACTGTCAAAACAGAGTGGAAGATGAAAATGTTCAGTTCATACATTTGGCCTATGAGTCCTAATCATATCAATTGATGTTTTAAAAGTTTACAAACCAAACAACAATGCACAGGCAGAGGAAATCAGCAAGATGCAGGCATGACAGCAATTTGAAAACTAAAGTAGCAGGCCAAACATGGGTGCATATGTTAAAACTTGATCAAACAAAACAAGAAGATCATGAGGTATCCACCAACATACTTGAAATGTAATGAGAAACAAACATGTAATAGTCACAAAGTCAAACTAAAACACAAAAACACAACTGCTATGTGTTGCCAAGTGACATAGAAAGAAAGTGCAATTTGAAAACCAAAGTCAAGAAATAGACTCAATCAGGCTGGACAGACCTGGCATACAAACTATAAACATCATCTTGAGTGTTTCCACACTTCAAGACTTACCTCAAACCCAACAAAATTGAAAAACACATATCAGCTACTTAAACACACACAAAATTGCATAATTGAAACCAAAACTTGATTGGAATAGATTGAGACAGAACAAGCATCATACACTATTCTTAAATATATCAATGGATGAGATTAGCACTTAAAATTGACCATGAAATGCATACAGCAAAAAAAAGCTCTCATGTTGCAATTGTAAATGTACAATGGAAGGTGGGCTGTCAAGCAAAACAAAACATCTCATTCATAAGGATATTTAAATCATGCACACATGCCAAACATATTGTCTAGAAGCCATATGCTCATGAGCTATCTCAATTCAAATAGAAAAAAGAAGAAGTGTGTGTGGTTGTGGTTTCAAAACTGTTTTGGGCAGCAATGTAGTACAACTGGTCAAAATATAAACAAGTAGCCTCATGTTGACAAACATAGCACAGGTACATCATAAATGTGAAGACAAATGAGTTTCAACTCATAAAACCAGCATTGAACAAGCAGAAAAGAACTTGGTGTATTCACGGCAGATTTTGGTTTGAAAGTGCAATTTAGAAGTGAAATGAAAAAAACAAAAGTAAGAGTAGATCAAACAAACAATATGTACATATAAAAATCATGAGGATGGATGAATTTACATTTAAATCTCAAGCATATGACAGTTGGAGCAGAAATCTGGTATGTTGTGGTAAGAAATGCAGAAAACTGTTTTGACACCAATTTGGCATAGCAGAGCAATTTTCATGTAATGATGCTTTAATGCTAATCCAATCACACACACACACACACACACACACACCATAATCATGTTAAAGGACACTTTCATGCTCACAAACCAGTTCAAATCATTATCACACAAAAGAAAGCATATTGAAACTCAAGAAATGCAAAACAACAACACATTAGGGCAGCAAGTGAATTCATGGCAGTTGAGGTGACTTGGTACCACATACAAGTTTCAAAAATGAATATGAATGATTCTATGCACATAGATAAAGTATAGATTAGTTGGAACAGAAAAATGGTAGTTGGTAGTATCAATGAGGTTTTTAAAACTTTAGAAGTGAGAAACAGTTTTGTGCAAGTAGGGCAATTTGGACTTACAAGTACAACATACATTCATTGATCATACTAACAAGTGAATCTACAACCTAAAATCAAACAGAAATTCCTCCAAACCAGAACTGGTATGTCTATCCAATCTTGACAGCAAAACATATAAAATCTCATAACTGTCCTCAACAACTCAAATCCTAAGTTCTCAACATTTTAACAAGTTCCAAATGACATAAGCACAACCAACACATAACAAACCACATTGGAAACACTTTGAGATAAAACATGGCAAGCACAAACAGTCCAACACCAAGACTCATGATGATGGTAAAAGTGAAATAAGTGCCACAATAGATTCAAATATGATCTAGGGCAGGGGGCTCCTATGAATAACTTACAAGTTATCCAAAATCACTAATGAACTAGGTTTAACAGGCCTAGGGCAAACTCATTCATATTTCCATGTTGGATTCCCAAAAACTACCATATGGACCAAAAATTCAAAAACAAGTTAAGCATGATATCTAAGTAAAATCTTTTTAACACATCACCAATATATCATTGACAAATTAAAATACATTAACACAAGCAAGTAACATAATCACAAAACCTAAGTTCTTGACTAAGAACTAGTATGGGACAGCAATGGTATATTTCATAACAATCATCTCAAAAATGATAAATATGACAATGTATGATAAATAAATATTTTAAACATCACATACCTCTTGTAGACAAGTCTTGAGCAAGCTAAGAAGCTTAGAAACCCAGAGATCCTCTTCTTTGGCAAGAACTTGAAGCTTACTTCCTCTTGAAGTAATAAATCACTTTTCAAGACAGTTGGTGTTAATGGATTTCCAGCTGGTTTTTAATGCCTTAGACAGTTATAATATGATGTATGTGAGGTGTGTAGATGGTTAGAATAGCAAGAATCAGCTTGGACCAAGATTTGGCAAGTTTTGAGGGTTTTGGTCAAACTTTCTTAGTGTGAAAGTTGACTTTTGGCAATTTGATAGTTTTTGAAGATGTAAAGGTATGGACACCTTCTATATGACATTTAAAGATTGTATGGGTGGTTCTTAGAGGTTTGGAAAGGATGGAACTGGTCTTGAGCAGAGTTTTGCTCAAGACAGTTTTTTGTAAAAATGGAGGTTTGAGATTTTTCCATTTTTGGAGGGAGATTTGAGATTTTTCAAGTGAATCTTCCAAAATATTTGTGGCAGCTCCAACACATCAGCTCCATGGACCAATGCTGAGCCAAAATCAATTTAGATGGAAAGGATGGGATGGCTATGAAGATAGGGGACTGCAGCTGCCCACCTTGCTTGAAAAGTTTCTCTTTCATGGTTTTAATGATTATTTTAATATCCACTTGTTATCAACTTGCAATGCTCATCAAACCAACTCATTTTCTGGTTTTCTCCTCATCCACACCTCACATTATCAGCTTGAATTACAATCCAAGGGTTGAGGATAGTCCAATTTGTAAAAAACTGATTTTTGGGAAGTGGTGGAATGTGGTTTCAAGTGTTGACAGACCCAACTTCTATGGTGCATAACTTCCTGCTCAAACATGCTATTAAGGATTTCTACCACAATTTGGAAAGCCCTTAAGTAGCTCTACAACTTTCATGTTTTGGGAATTTCCAAATTCTTGATGGAACTAGGTTGAAAAACCATTCAAAGTTCTGAAAAAAAATCACTTACAAGTGTTAAATAACTTAGAATTTTTCGAAGTTATTTACCCTTCAAATATGAATTTTGCTATAACTCCTATTCTATGCATTTTTTGAGCATGGACCACTTTGAGGCTTTTGTAGGATTTGTCAAGAGCTTTCTAATGAGCTTTGAACCACTTCAATTGGATGTGTGGTTGAGGAGTTATGGTCTTGCCCCTTTCGAAACCCTAATTCTCGATTTTTGCCATTACTTCTCAACCCTTGATCCAATGGTCATGAAATTTTATGGGGAGGTGTTTAATGATATAAGGAACATTTTTTATTCACACCTTGAAGTCAAATTCCTTATTGTTGGAGAGTTGACTTTTCGGTCAACCGTTCGATCGATCGGTGTCTACCGAGTCGCCTGTTGGTGATCTGGACATCCTGAGGACTTGAAACTCTTTGGATGGACTTTAATAAGCCATAGGAGATTAATGGACATTGATCCCACCATTGAAATACTCTTTGAATCAAAAGTCAAACTACAGTTGACTTTTTCTGATCGAAAACCCTAATCGGGTATCTCAAATTGCACTTTTCTCAATCCCCGGGTGACCACCTCAAATTGCACTTATTCTTGGTTCAATGTATCATCCTTGATCTCGTGGAGACTTATTTGATGTTGAATCAATCCAAAACATTGATTGATCAGACCGCCGAAATCTCGATTTTGACGGTACGAAACCCTAATTCATCTGCATCTTAACAAAGATAAACTGAAAATGGGTTAAGGTTAGTTAATCAAGTGAATATGATCCTATAATGATGATGAGGATCTAAGGGGTCAAAATTTGGGGTGCAACAGATGCCCCTATTTAAATATCTTCACTAGATGGTAATGAAAGATGACAATCCTCATAGAATCGCAGTGAAAGGTATTTAAATATAACAAACCAGAAATTTTGTCCCTTAGATCCAATGGTATGCAAAAGGACAGATACGAATATGCCATGAATCTAAATGATGTTATATGATGCTTGAATGCTAGACAAATGTAGACACACGAGCACAGATAAAAGTACGGCAAAACAACGAGTAACCACTCACGAGGACCCAACACACTGGGGACAGATTCCAAACGAAGTAAGCAAGGTAGTTCAGACATGACTAAAGATGCTTGTTCAAGGAAATCTTTCACACCGGGGACACAAATTCCACTAGGGAAGACACATCTTCGTTGGGGAAAGGAGATACGAACCTTATTGGGGATAACCAGATGAGGAAGCCCACCGGGGAAGATGGCAATTCTTCACTGGGGAAACGAAAGGAAAGAAAATGAAAACCACACTAGGGAAGAAACCCAATGGGGAAAGCTTTGCTGGGGAACAAATCCACTAGGAAAGCAAAGCTTCTTAGGGGAAAAGACGGAATGAAGACACGAGTCTAACTAGGGACAACCAGATGAGAAAATTTCCTATAACGAAGAGTTCAAACGGGATCTTCAGGAAAAGGTTAGAAACAAGACCGGGCGTGTCGGGGAAACTAGTATCTACTAGTTCTTCGAGACTCGACTTGGAAATGCAACAGCTTCAACTGGGGAGACTGGTGATGACCAAAATAGCTTCGAACGATGCTAGTTTCCACTAGACTTACTGGGGATATGGTGACGACCAAATCAATAACGGTTTCCAAGAAGTGCTAAACATTTCCAGACTTCCTGGGGATATGGTGACGACCAAATCAAAGTTCCAATTACAATTGGGAATTCCAACAATGTTGTTAAAACAACAATACTCTGGTTGGGGAAGTTGGTAACAATCACCTTTCGGCACTAATAACGATTAGTTTTCAAACAATGCCAGTAACCACTGGATCTAGAGGGGACTGGTGATAACCAAATTAGGATATACCAATAACAATTGGTTCTAGATGATGCTAGTAGCAACTAGACTTAACTGGGAATTTTGGTGACGACCGAGTCCAGGGAGACCAATGCCCTTTGGATTTTCAAAGAGTTTGGTAACGACCAGACCAGAGTGATGATAACAATCTGCTTTAAGCGATGCTAATAATCATTGGACTTAGGCTAAATGGTGATGACCAGCTCAGGTATACCAATAACGATTGGTTCTGGATAATGCTAGTAACCACTAGATTTTCCAAACGAGGCTAGTGACCACTAGACTTTATAGAGATTGGTAATAACCGACTCAAGGGATACCAATAGCAATTGGGTCTGAAGGTAATACTAGTAACCACTAGGTTCAAGAAGATTGGTAATAGCTGAATCAAAAAGGTACCAATAACCATTAGATTTGCAGGTAATACTAGTAACGACTAAGTTTTTAATCAGGTTGGTGAAAACCGAATCAAAGAGACTCCAATAACAATTGGTTTGCTTTATAACAGAATCAGTAACAATTGGGTTTGGAAAATGGTCGGTGACGACCGAATCACGGTACCGGACGTAATTAGTTCTGAACGTGTGCTAGTGACCACTAGTCTTTCAAAGATTGTTGGTGATGACCAAATTGAAGATGAAAATCGGTAACAACCCCCTGTTTGTGTAAATTGGATATTGCTAGTCACCACTATCTTTCCAGAGAAAATAAGGAAACTCCAGGATGCCGACTTTGAAGCGAACAAATCGAAGATAAAGATAACGACCAAAGGATCTCAAAGGCAACAACCTAAACAGGCAAAAAACCAAAACCAGAAATGCAAACAAATGTGTATGCTGGCATGATGTTGTATGTAAGACGCAGACTGACCCGTAGGAACAAAGGAAAACAAAACAAAGAGGGAACTCGTCATGCTGAGTTTCAAAATGCCTCAAGTCAGGTGACACTTCCTTCTTTGGTGTAGATAACGATCTTTTCTCAATAATATCTTCGTAATTCTGTAGAGAAAAAGTCTTAGCTTAAGAGCTAGAATTGTTGTCGGACACATCTAGCTCGGTCAAAGGTAACAACAACTTCCACAACTTCGAGAACTGTGTAATATCATCATATTACCTCTAGAATTTTTCAATCATTTTGTCAAATCGTGTTTCCTTTTTAAAACAAGACTTTAAGTTTTTCAAAACACTTTGCTTTCATGAAAATTCTTATTAACAAATAAGTGAAATTGCATAACAAAAATAGCGGATCATAACAATGATTTGGCCAAAAATCTGATTTTATTGATAGACAAGAACTTTACAAAAGGCAAAGCCTTGGGAATTTTATAAGTTTGAAAAATGGCAACAGAAAAGGTTACAGAATCCCATGATAATCCGGTCCTTCCGACTGCCAGTTCACTTGCTTCGCTGCTTCTGACGAGAATAACAGGCGTTGACCTTTCTTCTAATATTCTGCACATGACTCTGCCCCAGCATCTGCCAACTTTCAAACATTGGGCTTTCATCTTGATGAAGCACTGAAGTCTCCTTTCTAGGTATTTTCTTTCAGGCGTAGTATTTTCTCACTGCGTTGGAGTTGATGGGATACTTGAGTTGTTCGCCATCCATAGTTTCGAGAATCAGAGATCCTCCGGAGAAGACAGTCTTTACAACGAAAGGGCCGTCATAGTTGGGCATCCACTTGCCACGCATATCCTTTTGAGTTGGCAGGATCTTTCTAAGCACAAGCTCTCCTTCCCTATACTCTTTGGGACGAACATTCTTGTTGAACGCTCTGATCATCCTTTGTTGATAGATTTAACTGTGACACATGGCCGTCATTCTTTTTTCATCAATGAGGTTCAACGAGTCGAATCTTTCTTTTATCCATTCGTCTTCATCAAGCTTTGCTTCCGTCAAGATCTTCAAGGAAGGTATTTTGACTTCAATGGGTAGCACAGCGTCCATCCCATACACTAAGGAAAATGGAGTTGCCCCTGTCGAAGTGCGCACCAATGTTCGGTATCCGTGCAAAGCGAATGGTAGCATCTCGTGCCAATCTTTGTAAGTTACGGCCATCTTTTGTATTATCTTTTTGATGTTTTTGTTGGCAGCTTCAACTGCACCATTCATCTTAGGTCTGTAAGGAGACGAATTGTGATGTTTGATCTTGAAATCTTCACAAAGTTCCTTCATCGTTTTGTTGTTCATATTCGACCCGTTGTCAGTGATGATCTGGTTAGGGATACCATATCGGCAGACGATCTCCTTTTTGATGAAGCGTGCAACCACTTGCTTTGTCACATTTGCGTACGACGCTGCTTCCACCCATTTGGTGAAATAATCGATTGCGACAAGGATGAAGCGATGGCCGTTGGAAGCTTTTGGCTCTATGGCCCCAATCATATCTATGCTCTACATTGCAAAAGGCCAAGGTGATGTCATCACATTGAGAGGATGTGGAGGGACATGCACTTTATCGGCATAAACTTGACATTTATGACACTTTTGAGCAAAGAGTATGCAGTCCGTCTCCAAAGTTAACCAGAAGTAGCCTGCTCTTAAGATTTTCTTAGCCATGGCGTGGCCATTCGCATGGGTGCCGGAGGTTCCTTCATGTACTTCGGTCATTATGAGATTCGCCTCGTTTTCATCGACGCATCGGAGTAAAACCATGTCATGATTTCTCTTGTACAAGGTACCATTGCTGATGAAGAATTTAGATGACAATCTTCGTATTGCTCTTTTGTCAATTGTGGACGCGTCAGCGGGATACTCTTGATTTTGGAGGAAATTCTTAATATCATGAAACCATGGCTTCTCATCAGATTCTTCGTCTATTGCCATGACATATGCGGGTATTGTCCTTCTTTTGATGCGGGTCAGAGGTGCCTCGTTGACAAACTGGACCTTCCCCATTGATGCCATCATGGCTAGCGCATCTGCAATATGATTTTCTGCTCTTGGTACATGCTTGAAGGTAATTTCATCAAAATATTCAGCCATCTCTAAGATGTGGTCTTGTAAGGGATCAATTTTTCATCCCTGGTTTCCCATTCTCCTTTGAGTTGGTATATCACCAAAGCAGAATCACCAATTACTTCCATGATTTTGATGCGGAGATCAACGGCAGCTTCCAACCCTAAAATGCAAGCTTCATACTCGGCTATGTTGTTTGTACATGAGAAACAAAGTCGGGCTGTGACCGCAGTGTACCCTCCAGTTGGATTTTTCCGAACAGCTCCGACGCCATGTCCATTTTTGTTTGACGCTCCGTCGAACATCATCTCCCAGCGGGATCCAGGCTCGGGACCTTCTTCCGGACCAGGCTCTGGTTTCGTGCGCTGAATATACATCACATCTTCACCAGGAAAATCAAACTTGAGTGGTTGATAATCCTCCATAGGATGCTCTGTGAGGTGTTCTGACAAGACACTTCCTTTGATAGATTTTTGAGCAACATATTGGATATCGTACTCTGATAAGAGCATATGCCATCGGGCTAATCTTCCTGTTTGAGCTGGCTTTTCAAAGATGTACTTGATGGGGTCCATCTTAGAAATCAGCATTGTAGTGTGACAAATCATGTATTGCCTCAGACGCTTGGCGGCCTATGCTAACGCACAACAAGCTTTTTCCAAGGGAGAGTAACGACTCTCGCAATCAGTGAACTTCTTGCTTAGATAATAGATTGCATGTTCTTTCTTTCCTGACTCATCAGTCTGGCCCCAGACGCAGCCCATTGAATCTTCCAATACTGTCATATACATGAACAGAGGTCTTCCGGGTACCGGAGGAATCAACACTGGAGGTTCTTGCAAGTACTGCTTGATTTTCTCAAATGCGGCCTGACAGTTTTCATTCCATACCACTGTTTGATTTTTTCATAACAACTTGAAGGTCAGTGTGCAGGTAGGGGTCAGATTGGAGATGAACCTGGAGATGTAATTCAGACGTCCGAGGAAGCCTCTGACTTGTTTCTCAGTTTTGGGAGCAGGCATCTCCTGGATTGCTTTAACCTTGTCAGGGTCTACTTCAATTCCTCGCTGACTAACGATGAAACCAAGTAACTTGCCTGAGCGAACTCCGAAGGTGCATTTTGCTGGATTTAACCTCAGTTGATACTTTCAGAGTCTCTCGAATAGCTTCAGCAGATGATCCAAGTGGTCTTCTTCGCTTTGGGATTTTGCAATCATATCGTCCACGTACATTTCGATTTCTTTGTGCATCATATCATGAAAGAGTGTGACCATAACTCTCTGATACGTTGCCCCCGCGTTCTTCAAACCAAAAGGCATGACCTTATAACAATAGGTGCCCCATGGTGTGATGAAGGTTGTTTTCTCCATGTCATCTGGATCCATTTTTATCTGGTTATAACCAGAAAATCCGTCCATGAATGAGAATACTGCAAAGCTTGCTGTGTTATCCACCAAAGTATCAATGTGTGGTAGAGGGAAGTCGTCCTTTGGACTCGCCTTGTTTAAATCCCTATAGTCGAGCCACATCCTGACCTTGCCATCCTTCTTCGGGACTGGTACAATGTTTGCCACCCATTCTGGATACTTGGATACTGCTAAAAAGACGGCATCAATTTGCTTTTTGACCTCATCTCGTATTTTAAGCGCCATGTCTGGTCTCGACCTACGAAGCTTTTGTTTGACCGGAGGACATTCGGGCTTCAGGGGGAGCTTGTGCACGACAATATCGGTATCCAACCCTGGCATATCTTGGTAGGACCAAGCAAATATGTCAACAAAATCTCTGAGGATTGTTATCAGCTTGTCTTTGATTTCTGGCCTTAATGATTCCCCGATCTTGACTTCTCTTTTGTCTTCCTCTGACCCCAAGTTGATGGTTTCAGTCTGCTCTTTGTGGGGTTGGAGATAAACATCTTCGTATTCAGCCATTCTCTTCAACTCTTCTGGGACTTCTAACTCTTCGTCATTCTCTTCTTCAGCTTGAAAGACAAATGAACCGCTAGTAGAAGGAACCGAAGGATCATAGGATTCTATGGTTGATGGAGGTATTCTGCACGTTTTATTTTGGAAGAATTAGGCACACACACACAGACATGCAGATGAAGGGTTGTTTTTACTTTTTTTTTTCAAAAAAAAAAGATTGCCGTTTTTCTTTTAACAAAAAGAGTGAAAATGATGTGCAACACAAATAGCAAGAGTTTTAACAAAAACACTTTTTCATTAATGATTTTAAAATTTTGCAAAGTGGCCCAATACAAAATAATTCGCGGGCCTTGGGCAAGACCAGAAATTTTTAAAGAAAAACACAAAGCTAATAAGCAGAGTGAATTACTCTAAAGGTAAAAAGATGGGAACTTCCACAGCCTCCCAATTGCGCAACGCTGCTCCTCCTCTAGTTATTAGATGATCCAGATTGCCATCTTCTTCTTCAGCAATGATGTAATTGACTTGCACGCCGCCACTGGTGAATATTTCTTTTAAAGACTTCTTCTTCATGGTGCTTTCTTCTGGCTCGCCTTCTGGAGTTGGTTTGTAACCCAACCCTTGTCGATCATTTTTGGCTCGAGCATTGACTTCGATGACTTCTCCCCATTCCAATGGGACTCCATCTTTCAGTGCTACCTTAATACTTTGAGCAGAGGTAAATGATGGCCCACGGGTTATGTCTGATTCATCTACTAGAACAGCGTGAGCTATTTCTAGTGCTTGGAAGGCCGTCTTAAGGGAATCTTCATCAGCCTCAATATACCAGAATGATGACAAGTTGCTCACCATTAAGTCTTCTTCTCCATGGACAATGACCAGCTAGTCATTCACAACAAACTTCATTTTTTGGTGGAGAGTGGAAGTGACAGCGCCAGCTGTGTGAATCCATGGTCTTCCCAATAGACAACTGTAGACCGGATTTATGTCCATCACCTAGAAGGTGACTTTGAAGATTTGTGGTCCAATTAGGATAGGAAGATCAACTTCTCCTATCACGGTTCTCCTGGATCCGTCAAATGCCTTGACTATAAGAGAAGTTGGTCTCATGGTAGCACCTTGATATGCCAACTTGGCCAAAGTCCTTTTAGGCATTACGTTGAGTGTTGATCCCGTGTCGACAAGAACTCGGGACATTGTATCCTCTTCACATTTGACTGACACATGTAAAGCACGATTGTGCTTACGCTTCTCAGCTGTCAGATCGTTATCGTCAAAGCTCAAAGTGTTGCAGGCAGTGGTATTTGCTACAACAGAGTCAAACTGCCCCACTTTAATATCTTTAGTGAGGTGGGCATGTGTCAGGATTTTGTGCAATGCCTGGCGGTGTGCTGGAGAGCTTAAAAGCAAAGCCGTGACCGAGATCTTGAAGGGTGTTTGGTTTAGTTGGTCCACTACCCTGTAATCACTTCGTCGAATGATTCTAAAAAATTCTTCTTCATCGTTCTTGAGACTTTCTTTTCCTCTAACTAAAGGTTCTTTGGTGGTGATTGCCTCTGGAACAAGCTTCTGAGGAACAGGAGTTTTCTGAACAGAAACTGCTAGTGGAGGAGTCTCATTATATGTTCGAGATTGGTAGATGCGACCACTCCGGGTCATTTTGCTTCCACTGGAAATGTTGGCCACACTTGTTGGTTTCTTTTCTTTGAAAATCCCCTCACACCATGAATAGTCTTGTTTTGGTGTTACGGCTCTTGGGTGAGGCTTGGATCCTCCCCTCGGCTCAAACCTAGTTTGTCCCCTCCCAAATTTCGGGGGTACATCATTGCAAAATACTGGACGGACGTTCTTGTAGTTTTTGTTACTGTTATCATCTCTGAATATGGCTCTTTTGTTGGGCTCTCCTGGTATGTTAAACACCGGTTCGATGACTGCCACATCTTCTTCCTTTTTTCGGTGGGTAATTTCTATCATTCCCTGTTCAATCATAGCCCGAATGTCCTTTTTCACGGTGTCACAACCCTCAGGATTCAACATACATTCTTTGCAATCTTCGTGAGATGTCTTGAGTGACCATGCCTGAGCGAGGCGTTTGTGTAGGTCTGCTAATGGCACTTTGATCTCACCAACAGTAGTAACTTTCTTGTCTTCTGATCCCTCCCCTTCTTCAGTAATGGCGTTGACTCCACCATGATTTGGAAGAGGGTTGCTCTTAACGTTGGGGTGATTATCTTTGAAGGATATAATTCTCTTTTCTATTAGTTCACGAACTAGATGCTGGAGGGCGAAGCAACCTTCGAGATCGTGGCCTGGAGCGTTCTCGTGAAATGGGCAACGAGCATTTGCATTGTAATAGAACGAGAGTGGATTAGGTGGAACACCTAATTTTCTTATTTTAACCAGCCCTCTTTCTATTAGCATGGGAAACAAGTCGGTGTAACTCATTGGAATAGGCTGTATCTTTGGCCTATTTGCTTGATAATTTGCCCTCGGGGCTCTGTTCTGAGGTTGTTGACCCTGCGGTTGCTGGTATTGTTGCTGATTATTGGCGCGGTAATGTTGCTGATTGCCAGGCTGATACTGGTGCTGATTGCTGGATGCCTCAGGTTGGGGACCATGCTGTGAAGAAGGTTGAAAAACCGGGGTCACTGCCGCCACATATGATGGTTGGTACTGTTGGTGGTGGCTTCGTGAGCTTTGTGCTTTCTTTCCATATGTGATTGCACTCACCTCTCCCTCCTTCTTTTTGTGGAAAGTGCTGACTGGCTTCTTTGTCGTGCTGGCGCTTGAGGTAATATTTGGAGTGGTCACTTTTCCACTCTTTAATCCTGCTTCCACCTTGACTCCCACTGCCACAATATCAGAGAAATTTGTTGTAACACTGCTGATTAAACGTTCATAGAATTATGGTCGAATTGTATCCACAAACCAGTCTGCCAACTCCTTTTCAGTAAGGGGAGGCTCTACTTGTGCTGCAGTTCCGCGCCATCTTTGCGCATACTCCTTAAAAGTTTCAGTATTTTTCTACGTCATGCTGAGAAGCTGACGGCGGTCGGGAGCTAGGTCCATGTTGTACTTGTACTGTTGAATAAAAGCATCTAAAAGGTCTTGGAAATTATGGATTTTAGCTTGATCTAAACCGATATACCACTTAGCCGAAGCCCCTTTAAGACTATCTTGGAAACAGTGTACTAGCAGTTTATCATTTTCAATATGCGGAGCCATCCGCCTACAGTACATGATGAGGTGGACTTTAGGACAAGTGGTCCCCTCATATTTATCGAAGATTGGAATTTTAAATTTTTGAGGAAACACCAATCCAGATACCAGACATAGATCCTTGGCATCAGATCCAAAGACATGATTTCCTTCAATGGCTCTCATCCTTTTGGCCATGATGTCCATCTCCACTCTAAATGTTTCGTGTTTTTCGTCCTCAGCTTCAGATCCATCGGGTATATCAAAGATTGGCTGTTGATTGGCGAAAACTGGTCGTACTGTGGTAGGGCCACCTGCTTGAGTGAAAATAGGGTTTCTGATTGTTGAGTCGAACAGGGTATTGAGACTTGAAGACCGCATGTTGTTGAATGGCGGCACAAAATCCCGGGACATGCCGTAGGGAAACTCTGCTCAAGTAACAGGAGCTATTGTGACATTGCCCGCTGTTGTGGCAACTTCGGAGATCACTGTAGGTTGCGTATCCATTTTCGCTTTGATTATGTTGAGGACTTCCATGATCTGGCTGACGTCCCCTTTGATCCCTTCAATGTCATTATCCATATGATC
This sequence comes from Lathyrus sativus, assembly GCA_963859935.3. Classification (NCBI taxonomy): domain Eukaryota; kingdom Viridiplantae; phylum Streptophyta; class Magnoliopsida; order Fabales; family Fabaceae; genus Lathyrus; species Lathyrus sativus. The sequence continues at coordinate 262,231,690 of OZ012738.1, forward strand.
GAACCTTTGGTCGTTATCTACCATCTTCTTTTGAGCTTGGGACCGTGTGTTGTATCTGTGGGTATTCAGCGTGACTCCTTATCTCCTTCTGGACAAGAACAAAGGATGATCTGCGGAACCCAAATGCAGGACTGATGCAGGATGACATGCAAATGCAAATGCGGATGCATAAGCCATTCAAGGAAATTCAATTCTTTTTTGTTTACAAACAAAAAGTTTAGAACAACATGTAACAACATGCTTAAAAAGCATTTTTCATTTGATAGCTGGAAATCTATTACAATAGAGTGGCCCTTGCTAAAGAGCAAGACCTTTCTTACAAGAAAAATGAAAGTAAATGCAACAAACAGGATTTCAATCCTTTTTTAGGGAAAGCAGGGAAATGGTGAAACAAAGATCAATCTAACAAGATGATCCTTCTCCTTCTTGGACTCTGACATGAACTTGGTCCTGGCGGATAATCTCCCACAGGTCTTTGTTCTCTCTCTGCGCCTTGATCAAAGCATACCTTAGTTCTTCCCTAATTGCGGGGACCTCAGGCTCCATGGTTATCTCATAGTCATGAGTGTAGAACATGTTTAAGGCAATTTCTTTTGACCATAGCAGGTATCCCCTGGTGGTTAAACAACTTGCATTCTCCATTGGAGTTAGGCCTAAGAGGTGTGGATCTCTTTGAGCGTATTGAGCATTTTCTTCTAGTTCTTGGTTGCGACCTGTCTCACAGAAGCAATGCCTCATCAGTTCTGGTTCGGGCTCTGGTCCGGTAGGATACCCATGTTGTCGCCGAGCGAGAATATGATTATAGGTGATCACCCCCTCTATCCCAATGAGAGGCACATTGGGGAAATCTCCATAGATAGGAATCATGACTTGGTCACCGATGCTGGTGTCATACCATGTGATATCATGGTGTCTGAGCGTGACGAGTTTAGAAACCCACGCGCTTTTGGTAGGAAGTCTCCAAAGGATATGAGTCCTTGGCAGATGAGAAGTAAACCATCGGCCGAGTAGTGCAAGATAGCATGATAATTGCCCACAATCATACAAGATGAAACGGTGGATGACTACATAAGTGTCAGCCAGTATTGTGTTGACTGGATTTTTGATGATGAAGAGACGAATCACCTCTTCGCTGATGAAGTCGTAACTGCTTGGGAACAGATACAGTCCATATATTAGTAGTGCCAGAATCGCCTCAAAAATTCCCAGGTTTCTGCTTTCATAATGATACTCAGCCATCTCCATTAGAGGCCTGGCATCCATTCCATACCACCCTCCTTTCGCTCTCATCGGTGGTAAGTCTTCCAGCTTGAAATGCAGGGCCTTAGCTAAGTCCCTCTTCTTTGGTTTTCCATAAGGGAGCGTAAAAGTCCATGGAATCTTTAAGTAAGCAGTATACTCCTCGAGGGTCGGAAGTAACTGAAAGTCTGGAAACACAAAGCAGTGGTAGGTTGTATGATAGAATTCAACCAAGGCTTGCAACATGGGCTCGTTGATCGGAGCACTTATCAATGGCAATAGGTCTCCATATTTGACTATGAAAGCTGCAGGATTTTGGACAAGTCTCGTTAACATCCTTAGACAGCCTAACCTCAGATCTGGAACCCGAAGCATGTCTCTTCTTACCATGTTGTTGTCTGCAAAAAGAAAAAATGAATTTCCTTGAATGGTTAGAAGAAGTGCAAATGCAAATGCCAATGGTTGCCATGGAACTCAAATATTTTCGAACATCAGAAGTCGCCATTTCATTAATTAACAAAGCAGATTACAAAACATTGTTTCCTCTTACAAGAGTTTTAAACAACAGCTAAATAAATCCTATCAAGGTTCCCCTAGCAGCCTTAAATTGAGCTTCTCGATCTTTCTTTCCATCTGAGTCTTCTCAAAGATGAGTCTATCCACAATTATATTCCATGGATTAGACTGAGGCTCATAAGGTTCTTCTAGTGCTTTCCTCTTCTTACAAGAGAGGATTTCTTCATCTTTCAACTGGAGTTGTCTCTGGAGCTTTGCATTTTCTTCGACGACTATTTGATACTTGTGCTTCCAAGCTTCTTCAGTTTGTTGTGCTTTAACCAAAGCAATTTTAACCTTTTCTTCTTCAGACATGAAGACCAACGGGCGTTCTTCCTTCAAAGCCATAGGCTCTTGCTTAGGATATGGCATCCTTAGTGTGACGGCTCTTTTTCGAACCCATTGGAGGTAAGGTTCCAAAGAGACACAGTTGAGTCTTCCAAGATCCTTCTTCCCTTTCTTGTGTAGATGCTTCCAAGCCTCTAGAATCTTCTCTTTTAGTCCTTGACTATCTTCCCCTTCTTTGAAGAAAATATTTTCCACTTGAACACTATTGGGTTTGTCCTTTAGAGGGTATCCCAATTGTCGGCGGGCGAGTATTGGATTGTAGCTAATCCCTCCATTAACGCTGAGAAGAGGTACATTGCCGAATTCCTCACAATTGCCAATAATCATTGTCCCATCATAATCACGACTATACCAATCAATATCAGAGTGGGTAAGAGCCATGATCTTTTGCGACCACCATTCTTTCTTTGGATCCCAAAAAGCGTTGGCTTTGGGCAAGTGTGAAGTGAACCATTTGTACAATAAAGGAGCGCAACAAGTGATCATTCCTCCATTGTGAAAGTTCCTCAGATGAACAGAATGGTATGTGTCTGCTAACAAGGTAGGCACAGGATTCTTCCTCAAGAAAATTTTTATGGCATTGAGGTCCACAAAATTCTCAAAGCTTGGGAACAAAAAGATACCATAGATGAGTAAGGCAAGAATAGCCTTGAATGCATCCATGCTTAAATGATCTGCATAATACTGGGCTTTTCCAACCGAGAATTCTGCCTTTAACCCAAAGACTCCTCCTTTTGTAATCAGATTCTTTTTTATATCAACCACTCCCAAACGTGTAGCTTTGGCAATATCTTGCTCTTTAGGGTCCTTCTCCACAATTGGAAAAGGAGAATCTTCAAGAATGGGCAATCCAATTAACTGAGAATACTCTTCTAGTGTGGGCACTAGCTGATAATCAGGGAATGTGAAACAGTGGTAGAGCGGGTCATAAAACTAGAGGAGAGTAGAAAGAAGTCCACTATCCATCTTTATCTTCAAGAGTAGCAACAACTTCCCATATCGACTTTGAAATCCCTCTGGATCTGTCACTAAGGTGCTCAACCTTTTCAAGTCATCTAGGTTAAAACCCTTGTAAGTGTACTTCAAAGTTTTCTTTCTTTCATTATTCATGACGACCTCTCTGATGTTTACAAACAACAAAGTCTGAGTTCCATGAAACCATATGATGATGATATGAGGATATGAATGCAAGATGCACAAACACAAGCAAATGCATATGCACACAACACAAACTTAGGGTTAAGGACAAGCATGAGTCCAAAGGTCTACCCATCCCCAAAGATTTGTACTATGGATTGATTGTACCTTCCGAACGGGTTCTACAAAGTTCCCAGAGTCCTTAACCCATCTTTCGGATATTATCAATTTCCCAAATCACTTGGTAATCGATAACATTCTCAAGATAATCTCGTCTGAGTGTAGTATCGCGTATCAACTACTTCGGAAATACTTCCTTATAGTCATCGCACTACGTCCTAATAAGGCCAAAGTGGGGTAAAGTGTATTCTAAAAGTCCACAGTGTCATGGGCTCCTTCGTTGAAAGTAGCGTTATTTTCACGAATACTCGATCAACAATACTAAAACTTTCAAGAGGGCCTACACTGAGCGGTGGTTTCTCAAGTTAGCTTGGTCGGGAATCAACTCCCTATAAGCCTTCTTGAATATACCACCATCCTATCATAATTTCACTCAAGTCCGGGTATAGGACCGTCTCACCACTCAAAGCACCCAATACCCAACACACAAACAAATCTATTGACAAATATACATGTTAAGCAAATATTCACAAATATAGCATACAATTAAACAAAATAGGCTAAACCTTCAAGTTTAAGTATCCCCGGTGAAGTCGCCATTTCTGTTGCGGTGAGAATTGTGATACTAAGCTATTGATTAACTTGAATCTTTAATTATTAAATTACAAACGGACTTTAATTTATCCAAAGGAAAGGTCTAAAGAAAGAAAAACCCTTTTTGCGATATAACAACAACGCTAAGAGATTCGGGGATCGGGGGTTGGTTATGCATAGGGTAGGTATTTCACATCCTAAACATCTGTAGTACTCTACAGGAACCTTTTGTTTATTTGCATGCTAAGTTTGGTAAATATTTGCTATGGTTTGGGTTGGGTAAGGGCATAGGTTAAAACCTAAAGATAGTTTCTAAGTTTGCTCGCAAAGACATCGCGTCCCCTGCCTACGTATCCTAACTAGGATAGAATCAGAGCAATCGTAGCTCACCTTTCTAAGGTTGAAGAACTCTTGATTATGGTCAAGGTTCAAGGGGGAACAAACATTACAATGTTTGTATAGAGTTTTACAAAACTCTCTAGATCTATGTTGAACACTCAAAAGGGGAGTAAGTAATCATTGTTATGATTCTTACATAGAGTTTACAAACTCTATCCTAGGGTTCTAATTGATGGAGCACTACTAGTATAGGTAGGTTTTCTAGACTTAAAGCAAAGTCTAATGGTTTAAATGTTCTAACTTAACTAAGTTATGGTTGAAGATGACTTCACAAAGTCAAGGGAGGGGTAAATGAGCTATTCAATGACATAAGGGTCAAGGGAGAGACTTTTCCTTTGGAAGGAGAGAGGGGGAGACAACTTGGATGAGAACTAAAGAGTTCCATCACTTGGGGAAAGAAGTACTTAACAAAGCAATATGAAATAATATTAAAACAAGTAAACATGCATATTACAATAAGCAGATACTTCAAATGGTATCAAGGTTACAACCAATAGTCAATCATCTTAACAAAGATTTGGGGCATGATAAAAGTAACAACCATATGAGCAAATCATAATTTGAAAAGTAGGCATGTCATAAGTTCCAAGCATAGTAAATGTGACAACAATGTGCATAGATGACAATCAAACACAATTAAATCAGTTTAAACCTCATAATTTAGGAGGAATAAATGGTTGAGACAAGATTTATGGTGACATCCAAAGGGGGTATCCTAACATGTTAACTAACAAGGGGAATAAACATAACAAGAAGTTCAATCATGCTCAGAGGAATCCAGCTGTAAGTTAGGTCACTAATTACAATAACTGAACAATTTTCAATATGAATAAAGTACATCACAATTTGTGACAACAAGTAATATTTTCACATCATACAAAAGTAGACATTATAACAGACTTGTTGCAAAAAGAATGGGCCAAAAATGATAAAATATGAACAAGTTACAAATATTTGAAGTTTTGATGAATTATGACAATAAAACCAATGAGCAAGCAAATAAAAAAAGAAAAGGGCCAAGCTAGGATTTGAACCCAGGCCCTTTAGTTACCAGCACACAACAACAACCAATAAGCCACACACGCACGCGCTGGTAAGAAAAGGAAGAGAGAAAAGAAAAATAAATCAAACAAGGAAATTAAAAAAAAAAACAAAAGGGTTCGACCTCCACCCGGATCGAACCCAGGACATGCAGATGAAAGGCGCTTTTGGTTCAAAGTTCTTACCACTGGGGTGGCTATACATCCGTTGATGTAGCCACCCCCATAAACATATATGGCGTGGTTTTGATGAATTCCTGGGCAGGCTTGAGGCAAAAACAAAGCAATTTCTCAAAATACGTTTTGATGTCAACTTGTTCAATTCTTAACCAATTCTAGCAAACTTTAGGTCAATCTTGGGTAGAATTGAACAAGGATTATGATGGTGCAGTTGTTTTTTCAAAATAATGTTCACAAATAAAAATTCGATTGAACTTGCAAATGGATGTTTTGAGATGCATGATTACATTCAATTCATGTTCTGTGCACATTTGAGTGAAACAAATCAACACACAAACCTCCAATATATCAATTAAACATTCTACACTAAAAGGCCAGCTACAGAACAAGTTGAAATAGAAATGACTTGTATGTTTCAAGTTTGGTGATGTGAGTTGCATTTGGAAAACCACTTCTCAAATTTGAGTTCATATGCATCAAAGGGTATTGCACACAACACATTTATGTCATAACAGAAGTATTGGACCCTCATGGCTCAAGTATAAATCAGTAGAATGGAAAAAGGTACATGAATTGCAAATGTGGTGTGAGAATGAGACAAACTGTCAAAACAGAGTGGAAGATGAAAATGTTCAGTTCATACATTTGGCCTATGAGTCCTAATCATATCAATTGATGTTTTTAAAGTTTACAAACCAAACAACAATGCACAGGCAGAGGAAATCAGCAAGATGCAGGCATGACAGCAATTTGAAAACTAAAGTAGCAGGCCAAACATGGGTACATATGTTAAAACTTGATCAAACAAAACAAGAAGATCATGAGGTATCCACCAACATACTTGAAATGCAATGAGAAACAAACATGTAATAGTCACAAAGTCAAACTAAAACACAAAAACACAACTGCTATGTGTTGCCAAGTGACATAGAAAGAAAGTGCAATTTGAAAACCAAAGTCAAGAAATAGACTCAATCAGGATGGACAAACCTGGCATACAAACCATAAACATCATCTTGAGTGTTTCCACACTTCAAGACTTACCTCAAACCCAACAAAATTGAAAATCACATATCAGCTGCTCAAACACACACAAAATTGCATAATTGAAACCAAAACTTGATTGGAACAGATTGAGACAGAACAAGCATCATACACAAGTCTTAAATATATCAATGGATGAGATTAGCACTTAAAATTGACCATGAAATGCATACAGCAAAAAAAGCTCTCAAGTTGCAATTGTAAATGTACAATGGAAGGTGGGCTATCAAGCAAAACAAAACATCTCATTCACAAGGATATTTAAATCATGTACACATACCAAACATATTGTCTAGAAGCCATATGCTCATGAGCTATCTCAATTCAAACAGAAAAAAGAAGAAGTGTGTGTGGCTGTGGTTTCAAAACTGTTTTGGGCAGCAATGTAGTACAACTGGTCAAAATATAAACAAGTAGCCTCATGTTAACAAACATAGCACAGGTACATCATAAATGTGAAGACAAATGAGTTTCAACTCAAAAAACCAGCATTGAACAAGCAAAAAAGAACTTGGTGTATTCATGGCAGATTTTGGTTTGAAAGTGCAATTTAGAAGTGAAATGAAAAAAAAAGTAAGAGTAGATCAAACAAACAATATGTACATATCAAAATCATGAGGATGGATGAATTTACATTTAAATCTCAAGCATATGACAGTTGGAGCAGAAATCTGGTATGTTGTGGTAAGAAATGCAGAAAACTGTTTTGACACCAATTTGGCATAGCAGAGCAATTTTCATGTAATGATGCTTTAATGCTAATCCAATCACACACACACACACACACACACACACACACACACACACCATAATCATGTTAAAGGACACTTTCATGCTCACAAACCAGTTCAAATCATTATCACACAAAAGAAAGCATATTGAAACTCAAGAAATGCAAAACAACAACACATTAGGGCAGCAAGTGAATTCATGGCAGTTGAGGTGACTTGGTACCACATACAAGTTTCAAAAATGATTATGAATGATTCTATGCACATAGATAAAGTATAGATTAGTTGGAACAGAAAAATGGTAGTTGGTAGTATCAATGAGGTTTTTAAAACTTTAGAAGTGAGAAACAGTTTTGTGCAAGTAGGGCAATTTGGACTTACAAGTACAACATACATTCATTGATCATACTAACAAGTGAATCTACAACCTAAAATCAAACAGAAATTCCTCCAAACCAGAACTGGTATGTCTATCCAATCTTGACAGCAAAACATATAAAATCTCATAACTGTCCTCAACAACTCAAATCCTAAGTTCTCAACATTTTAACAAGTTCCAAATGACATAAGCACAACCAACACATAACAAACCACATTGGAAACACTTTGAGATAAAACATGGCAAGCACAAACAGTCCAACACCAAGACTCATGATGATGGTAAAAGTGAAATAAGTGCCACAATAGATTCAAATATGATCTAGGGCAGGGGGCTCCTATGAATAACTTACAAGTTATCCAAAATCACTAATGAACTAGGTTTAACAGGCCTAGGGCAAACTCATTCATATTTCCATGTTGGATTCTCAAAAACTACCATATGGACCAAAACTTCAAAAACAAGTTAAGCATGATATCTAAGTACAATCTTTGTAACACATCACCAATATATCATTAACAAATGAAAATACATTAACACAAGCAAGTAACATAATCACAAAACCTAAGTTCTTGACTAAGAACTAGTATGGGACAACAATGGTATATTTCATAACAATCATCTCAAAAATGATAAACATGACAATGTATGATAAATAAAGATTTTAAACATCACATACCTCTTGTAGACAAGTCTTGAGCAAGCTAAGAAGCTTAGAAACCCAGAGATCCTCTTCTTTGGCAAGAACTTGAAGCTTACTTCCTCTTGAAGTAACAAATCACTTTTCAAGACAGTTGGAGTTAATGGATTTCCAGCGGGTTTTTAATGCCTTAGAAAGTTATAATATGATGTATGTGAGGTGTGTGGATGGTTAGAATAGCAAGAATAAGCTTGGACCAAGATTTGGCAAGTTTTGAGGGTTGTGGTCAAACTTTCTTAGTGTGAAAGTTGACTTTTGGCAATTTGATAGTTTTTGAAGATGTAAAGGTATGGACACCTTCTATATGACATTTAAAGATTGTATGGGTGGTTCTTAGAGGTTTGTAAAGGATGGAACTGGTCTTGAGCAGAGTTTTGCTCAAGACAGTTTTTTGTAAAAATGGAAGTTTTTGAAGATTTTGGAATTCTTGAGGAATGAGAGGAGAGTGAGAGCTGTGGTGTTATGATATGGCTCTGGTGTGTTTGAGTTCATAGAGGAGGCATCTATTTATAGGAGAAATAAGGGTGAGGGCTGATTTGGTTTTTTCCATTTTTAAAGGGAGATTTGAGATTTTTCAAGTGAATCTTCCAAAATCTTTGTGGCAGCTCCAACACATCAGCTCCATGGACCAATGCTGAGCCAAAATCAATTGATATGGGAAGGATGGGATGGCTATGAGGATAGGGGACTGCAGCTGCCCACCTTGCTTGAAAAGTTTCTCTTTCATGGTTTTAATGATTATTTTAATATCCACTTGTTATCAACTTGCAATGCTCATCAAACCAACTCATTTTCTGGTTTTCTCCTCATCCACACCTCACATTATCAGTTTGAATTACAATCCAAGGGTTGAGGATAGTCCAATTTGTAAAAAATTGATTTTTGGGAAGTGTTGGAATGTGGTTTCAAGTGTTGACAGGCCCAACTTCTATGGTGCATAACTTCCTGCTCAAACATGCTATTGAGGATTTCTACCACAATTTGGAAAGCCCTTAAGTAGCTATACAACTTTCATGTTTTGGGAATTTCCAAATTCTTGATGGAACTAGGTTGAAAAACCCTTCAAAGTTCTGAAAAAAATCACTTACAAGTGTTAAATAACTTAGAATTTTTCTAAGTTATTTACCCTTCAAAAATGAATTTTGCTATAACTCCTATTCTATGCATTTTTTGAGCATGGACCACTTTGAGGCTTTTGTAGGATTTGTCAATAGCTTTCTAATGAGCTTTGAACCACTTCAATTGGATGTGTGGTTGAGGAGTTATGGTCTTGCCCCTTTCGAAACCCTAATTCTCGATTTTTGCCATTACTTCTCAACCCTTGATCCAATGGTCATGAAATTTTATGGGGAGGTGTAATATGATATAAGGAACATTTTTTATTCACACCTTGAAGTCAAATTCATTATTGTTGGAGAGTTGACTTTTCGGTCAACCGTTCGATCGATCGGTGTCTACCGAGTCGCCCGTTGGTGATCCGGACATCCTGAGGACTTGAAACTCTTTGGATGGACTTTACTAAGCCATAGGAGATTAATGGACATTGATCCCACCATTGAAATACTCTTTGAATCAAAAGTCAAACTACAGTTGACTTTTTCTGATCGAAAACCCTAATCGGGTATCTCAAATTGCACTTTTCTCAATCCCCGGGTGACCACCTCAAATTGCACTTATTCTTGGTTCAATGTATCATCCTTGATCTCGTGGAGACTTATTTGAAGTTGAATCAATCCAAAACATTGATTGATCAGACCGCCGAAATCTCGATTTTGACGGTACGGAACCATAATTCATCTGCATCTTAACAAAGATAAACTGAAAATGGGTTAAGGTTAGTTAATCAAGTGAATATGATCCTATAATGATGATGAGGATCTAAGAGGTAAAAATTTGGGGTGCAACAAGGACGATGAGCCGTCGTACCCTTATGTAGCACACCGTTGCTACCAACTCGCGCAATCAGAGGCTGCACGAGAGTCTGGAGCTGTTCTTGGCCTTTAGCCACGGTCTCCGTCACCTGCATAAACTGAGCCATACGGTCACGCATCTCCTGCATCTCTGCCTGCATCTGGTCCATGACTTTCTTACAGTTGCTCCTGGTTGAGTAACGATGAGTTCGGTGTTCGGCAATCCTGGAACCTGCATCAACAGAGGGTTAGGAAACACAGTACAAGGCACCGGCTATGCAAATGACTTATGCAAAATGCAAACGTGTGTCTGTGTGTTAGGGAGATTTTTCCCCAGTTCGAGTGCCATAGTGTCAGTGCCGATAGCAAGAAGTCCGGATCTAGTCACTGAAATAACATCTCATATATATATATGGGCCAACAAGGCAGCAGTACAAAGTCAATGAATACATGGGATATCATTAGCATGACCTCGACCAACAAGCCTGGTGATGGTCAGCCTACAGCCGAAATCAGAAAGAATACAAAAGGTTATAAAGATAATCAAGTGCGACAGCGAGCACGAAACTCCTCTAGCAACTCTTTTGTCTTCGGGTGGTCAGGACGAGTGAGTAACCCTTCGACGAGAAACTCTCTCTGCATAATAGTACACTGGAGATCTTCAACCGGATCTTCCCACGCTCCCTGGCCAAAGCACTCCTCTAACTTCCGCTTCTTGGACTTTAACACCTGCTTGTGCCTCTTCAGGTTAGCAAGGGCTTTGTTGAGCCTGTCTTCGGTGGCATATCGGCGAGCAGTTTCCTCATTGAACCTTTCCTCACTAGCCTTCACCTGAGCCTTCAGTTTGGAGATTTGTTGTTTCAGTTTATCCTCCCTCTCTTTGTTGTTGGCTATAGTGGCATCCCACTGCTGATTGAACTTGGATATTCTCCGGTACGCTTCATCCAAGTGCTGCTTCTTAGTAGCCAGTACATCGCTGACAGATTTGAAGTCCAGACCCAAACGCTCACGCTCAGACATCTGCTTAGTCAAATCCGTGCCCAACCTGTTCACCAACTCTGTCTGCCTCTTGAAGGAACAGACAACTTTGTTTCTCTTGCTTCTAACTTGTGCCAACTCTTTCTCCAATTCTTCATTGGCTTTTTTCAGCTCTTCTCTCTCAGCTAACACCTAATTGTACTGCTGAATAGGCACGGTAGTAGGCTCTTCCACCACTGGAGGGAATTCCTGCTTAGCAGGTGGAAGTGGCATCCCTATGGTCTCTGCTCGGCTCTTGACCCAGGTCACATACGGAGTGTAGGCTTGGCTATTACTTTTTCCCAACAATGGTTTCCCTCGTCTACTGATATCATTCTAGGCATGCTCAAGCTTAGATAACATGTCCCCCTCTAGAAGACCAGTGAGGTACAGAGATTCCTGCACCTCTTCATCCTTTGGCGGAGCTCTCAAAGCATAAGCAAATTGTCTGACAAGTAGAGATGGATTATAGTTGATACAACCCTTTCTTCCAATCAAAGGCACATTCGGAAACCCACAACAGCTGAATATAACCTCAGTACCCAACATATCTCTATCAAACCACACGATACTCTCTGCGGATAAACTCATCAATCGCTCGGACCACTCAGCTGTGGCTGTAGATGAAGCAAAGAGACCCTTCTTGGGTAGGTGACTATCAAACCATCTATAGATTAAGGGCACACAACATGATACATTCTTACCCCTTCTATTCTCGTTCTTGTAATGGATAGAATGATACACATCGCCAATCAAGGTAGGAACTAGATTCGCTGAGGCAAAGATATGAAAGGCATCTAAGTCCACAAAATCAAGCATGTTAGAAAAACAGAATGATACCATATATGCATAGAGCCCATTGTTGGGCTTTCCCAACTAAGAACTGCAAAGAGAAACCAGGAACCCCATTCCAACTGGACAAGATCAACTCAGAGGCATCCAGATAAAGAGAAAGAGCTAGATTAGCCAGATTAGGCTCGACATCCATATGAACAAATGGCATCTGACTCTTGATAGGCACACCTAACAATACAACATACTCCTCTAATGTAGGTGCCAAAATGAAGTCCGGGAAAGTAAAGCATCTCAAAGGAGGATCATAGAACTGCAGCAAGGCATACAACCCATTCAACTCATACACAGAAGGTTTACAGACCAAACTGAGCAGCTTCCCATAAGACTTTCTGAATTCACCTCTCACAGTATCATCGGCCAAAGCAATCAAACTGGACAACTGAGCAACCTCTGGAGTGGGGAGCTTATAGGCCACAGTCTTCCTCAGAGAACCCATAATAGCACAACAGCAGGCTAGAAAACCTGAACCGGGGGATAATGTACCTGCAACACAGACACACGTTAATAATATGCAAATGAGTATGCAAAATACAAAATGAAAACATGCAACAGGGGATCAAGATAGCTGCTGAGAAGATCAAAGCTCTGATCCAACACAATCAAAACTCTTCTCTGATAGCACAACCCTGAAGAGGACCAATAGATACACACTGTCGAGAACAACCACATCTCTGACGGTAAGAACCTCTGAACCCAACAACACTGATTCACTGACACGAAAACCAGGTATTCTGAAGGTTAAAGTTTCCTGCAATAACCCGACCCCGCTCACAGGTATGGACCTAATCACAAACAAGGTATGGCATCCTATGCGTTTCCCAGCGTCACAGACTTTCAAGAGCGATGATACGATACCCAGAAGGTGTGGCATCATCATCCCTTGAAGTGGCCTCACTCTGCTGAGTCACAAATGATCGGTCCCCAGAGTCGACAATCCTCCAAACCAACAACCCCTCAGACCCAAAGGGTCGGAAAAGAAGTCAACCGGGAGAACCTCGTCTGAGCATGGATTTCATGAGACACTAGTGCCTGCAAAGCAAGCACGCGCCCACTAATTTCCACAACTAATGCTAAGTACACTCAAGCCTAGGTCTGGCTTCTCGCTCATCATATCCCTTTCCCACAACAGAACAATAATAATATACTGAAAATAAAATGCGGAAAGTAAATGCGGTAAATAAAACCCAACAGGTAAACACACAAGCGCTAGGATTGACTCACACCGGGAACCGTTGGAGTCCCCAGCAGAGTCGCCAGCTGTCGCTACTGCAAAAATAAGGTGCCGGCAAAACAGAAAATTCGCCACCTTTCGTTATTTATCCCTCAGAGCGGGAAAGGAAACGATCGGAAAAACCTGACGAAAAGGTATAAGACAAGGTCGTCGCAACCATTGTCTGGATTCGGGAGTCGGTTACGCAAGGGGAAGGTATTAACACCCCTCACGTCCATCGTACTCGATGGGATCCGCGCTTGTTGTGTTTATCTGACGGGTGTGTTTAAACTATCTACGCTAAAGGTATGGTCTAAAAAGGAAAGAAAATGACTCGGCAAAGTATCGCACTTTATGCCTACGTATTCCCGTCTGGAACGAGAAATCAGAGTCAACGTAGTTCGCCTAACTACGGGGTAAAAGGGGGAAAGGTTGCTCGCCGAGATACCGCATCTCGTTCCTACGTACTTTCATACGGCATGAAAGATCAGAGCAAACATAGTTCGGGCTACGGAGAACACAGGTTTGTTCAGCTGTTTTTTATCCAAGTAAAGTTAACAATCAGTTCCAGCAGTTGGTGTTTACAACTCGATCCTTGGAGACTTAGGCGTTACCGTTTGCGGTAGAACTAAAAGTTAACAGAACTCTCCTTTAAGAAAAGGGTTTTCCTGATTAAGGGTCCAAGAGGACAAATAGGATTTGAATGTTTGTTTTTAAGTCTTTTACGAAAGAAGTGAATTGAGTTCTGTTTGTAACTCGTGTTGCACTAAAGACTTGGACTTGAGAGTGAATGTGTCGCATGTCACCCAAAGGGTACCACACTAAACACTCGAGTTATATGAGGGAAACCCTCCCACAACTCTTTCTCAAGTAGCATAAGGCTTGTAACGCACAGCGCGTGTTAACCTTTATTAAGTGTTTTAACTGTATTTGGAGATGAGAAGAGAAACATACTCTCTACAGGGAAACTGACTCGATCCTACAGTTATCATGCAATATTCGTCCTACGGTTGTGGTTAAAAGGGAAACTAACTAATGTTATCATGCATGGTTAGAATCCTAATGTCTGTCATAACTTCTCTTGAATAAGAGAAGTCAGAGTTCCTAGGGGAACATGGCAATGGAAACAACAGTAAACAGAAAAAATGTACAAGAAAGATTACTGTAAACAAATTGCTGTAAATAAAATGCATGCAATGCATCACACAAGCAGAAGGAGCCGAGATCGACTTCTAAACAAGCAAGGCACAAAGGCCACAAACCACACAGGCAAGGGAGCTGAGCTCTACCAAATACCAGCAAGCAAAGCCACACAGTAAAAATACAAGCAGGGGGAGAAACTCAACCTCTAATGCAATACAAGCAAGGGGAGAAGCTCAACCCTTAAGATCCTCTTAGGCCTATGATCATCTACATGAAGCCTAAATCTAATGAAACACTCCAAGCAAATCACATCAATATAGTTGAAAAAAGAAAACAGACAAACAGGGAAAACAAGCCAGCAAACTCCACAGCAGAGCAATCTTCTGACATCAATCCAATCCAAAGTCTGTAACTATTCTTCAAATCCACACCATATTCAAGAGAAGGAAAGGGATACTCCATCTTCAAGCTTTAACAATGCACTCTACCAAGAATGAAGATAATCAACAAGATGAGTATTTGATAATGGGAAGCAGCAGGAAACCAAAGGAATCCCATCTGACACTCAACCAGTCATCGGAGAATGGCATTCTCAAAAGTTCTACTCATTGTAAAAATGTCACACATCCCTCCAAAGGAGAGATAAGACTTTAACATGAGGACTTTGAATCATAGGATGGGATGGAAAGCAAACAAAGCTATCCATGTTTATTTGAAGAAAGAAAGAAAACTAAAGTTCTTCCTAAACCCTAATCTTACAAGCTCAAAGAAAGCCATCTAAGGGGAAGCAAAACACCAATTCAAGTCTAGATAATCAATCTATATAAACCTCAATATGTCAACTAAACTCTCAAAAGAGATTTAGGAACTTATTTTGCACTAAAAGCCACTTTTAAGATTCAACTAGAGGAAGTGCTACGCTAGTAACAACCTAAACACAGCCTAGATGTAAAATATATCTAAAATAGTAAATCAACCTATAAAATTCTATAAACAATTCTGGGATATCCTAAAGGTGTTAAGAACCTATGGTAAAAATTTCAGATCTAAACTATGAGTTAAAGGGCACTAATCAATGGCTATACCAAAAGGTATCACAGGAAAATCCACATGGGGCTGGGCCTAAAGATTTAACTCAAAACTATACCTAAAGGTTTCATAAAATCCTGAAAAAATTCCTACAAGTTATTCAATATGTCTAAAGCAATCATGAAAAAAATAAAGTCTTAAATCTATTCCAAACTCGAGTACAAAATCCGGCAAGAAACAATGCAGTTTTTGGCATTTCGTTATCCAACTAGAGGAGAAAAACGAAATCAAATTGAAAATTAAACGAAACTAAAATCCAATTGCGCACCAGAATTATAGACATGATAAGGATCATCCCATAATTTTATCATATTTTTCTAAGCATTTTTTCTATTTTTTAGGAATTAAAATCAAACAGCACACAAAACAGAGTTTTAATGCAACAATCAAATGGTTAAATTAAATCGGAAAACCAACCTACGGATCGGAGATTTGATCTGGTGATCGTTGATCAAGTGAATTTGCAAAGATCCAAACAATATTATATGGAAA
Source organism: Lathyrus sativus (assembly GCA_963859935.3). Lineage (NCBI taxonomy): Eukaryota > Viridiplantae > Streptophyta > Magnoliopsida > Fabales > Fabaceae > Lathyrus > Lathyrus sativus. The sequence goes on from OZ012738.1 coordinate 262,247,872, forward strand.
ACTTCAAGATCCACAATAATTCTTGCAAGAAGATGAAGATCGAACACTTCGAATCCGAATTGTTCCGAATAAGTGCTTCCAACTTACGCTCCAATATTCAACTTCAATTTGCACGAAAATTGATTACGAAACTTGATCCGATAATTATGATGAGTGGAGGTTTATTCTCAAGATTCCATTGATTTCAATGAAAAATCAATGGATCCGATGATGAGGAGCTATGGGTGAGGGTTTGGAGAATGAAGAAATTGAGAGAATTGAGAGAGTGAGAGAATTCTTGAAAATGAAAAATGAAAATTGTGTGGATTCCCCCTTTTTGGTTTGGAGTAGATCACTTAAGTCCTCCTTAGGCTTGGATCCCAAGGTAAGGTTTGCACTTTGCCTTGTGAAAATTGGTTTGGAGCTTAATGGTATGATTTTGGGTATGTAACCTCCTTTCGAAGCAATCCATAAAAGACCATTAAATATGACTCAAATTGAAATTCTAACAACGCCATTGTGTTTAGAATGTCATTTGCAATCAAAATATGTACCAATTTGCCATTGTTTGAACCATTGTGAATTATTTTGGATTAAAAGGAGACCTTGCTTGTGCATTATGAATGATTTTGGATATGTAGCTTATTCTTGAAGTAACATGTCAAAACACTATGAGTTATAGGTCCATTGCAAATTCTAATAATACCAATGTTTCTAAAACATCATTTCTGATCAAATTGAGTGGTCATTTGCCTTTGTTTGAGCACATAACAATTTATTTGAATTTCCCACCAAATAATGCCTTTAATTTCTCTTCTTTCAAAACCACTTCAAGCCAATCTTTGATATGAGCCAAACCAATTCACCATGAGCTCTTGGTTTACCTAAAAACCATATTTTGAGCAAGTTCCATGTTTAACAAAATTGCATTTGAGATGTGCAAGTTGGAGATTTTGACCTATAATTGAAAATGGCCTATAATCTCACTTTCCCAAAATACCCCTAACTTGTAAAGCTTGTGACTTGAGCTCCACAAATCAGAATGGGGACTTCTATAACTTTCTGAAAATCTAAGATCATGAGGAACATATTTCATGTTTACCAAAAGGTCAGATGAAACCTCCTTCTAGGTCAAAAATAGCTTGGAAGTCAGAGGATTTTCACAGACAAATTTCAGAGGCATCTGAGGACCTGTAACTTGTCTGGACCATAACTTGAGTTTTATAAATCCAATGGAGGACTTCTAGTATTCAAATTAAAGCTATAAACATCCTCTACAACATTCATGTGGAGGCCAAAGTCATATGAGACTTGTAGCTTGACTTACATGGCTTGGAAGTTTGACACTAAACAGGGGATTTTACCCTAGGAACCCTGACTTAGTAACTCCAACCACTCTTGATTCTTCTCAACTTGATCTTGAAACAACCTCTCATATGCCTCAACATATCATTTCATGATCTCAATGACCTAGAAGTAGGCTTTTATCTTCTTCAATTGCTCATTTTGACCTAGGATCAACCAGATGAAACCCTAGTGATACCAACTTCCACTGTGGCTTTTGTACTTGCCACAAGCATTTGACTGAGCTCTGTCTTGATCCTCTATGAACCCCATGAGCTCTATCCACACCTCATATCCACATCCAAGGCTCCACAACCTCTGATACTCTTCCAATGACTCCTCATGCTAAGAGATAAACCCCATACAAGCAACTGAACCTCTTAAGAATCCATCCCCCTGACTGATGATTATGATGGATTCTCAACTTGCATAAGACCTCTGGCTAGGCTTCTTTTGACATATATTACACTTGATCCCCTGCTAAATGATAATGTAATTATATGCAAATGCAAGAATTATGTTAGAACAATGTTATGCTATGCAATGAAACATAAACCAAGTAAGAAAAGGTTAGGCAAATTTTGGGGTGCAACAGAGACTCGAGACGAGAAGTTGATTCCCTACAAGGATTACATCCTGGAGATGATTCAATACTTTGACGAAGTTACCTTCAAACATGTTCCAAGAGTCGAGAACCATATTGCAGATTCTTTACCAATGCTAGCATCAATGTGGAAGGTCTAGTTTGTCAACGAGGAAGCTTTGATTTACATTGAAAGAAAGACTGCACCAGCATATGTCATGATGACAGAAGAAAAATCTGACGAAAAGCCTTGGTTTCATGACATCAAAAATTTCTTCAAAATCAAGAATATCCAGTTTATGCCTCTAGAATCGACAAGAGACCCATACGAAGGTTGTCATCTAAATTTTTCATCAACAATGATGTTCTGTACAAGAGAAATCATGATAAGGTTCTGCTCAGATGTGTCAACGAGAAAGAGGCAGATCTAATGATGACAGAAGTGCACGAAGGAACATTCGGCACTCATGCGGGTGGCCATGCCATGGCAAAGAAAATATTGAGGGCTGGTTATTACTGGCTGACCCTGGAGACCAACTGCATCCTTTTCGCTCGAAAATGCCACGAATGTCAAATCTACACCGACAAGGTGCATGTTCCTCCACATCCTCTTAATGTGTTAACATCGCCTTGGCCATTCGCAATGCGGGGCATATATATGATTGGGGAAATAGAGCCTAAAGCATCCAACGTCCACCATTTTATCCTCGTCACGATAGATTATTTCACCAAGTGGGTAGAAGCAGCATCTTACGCGAACTTAACCAAACAAGTGGTTGTCCGCTTTATCAAAAGGGAGATTATCTTCCAGTACGACATCCCCGACCAAATCATCAATGACAATGGGTCGAATTTGAACAACAAAACAATGAAAGAACTCAGTGATTATTTCAAAATCAAACATCACAATTCATCTCCATACAGACCAAAAATGAACGGTGTTGTTGAAGCTGCAAACAAAAACATCAAGAAGATAGTACAAAAGATGGTCGTAACCTATAAGGACTGGCACGAAACGTTACAATTTGCCTTACATGGATACAGAACATCAGTGCATACTTTAACAGGGGTAACCCCCTTTTCCTTAGTTTACGTGTTGGACACGGTGCTACCCATCGAAGTCAAGATACCTTCGTTAAGGATCTTAATGGAAGTCGAGCTTAAGGAAGCCGAATGGATAAGAGAAAAAGTTGATTCGTTAAATCTCATCGATGAAAAAAGGATGAACGTCATGTGTCACAGCCAAATATACCAGCAAAGGATGAAAAGAGCTTTTGATAAAAGAGTCCATCTCAAGGAGTATAAGGAAGGAGAGCTCGTGCTCAGAAAAATCCCAACTATGATGGCCCTTTTGTCGTAAAAACTGTTTTCTCCGGAGGATCTCTAGTTCTTGAAACGATGGACAGAGAACTACTTAAGTACCCCATCAACTCGGATGCAGTGAGAAAGTATTACGCCTAAAAAGAGGGTTTACTAAGTTGGAAACCTAGAAAGGTGACCCAAGCAAAAGAAGCGTCTCGGCAAATTGAAAGCCCGAAAGAACAATCTAGGCAAATTCAGGGGCAAAGCTTCACTCAATCAGAAGTGTTAAAGCCTAAGAAAGATAATCAAGAAGATCATTGTTGCCATTCTCGACAGAAGCAGCAAATCATATGGACTATTAGTTAGTAGGGCCGGATCATTATTGGATTTTGTAACCCATTCTGTTTTTCCATTTCTTCAAAATTGTATTTTGTTCCTGAGACTTTGCCATTTGTAAGGTTCTCGCCTATTAATGAAATCATATTTCAGAGCAATCATTGCTATGATGTGTTTATCTTGTTATGCCTATTTCACTTATTCGTTAATAATGATTTTTGGAAAGCAAAGTGTTTAGGAAAATTAAATTTTTTATTTAAGAAAACTAATCTAAGAAAAAAATTGAAGCTCTAAAAGGTGACATGACAGTGTTAAACTTCACCAAAAGTGGTAAAAAGTTTGACGCCATCTTCAGACAAGGTTGTGCCCAGCAGTTGCCCCGCTACTAAGTCGCGACTCCTCTTCCGCAAGCTTGCAAGAGCAATAACCAAAAGCTACCCCCTCTCCCCTGCGAAAGATTTTGATCCGGAGTAGTGACATTAGGACTTGGTGATGGGTTTCCCCCCTGTGGGTTCTGTTTTATTTTCCTTCTCTCTTACGAGTCGGTCTGCATTTGCATTTGCATCATATCATCAACATATGCACTTGTTTGCATGCTTCTATTTTTCTGGCCGTTGCAGTTGAGATTCTTTGGTCGTTACCAATATTTTTCTCTAACCCGTTGCCACAGGATCGCTTCGTAGTTGACACCCCAACTTTGTCAAGTTGCTTGGATTAAGTATTATTGTGATAAATGCTTATATCCCTAGGGAGGCTAGTTGTAGCTAGCAACATCTGATACTTCCTACTGGTGTTTACCAAGATGATAAGTTGTTACTAATACTTGACTTTGAGATCCGGTTGCCACCAACCTTTCCTTGTAAGTCCAGTGGTTACTGGCATCGTTTGAAAATCCAATTGTTATTGGTACCTTTGATTTTGTTGTTACCAATCTTTCTAAGTCCAGTGGTTACGGGCATTGCTTAAATCCAATTGTTATTGGTACCCTGATTTGGTTGTTACCAATCTTTCTAAGTCCACTGGTTACTAGCATTGCTTAAATCCAATTGTTATTGGTACCCTGATTTGGTTGTTACCAATCTATCTAAGTCTAGTGGTTATTGGTATTGCTTAAATCCAATTGTTATTGGTACCCTAATTTGGTAGTTACCAATCTTTCTAAGTTTAGTGGTTACTAGCATTTCTTAAATCCAATTGTTATTGGTAGCTTAATTTGGTTGTTATAAATCCTTGAAAGTCCAGTGGTTACTGGCACCGTTAAATCCAATTGTTATTGGTATCTTTGATTTGGTTGTTACCAATCTTTGAAAGTCCAGTGGTTACTGGCACCGTTAAATCCAATTGTTATTGGTATCTTTGATTTGGTTGTTACCAATCCTTGAATGTCTAGTAGTTACTGGCATTGTTTCAATCCAATGGTAATTGGAATATAGTTCGGTTGTTACCAACTTCCTCAGCTGAAGTCCAGTAGTTATTAGCATTGTTTGAAATCCAATTGTCATTGGTACTTTGATTTGGTTGTCACTAATTCCCCCAATATAACCCCAATAGTTACTGGCATTACTCGAAACCCAATCGTTATTGGCATCACTGTTTTGGTTATCACCACATCCTCTTGAAAGTCTAGTCGTTACTAGCATCCCCTAGGAAGTCCAGTAGTTACTGGCATTATTTAAAACCATTTGTTATCAGTACGATACCTGGTTCTTACCAACCTGCTTTTCTAAGTCTAGTTGTCACTAGTTTGTAGTTATCAAGATTTTCTCACTCGTCTAAACTCAGGATGGCTGGTTGTTACCAGTATCCCTAACGAAGCCCTAGGTATCCCCAGTAGGTCTCGGAGATCTAGTAGTTATTAGTGTCCCTGTTGATTCTGGTCTTATTTCTAGTCTTTTCCTGGAGATCCCGTTCGAACTCTTCGTTATAGGGAGTTCCCCATCTGGTTTGTCCCCCCGATGAGGTTCGTGTCCTTGGTCTTTTGCTTCCCCCGGTGGAGATTTTCCTTTTCCCCAGTGAAGACTTGTCTTCCCTAGTGGAGTTTGCGTCCCTGTGCGGATGATCCCCTTGAAGTACCATCACTAGTCATGTATGAACTATTGGTCGTTATTCCTTGGATCTTTCCCAGTGTGTCGGGTCCCTAGTGAGTGGTTACTCGTTGCTTTGTTGTTCTTTTCTTTTGCTCATGTGTCAACATTTTCTTACATCTAAGCATCATAAAACATCGTTTAGAACTCATTGCATGTTAGCTTTTGTCCTTTTGCATATCATCGTATCTAAGGGACAAAGTTTTCGGTTTGCTATATTTAAATACCTTTCACTACGATTTTATAAGGATTGTTATCTCTCATTGCCATCTGGTGAAGATATTTAAATAGGGGCAACTGTTATACCCCAAATTTTTACCCCTAGATCTCATAATTATACTAGGACATCAACATTGTTTATCTAACATTAACCTCTTTCAAGTTTGATCTTTGTTAAGATACAGGTGAATTAGGGTTTCACACAGTCAGAAATCGGGATTTCTATGGTGTGATCAGTCAAGGTCTTGGATTGATTCTCCATGTAGAAACTATCCATATTATCAAGGGTACTATATTAGATCAAGTATGAATCTAATTTGAGGTTGTCCCCGAAAGAAGAAGAACAGTATAGTCTAGGACCCCGATTAGGGTTTTTAATTAAAAAAGTCAATTGTAGTTTGACTTTTGATTTAAATGGCATTCCAATGGTGGAATCATTGTCCATAAAGATTTTATGACTTATTGAAGTCCCCTCAAGAAGGTTCAAGGCCTCAGGGAACCCAAAATATCAACAGTCGATTCGGAGGTTTTCGATCGTTCGATTCGTCTGACTGAAATGTCAACCCATTGACCAACAGAGTTTTGACCCAAAATTGAAGATAATTATGTTCCCAATGTTATTTCATATCAAATCATAAAGTTTGGTGACCATTGGATCAAGAATTGAGAAGTAATCAAAAAGTCGGGAAATTAGGGTTTTGAAAGGGGCAAGGCCATAACTTCCTAACCACACATCCAAATAGAGTGGTTCAAAACTTGTTGGAAAGGTATTGAGGAGTCCTACAAATGATTGGATTTTAAGTTATGATCAAAGACAAGGAAAGAGGGGAAAAACACTTAGAAAAATTTCATGTTTTTGGCACTTAAGTCAATTTTTCAGCCAACTTCAAGGGGATTTTTGACCTAGTTCCACTTGGAATTTGAATTTGGGTAAATCATGAAAGTTGTGGAGCATGTTAAGGGCTTTCCAAAAAGTACAAGAACTCCCCCATAGAATTTGTGAGCTAGGAGTTTCGAAGGATGGAAGTTGGGGTCCAAATGCTTGAAATGCAAAATCCCAACTTGTCATGACATGATACAAACCCATTTCTTTACTGTCAATTTGGTTAGTTTAGGTTTATTAGCGGCAAGATAGACTATAAATAAGGTGTTACACAAAAACTTAAAGGATTTCCCAAATACTAAAGGTTGGAACCAAAAGAAAATTCCATTTATGACATAAAGTGGTAAATGCCATTTTGATAAAGCAACACTTTCCCTCAAAATCTACCTTGAGCCACTCCCTTATCTCCTTCCACACTCCAAAGTCCCTCTCAAACTCAGAAATTTTTCTTGAACCCATCAAGCCTTGTACTTGATCACATAAATCAAGGGAAGTCATCATGGCAAGCAAGTTAGTTCTCAAGTGAACTAGTTAGCAAGAAACTTGAAACTCAACCAAATCCTTGCTTTCTACCTCTCATATAAATAGCACACCTTCTATACATCAAACACACACCAGAACAACCATTAGTTCAAGCAGAAATAAGCCTCTGATTTCTGTTTTCCATTTTCTTGCTAGCTAAGAAATTCCAAAAAACTATAAAATCTGCCTTGGGCAGAATCCACTCCAAAACTATTTCCAACCTTTAAAACCCTCCACAAACACTTCTAGCAACCCACAAATGATATATTGAAGCTTTCCCAACCACCATTTCCACTAGAAGTGTAGTGTTTCCAAAAGTCAACTCTTGAACTAAAGAAGTTTGGCTTTCTGTATTAACCAAGAAAACTCTCTGTTCAGACCTGTTCCATACCTTCCAATACTTCAAACACCTCAAATATAAGGTGTATTTACTATCCAAACCATCACACTTCAACTGTATCACCATTTTCCAAATCTGTCACAAGAATCCATTTGTTACTTCTTGCCTAAGTAAATCTGTTTGCACAAAGAGCTGCTTGGAAAGGAGCTTGGATCATTTAGATACTGCTGTGGAGGTGTAGAGAAGCTGCTCAACTCATCTTTACTCAACTAGAGGCTTGGCATAAAGGATTGGCTTTGGAGTTCTTCAAAAGGTAAGTCACTTTTGTCCACTATACTTATTATGCACCATGCTTATCTTTGATGTACATTAGCTTGAACATACTTAGAATCTCTTGCAAATCATGTTTAAATTTTGGTAAATAGCTATTCTCATAAGTTTGTAAACTATCATGAGGTTAAGGACTTGATATTGTTGTTGTTATTTTCCTTCTATGAGCCATTTTGTGGTTCTGCCTAGATTCTAGTTTGTGTTTGTGCTCAAGTCCATTTATTTGTCATTTTGCACATGTATGAATAATGTATAATGAGAAATTGTTGTGTTTGTGAACCATTCTGTTTGTGCCTATTCAGATGGTTTGAAGTTTTCACTTTCATGTCCAATGTCATGATTCTGTTTGAACCCGTTGATGAGTGATCAAGAACTTCACTTATATGCTATTTGAGTTGTATGAATCATATTTGATTGATGAGCCATTACCTATTATAAATTGTCATGAACTTCTTTGCTTGGCAACATGATACCTATCCATTTCCATATGTCAGTTGAGGTTCTGGTTTAGATTTGAGCCCTAGGTGTTTTTGAACACTTTGCATATGATATTTAGAATGTGTTTGAACCTTATTTCTGGTTATAGCATGATTGAACAGGTCATTGGTTTTGAAAATGCATTTTTACCTCAATTTTGCATTTGTCTTCGAATTTCAAAATGTACTCATTTTCAGAAGAAAAAAAACTAAGGATGTCATTTCATTCCTTATTCAATTTCACTCAAGTTTGACTAAAGTTTCACAAAATCCATTGAGAATTGATTGGGTTTGATTGTTCACGTTTTGAGGTTTTTGCTTGGGGCTTGGGTCAGGTTTTGCCCATAAATCCATAGTTTGAAAGTTATCATTTTTTGGGGTGGCTTGATACATTGGTTGTATCACCACCTCAGTTGTTAAAACTTGCGCGCGTTATCCGTTCTTTTCCTTGCCCACACGAGTTCGATCCTTGCCAGGGACAACTCTTTTTTACGTTTTATCATTTTCAAGGTTTTTAGCAATATGTTGCTTCTCTTCCATTGTGTTATCATACACACCTTATAGTTGTTTTGGTAATTTTTTACACATGTGAACCATTGGGTGTGGGTTCAACCCTCGTGGAGGACATTTCCATATTTTTTTTTACCACTTTTCCTCATGATTTCTTCACAAACTTGATTTCATCATAACTTATTTATTTTTCAACATTTTTGCACCATTGTTTTTGCAATTTGTTCTTAATCATGTCTATTTTAAAATAATAAGTAAAGAATTCAAGGATGGTTATCTTAGAAAGACATTGACTCACTTGGAAATCATGTGTTTTTTAGGGTTTTTACCTTAATGATTTTGAAACTTTTCTCAACTAGTAACTTGATCTATCTTGTAAGATTAATTGTGTATGATCCATATGTATTTGTTAACATGCTTGAGTAATCAAGTTTTCTTGATCCAATGTCTTACCATGTTTAATCCTTGCTTTTGTGAATGCATTTTTTGAAAACCACACTTTGACCTTTGTTTGTGAACCATATTATACTTCTTGATGTTGTAACCTCTTGAGTGTGTACACCATGTCTTTTCTTCTTGTTTATGTGACTTGTTAGAACCATAACATGCTAGGGTTTGCTTTGTCTTGATTATGACCATTAAACTTGTATGTTTTTCCCCCATGAAGTCTTGAACTCATACTTGAATTGTTGTAACACTTCTTGTATGCTTATGTGTTTGATTGTCATCAATGCATGATTGTTGGTCTTATGTTGTTACATTTAACATTCTTTGATCCCTATAACATGCTTGCATCATGTTGTAACTTGCTTGCATTTAAACTTGTTTGAATTATATGTTCTTTTGTTTGTCTTGATGGTTTTTACCTCATTTCTCTTCATCTTTGTTAATATGTTTAAATTTGATCTTGCCTTATATGCTTGGTCTTGTAAGAACCTCTATCATGTTCCTTTTAGATATCATGATATCTTTGGTTGTAACCATTTGACTTGATTGTAACCTTTGCTTGATGTTGTTACATGCTTGCATATCTTTTCTTGGTTGTTACCATGCTCTGTCATATGTTCATTATGTTTGAATGAATGCTTATGTGTGCTTTTAACTTTGTTAAGTTTATGTCCCTAAGTGATTTAGCTTGTTAGCTCTCATCCAGTTGCCTTGTTATCCTTCATTCTTAAGGAAGGTCTCTCTATTGACCCTTGGGTCATAGATAGCTCATTACCCTCCCTTTGACTTTGTTAAGTCACTTTGAACCATAACTTAGTTAAGTTAGAACCTATTAGCCATTAGAATTTGCTTAAGTCTAAAGAACTACCCCTTGTTAGGAAGATATTTCAACTAGAACTTTAAGATAGAGTTTGTTAACTCTATGCAATAATTATAGTGATGATTACTTACTCCCCTCTTGAGTTTTGTAAAAGTCAATTCCTTTGAGTGTACAACTTAGAATATAGAGTTTTGTTAAACTCTATGAAAGCATTGTTATGTTTGTCCCCCTTTGAACTCTGATCATAATCAAGTGTTCATATATCCCTTGTGAGGTGAACTACGGTTGCTCTGATTCTATCCTAGTTAGGATACGTAGGCAGAAGATGCAATATCTTTGCGAGCAAGCTTAGAAACTATCCCTAGGTCTGTATCTTAACATAAACCTTATACCCAATCCCAAGGCATAGCAAACATTTAGAAACTTAGCATACAAACATACAAAAGGTTCCTGTAGAGTACTACAGAGGTTTAGGATTTGAAATACCTACCCTAGGCATAACCAACCCCGACCCTCGAATCTCTTAGCATTGTTGTTACATCGCGTAAAAAGGTTTTTCTTTCTTTAACCTTTCCTCCGGATAAATCAAAGTCTGATTGTGAATTTAAAGAATTAAGATTCAAGTTAATCAATAGCTTGATATCACGACTCCCACCACAACACATAGTTCTCAATTGTTCTTGCCCGCTGGCAACATTCTGCATCAGCTCCATAAATTGGGCCATGCGAGCTCTGACTTCCTGCAATTCAGCCTGAACCTGATCCATTACTTTTTGCTGATTCCCTCGAGTTGGATATCTGTGGAAACTAAACTCCTCAATCCTATTAGTAAAGAAAACCAAGCAGAGATAAGAACAAAAGGCCACTGAGAACACCTGCGATGCAAATGAAAATGCAAACATGTCTATGTATTTACAGGGAGATCCACCCTTTGATTCTGGTTTCAATAAACAAGAATAGCAGAGATGGACAAGAATACCACAAAAATCTTCTCATATATCCAGTAAAGCTAAAAAAGTACATAACAACAAATGAGAAAGATCCGAATACAAAAAGGTATTGATCTCATCCAACAGATCTGGTGATGATCAAGATACAAAAGAAAAGAAGCTCCTGTTCAGCAACCATGCTCCTTTCTCTAGGTCTGAGCCTCCTTAAGCATCATCTTCGTATCTGGATGGTCTGGTATGACAACCAATTCTCTAATGAGGATGTCCCTTCTGCGTATTACATCCTGGAGACAATAGCAATAATCTTCCCAAGCATTTTTGCCAAAGGCATCTTCCAACCTGAGTTTCTTCACATCTACACGAATCTTGAGCTCCTTAAGCGCTGATAAAGTCTCATGGAATTTCTACTCAATCGTGTACCTACGAGATGATTCTACCATTACTTCTTTCTTCTTGACCTTGAGTTCTGCCTTTAGCTTGTTAATCTGAGTACGAAGCTGGTCTTCCCTGTTCTTGTTGGCAGTTAAAGTAGCATTCCATTGCTCATTTATTTGGATATCTCCAGATACGCTTTATCTAAATCCTCCTTCTTGTGCTTCAAAATGCTGCAGGTACTTTTTCGATCTTGATCGATCCGCTCTCGTACCCTGATATGCTCAGCTAGCTCTTTCTCCCGCTTATTCAATGATTCTGACTTCATTTTGGCCAAATAAACAACTTCCCCTTTATCGTGATTCAGCTGACTGATCTCCTGTTTTAAATCTTCATTCTCTTTATGCATCTCTTCCTTCTTTACCCAAAGCTTATTATATTTCAGGATGTCGATCATTGTAGGCTCTTCAACCATCAGGGGGTACAATGGTTCTTCAACAAGAAACTGAAATAATACCTTTTCAACTCTCTTCTGAACCCATTCCAAGTAAGGGTCATAAGCTCTGCAATCACCTTTGCCCAAAGAAAGCTTCCCCCTCTTATGGATTTTACCCCACGCATCAATAAGTTTCTCTTGAATACAAGTATCGGTTACACCGGTGAAGTACAGAGACTCCTGCATTTCTTCTTCCTTTGGAGGTCCCCTCAAAGCGTAGCCAACTGTCTGACAGCAAGAGAATGATTGTAGTTGATTCCCTATTTCCTCCCTATCAAAGGCACATTAGGAAAACTACTGTAGCTAAAGATGAGTTCATGACCTAGCAAATCTCGGTTGAACCAGGCAATATCCTTGGCTTTTAACCCCCATGAGTCTTTTGGACCATTCGACTGAATTTCTTGAATCTAGAAAAGCTCCAGAGCAAGGAAGATGATCGATAAACCACTTGTGAAAAAGCGGTGTACAATAAGAAACAGTCTTCCCTCTTCTCCTCTCATTCTTGTAATGTACTGAATGATACAAATCTCCTAGGAGAGTAGGTACAGGATTCTTGGAAGTGAAGATATGAAACGCATCCAAATCAACAAAGTCTGATATGTTAGGAAACAACACGATGTCGTAGATGCACAAAGCCAAAATGGCACTAAAGACCACCCAACAACCCTCTTCAGCATACTTACGGGCTTTATCCACCAAGAAAGATAAAGTAAATCCGGAAACTCCAATCCTGCTGACAACATGATCAACTAACTTAGATGTGCTCAAATAAAGAGCAGCAACCAACTTCTCGAAATCAGGCTATTCCTCTAAACAACAGAATGGCACCTCATCTCAGATTGGAACACCTTAGATGAAAGTAAACTCCTCCAAAGTCGAAACTAACATATAACCTGGGAAGGTGAAACATCGTAGCGGCGGATCATAAAACTGCAATAGAATGAGAATGGCTCTTTACTCGTAGCTCGTGGCCTTTCGGATGAGGCTCAAGATCCTCCCATAATCCTGTCTGAATACCTCAAGAGCTCCAGGATCAGCCATAGAATCATACCAAATAAAGGTCCTAACTCAGGATTCGGAAATTTGTACAAAGTCGTCTTCTTTTTCTCAGCATCTATCTCTATAAAAAAACCAGGACTAGAATCAATAGAAAGACGAGAACCTGTAAAACATACAGACATGCAATGTTAAATGCATGATTATGCAGATGCAATCATGGGATCAAGGTATCCAATGCTCAAAAATTGATGTTGTGTTGTTGACTGAATTAGACCAGAGTTCTGCTCCGATAAGAAAACCAGAATACCAAAGAATACCATAACAATTAAGATCATAAGTCCGTACTGACAAAAAAACAAAAAACGGGGTTGGTCGAAGGTCAAAGTTTCCTGCAAAACCTTCCACTCTCACACGCGGGTTCTAGTCTTGAAATGGTACGACATCCTATGCAGGTCATCAGTATCATGGACTCTCAGGTCGAGCAACAATGATACGTTCACCATTTCTGGTTCGGCATCATGGTCAATCGAGGAGGTCTCAACTGACTTCCCAATGAACGGTCTCTAGAATCGTTAGTTTTCTAATTCAACACCCCTTCAACTTCCCTAAATGCGCAGGATAGGATGTCTCTAAAGAAAACCTCCCATGGACATGAATTCCGTGAGGACTGTTGCGTGAATCATGCCACACAAGTCCCCACTACTCTCCATACTAATCTTGTATGTATACTCAAGCCTGGGTATTGGGCTTATCTCTCATGGAACAACCCACTCAGCAGCACAGCAACCGTAGCATAATATGATAACAGTAAAATGCAAATACAATAATATAGAACAGGATAATGTACATAAAAGCAAATAAATGCACAAAAGTAAACAACTAAAGACACAAAACAGACAAGCGCTAGGATTGACTCGCATAAGGAACCAGGTGTCCCCAACAGAGTCGCCAACTATTGCAACTGCAAAAAACACCCGGCATAAAAAAAGAAGAGTCGCCACCGAACATAATTTATCCCAAAGAGAGGGAAAGGAAACAATCGAGGAAAACTTGAAGAACAGGAAAAGACAAGGTCATCGCAACCAAATCTTGTATTCGGGAGTCGGTTACGCAAGGGGAAGGTATTATCACCCCTCACGTCTGTTGTACTCAACAGGATCCACGCTTGTTGTCTAATCAAAGGGTGTATTTATCTATAAGCTACTGCTAAAAGGAAACGAGAACAAAAGAAAAAGAAAGAGACTCAATAGAACATCGTCGCCCTATGCCTACATATTCCCTTGTGCAATAGGAAAGTCAGAGTCAACGTAGTTCGGAAAGCTACGAGTGATGGAGGAAGGTTTCTTTCCAAGACATCACCGTCTTGTGCCTACGTATCCTCATCTGGTATGAGAAATCAGAGCAAATTTAGTTCGAGAAACTATGAAACCACAGGTTGGTAAAGTGTTTTTTATGAGCGACGTTAAGTTCCCATTCCAGCAGTTAGGGACGATGTCTGTTTGTGGTAGAATGGAAAGTAACGTACTCTTTTCTGAAAATGATTTTGAAACACAAACCCTGAAGGATAAAAAGTTTGATTCAGTTTGTGAGTTTTAGTAAAGTGAATTAGTTTGTTTGAGATTCACGTTGCACTAAAGACTATGACATAGGAGCGAATGTGTCACATATTGCCCAAAGGGCATACACTAAACACTCTAGACAAGTGAGGAGAAACCCCCCCCCCCCCATTCATCATTTCCCATGTGCTTAAGGCTCGTAGCGTACACTGTTCATCGTATTTATTAGATGAGTTAGAATGTGTTTTGAGATGAGAAGAGAGACACACGGAAGGTCTAAGGGAAACTTGACCCTAACGTTGTCATGTAAAGTGGTCCTTAAGTTGGGATGCGAAAGGAGATTCTATCCTAATGTTAGCATGCAAAAGATGGACGTAAGGTTAAGGTTAAAAGGGATTAACCTACTTGTTATCATGCTTGGATTGCAATCCTAATGTTTATCCTACTCCAAATTTAATCAGAAATTAAATTGGAATGAGAACCTTAAGGGAACATGCAAAGGCAAGGCAAATAGCAAGGAAAAAAAGGTAAAAATAGCAGCTACAACAGCGCCTCTTGCACAAAACAGTAGTATAATCTAGCACACAAGCAAGACAACCTATAACAGCACAGGTTTCATCACAAAAGCATGTCTAAAAAGCAGGCAACAAGCAAGCAAGGCAAAGACAGCATGCAAAGTTCAAAACAACCACAGTTGTGGAAAGTAGGGCAGCAAGTATGCTTGAATGCACTTAAACAAGAGTATGAACCGATCATGAATAGATATAATGCAAGTATGAACATGTTTCAACAGTCAAACATAATTGATCAACAACATTGCATTAATAAGATTGACATGCTTTTCAATTCAAATCAAACAACCGAACAATCAAGCAAACATGCAACGAACAAAAATGGAAGCAAACGCAAATGTGCATCACAAATCCAGCAAGATAATCAATTAATGATAACCAATTAACATGATATAAGCAAAGCAAAGCATGTGATCATTCATCAATCAAACAACAATAACATGTTATGCACTCAAATGGAAATCGAACACTACGTGTCGAAGAATCGAGATCAAACATTCAAGAACAATGAAATATGTCAAAAATAATCCACATAAATTCATCCTATCAAATCCTGAAGTTTTGAGATAGAAAGAACACCAAACAAGCAAGAAAATGAGAAAACAAAGCATTATGTTCAGTGGTAATCGGTTACTGTAATCAGGTAATCGGTTACCTGTTGTAAAAAAAAATCTAAAAACTTGAAAATTATGAAGGGTAATCGGTTACCCTATAGTGGTAACCGGTTACCACTGAACCAAAAACAAAAGAACCCATTTTAAAACCATTTTTCAGCACCAAACAACTTATCCAATCAATCACATGAACATGTTATCAATTAAGCACGAATTTATCATCAAGAATCAATAATCAAGCATCATATAAACACAATCAAAAATTGAAATCACAAATCACAAAGATCCAAGTCAAACAAATAGATCAAAATGCAACAAAAGCCATGGATCTACATTGTGATTATGCAAATAAGCTCAAAACAGAATTGGATCTAGAATTACCAACCTTCAAAGCTGAGATTTGTTTTAGTGAGTGTTGATTCACTTGAAACTAACAGATCCAAGCTAGAAACCCAAAAAATATTCAAGATCCAAGAGCTTCCTTATGGTAGAAATGAAGAACAAGCAAAATTAAGCCAACATTGATCCAAAAGCACTTCAAATCTAGCTTCCAATTTTGATCTCAATTCAAATGAAAATTGAGTGATGAATTGAAGATAATGGAGGTGAAGGATGAAGGTTTAGCTCTAAAGTTCAAGATTCCAATGAAGAATTAATGAACTCAAGTGGAAAGAGATTTAATGGAGGTTTTGGGAGTGAAAAAGTTGAGAGAAAACTATGGAACACATCATAGATATTTAGAAAAACATCGAATAAACTCAGGAACACATCTAGTAAAGAATTAGATGAAGAATGGAAACAGGCTTGATAAAAATCAATAGTTGTTAACCAAAGTCAAAAACAAATTGAAGACATCTAGAAGAGCATTAGACGAAGACAAAGATTCTAAAGGTATGTTCGAAACATTTAAAAAAGCATTACATGTACGGGAAAATATTTGAAGACATATATCGAAGAACATCAGATACGCAACAAAGGAATTCTAGAAGAACATCAGATAAACAAAGTTGTATCTGAAAGAACGTCAGATAGACACAAAGGGGTTCTATAAGAACATAAGAACAAAGGACACATCTGAAAAAATATCAGACGACAAAAGAAATGAAATTCTGGTAAAGCATCAGAAATACAGAGGTATATATCTAGAAACTCACTGGGGAATAAAACAAATTCTGGAAGGGTATCAGGATCATGATGGAAAAATATCTAGAAAAACATCAAATAGGTTCTAGAAGAACATCAGAACAAAAGACTCAATCTGGAAAAACATCAAAGAGAGACAAACACATCCGGTAAAACCTCAGAAAGATTTTGGAAAATTATCAGAATCACAAAGGAAATATCTGGAAAAACATCAGATAGGTTCTGGAAGAACATCAGAACAAAAGAATCAATCTTGCAAAACATCAAGAGACAAACATATCCGGTAAAACCTCGAATAGATTTTGGGAAAGCATCAGAATCATAAAGAAATATCTGGAAAAATATCAGATATGTTCTGGAAGAACATCAGAACAAATGACTCAATCTACAAAAACATTAGAGAGAGACAAACAAAGGGCCATCTGGAAAAACATCATATCACACACAGAGAGAGTCTTGGGAATACGTCAGAACATAAAAGAATATCTGGAAAAACTTCAAATAACACAAAGAGAATATTTGTTTGGTAGATTCCAAGTAAGTTGGACTTTGACCACAAGGTAAGACGTGGATAACGACACAACCTATGGAGAATGCAAATGAGGATGAAACACTCACATTATGCATATGTATATAAATTATGCAGATGATATATGATTAAATGAAGATGCAGATATCGATGACATGACTCGACTCTTTTGGGAAAAAGACATGACTGGAAGACTGATTCCTTAACACGGAGATCACTGCCATTCTGCTTGGGGACTAAAGATGCTACTGCTGAATGCATCTCTGCCACAGTGGTAAGCTGTACCAAATTGATAATCCTTGTAGGAAGGATGGAACGATGATAATTTCTTTAGTTTAAATGATTTAAAGATGACTGCTTTATTGTACACTGGGAAAGCCTGCCCCAATATGAGTCTTGAAAATTTTTCTGGATAAATCAACTCTTAGAAAGAGTTGCCCCTGAACCACAAATCTTAAACTGATTCTCAATAGGATCTGGAAGGAACTTGCCCCTAATTGGATCACCGACCAAGTTTCTCAACTGTTTGAAAATTCCTTGAGGAAAGCCAGTTTGCAAACAAAGTGTTCATACAAACATGGTAAACGCAAAATTCATGCAACTTTTGGAAATCAAATCATTTTTTGGAAAATGCAAAGCATAAGAGTTACATGTCAGAACGTGGCAGTTCAAGACACTCAAAGTGGAAAGTAAAGAAAAAGTGGTAATGTTAAAATAATTGATTTGGAAAGAGCTTTTGGAGTCAGTTTACGCAACCTTGCTGTAGTATGCTTTCAAAATAACGTTGCTTCAGTTAGGTCTTTTGAGGGTTGTAACATGGCCTGGTTCACGGTTTATGAAACAAAGGATAAAGGCTCAAATTTTATTTGTTCCCACCCAATCTTCGTGATGATCTTCAGTCTTATGGTTAGCTAACTCAGACTATACACTCAGGTTCCTATAGGTTAGGAATTGCACTGATGATAGTAATGATGGTTAAGAAGTCAAGGGACTCTTGAGATGGCAGTCACTGCTTCCTTACTACATTTGGTTATTTTGACATTGAGGATTTTCAGGGTGAAGGGTTTAAAGATCTCATCTTTTTCTTATCCCTAACTTTTGCCTGAATTGTTTCTTGCGAAGATTACAGCCAGCGGGATGCCCCAGTTTTACCTAGGTCTCCTTCATAGGTTTTGACTTAGCAGACTTCTTATTGATTTTTTTTTGAAAGAGATTTACTACCTGGCTTAATGATTACGGTGAACCATCATTGGCTTTTGACTTGAAAAACATCTTCGACACTTGTTTGTTGTGTGGGAAGGAAAAAAATTATGGTTGCAACCTTTATATGAAAGGTGTTTTGCATAAACACATAACCAAGTTAACTAAGAACTACCCATCCCAAGGTTAAGATTGCGGGGTTTTTTGTAAAGAAAGAAACTCATACTTCTAGGCTCAAAGAGGTTGACAAGGGAATAACTTCCTTATTTATCTAATTTTTGGGGGATCGAAACAATGCCTTACATCATCAACAAAGTTTGATTGAAAGCATACCAACAACAGTTATGGGTATAACATTTTCGTCATCCTCCATAACCTATGAAGGAGACCTAGGTAAAACTGGGGCAATTCTCCAACAGTTATGGGTATATCAAGAGTTTGAACAAGAGGTGCATATTTTACAAGATAAAAGCATAAAGATGCAAATACTGGACACAATGAATTGAATCAAAAGTTGCAATGCTCATTTCATTAATACAAAAGTACAAACATAATTTGAAGGCAAACAGATAGTACAAAATAAGGAAAGTGCAAACAAGAAACATGGCGTAGTGACTAATCAGTAACAAGGATAATTGTCCTGTCTGAAACACTGGCTTTTAGAAAGGTAGTCTACTGAAGTTGATTGAAGCTCACTTCTGATGCACTAGCAGAGGATTGTTCTGTACATACGGGTGTCTATCCTTAAAGCCAAGGATTCTAGCTTTAACCAAATCATGCACTCTGGCTTTCAAAGCATAACAATTCTCCAAGTCATGGCCTGAGGCGCCCTCATGAAATGCACACTAGAGATCATATCTAAATCCAGCTGGAAGAGGATTAGGAGGATGTTGCAGAGTCCTTGTAGTGATTAAACCTTGTTGAAATAGACTAGGATAAAGTTCACTGTACGTCATGGGAATAGGACCAAACTGATTCCTATTACGGTACTGGTTCTGTTCAATAGGTGGACCTTGAGGAACCTGAGCTGGTCGTGGAGCAACAACAGCAACAACAACAGGGAGATCAGTAAACTGAGGTCAGGGACGAGGCCTTCTTGTTTCAATCATGATAGAATTGGTTTGGTCTTCATTCATCTTATGGAAGGTCCCAAAGGATTTATTTGCACCATTGGAAGATTCAGCAACCTTAGATACTTTACCATTTTTCAGTTCTTCTTCCAACCTTTGGCCAATAGTTACCATATCTGTAAAGCTTGAGGAGACACTCCCAATTATCTTCTCCTAATAGAAAGGGGACAAAGTGTCCATGAACATTCTAGTCAATTCCTTTTCTGCCAAAGGAAGTTCAACTTGGGAAGCTAGTTGTCTCCACCGCTGAGCATATTCCTTGAAAGACTCTCTCTTATTCAGAGACATATTTTGGAGTTGACGGTGTTCAGGAGCCATGTCAAGGTTATGCTTGTACTGCTTCATGAAATCATTGGTAAGATCATGGAAGTAGTGGACACTGTTTTGTTCTAAGTTCATATACCACTTAAGAGAGGCGCCACTCAAACTGTCTTGAAAGTAGTCGATGAGCAACTTCTGATTGTTGGTATAAGCAGCCATCCTTCGGAAGTACATGACTAGATGAGCTCTTGGGAAAGAGTAACCCTTATACTTCATAAACTTGGGAGTTTTGAACTTAACAGGTATAACAAGGCCAGAAACTAAGCACATGTTTTCTGCATCCACATTGAAGAAATCGGTACCCTCAATGGCTTTAAGTCTTTTATCTATGATCTAAAACTGTTCCCGTACAAACTCAGGCTCAACAAAATCTTCACGATCTTCATCTTGAGCAATGGCAGCATTGTAGTCAAAGAAAGGAGCTTGAACAGTCTGGGCAACAGTGTGGACCACGGGTCTGGGCTCGACGAAAATTGGAGCTTGAAAAACTAGTCTAGTAGTCTGACCAATCATGGCAGTAGATGCAAGAGGCGGAAAGTAGTTATGAGGTAAACCAAACTCTAGCCAAGTAGAAGGTGGCATATGAACAAGTGGAGGATCAACGCTTGAAACTTCCTGAATGACAGTCCTTGGAGGTTGCTCTCCTCTAGCAATCAGGACTTGGAGCATCTCGGTGAGCTTAGTAAGGCCTGATTTAAGATCGTCAATTCCATCTTGATCTATGTATTGTGTACCTCTTGCTCTGAAATTCTTCATCTGTAGTTAGCTCTAGTCTTGTATCGATGTCGAGGAATCAGCTTGACGACTGATAGGTAAAACTAGAAGATAAAGACAACTGAAAATGAATGGCTTGGACAAACAGATGGTATGCAATGGATCATGCAAAGTTGCAAATGATATGCAATGTGATGCAAGACAGTATGCAAAACATACATAGCAGGATCAAAGGTTCAAGATCACGACATGGAGTCGGGGTAAAAAACCAACCAAATGGTGTGTACTAAGGGTAAAGCACCTGCACAACGGGTTCTAACAAGGTTCCAAGAGTCATCGATGAATCTTTCGTATATTATCAAATTACATGACTACTCATGTGAGTCAAAAATATTCTCAAGATAAACTCGTCTGAGTGTAGTATCACGTATCAACCATTCGGGACTACTCCCTTACAGTCATCGCACTATGTCCTAAATGGCCATGTGGGGTAACTGGGTAACTAAAAGGTCTCTCAGTGTCACGGGCTTCCAGGTCGGAAAAAGTAATGAACGAATGACTACTCATACGCCATCAGTAATCCCAAAGGGGCCTCGAATGAGCGTGGTTACATCATATGTCAAACATGTTAGAATTACTCCCAACCAACAACTATTGATCATACCACAATCCTATCATAAGTGGACTCAAGTCTGAGTTAGGACTTATCTCACCACTCAAAGGTCATAACCCTGTACGCAGAAAACACCCAGGCACAAGCAGATATATGTACAAATATATACAAATATACAAGTATAATAGCAAATAAAAATAACAACACAAATATAACAAGTTAGGCTCAACCCACTGAACAATCTCCCCAGTGAAGTCGCCATTTCTGTTGCTGATAACGCAAAATTATATCGGATATTTCACTTGACTTGCATGAATTTTATCTGTTTCTTTTACTGTTTTATTTTATTTATCTTTGATTATGTCTCTGTTTTCTTCTATTTTGTAGGTTACCATAAATATGGATTAAAAGAATTAAAGGAGAAATAAATGAAGTAAATCGAAAGAAAAGAAGAAGAAAAGACCATGGAAAGAAAAGAAGAAGAAGAAAGAGAAAGGAAAGAAAAGGTGTGGGGGCCACCACATACCGAGTGGCACTTGCCACTTGAATGTGGCGCCTTCCACATATGAAGAGGTGGCGCCTGCTGTCGCAACTGCGAAAAACAACCGGCGGAAAAAACAGAAGAGTCACCACCTTTCGTTATTTATTCCAAAGAAGGGGAAAGAAAACGATCAGAAAAACCTAACGAAAAAAGGAAAGACAAGGTCATCACAACCATGTCTGGATTCGGGAGTCGGTTACGCAAGGGGAAGGTATTAGCACCCCTCACGTCCGTCGTACTCAACGGGATCCATGCATTGTTTTCTATCTAAAAGTGTGTGTTGAAACTATCTAGCTAAAGGTCTCAGGGACAAAAGAAAAAGAAAGGAGGAGGACTCGACAGAGCATCACTGCTATGGTCCTACATATTCCCGTCTGGAACGAGAAATCAGAGTCAACGTAGTTCGGCTAACTACGGACGAAAAGGGGGGGAAGGTTGCTCGCCAAGACATCGTGTCTTGTGCCTACGTACTTTCATCTGGTATGAAAGATCAGAGAAAACGTAGTTCAGGCTAAAAGGAACACCGGTTGGTTCAAAAGTTTTTTTTTTTAGGCCCGAGTTGGGTTAACAATCAGTTCTAGTAGTTTGGTGTATGCAGCTCGACCATTGGAGACTTAGGCGTTACCGTTTGCGATAGAACTAAGAGTTAACAACACTCTTTTTCTGATTAGAATCCCAAAGGATGAAAAGGGTTTGAAGTGTTTTTGTGTTTTTTAGAGAAGAAGTGTTTTGAATTTGAGTGTTTATAATGTATGTTGTACTAAAGTCTAAAACCTAGGATCGAATGCGTCGAGTATCGTCCTAAGGACGTATACTAAACACTCTAAGCAATTGAGAGGTAGCCACTCAATCACCATTTCCCAAGTATAAGGCTCATGGAACAACATCCATTATCTTTATTAAGTGTGTTAAGATTGTATGAAGATGAGAAGAGAAGGGACAAACTAAAGGGGGACTAACACAAACCTAAAGTTGTCATGCAATGGTGATCATAAGATTGAGATTCAAAAGGGAACTACCTAATATTATCATGCATGGTTTGAAATTAAAGTCTATCATAACCTCAAGAGGTTAGAGAACTTATGGGGAACATGGCAAAGAAGAAACAAAGAAGAAGAAGAAATAACATGCAAATGAAAATGCAAACATGCAACCATAAGATGCAACACATAGAATGAAAGTGGGAGGAAAATAGTGTGGGCCAGTAGCCTCCACAAGCTCATCTCAACCAAGCATGCATATGGGAAATGCAAAGAAGAAAGGATGAGAAGAAATTCATAAAAAGGAACCACACAAAAAGAGATATCACACAAACAATGCAAGCATAAGCATATGGAAACCCTAAATGGAAGCAACAAAAGGAATGCACAAACCAACAAGCAATGAACATAATTTTGACCTAAAAATGAACATACAGCAAGCTCAACATGTCTAATATGTGAAACAAGAAGAGTTGAGAGCTCAATGGATCCACAAAGGTCATTTCCAATTCAAACTAGGTCATGCACTTGTATGAGCTACCTTATGAAATGACCTAACTTGCAAGTCATCTCAAAATTAGGAAAAAGGCTAAAAAATGATCAAATAAAATACAAGAGATGCATAAACAAGTTGGAAACCAGAGGCCAAAAGCACAAAGCCAATATCCCCTCAAAGCACCATCAAAGGAAAATGATATTCAAGATGTACCACTTTGAAATGGGAGAATCGAGGGTCAAAAGAAAAGCACCAAAAGTCAACCCTAAAGTCAACCAACCAGGGGCAAAATGGTCCTCAAAAATTGTTCAAGTCATCATGGGTATGAGGTTCAATTTTCATTCATTGGACCAAAGGGAAATGAGAGAAACAATTCAAAGAACAAACAAGGTCACAATTTAAGCCAAATAAAACATCTCCAATTAATTAATTCTTTATTAAATGAAAAATAAACTGAAAAAAGAAAATAAAAATTCTATAAAATAAAAGACATTTCAAAGAGTCTGAAACATATTTTTTTGGAATTTTATTAATTGGAGAATTAATTTATATTGAATTAATTTGTAACAAAAAAATAAAATAAAAACAAAAGAAAACAAAAGGAAAATAGAAAGGGACACAGTGTGGATAGCAATTAAAACAAGTTCAAAAACCAGGCTGGGCCTAAAGGGGGGTGCAAGCAGCAATCCAGCCCAAGCGCGTCCAAAAAAGCTCAGGTCAAACAATAATCCTGTGTATATGGTCAACAGCAGCGCATGGTAGGATGCAATGGGGTTCACATGATCAGATGGTAATCCAATCAGACGGATCTGAATGTGCCAACGCATTAATGAGAATTTGAATTGGATTATGTGTGCGTGGTCAAAGGAGACTCACAGTGAGTCTTAATCATGCACGTTCAATGAAAAAGTAATCAAATCCCACGGCCATGAAGTCATCTTCTTCAATCAAAAACTAGAGGAGAACTTCCACTGAGTCTTGTTCTTGGCTGAAACTTCAAGTAAACCACCTAGAATCACTCCACAAACTTCAATGAAGCTATTTGAATGCTTGTTTTGGCTTGAAATCCACTGAATCTCAGAATTCGTATTTTGCTTTTTCTGCACTTTTTCCAAACTGTTCTTGAGCCAATTCTCCATCAAATCGTGTTCTTAGGGTTTGTGAAGCTTGTTGAGGTTATATATGATGGATTTGGAAACAAAGAAATGGCCAGCAATTAATCCTTGTTTTGATCCTATGGTTGATTTCACATTTGTTACTTCATGGTGAAGGAACCATGGAAATGACCATCCAAATGAACTCAAATTGCAAAGTTAACCTTGTCATTATGTTTAGAATATCATTTGCACTCAAAATATGCATAAACTTGGTACAAAGTGATCTCAAATGAATTAATTCCAATTTTCTCATTTTAAGGCCTTTTCCATGAAAATCACTTTAGGAATTCTTCAATCCAAGCACAAACCATGAGAAGAGATGATTTTGTAATGCAAATAGCCCTATTTGGAGCAAGTTTCATGTTGGAAAGACTTTCATTTGAAGTGTGCAAGTTGGTGAAATGGACCTATAAATTTATGACCTATAATCTCACTTTCCCAAAATACCCCTGATTTGCAAGCTTCATAACTTGAGTTCTACAAATCATATGAAAGACTTCTAGTACTCTTTGGAAAGCTAAGACCATGAGGAACAACTTTTGTGTTCATCAAAAGTTGAGGAGAAGCATCCTTCTAGGTCAAAAATGGCGTGGAAATTGGTTGACTTTTGTTGACCAAAATCACATTCATCTGAGGACCTGTAACTTGTCTGCATCATAACTTGAGTTCTATAAATCCAATCAAGGACTTCTAGCACTAAAAAGAAAGCTAAGAACATGCTCTACAAGTTTCATGTTGGTCAAAAGTTGAGATGAGACTTGTATCTTGAGAAAGGTAGTCTTGAAGTTGGGGACTAAATAGGGGATTTTACACTGAGAACCCTAATTTAGTAACTTCTCACACTATTGATTCTTGATGAATTGATCTTGAAATGATATATTATACATCTCAAAACAACATCCCATGACCCTAGAGACTTGGAATTAAGTCTTAATCTCCTTTGATTTCACAATTGACTGAGGATTAACCAGATGAAAACCATAGATGCAACATTCTTGACTGTGGCTTCTTCCACCTCACACAACAACTTGAATAGGCTCCAACATGGATCTCAAAGCACTCAATGAGCTCTCTCAACATCCCATATCCATAATCATGCACTCACAATCCTCTGATGATCTTTAACTAGCCTCCAAGTTAGGAGTTGACCCACATACATCCATCAATCCTTTCACAAGACTAATGACCACTTCTAGATAACCTGATGACCATTCAAACTTGAGTAACACCCCTTGCTTAGGCTCAACATTCTGAGTAGACTCCTCTTGCTATGCACAACCTCTTGATCCCCTATTAAATGAAAAGTGATGTGCAATGCAAATGCTAGAATAAAATGAAATGAAACACAAGCCAGCCAAAGAAAAAGGTTGGGCAAATTTCGGGGTGCAACAGTTGCCCCTATTCAAACGCTTGGACCTGAGTGGATGAAAAGCGAACGACTTTCAAACAATCAAGGTAAAAGACGGTTGAATACCAAAGAACCCGAAAATTTTCCAACCACAGAAATAAACTGCAACACTCTGATTGGGGAACAAATATCCAGGAAAACTGAACACAGAAAGTTGCAACGGCAACCAGCTGGCTGATCATCTAATAAAGAACACCTGACGTCGCTGCCAGTCATCTGTGTAACGCCACAGACATCAAAACCCAAAGGCTAGATCAACGCAGTTGGTAACTTCACCCCAGGAAGAGAATAATACTCACATCGTCCAATGGTAGACGAAAAGACTCCAAATACTCACATCGTCTAATGGTAGACGGAAAGACACCAAATACTCACATCGTCTAATGGTAGACGGAAAGACACCACTGAAAGCTGGATCAACATGCACTTGATCCCTTCACATTGTCTAAGGATAAACAACAAGAAAACCAATACTCACGTCGTCTAATGGTAGACGGGAAGACTCCAAATAAGTTTATGTTGTCTAAGGATAGACAGAAACAATACTCACATCATCTAATGGTAGAAGGAAAGACACTGCTGAAAGCTGGATCAACATGCACTTGATCCCTTCACATTGTCTAAGGATAGACAGCAAGAAAACCAATACTCACGTCGTCTAATGGTAGACGGCAAGACTCTAAATACTCACATCGTCTAAAAGTAGACAGAAAGACACCAAATAAAGGTTCACGCTGTCTCAGGATAGACAAAAAGAAATATCAATACTCACGCCGTCTAATGGTAGACGGAAAGACACCAGAATACTCACATCGTCTAATGGTAGACGGCAAGACACCAAAATACTCACATCGTCTAATGGTAGACGGCAAGACACCAACTAAAGGTCCGCGTTGTCTAAGAATAGACAGAAACAATACTCACATAGTCTAAAAGTAGACGGAAAGACACCCAAATACTCACATCGTCTAAAAGTAGACGGAAAGACACCCAAATACTGTTCACCAAACTGCAGAACTCTTTCGTCCATAAGAGTTGATGGAAAGAAAATATCTTCAAAGGGACACATCGTCAATAGGAATTGACAGAAAGAAAACCATCTTCAAAGAGCCATGTCGTCAATAGGAATTACCAACAAGGGAAACCAATCATTCTTCAAAGAGTCACAACGTCAATAGAAATTGACAGCACGAAAACCCTCCTAAAATGCGATATCATCCAATAAACGTAAAGAAAACCACGTCCGAAGCTCACGTCGTCTAAGGATAGATGGAGAGAAAAAACTTGCTGGGGAAACACGTCGTCAATAGGAATTGACGGAAAGAAAATCTGCTTGGGGATGTCATCATCAGAGGAATGATGGACAAATCATAACTGACGGATGATCTGAAACCCGAGTAAAACGATAAACTGTCTAAACAAAGTTGCTGAATAAATGCCCCTGT
The DNA here is from genome assembly GCA_963859935.3 of Lathyrus sativus. Classification (NCBI taxonomy): domain Eukaryota; kingdom Viridiplantae; phylum Streptophyta; class Magnoliopsida; order Fabales; family Fabaceae; genus Lathyrus; species Lathyrus sativus. The sequence continues at coordinate 262,275,283 of OZ012738.1, forward strand.
ATTAATTGCGAAGTGATTCAAGTTGCCACGGAAGGCTGACAGAAACTGGCTTATGCTTCGAATGCATATGCATATGTTTAAATATGGTGTAATGCTCCATACGAAATGGAAATGCTACGCATTTGAGGATGAAATGCAAGGATGATGCAAATATGATAACTACATGCAAAGATGCAGATGCAGGCTCGGGCCGCCGAGGAAAGCTGGAAACAACAGAACATTCCAGCAAAATAAATGCTGGAAAGGTGAAGCCAACTCCGCTGGGGATAACCAGATGTGCCCAATATGATCGGACCCTACTGGGGATAGCCTAAACGTGCCAATGATGATTGGACTTTTACTGGAGAAAACAAACGAAGTCTTCTGGCGTACCAAAGGGAATTGGATTTGCAAAGGATCAGGTACGGCTGATACTGGAAAAATATCCTGTCTGAACTCAGAGGTTTTGGTTAAAGGGTCAAGGGATAGTAGCACGACTTCTCGACATTCGTCTTGCACTTGAAAGTTGGCTGAACCTGCTTGAACAACTCTTGAAGACATGGAGAGGAACAATTCCTACGCTTCCAATTCTGCCCCAGCCCGTGGGACCTTTGTGGGGATATTCCTCGAAAGGAAATCTGAAATCTCATGCCCTGACGGTGTGATATGCATTGACTAAACACCTTGAACCTCGGAGAGGTGCTTCACATTATTTGCCCCACGGATAAGAAATGACTTCTGTGTTCTTGGGGTGGCCTGCCCCAATCTGCAATGACTTTGCCCCTGATTGGCTGATTTGTGGGGAAAGTGCTTCTTGGCTGCGAGAGATTCACCGAATCTTGACTTGACTGCTTTAGATTAACTGACTTCTGGATGGATGACTCCCATGCTATGATTTGATATAACTTACCCCAGTTCGACGGAGTATTCAAACATTCTGCATTCTATCCTGATCGATCTTTCCACTGTAGAAACTTTCCTGCTGTCAAGCGCTTACTTGCAAGTAAAACAAATTGTCCTGCATAAAAGATATATTAAATGCAATGCATATGACAGTTTTCAAAATCCAATCTGTTCACTGGAAAAATTTGTGACATAAAGTGAATAAATCATTTATCAACATGTCAAAATTAATACAACGCTGTAAGAGGAATAATTTTAGGAGTCAGTTTCGATGCGATCTTTACTGAAGTATGCTTTCGACATAAACCTGCTTCAATTAGGACTTTTTCAGGTTGTAACTTGGTCAGGTTCACAGTTTACAAGGAAAGGATAAAGGCTCAAAATTTATTGTAACCCACCCATTCTCCGTGATGTTCTCCAATCCTACATTCAGCTAATTCGACGCTAGCGCTCACCTCTCAGAGGTTGAATGACAGGAGTGATGGTTCCGGAAACCACAAGTTTATAGGGTGACAGTCACTCGCTTTTCGTCATTTGGTGCCTGAATCACACGACTTGTTTTTCATCATCATTTTTTTATTTCCCTAACTTTTGCCTGGACTGGCTCTTTCGAACTTCTTTTGATTTCAACGTTTAGCGGGATGCCCTAATTTTTACCTAAGTCACTTGTTCGCAAGATTCGACTTAGCGAGCTTTGTTCTCTCTTTTTTTCCTTTTTTTTGAACAAATCGTGTGACATCGGCTTGTCTGGCTTGTTTAGAGGATTGTGATTGTTTCACTCCTTGGTCGGTAAGGTTTAACCATTGTGTTTTTTTAGGCACGACCTATACAGGTGTGATTGATCCTCGAATGGGAACAACTCCTATTGCAATTTGGATGTTTAGCCGAATTAGCTGACACCTACCCCGCCCCAGGTTTAAATTTAGGGTTTTTCGTTTTCAGAAAGAAACTCCTACTACTAAGCTCAAAGGAGTTGACAAGGGATTATCATCCTTATATCTCCGGTGTTTAGGAATTTGAAACAATGCATGTACATCATTTACATATTTTATTTCAAAAGCATACAATCGGAAGCTTGCACGTCTTTAAACTTCGTCATCCTCCCCGGATTCCGCTTAAACAAGCGTATGACATCTGTAAAAAGCAATTAGTGAACACGAATGGATTAAATCAAAACATGCATATTCATTTCATTAATATCAATCAAAAATAACAAGTTTTACAAATGAGATTGCACTTTAAATACGAAAGGAAATTACAAACATAAAGAAGTAACAGGATAAAATGAAAATTGCCAGCTTCTGGGAACTGGGCTTTCACACTGATTAGCTGCTTAGGGAGATGTGACCCTTGAAGTCTTCAAACTCAATCAGACGAGCGACATGACATAGGCACTGGATGCAAAGAAGCATTCCTTCTTTTCAGATTGTTGCAAGGCCCATTTTAATTCTGGTATTGATAGCTTTGCTGCAAGGACCCAAAAGGTCGTGGACTCTGAACAGCAGAAACGTCAGGCGACTGGATTTGAATTCTTGAGGACTCTTTCCTTTTAGGTGCTTTCATCCTTAAGCTTGACCCAGGAACAGACAGCAATTGTGGGCAGGGGGATTCTGACACCAAAGATTGTAGGATATACTCTTGACCTACGGCAGCTTTAGGAATGGGAATAGGAGTATCCATCTCTTTTTCACGACAGGGAGCAAACTCGCATGGTACCTTCATGCCGCCCGGCATGAATTCAATTGTCTTCAAATCAACCAGGTCCTGAACCTTATGCTTAAAAGCTTTACAGTTCGCGACGTTGTGCTCCTGTCCCCCATAGTGGAAATCACAATAAGCATTGATATCAAAGCCCATTGGTGGTTGGCCAATAAGTGGAGCCAAAGTCCGAGGCTTAACCAACTGAAGTTGGAGCAAGAGTTGCACCAACTGAGCATAATCCATGGGGATCTGATCGAAGATTTTGTCCTGTGATTTTGTCCTTTGACCATATCTTCTAATCCTGGGATTCTCCTAAGAAACGGGATGCAACTGATGGCACGGAAATTTTGGAACCTCCAGTTGTACAGAAGATCTCTGACACACATTACATTCTGGGATAGGTTCCACAGACAGAAGTGGAATAAGCATCTTTGCGGCAGCCTCAGGCATTTGATCACCTTCTTTTCTGAGCACGTCCTCATCACTTCCATGATTAAGCCCACCTGAGTTTTCAACTGATGGTTCTCTTCTCTGAGTGAAATCTGATCCAAGCGCAACGCTTGTATGTTCACGACGAACTGTCCCATCTGGCTCTTGACTTCTCTCAGCTCTGCTTGAACTTGCTCCATAACTTTGTGGGGAACTCCTGTGATCTATCTGATTGTATAACCTGCAACAAACTAATGGAGTATATAAAGTCATATTAACAGCTCTGAGGTACCTGTTACACAAAAATAATATGCAAGATGCAAACAAGTATGCAACAAGGAAATCTCAGGATAGCACTGAGGCAAAAAGGAACCCAAGATCTAGACAGGGATAACCATATCACGCAGGAGTAATTAAATACAAACAGAGTGACCTCGACCAACAAGCCTGACGATGGTCAGCATACAGTAATGAACAAATCCTACACAGAGATACAACCCTCAACTGAGTCTTCAGTTTGATACTCTTCTGAATAAATGCTCTTGGTGAACTCCTCCATAACATGAATTGATACACCTGCTTGGCTAGATAAGAGAGGATCATTGATTTGAACACCGTAGAACATGATTGAGATCCTGTTGGAATCCAGTAAAGCCTGAACCTGGCTCCTAAGCACCTTAGAATCTTCCGTTGAATGCCCATGTGCCCCAGCATGGTACTCACAGCGGGCGCTGACATCGAAGCCTGGCAGATATGGCGGAATCTCTGGATTAATCTTCTTCGGCACTATCAACCCGCCTCTGATCAAGTCCGGCAACAACTGACTGTATGATACCGACAACTGAGTAAAATGCCTTTCTGGTTTCCTGGGTCTTCGTCTAGCGTGCTGACGCGGTTGATGACGGTAAGACTATTGACTTTGGCGGGAAACAGATGCCTGATACATAGACCCAACAGACTGCTGACTCTGAACACTCGAAGTATCTGAAAACTGAACTTGAGATATAGGATATTTTAAGAGAATATCACTTCCTCTTTCCCATTCTTCCTGAGAACTCACAACTGACTCATTCTCCTCAACTGAGATATAGGGGATGTTTTGAATCTTTCCGCTCTTGATTCCACTCTCAACATGTTCACCCATTATCACCAAGTCAGCAAAGTTTGACATTCCACCGCTAATCAACTTGTCAAAGTAATGGCCTTTCAAGGTACCCAAGAATATATCCAATAACTCTCTATCCTGAAGTGGAGGTTGAACACGAGCAGCTAACCCTCTCCATCTCTGCACATACCCTCTGAAGGATTCATTCTCCGCCTGAGATAATTCTTGTAACTACACGCGACTAGGAGCCATGTTGAGATTGTAGTTGTACTGCTTCACAAAGGCATTGGCTAAATCTGACCATGATCGGATGCCACCGCTCTCCAACTGCATATACCAACTCAACGATGCTCCACTCATACTGTCCTGGAAGCAGTGAATCATGAGCTGATCATTATGAACATGTGAGGTCATTCTTCTGTAAAACATCACCAAATGCTGCTTCGGACAACTATCTCCTTTGAACTTTTCAAAATTCGGCATTTTGAACTTCGGAGGCATCACAAGACCTGGCACTAGACACATGCTCGCAGCATTCAAATCAAGAGTATCCTGACTCATCAGAGCATCAAGCTTTTCCTCCAACAGCTGGCATTTTCCCATAAATTCAATAGTCTGTGGGTCTTCAGCATTAACCTTTGGAACGGTCCTTTGAGAATCTGGCATAGGAAAAGTGAAACTCCGATAGTCTGTGTCATGGAGGGAAGAAGAATCTCTATCTCTGGCAATGGGATGCTCTTCAACAGGAACCGGCACAGGCTGAGCTTGAGCAACATTGTTCACTGGAGTCCTCTGAATACCGGCCTCTCCTCTAGTCATAGCTGACATGGCTTTCATGAGTTGACCCAATTGATTCTTTATCAATTCAAACTCTGTCCTCGTAACAACCAAGTTCTGCTCTCCTGAGTTCATGATCCTTCCAGAAGCTAACTCACATCCAATGCGAATGTTGGGAAAACCACTGACGAAGTAGACAAAAGATGGGTAAGCTCCCTGATTCGGCTGAGGATGGATATGCAAAAATGAAATGCAAATGCATACAATGCTAAATTCTAAATGCTAATGCACACACAAGGGATCAAGACTGTTGTGCTGCTGACTGAGGAAGATCAAAGCTCTGCCTTAGCGAGAACATAGCACTGCTCCGATAGAAACCAACTGATACCAATAATCCATATTCAAACTGTAGAGAAAACCGGGTAATCTGAAGGTAAAAGTTTCCTGCATAACCCCAGTCTCACTCACAGGTATGGACCTATTCACTGATAAGGTATGACATCCTATGCGTTTGTCAGCATCATAGACTTTCAAGAAATGATGATACGTGTTGCGGTGAAATTTGGATGTCAAGCTATTGATTAACTTGAATCTTAATTCATTTACAACCGGTCTTTGATTTATCCAAAGGAAAGGTTAAAGAAAGGAAAAACCTAAAAGGGAGAGATCTAAGGTTCGGGGGTTGGTTAAATTTAGGGAAGGTATTAGCACCCTAAACTTCCGTAGTACTCTACGGGAACCTTTTGTTTATTTTTTTTTATTTATTTCATTAATTATTTTGCTTTAGGGTATATACAAATGATTGAAAATTAAAAAAGACCTAGGGGTTAATTCTAAGTTTACTCGGCAAGACATCGCATCTTGTGCCTACATATCCTTACGGGAATGGAATCAGAGTAACTGTAGTTCCCCTCAAAAGGGAGGTTAGAGACTGCTTGACTGTGGTCAAGGTCTCAAGGGGAATAAATGCATCTTAAGGACACGCTTACATGGAGTCTTAAACTCCGATCTCTATGTTATAAATTGTTAATTAAAATTAAAATAGGGTTAAATTAGGGATTCCACGGCGGAAAACCTTAAAATAGAGTACGGCGACTCTTTTGGCCTAACACTAGGATAAAAGCAATTTTGCCCACGGCGGGACACCTAGGCTAAACAGGGTTTGATCCATTAAAGGGGTAAGGCTATTGACTCGGCGGCCAAAAGGCTGGACCTAATCCTTCGGAAGGGTAAAACTGTAAAAAAATGTGAAAATATGACAAATCATTATATGGAGGAATAATTAAGGTACAGAAATAAGAAAAGTAATAAAGGCAGAGGGTATAAAGAAACAAAGAAACATTTCTGAAAACATGAAGAATATGAAAATATGTAATGACACTTAGAATGAAGTGAGGGAGGAAAATAGTGTGGGGTTGTGGCCACCACAAGCACATCTCAACCTCGAGCATGCACATGAAATGCCAAAAGAAAGAAAAGTAATAAAAGGGTACATAAAATGACACGACAAACATCAAACATCAGGAGTTCCTTACGAAAAGGTTTTAATTTTTTAATATTTTAATTATAAAAAAAGTTTTAATTTTTTAATAAAAAATATTTAAGTTAAAATTATAAAAAAAATTATTTTAAATTATAAAAAAAGTTTTTGGAGGAAAAGTCTTTTTAGTTTTTTTTAGAACAAAAAAGGCTTTTCAGTTTTTTGGGAAAAGGCTTTTCAGTTTTTTGGGAAAAGGTTTTTGGGAACAAAAAGGTTTTTTTTTCTTCGGAACAAAAAGGTTTTTTTTTTCGGAACAAAAAGGCTTTTCAGTTTTTAAAAAAGGTCTTACTAAAAAAAGGTTTTAATAATAAATAAAAAAAGGCTTTTGATTTTAAAAAAAGTTTTGATAAAAAAGGGTTTTGATATTAAAATCTACGGACCTAAACACACATGGAGATTAACATGGCAAAATATGCACATAAACATGAAAAAGCAAAAGGTTTAATAATTTAACGGACCTAAACACATTAACATGGCAAAATATGCACATAAACATGAAAAGGCAAAAGGTTTAGTAATTTAACCTACGAAGCGGAGGTTTGCTTCGGTAAATGTGAAAAAGGTTTGAATAAGGGAACACTGGAGAGCTCCAATCCTTTTGACGAGTTGTGGGAACGACCGCCTTTTTTTTTCTCTGGGATCTCCTTTGTTTCTCCCTTTCTCTCTCCTCTTTTCTGAAGAAAACCTGCTGACCCCCTCTCACACTCACAACTCCTTACACATGTCCTCTTGCCAATTATGCTATTTTTACTTTTTAGAAAAAAAATGCATGCCATATGATATTTACCTGCAAAAAGTCAAACGACTACACAAATTTGTTAGTAATTGATTAAATGCAATAAAAATGCAATGAAATGCGATGACAAATCTTAGGGCAAAATTTGGGGTATTACAGTTGCCCCTATTTAAATAACTTCACCGGGTGATTCGAGCAACGGAGACTCGAGAAATCGTGGTGGAGGGATTTAAATACAGATAACCGAAAATTTTGCCTTTAGACGCAGTGCTATGCAATGATATGGACAAAACAAAACGAACTATAATGCTAAATATGATATGAATCTGATATGATGTGTATGATGAAAATGAAAAATGCACGGATACAGACGAAACAACGTCACAGGGGACGACCCACCGAGGAATTGCACTAGGGAAGAAGACATGTCATATCTGGAAGAACGTCAGGATAGACACGACACAGAATTGTTGATAGGTGCCAAGTAAATTAGAAATTGTCCGCAAGGTAAGACGCGGGTAAAACACGAGCTCAGGAGAAAACTCAAATGGGGATAAAACACCCATGATGCTAAGTAAATAAATTTTGCCCACAAGGTAAGACGCGAGTAAAACACGACCTCAGGGAGAAAAAAAAAGTAAATGGGGGTAAAACACCATGATGTTAGGTAAACCCAGGAATATCTGGTAAACGGGGAATAAAACACCCGGGATAAAGGTACATGGGGGATAAAACACCCAAGGATAGAAGGTAAATGGGGAGTAAAGCACCCAAGATAGACATGTAAATGGGGAGTAAAGCACCCAAGCTAGAAATGTAAATGGGGAGTAAAGCACCCAAGATAGAGAGGTAAATGGGGAATAAAGCACCCAAGATAGAAATGTAAATGGGGAGTAAAGCACCCAAGATAAAAATGTAAATGGGGAATAAAGCACCCAAGATAGAAATGTAAATGGGGAGTAAAGCACCCAGGATAGAAATGTAAATGGGGAATAAAGCACCCAAGATATGCACATGTATAGGAATTATGCTATGACATATGATCAAATGCAAATGCAGACATCGACGACAAGGCTCGACTCTTTCGGTGAGATGACAAAACTGGAGGACTGATTCCTCAACACGGAGATCACTGTCATTTTGTTAAACTGTATCAAGTTGATAGTCACTGTAGGAATGATGAATAACTGCTTAGGGATTATGCAAGTAAACTGCCCCAGGTCAAATGAACTGATAACTGCTTCTGCTGTCTGATTCGTGGAATCGACTGTTTTGCTGTATCCTCAGAGGGCTTGCCCCAGTCTGAGTCTTGAACAATTCTCTAGATAAACCAAATCTGAGAAGATATTGCCTTGAACAAATCTTGAACTGATTCTTTGACAAGATGTAAAAGGAACTTGCCCCTGATAAGATCACTTGACCAAGTTTCTCATTGTTTGAAAATTCCTTAGAGGAAAGCCAGTTTGCAAACAAAAATATTCATACAAACATGGTAATGCAAAGTTCATGCGATTTTTGAAAAATTATTTTTGAAAGATGGAAAATACATGAGTCGTTAGTCAGAACAAGGCGGTTCAAGACACTCAAAGTTTAAAATAAAAGTGTATTGCCAAAATAAATGATTCGGAAGGATCTTTTGGAGTCAGGTTACGCAACCTTGTTGTAGTATACTTTCTAAATAACCCTGTTTCAGTTAGGTCTTTTGAGGGTTGTAACGTGGCTTGGTTCACGGTTTATGAAACAAAAGATAAAGGCTCAAAATTTATTTGTACCCACCCAATCTACGTGATGATCTTCAGTCCTATGCTTAGTTAACTCATACTATGCATTCAGGTTCCCATAAGTTAGGAATTTCATTGATCGTAGCAATGATGACTCAGAAGTCAAAGGGACCTATGAAAAGGCAACCACTACTCCCCTATAACATTTGATTGTTTTGACATTGAGGATTTTCAAGATAAGGATTTAAAAATCTCTTTGTATTATCCCTAAATTTTGCCTGAACTGTTTATTTTAGAGTTTACAGTCAGCGGGATGCCCCAGTTTTGCCTAAGTCTCCTTCATAGGTTTTGACTTAGCGGGCTTCTTTTGCTTTTTTTATATTATTTTTTTGTGTGAAGGAAAGTGACTGTTTGATTTTAATGATTACGGTGAACCATCATCGACCTTTTGATTAGAAAACATCTTCGACACTTGTTTGACGTGTGCGAAGGAAAATTTGTTAATGAAAGGTGTATCGTATGAACACACAACCAAGTTAACTGAGAACTACCCATCCCAAGGTTAAAATTGTGGGTTTTTTGTAACGAAAGAAACTCCAACTTCTAGGTCCGAAGGGGGTGACGAGGGATTAACTTCCTTATTTCTCCAGTGTTTGGGAATTGAAACAATGCCTTACATCGTCAACAAGGTTTAATTGAAAGCATACTGACAGCAGTTATGGGTATAACATTTTCGTCATCCTCCCTCCGATATTAGCATATCAAAATTTTGGACAAGAAGTAAACATTTGAAAAATAAAGCATAAAGATGCAAATAAATGGACGGAAATGAATTGAATCAAAAGTCGCAATGCTTGTTTCATTAATGAAAGTACAAACATAATTAAAAGCAAACAACTTAAACAAAATAAGGAAAGTGCAAACAACGAGAAACAAAAGGCCTAGTGACAAAACTTCATTTCTGATGTACTGGCAAGGGATTTTTCTGAACATCCGGATGACTGTCTGTAAAATCAAGTATTCCAGTTCTAACCAATTCACATACTCTAGCCTTCAATGCAAAACAATGCTCCAAGTCATGGCCTGGGGAACCCTCATGGGAAGCACAATGGAGATCAGCCCTAAATCCAGCCGGAGGATTAAGAGGAGGTGGTAAAGCCTTTGTAGTAATCAGTCCTTGCCGGACTAAGTCAGGATATAGCTCTGTGTAAGTCATGAGAATAGGATCAAAGTGACTCCTGTTCCGTTTCTGGTCTGATATCTGTGTCGAGGAATCAGCTTGACGACTCAAAGGTACACTAGAAGACGATAGGACCAAGAAGGAGAAACTGGGGGATAAATGCAATGCAAAAATGTGATGCTAATGCCATGCAATGGTCTCAAGAATTTCAACGGTCGATTGCAAACATTCCCTTTTAGGAAAGTGAGAAAAGCTGTTAGACTTTAAAATGTAGGACTTCTTGAATTTGCAAAGGACTTTTGAATTCCTTGAAACTAGAAATGATATGATGCTTTATGGATGCAAAGCACAAACGCACATAAGCAAACAAATGTCCTAATTTTAGAGGAACAATGAATGGAGTCAAGGTCTACCCTTCCCAAAGTGGTGTGTATTATAGGTTAATTGTACCTGCAGAACAAGGGTTCTAAAAAGTGCCCAAAGTCATCAGCCCATCTTTTGGATATTATCAACTTCTCGACTGACTCAAGGGTCGATAATATTCTCAAGAGAACCTCGTTCGAGTGTAGTATCGCGTAGCAACCATTGTAGGACTACTCCCACATAGTTCCCGCACTACGTCCTAGATAAGGCCAAGATGGTGTAAAGGTACTACGGTTCCCAGTATCACAGACTCCAATCGATAATGGTAAAAGTTTTCATGACTACACTCGATCAACCGAACCATTTTCAAAAGGGTCTCAACTGAGCGGTGATTCTCGATTTAGCTTAGTCGGGACTCACTCCCTATAAGCCTCGTCGAATATATCGCCATCCTATAATAATGTCACTCAAGTCCGGGTGTAGGACTTATCTCACAACATAGTAATTCCCAAGCAAGGTACCCCTGAACAATATATATACAAATGAGCAAAAATATTAATGAAACAAATATATAATGAAAAATAAACAAAATAGGGATAACCCTCAATAGTTAGGACTCCCCAGTGAAGTCGCCATTTTCTGTTGCGGTGAAATTTGGATGTCAAGGTATTGATTAACTTGAATCTTAATTCATTTACAACCGGTCTTTGATTTATCCGAAGGAAAGGTTAAAGAAAGGAAAAACCTAAAAGGGAGAGATCTAAGGTTCGGGGGTTGGTTAAATTTAGGGAAGGTATTAGCACCCTAAACTTCCGTAGTACTCTACGGGAACCTTTTGTTTATTTTTTTTTATTTATTTCATTAATTATTTTGCTTTAGGGTATATACAAATGATTGAAAATTAACAAAAGACCTAGGGGTTAATTCTAAGTTTACTCGGCAAGACATCGCATCTTGTGCCTACATATCCTTACGGGAATGGAATCAGAGTAACTGTAGTTCCCCTCAAAAGGGAGGTTAGAGACTGCTTGACTGTGGTCAAGGTCTCAAGGGGAATAAATGCATCTTAAGGACACGCTTACATGGAGTCTTAAACTCCGATCTCTATGTTATAAATTGTTAATTAAAATTAAAATAGGGTTAAATTAGGGATTCCACGGCGGAAAACCTTAAAATAGAGTACGACGACTCTTTTGGCCTAACACTAGGATAAAAGCAATTTTGCCCACGGCGGGACACCTAGGCTAAACAGGGTTTGATCCATTAAAGGGGTAAGGCTATTGACTCGGCGGCCAAAAGGCTGGACCTAATCCTTCGGAAGGGTAAAACTGTAAAAAAATGTGAAAATATGACAAATCATTATATGGAGGAATAATTAAGGTACAAAAATAAGAAAAGTAATAAAGGCAGAGGGTATAAAGAAACAAAGAAACATTTCTGAAAACATGAAGAATATGAAAATATGTAATGACACTTAGAATGAAGTGAGGGAGGAAAATAGTGTGGGGCTGTGGCCACCACAAGCACATCTCAACCTCGAGCATGCACATGAAATGCCAAAAGAAAGAAAAGTAATAAAAGGGTACATAAAATGACACGACAAACATCAAACATCAGGAGTTCCTTACGAAAAGGTTTTAATTTTTTAATATTTTAATTATAAAAAAAGTTTTAATTTTTTAATAAAAAATATTTAAGTTAAAATTATAAAAAAAATTATTTTAAATTATAAAAAAAGTTTTTGGAGGAAAAGTCTTTTCAGTTTTTTTTAGAACAAAAAAGGCTTTTCAGTTTTTTGGGAAAAGGCTTTTCAGTTTTTTGGGAAAAGGTTTTTGGGAACAAAAAGGTTTTTTTTTCTTCGGAACAAAAAGTTTTTTTTTTTCGGAACAAAAAGGCTTTTCAGTTTTTAAAAAAGGTCTTACTAAAAAAAGGTTTTAATAATAAATAAAAAAAGGCTTTTGATTTTAAAAAAAGTTTTGATAAAAAAGGGTTTTGATATTAAAATCTACGGACCTAAACACACATGGAGATTAACATGGCAAAATATGCACATAAACATGAAAAAGCAAAAGGTTTAATAATTTAACGGACCTAAACACATTAACATGGCAAAATATGCACATAAACATGAAAAGGCAAAAGGTTTAGTAATTTAACCTACGAAGCGGAGGTTTGCTTCGGTAAATGTGAAAAAGGTTTGAATAAGGGAACACTGGAGAGCTCCAATCCTTCTGACGAGTTGTGGGAACGACCGCCTTTTTTTTTCTCTGGGATCTCCTTTGTTTCTCCCTTTCTCTCTCCTCTTTTCTGAAGAAAACCTGCTGACCCCCTCTCACACTCACAACTCCTTACACATGTCCTCTTGCCAATTATGCTATTTTTACTTTTTAGAAACAAAATGCATGCCATATGATATTTACCTGCAAAAAGTCAAACGACTACACAAATTTGTTAGTAATTGATTAAATGCAATAAAAATGCAATGAAATGCGATGACAAATCTTAGGGCAAAATTTGGGGTATTACAATACGTTCACCATTTCTGGTTTGGCATCATCTTCTCCTGAAGAAACCTCACTTAGCTGACTCACAAATGATTGGTTCCCAGAGTCGACAATCCTCAAATCCAACATCTCGTCGAGCCCTAAGGGCCAATTGGGAAGTCATCAAAGAGAATCTCGTCTGAGCGCGAATTTCATGGGGAACTGTGTCTGCTAAGCAAACAGACCCCCCACTAATCTCCACTACTAATGCTAGGTATGTACTCAACCCTGGGTCTGGCTTATCACTCATCAGAACTTCCCACCCCCACAGCACAACAAAAATGATATATGATGCGGAAAATAAATGTGGGAAAGTAAAATGCGAAAGTAAATAAAGTACATATATACAACACCCAAATATAAACAAACAAGCGCTAGGATTGATTCACATAGGGAACCAGAGTCCCCAGCAGAGTCGCCAGCTGTCGCAACTGCGAAAAACAACCGGCGGAAAAAACAGAAGAGTCGCCACTTTTCGTTATTTATCCCAAAGAGAGGGAAAGGAAACGATCGGAAAAAACTAACGAAAAAGGGAAAGACAAGGTCATCACAACCATGTCTGGATTCGGGAGTCGGTTATGCAAGGGGAAGGTATTAGCACCTCTCACGTCCGTCGTACTCAACGGGATCCACGCATTGTTTTCTATCTAAAAGTGTGTGTTGAGACTATCTAGCTAAAGGACTCAGGGACAAAAGAAAAAGAAAGGAGGAGGACTCGATAGAGCATCGCTGCTATGGGCCTACATATTCCCGTCTGAAACGAGAAATCAGAGTCAACGTAGTTCGGCTAACTACGGGCGAAAAGAGGGGGAAGGTTGCTCGCCAAGACATCGCATCTTGTGCCTACGTACTTTCATCTGGTATGAAAGATCAAAGCAAACGTAGTTTGGGCTAAAAGGAACATCGGTTGGTTCAAAAGTTTTTTTTAGGCCCGAGTTGGGTTAACAATCAGTTCTAGCAGTTTGGTGTATGCAGCTCAACCATTGGAGACTTAGGCGTTACCGTTTGCGATAGTACTAAGAGTTAACAACACTCTTTTTCTGAAAAGATTTTTCTGATTAGAATCCCGAAGGATGAAAAAGGTTTGAAGTGTTTTTGTGTTTTTAGAGAAGAAGTGTTTTGAATTTGAGTGTTTATAATGTATGTTGTACTAAAGTCTAAAACCTAGGATCGAATGCGTCGCGTATCGTCCTAAGGACATATACTAAACACTCTAGGCAATTGAGAGGTAGCCGCTCAATCACCATTTCCCAAGTATAAGGCTCATGTCACAACATCCATTATCTTTATTAAGTGTGTTAATATTGTATGAAGATAAGAAGAGAAGGGACAAACTAAAGGGGGACTAACACAAACCTAAAGTTGTCATGCAATGGTGATCCTAAGATTGAGATTCAAAAGGGAACTACCAAATATTATCATGCATGGTTTGAACTTAAAGTCTATCATAACCTCAAGAGATTAGAGAACTTATGGGGAACATGGCAAAGAAGAAACAAAGAAGAAGAAGAAATAACATGCAAATGAAAATGCAAACATGCAAGCATAAGATGCAACACATAGAATGAAAGTGGGAGGAAAATAGTGTGGGGAAGTAGCCTCCATAAGCTCATCTCAACCAAGCATGCATATGTGAAATGCAAAGAAGAAAGGATGAGAAGAAATGCATAAAAAGGAACCACACAAAAAGAGATATCACACAAACAATGCAAGCATAAGACATATGGAAACCCTAAATGGAAGCAACAAAAGGAATGCACAAACCAACAAGCAATGAACATAATTTTGACCTAAAAATGAACATACAGCAAGCTCAACATGTCTAATATGTGAAACAAGAAGAGTTGAGAGCTCAATGGATCCACAAAGGTCATTTCCAATTCAAACTAGGTCATGCACTTGTATGAACTACCTTATGAAATGACCTAACTTGCAAGTCATCTCAAAATTAGGAAAAAGGCTCAAAAATGATCAAATAAAATACAAGAGATGCATAGACAAGTTGGAAACCAGAGGCCAAAAGCACAAAGCCAATATCCCCTCAAAGCACCATCAAAGGAAAATGATATTCAAGATGTACCACTTTGAAATGGGAGAATCGAGGGTCAAAAGAAAAGCACCAAAAGTCAACCCTAAAGTCAACCAACCAGGGGCAAAATGGTCCTCAAAAATTGTTCAACTCATCATGGGTATGAGGTTCAATTTTCATTCATTGGACCAAAGGGAAATGAGAGAAACAATTCAAAGAACAAACAAGGTCACAATTTAATCCAAATAAAACATCTCCAATTAATTAATTCTTTTTTAACTGAAAAATAAACTGAAAAAATAAAATAAAATTCTATAAAATAAAAGACATTTCAAAGAGTCTGAAACATATTTTTTTGGAATTTTAATAATTGGAGAATTAATTTATATTGAATTAATTTGTAACAAAAAAATAAAATAAAAACAAAAGAAAACAAAAGGAAAATAGAAAGGGACACGGTGTGGATAGCAATTAAAACAAGTTCAAAAACCAGGTTGGGCCTAAAGGGGGCTGCAAGCAGCAATCCAGCCTAAGCACGTCCAAAAAAGCTCAGGTCAAGCAATAATCCTGTGTATCTGGTCAACAGCAGTGCATGGTAGGATGCAATGGGGTTCACATGATCAGATGGTAATCCAATCAGACGGATCTGAATGTGCCAACGCATTAATGAGAATTTGAATTGGATTATGTGTGCATGGTCAAAGGAGACTCACAGTGAGTCTTAATCATCCACGTTCAATGAAAAAGTAATCAAATCCCATGGCCATGAAGTCATCTTCTTCAATCAAAAACTAGTGGAGAACTTCCACTGAGTCTTGTTCTTGGTTGAAACTTCAAGTAAACCACCTAGAATCACTACACACACTTGAATGAAGCTATTTGGATGCTTGATTTGGCTTGAAATCCAGTGAATCTTAGAATTCGTATTTGTCTTTTTCTCCACTTTTTCCAAACTGTTCTTGAGCCAGTTCTCCACCAAATCGTGTTCTTAGGGTTTGTGAAGCTTGCTGAGGTTATATGTGATGGATTTGGAAAAAAAGAAAGCCCAAATACAAGCTGAACATCCCAATTGCAATTTCAATTTTTCTTCATTTTTTGCTTTCCAAACTCGTGTATTCTGAACTGCACGTGCCCACATTTTAATTCCAATCACTTGCACATGGATTGAATTGATCAAATGGCCAGCAACTAATCCTTGTTTTGATCCTATGGTGGATTTCACATTTGTTACTTCATGGTGAAGAAACCATGGAAATGACCATCCAAATGAACTCAAAATGCAAAGTTAACCTTGGCATTGTGTTTAGAATGTCATTTGCACTCAGAATATGCATAAACTTGGTACAAAGTGATCTCAAATGAATTAATTCCAATTTTCTCATTTTAAGGCCTTTTCCATGAAAATCACTTTAGGAATTCTTCAATCCAAGCTCCAACCACTTTTCTCATTTTAAGGCCTATTTGGAGCAAGTTTCATGTTGGAAATATTTTCATTTGAAGTGTGCAAGTTGGTGAAATGGACCTATAATTTAATGACCTATAATCTCACTTTCCCAAAATACCCCTGACTTGCAAGCCTCATAACTTGAGTTCTACAAATTATATGAAAGACTTCTAGTACTCTTTGGAAAGCTAAGACCATGAGGAACTACTTTCATGTTCATCAAAAGTTGAGGAGAAACATCCTTCTAGGTCAAAAATGGCTTGGAAGTTGGTTGACTTTTGTTGACCAAAATCACATTCATCCGAGGACCTGTAACTTGTCTGCATCATAACTTGAGTTCTATAAATCCAATCAAGGACTTTTGGTACTCAAAAGAAAGCTAAGAACATGCGCTACAAGTTTCATGTTGGTCAAAAGTTGAGATGAGACTTGTATCTTGAGAAAGGTGGTCTTGAAGTTGGGGACTAAATAGGGGATTTTACACTGAGAACCCTAATTTAGTAACTTCTCACACTATTGATTCTTGATGAATTGATCTTGAAATGATATATTAGACATCTCAACACAACATCCCATGACCCTAGAGACTTGGAATTGAGTCTTAATCTCCTTTGATTTCACAATTAACTGAGGATTAACCAGATGAAAAACCTAGATGCAACATTCCAAACTGTGGTTTCTTCTACCTTACACAACAACTTGAATAGGCTCCAACATGGCTCTAAAAGCACTCAATGAGCTCTCTCAACATCCCATATCCATAATCATGCACTCACAATCCTCTGATGATCTTTAACTGGCCTCCAAGTTAGGAACTGACCCACATACACCCATCAATCCTTTCACAAGACTAATGACCACTTCTAGATGACCTGATGACCACTTCTAGATGACCTGATGACCATTCAAACTTGAGTAACACCCCTTGCTTAGGCTCAACATTCTGAGTAGACTCCTCTTGCTATCCACAACCTCTTGATCCCCTGTTAAATGAAAAATGCTATACAATGCAAATGCTAGAACAAAATGAAATGAAACACAAGCCAGCCAAAGAAAAAGGTTGGGAAAATTTTGGGGTGCAACACCTGCCACCTAGAAACAACATTGAGAAGTGGCGGCTGCCACATTGGATGGGGGTGGCGAGTGCCACTCCTAACTATTAGGAAAAGTGGCAACTCCCACCCCTACATGAACGGGAAGTGGCGCTTGCCACTTCCTCCCCTGAATTTTCTCCATGATCCTTCCTGAATTTTCTCAACTGCCTCACTGCATTTCCTCCGGAATCCTCTCGTCATTTAAAGCTTCAAGGCCATGTAACCATCACCCACTAATAGTATAAAAAAGAGGTAGTTTTAGAAGCAACACACACATTAATTTTCAGTTTTAGTTTTTAGTTCTTTTTCAGTTTTTGCTTTTATTTTTCTCTGCATTGTTTTAGAAGGTTCTGTAAGGCAAAATTGTTTATGCCATTTTAGTCTAGGATTGATTCGAAGAGGTTGTAAACATTGTACCGACACTACAAGCCGACCTTCAAAAATCAAATCTAAGTTCTACTAATTTCTAGGTTTTGTATATCGACCTTAATTTTTGTCACTTTATTTTTATGCATCCCTTCTGTTTTCTGGGTAGTATTAGGATGGAATTTAGTAAAAATATGAAAGCCATGTCTGGCTAAAGCCCTTAGTATCGGTATGTAATTATGATCGGTCGGAGGGGGTTAAGTAAACTGTGACATAGAATTTAATGAAATAAATATTTCTGGTCTCTGTTTCTTTTGCCAAAATTAATAACTTTTGTCACAAGAGTGAGAAAGTAACGAAGGTTAAAATCAATAGAGCGAGAGTTTGAGGTTTTAACCGGATAGCTGAAACAAAACATTAGGCTTAAATACAGTGAGAGCGCTTTAAGGTTAAATAGGATTTATTTGTTTTCAAAAAGTATTTTTAAATGCAAAATGAGAGAACGAGAGCCGCATTCTGATTTAAGAGCATAGTCTAAGTCAAGAGAACGAGATTCTGAGATAAGGGCTTTTAAATGGGCATTTTCTACAGAATATAAATTCTTTATTTTTGAACTAAACGCCTACGATTTACTGGACCCCCGATGATTGACAGGATTATATACCGATATTTAGCAATATCTTAATTCAATTTAATTTTAATTCGGCACTTATTTTATTTTTCGCATCCCTAAAATTAGAATTTCATTAGCCTTAGCTTTACATAGTAGCATTAGATAGCGGTAGATTGACTCTTGGTCCTTTGGGTTCGATAATCTTTTAAAACTACACGATCAGACTGTGCACTTGCAGTCGCGAAGCATTTAGGCATACTAAATAGCCGATCAAGTTTTTGGTGTCATTGTCGGGGACCAATTAAGTCGATATCATAACTTTAGTATTGCATAGTATAGACTAAGGCAATTATTTCCCTAATATAATCGTGGATTGTATGCCAAACACTCGCTCTAAAGGTGAAGCTTGAGCAACCAATTGTCGACATCGAGCGTTTTATTAGTTTAAGACGTTAAATTAATGAACTCCGAATTAAGATAACCTTCCCCCATCTGAAATTCCCTTTCCAGAGTTATCAAAACATATGGCTAAAGAACCTCAAAATAGACCTCTTAAGTATTATGACATCCCTTCATAGGTTGAGCCACATAACAGTATTGCTGCTCCTCCCATCGAGGCAAATACCTTCGAAATAAACCCTTCGTTGTTGTCTATTGTACAACAAAACCAATTTTATGGAAATCCAACGGAGGATCCGAACTTACATTTTTCAGTGTTCTTGCAATATGCACACACAGTAAAAGAAAATGGTGTCATCCCCGAAGCAATAAGACTACGTCTTTTCCCTTTTTCATTAAGAGATAGAGCTAAAGCTTGGCTCCAGTCTCTACCATCCGCATTTGTCACTACGTGGAACGAGTTAAAAAAAGTATTCTTAGCATGATATTTCCCACCTAGCAAAACAGCTATGCTAAGAGCCCAAATAAATGGATTCAAATAGAAGGACAATGAATCTCTTTCCGAAGCATGGGAAAGATACAAGGACATGATGAGGATTTGTCCATATCACGGTCTAGAAGAATGGATAATCATCCATACCTTTTACAATGGTCTCTTGTACAACACAAGATTGACAATAGACGTCGTCACGGGTCGCGCACTAATGGATAAACCCTACAATGAGGCTTATGCACTTATTGAAAGTATGGCTCAAAACCACTATCAGTGGGGGAGTGAAAAGGCCTCAGTAGAGAAACCTCCAAAGAAAAGTGGTATGTACGAGATAAGCAGTCTTGACCGAGTCAATGCAAAGGTATATGCTCTAACGCAAAAGATTGAAAGTTTGACTATAACCCCTACAGCCACTGTGGCTGCCGTAGCTACTGCGAGTTATGAGGAATTCATGGGCCTGCTGCCCCTGAATGTCAACTTTTAACAGGATTTTCCACTAGCCAAGTGAATTATGCTCAAGTAAACTCTTACTCAAACACCTATAACCCAGGTTGGAAAAACCATCAGAACTTTTCGTACAAAAACAATAATGCATTGTATGCACTTGGATAAACACCTGTTGTACCACCAAGATATCAGAAACTTGTTGTAGCTGCTCAAAACGCTCCTAGGAAATCTAACCTTGAATTAATGATGGAAAACTTCATAGCCACCCAGGCTCAAATAAATAAAGATTTCCTGAATCAAAACTTACACACTAGTGAGTAAATTAAGCAATTAGTAAACAAGGTAGACGCTTTAGCCACTCACAACAAAATGCTTGAAACCCAAATTTCGCAAGTGTCACAATAACAAGCACCTACTGCTGCTGCTGCAGGCACATTTCCTAGACAACCGTAACCTAATCCAAGAGGACATGAAAATGCTATCATACTACGAAGTGGTACGAAATTGGACAAACCAACCGACCCAAGACTTGAGAATCCATCTATGTATCAGAATCCTGGAAAATTAACTGAGAAGGAAACTGAAAAGGAAATCGATCAAAACATAAAGGAGAAAGAAGGTAGTGACCAAGAGGCCGAAGAAAAAGAAGAACCATATGTGCCTCCACCACCTTATAAACCTCCTATACCTTATCCTCAAAGGTTTACTAAATCTAAAAACGTAGGGCAATTCAAGATATTCGTTGAACTTTTGAAAAAATTGAATATCACAGTACCTTTTATAGAAGATATCTTTCAAATGCCCTCATATGTTAAGTTTCTTAAAGAAATCTTAACAAATAAGAAAAAGATCGAGGATGACGAAATCGTTACGCTTACTGCTAAGTGTAGCGCGATACTCTAAAATAAAATGCCTCCTAAGCTGAAAGACCCAGGTAGCTTTTCCATACTTTGCGTAATTGGAAAATTTGTCATAGACAAAGTTCTATGTGACTTAGGAGCCAGCATTAGCTTAATGCCCTTAACCATATGCAAAAGGCTTGATATGGGAGAATTAAGACCAATTAAGATGTCTGTACAACTAGTCGATCGTTCTGTTAAGTTTTTGATAGGAATATTAGAAAACGTTCCAGTACGTATAGGTCAATTCTATATCCCTACTGATTTCATAATCATGGATATAAAAGAGGATGCCAATACTCCTATTAATTAGGTAGGACATTCTTAGCTACATTCGGAGCTATTATAGATGTAAAGAAAGGTAAGCTAAGTTTTGAAATGGGTGAAGAGAAAGTCGAATTTATTTTGACACAATTCTTACAAGCACCAGCTATAGACGATACAGTTTGTCTACTAGATGTCATCGACGAATGGATAAGAGAAATAGAGATGGAACAAAATTCTTATTCAGAAATCCTAAAGATTTCAATACCTCCAATTTTTTAAGATGATAATTGGCGTGGTGAATACCAAGACGACAGTCTAAGTGAATTCCTAGCACTAACACCCGATCATATGCCTTGCCCAAAGAAACCGACTTTAGAACTTAAAACAGTACCCAAAAATTTAGGGTATGAATTCCTAGACACCGAGCTTGAACGACCAGTAATAGTCAACACAGACTTAGGACAAATAGAAATTACGAAACTACTGCATATCCTAAGAAAATACCCATCTGCTTTAGGCTACAACATTTCTGATATGAAAGGAATAAGTCCTTCTATCTGTATGCATCGCATTATGCTAGAGGAAAACTGTAAGACCTCTAGAGAACATCAGAGAAGGATAAATCCCATTCTGAGCGACGTAGTCAAGAAAGAAGTACAAAAGTTGTTAGAAGCAGAAATTATATACCTGATTTCCGACAGTCAATGGGTTAGCCTAGTGCATGTCGTACCAAAGAAAAGGGGTGTTATAGTTGTTAAGAATGAAAATGGCAAATTTATAGCACAAAGAGTTGTGACCGGAAGTATAATGTGCATTGATTATAGAAAATTAAACAAAGCCACTTGAAAGGATCATTTCCCTTTACCATTCATTGATCAAATGCTTGAGCGTTTAGCTAACCACTCATAATTCTAATATTTAGATGGTTATTCAGGATTCTTTCAAATCCCTATTCATCTTGATGACCAAGAAAAGGCAACCTTCACTTGTCCTTATGGTACATTTGCCTATCGATGAATGTTGTTTGGATTATGTAACGCTCCCGCAACATTCCAAAGATGCATGATGTCAATCTTCGCTGGCTTTATAGACGACATCATGGAAGTATTTATGGATGATTTTTTTATTTGTGGGCAGAGTTTTGAAGGATGCTTATCGAACCTAGATATGGTACTTGAAAGATGCGTAAAATTAAATCTCGTGTTAAATTGGGAAAAATATCATTTCATGGTCCAACAAGGAATCGTACTTGGACACATAGTGTCTAATAAGGGGATTGAAGTAGATAAAGCAAAAATAGAAATTATAGAAAACCTTCAACCTCCTAAAACCGTAAGATAAATACGAAGTTTCTTAGGACACGCCGATTTCTACCGACGATTCATAAAGGGTTTCTCTAAAATTACTAAACCGTTGACTGGCTTATTAATGAAAAATGCCGAATTCATTTTCGACGATAAATGCCAGAAAGCCTTTGAACAATTAAAACAACTCTCATTATAACACCTATCATGCAACCACTTGATTTGAGGCTACCGTTTGAAATAATGTGTGACGCTAGTGATTATGTCGTAGGTGCAGTTCTAGGACAAAGAAAAGATAAAATGCTTCATGTGATTTATTACACTAGTAGAACCCTAGACCCTGCACAAATGAACTACACCACCATAGAAAATGAACTTCTAGTTGTCGTGTTTGTTTTGGATAAATTCCTTTCTTACTTAGTAGGAGCAAAGATAACTATCTATACTGATCATGCCGCAATCAGGTACCTATTGAGTAAAAAGGACGCAAAACCGAGACTCCTAAGATGGATACTACTACTACAATAATTTGATTTAGAAATCAAGGACAAGAAAGGAATTGAAAATGTAGTAGCTGATCATGTATCGAGACTGGAGGATATTAAGCCTGAGCAAGTGCCTATCAATGATGATTTTCCTTACGAGAGACTCATAGCTCAATTAGAAAACACGGTTGAACGATCCTTAATAGATGATGAGACTGAAACAAACGAAGTCGTGGAAGGAATCTTTACTGAAACCATACTGCCATGGTATGCTGACTTTGTCAACTACTTAGTAGCTGGAGTTCTTCCACCAGATTTAACTTACCAACAAAAGAAAAAATTCTTCCACGACCTTAAACATTATTATTGGGATGAATCTCTGATTTTCAAGAGAGGTGCCGATGGTATCTTCCGTCGATGTGTTCCCGAAGACGAAGTTGAAAATATAATCTCTCATTGTCAATCCACTCCTTATGGAGGACATGCGAGCACTTCAAAGACTTGTGCTAATATTTTACACTCTGGCATCTTTTAGCCCACTCTATGGAAAGATGTCCATATCGCGATCATAAACTGCAACCGGTGCCAATGCACCGACAATATCTCTAGACGCGATGAAATGCCACTGAAAGGCATTCTGGGAATAGAAGTCTTTGACATGTGGGGAATTAATTTCATGGGACCTTTCCCATCATCTTTTAGTAACAAGTACATACTCGTTGTTGTTGATTATGTGTCAAAATGGATCTAGGTTATAGCTTCTCCGACAAATGATGCACGAGTAGTGATTAGACTTTTCAGGAACATGATTTTTCCTAGATTCGGTATGCCGAGACTAGTCATCAGTGATGGTGGCTCTCATTTTATTTCGAGGATTTTCGAAAAAATATTGACGAAATATGGAGTCCGACACCGTGTAGCAACACCCTATCACCCGCAAACCAGCGAGCAAGTAAAAGTTTCGAACAGAGAAATTAAACAAATCTTAGAAAAAAAATTGCGACCTCTAGGAAAGATTGGTCTTCCAAATTATGCAAAGCTCTGTGGGCATATAGGACAACCTATAAGACCCCAATAGGAACCACGCCATTTAAAATAGTTTATGGAAAATCATGTCACTTGCTGGTAGAATTAGAGCATAAAGCATATTGGGCCATTAAGACCCTTAACTTAAAGTTTACTGCCGCAGGGGAAAAGAGAATATTAGATATCCATGAACTAGAAGAGCTTAGGTTAGATGCTTACGAGAATGCCCGTATCTATAAAGAACGAACTAAAAAATGGCATGATAAGCGTATATCGAGGAAAGAATTTTCTAAGGGTGATGTAGTACTCCTATTTAACTCTCGACTAAAACATTTCCCAAGAAAACTTCGCTCAAGGTGGTCTGGTCCCTATGAGATAAAAAAAAGTCTTTCAAAACGGTGCAGTAGAAATAAAAGGAAAATCCAGTGAATCGTTCATAGTTAACAGACAGCGTCTGAAACATTACCATAACATTGAAAACAGAGAATACTCCACAAATCTAACACTTGAAGAGTTGCACACTCATCTCTATATTTATGAGAATTTAAAAATTATGTCGAGCTTACGACATAAAACAAAACGCTTAGTGGGAGACAACCCGCTTCTTTTTAATTTTACTGTTTATTTTTCTAATCTTTTATTTTTAATTTCTTTTATATGCTTTTCATTTTTTTTTTGTTCCAAGATTAGTCATGCAATTTATCTATCATATTAGTCATTACTAACTTGTGTTCATTATCAACTTATATACAGGCTAACTTAGCATTAGTTAGTTACTAACTTTAGAGATGAACAAAGTCGATTATATGGGCATCACTTTCATAGGCATAGCTCAGAGGAAGCGCTTCGAAGCCCTTGCTCAGAGAGAGATGTCACTTACTTTATATCCAAATGGACTCACTATGACTAGATTAGGTATTAAGGACAGTGTTATGTACCTTCTCAACCAAATTGGTTGGGAGCATTCTGATATCAAAAGGAGATTCAGTTCTTACTGTAGGCTTACCTTAGAATTCCTGAGCTCACTAATTTATCAGCCCGACCATAGATATGGCTTTAGTAGTGGCCTTATCATTTTTAGAATCTTTAACATGGACTACCACTTTACCCACCGTGAGATAGCCGAACTCTTAGGATTTTCTAGCGGACCTGATGCTTATACCATAGTCCAAGAGGAACTAGTATCCAACCTTGAGTTGGAATATTTCTAGGGTAGCATATCCCGAAATAATCATCCTGAGCCTAACACTATGTATTCTGAGAGTATCCATAACCCTGCTATCTGATACCTGCATAAATTCCTAGCTCATACTCTGTTTGGTAAAGAGGAAAATATTTATTCTATGTTGAAAGACGATCTTTTCATTATTTATTGTGCTTCTCAGGCTCGACCTGTTAATGGGGCTGCCTTCATGATGGCCAATTTTAAACGTATAGCAGATGCCGACTAAGGACCGATCATTATAGGTGTCCTAGTAACCATGATTGCCAATGCCATTGGATTAAGACAACCGATCCTTAGCATAAACCCCTTAGGTGCTATACGGCCTATGGATATTCCTTTTTGCCTCAACCATGGCATCATTCGAGACCTAGGCCCTGCTACCTTTGAACTCCTGATCGATAACTGAGTCGTCCATCTCTTTACCTTACCGAATTATGAACGAACTAGTGTCCACAATCTGAATAATTAGCTGTATGAGTTAGATGAACCTGAAGCTCCACCTTCACCACCTGAGAACCCACAGATTTATGACCATTATGACCAGTATGATGACTATCTCTTTGACTCGGGCTCAAGTACTCCTGTTGTGCCTGCTGCCCAACCAGTGAATCATAATGTTGCCATTCGCGCACTAGAAACGAACGTTGTTAGCCTTAGAGGTGAATTTACAACTCTACGGGTGGATTTTCATCAGTTCATGGATGTGGTGACGGAGCAGTTAGATCACGTCTATCAACATCTTTTCTCTATTGCTCCTCCACCTCCTCCTCGTGGCTGATTTCTTAGATACATTCTTGCATTCCAATCTTCGCACTTTCAAACAATGAGGACACTGTTCAATTTAAGTGCGGGAGAGGAAGCTTTACTGCTTTTATTTATTGTTTTCCTCTTTATTTACTGTTGTTGCACCCTAAAATTTGCTCAACCTATTTCACTTGGTTTATGTTTTAATTGCATTAGCATTTGCATAGTAGATCATATACATAATTCACCTGCATAACATAGCATAGTAAGTCATCCAACAAGGGACCAGGTACTATTCTTATCTCTATGACCCTATCAGGAGGTTATTATTCAAATTCAATCTTAGTCAAGTCATCAGAAAGAAGTTGAAGTCTAAAGAAGTCATTGGACCAAGCAGTGGGTCTCTCTCCTATCTTGAGTGATCATTAAAGAAATTGTGAGCTGGGGATTGAGCATGGAGGGTATACAGACATCAGGGAGGACCTAGAGGGTCATGATGAAAGTGAGACAAGTCATTGATGTGATCACAAGAGTTGCAGTTGAAGACGACTAGGATTTCATCTGGGTCAACCCTAGGTCAAATGATTGATTGAAAGGCATCAAGGTCTATCTGAGAGATGTGGGGTTCATCATATGACATGTAGATAAGGATGTGATGTTGTGCCAAGAAGAAATCAAGAGAAATCAAGAAGAAGAGGAGCTTCTAAATTAGGGTTTCTGTGTAAAATCCCCTAGTTTAGGTCAAACTTCCAAGCAAGATAATTCAAAATGCAAGCTTCAAATGGATCCTTGGCCAACATGAAACTTGTATAGGATCTCAAGAACTTTAATATGAGTGGTGGAAGACCTCAAGGAGATTTATAGAACTCAAGTTATGGTCCTTACAAGTTACAGGTCATCTGAGGTATCTGAAATTTTGTCTGTGAAAGTTACTTGTCTTCCAAGCAACTTTTACCCCTCAAGGATATTTCAAATGAGTTTCTGGTCAACCTAATAGTTGTTCCTCATTGTCTTAGCTTTCTAGAAAGGTATGATATTCCTCCATCTGATTTGTGGAACTCTACTTATGACCTTGGCAAGCAAAGGGTATTTTGGTCATTTGAGAATTACAGGTCATTTCAAGCCTATGCCCAAAACTCATACAAGGAAGCTTCAAATGAAAAACTTTACAACATCAAACTTGCTCCAAATGACATTTTGAGTCTAGAAAAGTGATCATGAAAGATTGGAAATGCTCATAGCTCAAGGTTCCAAATTTGGTCAATTTAAAAGTGAATTTAATGAATAAAAGTGACCTAAAATTGAGATTTTTCATACCATGGCCAAATGAGATGAAGTTATAGGTCATTTTGATTGGAAAAAATGTTTTAAGAACATTGGAAAAAGTAGATTTTTGAGTTTAGGGCAAAGTTTGAGAGATACCATTGGTTACTTATGTAAGAAGTTACACATGCCAAAATTCAAGGGATTTGTGCACAAGAAGTTTCTACCAAGTTCTAGAGTGTTCTATGAGTGTCTATATATTGAGTAGAGTGGCTTCATTCAAGGGTTGGTGATTCATTGTGGTCAAAACACCAAGTTTCATCTCATTCTTCAACTTTGCAAATCACATAAGAACTCTATCAAATCTTCATCATTCTCCACAATTCTTGATCCTATCATCATCTACATCCATCATAGATCAAGTTTCCATCAATATCTGGATGAATTGGGGTAGAATTCGTGTGCTACCAAGTGTATCATCCAAATTGCAAAAGGAAGTGGTTATGGCAATCCAAGGGGTTTGAGCAAGAACTACTGCATACAGAATCAAGAACCAAGTCTATTGAGCAAGTCCCAAGCATTGCAAGCTTTGGATCCAAGGAATTCTACATCTGTTTTCATCTTTAAACCAGGTTGGTGTTTCCTTCAATTTGGCTAGAGTTAGTTAGAATAATAGAGAATCTTTAGGTTAGAATTGTTAGGCATAGTTAGATGAATGATTCTGATGAATTTGAGGGCATTTCATGGAGGTTACCATTGGAGCACCAAAACTGTTGAGCCTTAGAACACCTAGGTTAGGGCATGATAATCTTGGTTAGATAGATAAAAATAATCAGCATAGCATGTAGATTGTATTAATGTAAGAGTTAGCAAGGATTAGCAGGTTTGATCTCAGTGAAAAATGGTGGAGCCAAGGCTTTCTACCTATCGGGTTTGGTGCTGGGGTGAGTTTCAGAGAAGACCAAGGCCATGGTTGTGTAGAGGAGAAGAAATGGAGCGTTTTTGCTTTTTACAGATGTGAGTTTCATGGAGAAATGAAGGTGTAGGAGCATGTGGAATTCTGGTTCGTGCAAGCTCGTGCATGGTTCTTTAATGGCTGAAACCCTAGCTTTGGAGAAGACACATGAGGATCGTTGGATCCTTCACTTGACTTTGACTCAGAGAATGATCTAAGGGCCAGGATTTAAACTGAAGTGCGAGGGAAGTCTGGGTGCCAAAGCGCACCGTTTCATTTAATCACTCAGAATGGGCTTTAGTTGCATTGCTATTCGTACCACCTAGTCTCTAGGCCCAAACCAATTGCACTGATTTTTTTACTTTTCGCACCATTTTCCTTTTTTATTTTATTTTTGTGTTTTCTGTTTAGCTGGGCCCAGACGCGCCTTGCTATGCGCGCCCCCAGTCTGGGCCCATCATTCATTTTTAACGGAAACAATCACTAATTGCACCCCAGCCAATTTAATTCATGTTAATTTCATTCCATTTTTTTTAATTCTTTGGAAAATCATAACAAATTGAAAATTGCATATTTTTAAATGGGTGTTTTTGCATCTTTTTCATCTTTCTGTTAAGAAAATTATCATATAATAAAATTAGCATTTTATTTCATTTTTGCATTTTTAGTATATTTTTCTTTTAAATAGGTTTAAATGATGCTTCGTTTAACACATGATATTGTTGATTTTAGTTTAGTTAGATACTTTTATATTTTGGACCTATTGTTTTTAGGGTATTTCACTTAGAACTTTAGCTTGTATATAAGATTTAGTTCATGATTTTAGGACTTAATTTTAGATGGTTTGTTTAGGTGTGATTAGGAGAATCAAAATTAGGGTTTAGAGATAACATAGGTGTAAGAGATCATTTCTTTTAGGAGTTGTTTGAATTTTGGGGTATGGGACTATAGGGGTATTATGGGTAGATAATAGATCCCTTAGAAAATATTATGCTTCCCCTATTACTATTAGTATATTGCTTGTGATTGCTTGATTGTGTGGTGTGCCCTCTCTAGGGTTATTATTTGACTGTGTGGGGTATTGGGCTTGTTTGGGGCTTGGGTTTGAGTTGAAGACTATGCTGATGAAGCCCATTGGAGATCAAAGGGAATGAAGACCAACTTCCAGAGTTGATGAGGAGTATCTCTTGCTGGCAGCTGTTGAAGGTTATAGGATCTAGGAGTTAGGCAGAGCTCTAGAGTAGAAAACTTGGTTCACAAACATGGAAGGTCTTGTTTGCCTCCATCCCTCTCTATGATGCAGAGTCTCTCTAAGACATTCACCCCCTTCCTTTGGAAGGCTTGGTGATAGTGTCTAAGAGATAGAACTCTTGAGAGAAACATTCTATGTGTTGTTAGCAGTCTGTTTGCCACCTTTGGTGGTCAACTAATTGCTTAACACCCAGTTCATTCTTGTGATTGGTTCCTCAGCTGGGAGATTAGGACTTGGAGAAAAGCCATTGGGAGATTGAAGATAGAGACTTTGCTTGAAGGCTGTGAAGATAAAGACTGAGGCCTACTTGGAGCTGGTAGATGGTTGAAGATGACTTGAAAGCTTGCTAATGAAGACTGCTTTGCTGTTTAGCTTTTGATGTTGATAATTCTTTTTGTATTGATTGAATTTCCCTGACTGTATTGCTTGTTGTTTAACCTGTTAGGTGGAGAGTGAATCCTGTTCACTTTTGCCTGTTGTTTTCTAGGTTCGAGGTTGAGTGGGTCTCCCTTGCCTCGCTTGTATTGCTGCATCCATGCATTGTACTGCTTTATTGTATATATCTGTTGTTTCTGTTTCCGTCTATTCCCTTAGGATCTCTGTTTCTCTCTGCGCAAGAGAGGAACATGATAGACATTAAGGTTTTAAACCATGCATGATAACAGTAGGTTAGTTTGATTCCCTTTGCAACCGTAGGTTAGAGTTCTGCCTCTTCTTTCTCAAAACAAACAGAAAAACACAATAAATATTTCAGACACAATAAAAGACACTTCTTCCGTAAAAGAATGTGAACTCATCAAAACGTCAATTTTGTCTGCCTGGACTGTTAATCAGAAAAACCCTCTTTCAGAAGGAATAAAAACAATCAAGACAGACCTGTGTCGTACGTGGCCCGAACTACGTTTGCTCTGATCTTTCATGCTATATGAAAGTACGTAGGCATAGGATGCGATATCCTAGCGAGCCACCTTCCCCTCCTTTCCTGTAGGTAGGCGAACTACGTTGACTTTGATTTCTCGTTCCAGACGGGAATACGTAGGCATAAAGCGCGATACTTTGTCGAGTCATTTTCTTTTCTTTTAACCCTTACCTTTAGTTTAGATAGAATAACAATCCATACCCGAAAACAAGCTTGGATCCCGTCGAGTACGACGGACGTGAGGGGTGCTAATACCTTCCCCTTGCATAACCAACTCCCGAATCCAGGTTTTGGTTGCGATAACCATACCTTTTCCCGTCTTTGCGTTAGGTTTACTTCGAGCGTTTCCTTTCCCTCCTTTGGGATAAATAACGCACGGTGGCGACTCTTCTGTATTGCCGGCGCCGATTTTTGTAGTAGCGACAGCTGGCGACTCTGCTGGGGATCCAACGTCCCCTGGGTGCTAAGGACTGCGATAGTTCCTTATGCATTTGGGATCCAACGTCCCTTAAGCGAGTCAATCCTAGCGCTTGTTTTCCCATCGAGGATTTTGTATGGATTTATATTTCTGTCATTTACTTTCAGCATTATATTATTGTTATTATTGTTGTATTGGGGTGTGACAGGTGTTCTATGATTGAGAGATAAGCCGAACCTGGGCTTGAGTGCACCTAGAATTAGAGTGGAAATTAGTGGGCGCGCACGTGCTTTGCATGTCCTAGTGTCCCGCGAAATCCACACTCAGACGAGGTTCTTCTGGTTGGCCTCCTGTCCTGCCCTTTGGGTGGCTCGGGTTGCTGGTTAGTTGGATTGTCGACTATGGGAACCGATCATTTGGAAGTTGGCTAAGTGAGGCCTCTTCAAGATTTGATGATGCCACTCCTTCTGGGAATCGTATCATCAACCCTGAAAGTCTGTGACGCCAACGACCGCATAGGATGTCATACCTTTGTCAGCTACTAGGACACCTACCTGTGAGAGGGTTTTGGGGTTATGCAGGTAACTAGACCTTCAGATACCGGTTGTTTCTTGATCTGAGATCCTGAGTATTTATGGACAGTTGTGAGGTCTATTAGAGACCAGTCAGAGTTATGGTATGAGGTCTATCAGAGACCAGTTGGAGTTATGTTGTGGGGTCTATCAGAGATCAGTGTTGGAGCTCTATATTGGGTCTATCCGAGACCAGGGTTTGAGGAATTCTGGAGGGTCTATCTGAGACTTTTGATATGGTTCAGGCTTCTCAGCCACGGCATTTGGTCCCTGTTGCATGTTACTTGCATTGCATTGTTTGCATAACCATTATCATTGCATCCCATTAACGTGTGTCTGTGTTGCAGGTGCATTTGCATATTCCCTGGTTCTAGTGTCCAGACTCCTGAGTATTGATCATGGCTGGTTTGAGGACGACAGTTGCCTACAAGTTACCTATCCCCGATATTACGCCCCTCCTGGGTCTGATTTCTCTTGCTGATGAGGATGTCCGTAGAAGCTTCAGGCAGAGTTACGGACGGTTGTTGAGATTGGTTCGCAAACTAACTGATGATGAATTGAATGGGCTGTACACCTTGATGCAATTCTACGACCCTGCTTTGAGATGCTTCACATTCACTGACTTTATTTTGGGGCCTACCATCGAAGAGTATGTAGAGTTTACTGAGCTGCCAGTACAGAATAAGGTTCCCTTTATTCACTCTGCCGCTGAGCCCAAGTTGGAGGACTTGGCTAAGACCTCGCACATGAATGCTTCTGAGCTGTTGATGACTTCTTGGCGAGGGGTTCCAGGTTTCTCTCTCCAGTTTCTGGTTGGTAAGGCTCAAGAATACGCCAAGAATGGATGTTGGGTAGTCTTCAACGCTATTTTGGCTCTATGCATTTATGGGATAGTGCTGTTTCCCAATTTCCCAAATTTCGTGGACATGGATGCATTTTATTTGTTTGCTGCTGGCAACCCGGTACCCACATTGATCGGGGACTTTTACCATTCGATGCACTACAGAAATGAGAACAGGAGAGGCAAGAACGTCTCTTGTTGCGTGCCTTTGCTGTACATGTGGTTTAAGAGCCATCTTCCCCTGAAGGGACCTTTTGTGGATAGTGCAACTACAGCTGACTGGCCAGAGCGCATGATGAGGCTATCTTCTGAAGACATTGAGTGGTTTGACCGAGACTTGTTGGGGTCTGAGCTTATTTTCAGTTGTTCTGGGTATCCTAATGTTCCGTTGATAGGGAGAAAAGGGTGCATCAATTACAACCCATCTCTGTTTGTTCGCCAGTTTGGATATGCGTTGAAGAACCCACCTCAGGAGGAAGAAGTACAGGAATCTCTGTACTTCACCGGTGATTTGAATGGAGAGTTACTAGCCAAGCTTCAGCATGCCTGGATGCGTATTAACAGAAAAGGGAAACCACTGTTGGGGAAGAATGATTGTCAGGCTTATGCATCCTACAAAGTTTGGATCCAGGAGAGAGCAAGACAGTTACTGATGCCATTTCCAGCTGCACCAGTCCCTGTTCATATTCCAGTGGAAGAACCAACTACTGTTACTAGGGAGGCCTATGAGCGAGTTGTAAAAGAAAAGGAAGCCTTGATGAAGATTAATGAAGAGTTAGAAAAGGAGCTGGCTCAGATGCGTAGTGAGAAGAACAAGGCTGTGCATTCTTTCCAACAGCAGATCGAACTAGTAAACAGGCTAGGTGCTGAGTTGACTGAAGAGAAAAAGAAGCGCGAACGTCTGGGTCAAGAGTTCAGAAGCTCTCATGACATGTTGGAGTCCAAAAAGAAAGCACTCGACGCCGCTCACCGAGAAATCTCTTCTTGTAACAAGACGTGGAATGCTACGCTAACCAACAACAAAAAGAGGGAAGACAAATTGAAGCAGCAAATTTCTGAACTCGAAGAGCAGTTGAAGGCTAGCATTAAGAAGCATGAAGAGGAGGTAATGGCCAGATATAGTCTCCAGAATGCATTGAACAAGGCCATCGAAGGCAGGAACGAAGCTGTGTCTCAGAAGCGGAAGCTAGAGGATCGCTTCGGAGAAGGGGCATGGGAGGAAACCGCTGGTGACGTGCGACGTGTTCTCAAACGAAGGAATCAACTTGTTGAGGGGATGCTTACCCGACCAAGTCATCCAGAGACTAAGAGGTTACTAGAAGAGTACCAGGCTCATGAGTGTACTTGACCATTTCATATATTAATGTGTATGCTTTATTTGCATTTGTGCTGACCATCACCAGGATTGTTGGTTGAGGTCATGCCTTCTTATTGTACACTCAGTGATATTGTATTCTTGGCTTAATGGATTTCTCTGCAATATACGAGGTTTTCTATGATTCGGCTCCGATCACCGTATTACTAGCACTGTCACTGCACTGGCACATTCGCACTAGAATCGGGGAATGACATTCCCTAATGCACAGACACATGTTGCACTTTGCATACATACTCATATTTGCATTACAGGTTTGTGATCCATGTATCTTATCTCCTGCATCCATTACAGGTATTTTCAGGATTGCATAAAAGCGGGTCCACCGTTACTCTACAAGGACTAACCAGAAGAAGATCATGGACAACGTGCAGAGTGAAATGCAAGAGATGCGTGACAGGATGGCCCTGCTCATGCAAACCATGGAGACCATCGCCAAGGGACAAGAGCAGCTGCAGAATCTGGTTCAACCGATAGTCGCACGGGCTGAAAACAACGGGACACCACATGGTGAAAATATTGATGCTTCTCCCCGAATTGAGAATCGTCAAAGTGCTGATGCTATTCCCGTAACCGGTTTGAATGCTGGGGAAACTAGTCCTGTAGGTGGAGGTGGGAACGCCGGTAATATAAATGCCAATGCAGACACTGTTGGGGTATTTGTGGGTAATGTCAACCAGGGTTTCAATGGGGGTGTTGAGAATGTCGGAATGAATGGTATCAATGGTAACCAGGGCTTCAATGGTGTGAACATGGGGTATGGCAGCACTGCTGGCGCCAAGGCTGGGTTTGGTGGCTATGGTCACGGTAATCTGGGATATGGAACTGGTGCATACAACACTCAAGAGATGGGAAATCTGAGGTATGACCCCAGGTACTTCCAAACGGGTCCGGGCCGTGATGCAGATTATGTTGGATATGATACAGTACCTCGCTGGGAGGATCGTCAGGAGGATGTGTTCTCTGGTCAGAACGAGGGTTATGAAAGAGCTGGGGATGACAACCATCGGATGAGATTGCTAGAAGAGAAAGTGAACGGATTGGCTAGCCAAAATGCTTTTGGGCTGGATATGTCAAATATGGGGCTGGTCCCAGGGTTGAGGGTCCCGCTGAAATTCAAGGTGCCGTCATTTGATAAGTACAAAGGGGATACGTGCCCTAGGGTACATGTGCGCGCGTTTTACAGGCGTATGTCTGCATATTCTGAGGATGAAAAGATGCTAATGCACTTCTTCCAGGATAGCCTATAAGGGCCATCGCTGGAGTGGTACACGAGCTTGGAGCCTACTCAGATCAGGAGTTGGAAGGAGCTGGCAGAGGCTTTTGTTCGACATTATCAATATAATAGTGATCTCGCCCCTAACCGAGTCCAGTTGCAGAGTATGTCTCAAAAGTCTAGCGAGAGCTTTAAGGAATACTCCCAGAGATGGCGAGATCTGGCTGCTAGGGTGCACCCTCCGATGGTGGAGCGCGAAATGATGGATATGTTCATAGGAACTTTTTCTGGAATGTACTATGACCGGTTGCTCAATTTTTCGATGAGTACTTTCTCTGAGTTGATCTTGATGGGGGAGCGCATTGAAAACGGAGTGAAGATTGGTAAAATTCAAGCGGGTGAGTCCAGTTCCGCAGGAGGTAATAAGAAGACGTTTGGTGGTAAAAGGCAGGGTGATACCAACGCCGTATACAATGCTCGACGAAGGAATAGAGGTCAGAACTGGCATCAGCAGTTGCAAGTTGCAAGCGTAACCATTCCAGGGCCTTCTCAACAGCAGAGACAGCAACCACAGCAGCAGCCTAAGAATAATCAGCGCAGACTTCAGAACCCACGACCGAGGAGAGTATTCGAGGTGTCGCCGGTATCATATGCAGAACTCCTTCAAACTTTGTTGAAATTGCAGCTAGTCGAGAAGAGGACCTTAGCACCACCAACTGGCCAGCCGCCAGTCGGATATGATGTTAATGAGCACTGTGACTTCCATTCGGGTGCACCAGGGCACAATATTGAAAATTGCCTAGCTTTCAAGCATAAAGTACAGGATTTGCTTGATAGTACGGCTATTAACTTCGGGAAGGACGGTCCCAATATCACGCAGCAGCCAATGCCCAAGCATGGTGGGGCTGGGGCCAACGCAATCCTGGCAGATGATGAGTTGAACTTGGTTTCGGAGGTGAGCGAGCTAAAAACCCCTTTGAGTTACGTAAAGCAGCGTTTACTGAAAGGAGGTGTCTATCCCGGTTGCAGTGAAGAGTGTGATGACTGTTTGGTTCAACCTGGGGGCTGTGAGAAGTTGAAAAGGGGAGTTCAAGGTTTGATTGATGAAGGAATCTTGCAGTTCGACAGGTCTGTGGGGCGAGAGAAGTCTGTTGAGACAGAATCTGGAAAAGAGCACAGTGAGGTTGCTACGATCACCATTCCGTTCAAATCAGTGACGATTTCGGCATCATCGAAAAGGCCGACCATTACTATTACCAAGGCTAAGCCAGTCCCTTATGAAAGCACAAAAGCAGTCCCGTGGAGCTATGGTGCTGAAGTGTATTGCAATGGGGAAAAGATTGACTTGAATGATCCGCCAGCGGGATCCGTAGATAACATAGTAGGAGCGGGAGGTATAACCCAGAGCGGGAGAATTTTCACTTCACCTGAGGTTGAGGCAGAGAGGCTCGCCAGGGGCAAGAACAAAGTTGTTGAGGGGGAATCTTCGGGGAGTAAGGAGAAAGAACCGATAACCAAAGATGTGGAAGAATTCATGAGGTTGATCCGCAAAAGTGATTACAAGATTGTAGATCACCTGCAGCAGACCCCTTCAAAGATCTCCATATTATCGCTGTTGTTGTGTTCTGAGGCGCATAGAAATTCCCTGTTGAAGGTACTTGAGACATCCTTCGTGCCGCAAGAGATTTCAGTTAATCAGCTGGAGGGAGTTATGGCACATGTTAACGCTGGGCATGGTCTGGGATTCACGGATTTTGACCTAACGCCTAGAGGGCGCGATCACAATAATGCCTTGCACATCTCCATCGAATGTCGGGGCACTATTTTATCCCATGTGCTGGTAGACACTGGGTCTTCGTTGAATGTGTTACCAAAGAAAGCCCTGTTGAAATTAGATACCCGTGGGTTGTTGTGCACCCCTAGTGATTTGGTGGTGAGGACCTTTGACGGAACAAAGAGGTCAGTATTCGGGTCAGTGACGCTACCCATCCAGGTAGGTCCGGAGGTGTTTGATACAGTGTTTTACATCATGGACATCCAACCTGCATATAGCTGTTTGATCGGGAGACCTTGGATTCATGCCGCTGGGGCAGTGACTTCTACACTCCATCAGAAGCTGAAGTATATGGTTGAGGGGAGTATTGTGACAGTGTGTGGCGAAGAGGATATCTTAGTTAGTCATTTGTCTTCCTTCAAATACGTGGAGGTAGATGGAGAGATTCATGAAACGTTGTGTCAGGCGTTCGAGGGGGTGAAGGTTAAAGAAGAGGCTCCATTAAAAAGTGAAGGGCAAGAGGTGGTCGTCTCCTCATATAAAGAAGCCAAGGCGTTGGTACAAGCAGGAGAGACTCAGAAGTGGGGGCAGGTTCTGGACATCCCAGTGAAGCAAGATAGGTATGGCTTGGGGTACCGCCCATCTCCCTCGCAGAGTGCGCCTAAGTACAAGGGACCTGTGGTGTTCACGCCCGGAGGAGTTAGCTTCGAAAGGATTAATGCCGTGTCTGATACGGAGGAAGTGGATAGCGACTGCGACATGGACGCATGGATTCGACCCAGCACACCGGGGCAAAGCCTATGCAACTGGTCCATCCAGGACGTCATCCAAGTCACCAAACAGTAATGCATTGTTTTTTCGATCATTGTATGATCACATGCCTTGCCCGGGGCATCGTTGATCTTGTCTTAGGGCCTAACTGTTTACCTGTATGTTTGCATGATCAATAAATGACGACGTTTTTTACATTCAAATGTTGTGATCCTTTTCTTTCTGTTTTTATTTTTCAATAAAATGGCAGTGTGGTTATGCATTTTGCTTGTACATCATTTTTGAAGCACTTAACCGTTTCCCTCGCAGGATTCATGAATTCTCAGATGACATCGACCAAAGACTTCCTATGACTCGGTTAGACTTCGAGCATCCGATCTTCCAAGCTGAGGAAGAGACTGTTGAGGATAGTGACTTACCAGAAGAGCTGAGTCGGTTATTGAAGCAAGAGGAGAGAGTCATCTTGCCTCACCAGGAAGAGATTGATATTGTCAACTTAGGGTCTGAAGAATGTGTCAGGAATATCCATATAGGGGCCGCGTTGCAAGTTGACATCAAGCGAGAGCTTATTGAGATGCTGCGTGAATACAATGATATATTTGCTTGGTCCTACGAGGACATGCCAGGTCTGGATACTGATGTGGTTGTTCATCGTCTGCCGTTGAAGGAAGATTGCCCACCCGTGAAGCAGAAACTCTGAAGGACTCGTCCTGACATGGCTGTAAAGATAAAGGAAGAAGTGCAGAAGCAATGGGATGCTGGATTCCTGGCTGTTACCACCTATCCTACTTGGGTCTATAATATCGTGCCTGTGCCAAAGAAAGATGGCAAGGTTCGGATGTGTGTTGATTATAGGGATCTAAACAAAGCGAGCCCGAAAGACGATTTTCCGCTCCCACATATTGATGTGTTAGTTGACAACACAGCTCAGTTTTCAGTATTCTCTTTCATGGATGGATTTTCGGGGTACAACCAGATCAAAATGGCCCCGGAGGATATGGAAAAAACGACCTTTATCACCTCGTGGGGAACCTTCTGTTATAAAGTGATGCCCTTTGGTTTGAAAAATGCTGGGGCAACGTACCAGCGGGCTATGACAACGCTCTTTCACGACATGATGCATAGAGAGATTGAGGTGTATGTCGATGACATGATTGCCAAGTCTCAAATAGAGGAAGAACATCTGGTTAATCTGCTGAAGTTGTTCAAGAGGCTGAGGAAGTTCAGGCTGAGGCTGAATCCTAGCAAATGTACCTTCGGAGTGAGGTCCGGGAAGCTACTGGGGTTCATTGTGAGCAAGAAAGGAATCGAGGTCGATCCTGCAAAAATAAAAGCAATACAAGAGATGCCAGCACCGAGAACAGAAAAAGAAGTTTGTGGGTTCTTAGGGAGGTTGAACTACATTGCTAGGTTCATCTCTCACCTAACGACCACGTGTGAACCATTATTCAAATTGTTAAAGAAAGATCAAGCGGTGGTCTGGAACGACAATTGCCAAAGGGCATTTGAAAAGATAAAAGAATACTTGCAGGAACCTCCGGTGTTGATACCCCCAGTAGCGGGACGACCACTGATTATGTATCTGACGGTTCTTGAGAATAGTATGGGTTGTGTTCTCGGTCAACATGACGAGACAAGACGGAAAGAGCATGCAATTTACTACTTGAGTAAAAAGTTCACGGATTGTGAATCTCGATACTCTATGCTCGAAAAGACGTGTTGCGCATTGGCGTGGGCTGCCAAACGTCTAAGACAGTACATGCTGAATCATACAACCATGCTGATATCGAAGATGGATCCGATCAAATATGTGTTTGAAAAGCAAGTGCTCTCTGGAAGGATTGCTAGATGGCAGATGGTATTGACAGAATACGATATCCAGTATGTTTCCCAGAAGGCCATTAAGGGAAGTGTTTTGTCTGAATATCTTGCCGAACAGCCGATTGAGGATTATCAGCCTATGAAGTTTGAGTTTCCTGATGAGGACATAATGTACTTGAAAGCTAAAGATTGTGATGAGTTGTTGCCTGGTGAAGGTCCTGAGCGGAGCTCCCAGTGGCAATTAATTTTTGATGGGGCTGTCAATTCGTACGGTAGCGGGATCGGGGCGATCATTACAACTCCCCACGGGTCGCACATTCCGTTCACAGCCAGATTGACCTTTCCAGTGACCAATAACGAAGCAGAGTACGAAGCTTGCATTATGGGGTTAGAAGAGGCGATTGATTTGAGGATCAAGAATCTGGACGTATATGGGGATTCAGCATTGGTTGTGAATCAGATTAAGGGAGAGTGGGAGACACGCCAACCTAATCTGGTACCATACATGAATTATGCGAGGAGGTTGTTACCTTTCTTTGATAAAGTAGAGTTTCATCATGTACCCCGGGCGGAGAATCAAATGGCAGACGCCCTTGCAACTTTATCCTCGATGTATAAGGTCAACTACTGGAATGAGGCTCCCAGGATTGTCATATCTCGCCTTAATAGGCCGGCCTTTGTGTTTGCAATTGATGAAGCATCTGACGGTAAACCTTGGTATTTCGATATACAGAATTTCCTAAAGAACAAGGAATATCCGGCTGGGGCATCCAGTCGTGATCAGAAGACTCTAAGGAGATTAGCAGGCAACTTCTACCTGAATCCCGACGGCGTTTTGTATAGAAGGAACCACGATTTGGTGCTCCTCCGGTGTGTAGATGAGAAGGAAGCCAATTTACTCATGGGAGAGGTCCATGAAGGAACTTTTGGTACGCATGCCAGTGGACATGCTATGACCAGGAAATTGTTGCGAGCAGGGTATTACTGGTTAACAATTGAGACGGATTGTTTCAAATTTTCCAAGCGGTGCCGTAGCATTATCCACCCTTATACTCAACTCTACAATCTATTGCCGTAGCACACACACCAGACATAATTCTCAACATTACTCAATCAATTTAATTCTTCGACTGTCCAAACAGATATAATTAGTCAGCAAAACCGCCATCTTCCCACTTTCATTAGCACCCCGAATTCCCATCAAAATTAACCATCTCCTCACTGTCTCGTGCCGACTCATCAACACACTTCTTAAGCACCTGGCTTAGCTCCAAACAATTCTCTGCTCACGCCACCTAAGCTTGCAAGACACGTCCATCCCATCCAACAGAACTCCAACTACTATCAACAAGAGATTAAGGGTGATCAGTTCCTCAATTTGTCAATAGGCAGCTGAAAATCATGATGGAGTATAGACTATCTTTACCAAACCACAAGAGTGTTAACCACCCACTGAGCTACAACTTCTACACCTGCAGCATCTTGGAGAAGCACAACTTCTCCCCCACTTAGATCATTCCCACTTCTCCAGACAAGGTTAAGCAACGACATGTATCGACAGTGTTTTCACACACATGTCGCATACAAGGGAACAAATAACATTAGACAACTTGGCCGGACGGACCGACCTGCTCTGATACCACTAATGTAACACCCTTCTAAACCCCGCAAATAATATATGCATAATCAGAGTAAAAGTTAACATGCATCCATAAAAGGGCATCACACAAAACTTACACCACATTAAAACAATCTGTCATGCTCATAAACACCTTTCCATTTAGCAGCGGATTCATTAATGAAAATCCTTTAAAAGAAACATTTACTTTCATCATATAAAATCAACATCTCTAGGCACTAAGGCCAACATCTCATTATCTCAATTACTCCAAATATGAAAACATAACTTAGGTTACATAATGTAATCCTAAAACATAAGCAATCGATCCCCGTGTTACACGACCAGAGCATGACTCGACCCATAAATAATTACTAAACCGCTACACACGTAGCGACCTCGAACTACAAGCAGAACTTCATAAAGGCCTCCAGCAACCTAATCTGCAATGCCTCATAGAGCATTATAAAACAGCAGAAGGGTGAGAAATATTACCATAATAATCAAAGCATAAAATCATGTATACATAGGTATCATATAATTAACTCCCTATTTCTCACCACAATTCAACTCATAGTCATTTACATCGTCACTTATATATATATATATACAACATGAATATTCACCAAGCATTTTACATCATGCATACATCCACAATTCCACAATCTTAACATTCACACGTAAGCATCTCTTCATGCACGCTTCATAAGTATTCAACAAACATCTCATTCACATGCATACTTCATATATCAATGACATTATACAATGTGACTCAACAACTCAATGCAACTCAATGCAATGCGGTACCGACTTCCGTTATCATTTTTCGGTTTTTACATTAAACCGGGTCCACTCTTCTAGACCGATAACAACAAAGGCCCGTCCTCTAAGCCTTCAAACCCTCTCTTCTAGGTTTGGGACAAGCCACTAGTTTCCACGAAACTAACAGACATTGCCTCTTGACTAAATGATGCATGTACAATCAGCCACAACAAATGCACTTAAGACCGACATCTTAATCTCATGCATTCAAATAATTCATCTCTTCAAGAATTACATTATGATTGCACACACAACATATTCACATAACATTCATCGATGTATTCATAATTCAACACTATCACCACATTATCACTCACAATGCACACATATCCACGATATGTTCTCATGCATTCTTCACAGTTATCAAACAATGCACACATATCCACGATATGTTCTCATGCATTATTCACATTTAATCACATACATACAATATGCATTTACAACATCTATCAAGCAATGCACACATATCCATGACATGTTCTCATGCATTCTATTCATACCACCATATACCAACAATATACATTCACAATTCAATATCATCACCGCATTATCAACAATGCACACATATCCACAATATGTTCTCATGCATTCTCAAGTAATTCATCATACACGAATTACATCATGCTTACACGCATAACACATTTACCATGCAATGTACATATATTCACGATATATTCTCACGCATTGTTCATACATAATCACATCCAATCAATACAAACATCATATTTATCAAACGATGCACGCATATCCATCAATATGCTCTCATGCATTCTTCATGTATCTTAACATACAACCGCATATAAACAATATACATCCACAATACATTTTTGTATTATGTTCATTATTCATCTCATGCCATTTCATACAAGGTATACATGTCACAGTACCAATAATACAATTATAAGCTATGCACACATATATCCACAATGTTCTCATGCATACTTATTACCTAATTGTACACTACATCAAACCTTCACAAACTCATCAAAAAATACGCACATTACCATTATTAAATAATACACACATAATCATTATCATGTTCTCATGTATTTATAATCGATCTGATTAATACTCATACCACAAGTCTAGGATTCACGCCCAAAGGCTACCCACAACACATATCATCACCATGGATCACATACTTATTCATATCATAGAGGTATTAACCTATGTGAATCAACCAAACAATCACCACATGAACAACACGATAAAAAAGAATGTTGTCTGATTCGCCTTCATTCCCCTGGCGAACCCTCGCAGCGAATACTCGCTGGACCTTCGCCCGACGAACTCCCCAGCGAGCGAAGTCAGTAGCTACTGACTTGGTTCGCCACCATTCACCAGCATGCTCGCCCGGCGAACATTCGCCAACAACCCTTCGCCTGGCGAACCCGCCAGCAAAGTCCACTGGGACTTAATCATATTTATTCGCCAGCATTCGCTGGGCTTCACCCGACGAAGCTTCGCCTTCACTCGCCTGGCGAGAGCCAGCGAACCTGCGCAGAACAGAACCCCATTCTGTCTTCTCCCTTTATCCCACCATCAACCAACCACTTAATCATCAAAATCAGCTCAAACAACATACCCTCATGTTACCCGACTATTCTACGGCATTATTTCCAAGTTTCAACCGATTAAATCATCATTCTACCGATTAATCCAACTTTCCCTAAAATGGAAAGTGATGAAAAACATCCACAAACCCAAACCCAACATACATAATAGCATACAATGATTAAATAGCAATGTTTCTCACCCTTACCTCGATTAATCGGAGCTTCGAAATTGGTTCTTGAAGATTCTCCAAGCTTTTTCCCTTTTTCCTCTTCATTTCTCCTCTTCTTCTTTCTTTCTCTTTTCTTTCTTTCTATCTATCTTTCTCTTTCTCTCCAATCCCCTTTTTATATCCTTTTATTTTTTTTTCCTTCCTCTCTATTATTTTCTTTCCATTCCATTTCTCTCTTCACAATTATCTCATTTTATCATTAATTGGAAAATATCTACTAAGCCCACCTTATTCCACCAAATAGAATAAATTAGTTAAATCCATTAACTCATATTAAATAAATCTCATAACTTATTTAAATCAGATAAACCACCTAAACCAATCCATTAGTACAATTAATCAGTTATCGAAAATTGGGCTGTTACAACCCTCCCCCACTTTAGGAATTTTCGTCCTCGAAAATGTTATCTGATCCAAACAACTCTGGATACGACTCTCGCATTCCAATTCTTCCAAATCCAATTCTCCCATAACTACTTCCACCAAAGGAATCTCTATACTTCAAAGTTGTTTCTTATCAACAACTAGAACTAACCACGCCTCCGAAGTCAAATTCTCTCTCACTTGTACACCATCCACCTGAATCAATGTACCTCTTCAACTTAGACATATGAACACCTCATGCAATCCTCTCAAGCGACAGCGGTAAAACAGTCTAACATGCTATCCGCCTCACGCTTCCGCTGCGCTACTCTGATACAGATCAACAAAACGCAGGGTGCTCACGAGACTTCAAGCTCGACCAACACCAATTACTACCATAACTCTCAAAACACGGCCTTACTTGGATTCTTTGATCGTTTCCATCGTCCCTTGCACGGTCTTTGATCCGAGTACAACACTCCCGTTGGACATGCTACAACACAAAGGAGTCATACCCTCTTACCCAACGAACTTCATACGATGTTGTTTCCGATACGAAATGGCAACAGTTATTGTAGGCAACTCCATCAACGACAATTAACTACCCTTAGATCCATCTTGGTCCAACACACAAGCTCTCAACGAGTCCTCTTCATACTGAATAGTTTTCTTCGTTTGTCCATGCCATTCACGGACGCTAGCCAGAGTTCATCTTCAACATGGCACCCAACCGCTTTCGCAATCTTTCCCATAATCTTAACGAAAAACTTGAGTTCCCATCTAACAGAATGATTCATCTTCACTGGTAGGCAACGAGTTACTCTTGTTAATCCATTCTTAACTGTCCAAATCGGATCATACCTCCTCAAATTCATCAGAAAACCCGGCACAAAGCCCATGGGAATACTATCCCATCCCACTCGAAATACTCAACAGTTGTATCAGATCCAACCATCTCTAATGTCCACACTTCAATTCCCAGCAAGTCTAATCAACATATA
The DNA here is from genome assembly GCA_963859935.3 of Lathyrus sativus. Classification (NCBI taxonomy): domain Eukaryota; kingdom Viridiplantae; phylum Streptophyta; class Magnoliopsida; order Fabales; family Fabaceae; genus Lathyrus; species Lathyrus sativus. The sequence continues at coordinate 262,319,862 of OZ012738.1, forward strand.
CAAACTCAATCAATTCCTTCTCCATCTATGGCTATCCAAAACTATTTCTCAAATTCGGTCGCATCTTCCTAGTACCTGCATGGATACTCCATCTTTCTCGATGTACTTCTCCCTGAGTACTCTTATCCAACTCACACTATTCAGAATACACACTTCATCACGACATCTCACAATACCATTTCCCTTAATCCGAAAATAAGCCCTCTGACTTTTATCCATTAAATTCAATTAATCTATCAACTCAACTCAGAATTCCGATTTCCTCGAACCTCATCAGAATACCAAAAGTCAATCTCAACATCCAAGGCTCAACTCCATAAGAAGTCTCTTCACAGGCCGAACTCATATCTGAATTTGCTTAATCAGTTCTAACTTCCTTACCATCTTTATTAGTGTATACCAAAATTCCCGATACCACTTGGTCTCATCCGAATGGTAATTTAACCAAAACCATACTCCTTCAGGAGTTCCAATTACTTCTCTGTCTCATATTTGACTCTCTCTCAAATAAAACAAATACCTTAAGGTCAGTAACCATCTCAAATCTCAACTAAACAATTGAGGCTTCCAAACTCTGGTACAAACACACAACAACAACCCACTCCAAATTACTTGTCAGATAATCCCTCTCTGTACTTTATATTGCCTTCAAGCATAACTAAAACTCATTAATGTTGTACTTAACACATCTCTTAATCATATCAACAAAGTATCTCAAAACACAACGACAATCCTGTCGGACTTGGCAAAACCAATACACGAACTGTTGACAGCTTTCTCAAAACTCTTTGAACTTTCTTCACAGTAGTACATCACTGCCTCTTCCCCAATACTAATAACTCAAGTTCCCGACGCTCAACATGAACCCCTATACTCTCCAAACATATCCAAACACCATCGGTTACATAACCATTGACTCTCTCAATCAAGTGTGGAAAATCATTATATCAAACGGACACTCAGCTGTGAACTTATGGTGATAACACAAACCGCACTCTCCGCGCTTACCATAACATCCAAACATTTTTCGCCAATAAATACTTAATTCCATGTCACTACTTTCCCATCACATAGAGCACTGTAATATCTTCCAACGCTTCTAATCTTGCGTCATTCCGAATTACGGTTTTCCGTTACGACAAAATCACGGAAACAACCCTTCCACACTTAAAGGTCATCCAATACCTCTCCAACTCTTGAAATGCTTAAAGGTCCAATTATACCAACCATGTATTCCACATCTCATTTCCTTTAGTAATCACTAGAAGTCATTATCCACCCTTATACTCAACTCTACAATTTGTTGCCGTAGCACACACACCAGACATAATTCTCAACACTACTCAATCAATTTAATTCTTCGACTGTCCAAACAGATATAATTATTCGGCAAAACCGCCATCTTCCCACTTTCATTAGCACCCCGAATTCCCATCAAAATTAACCATCTCCTCACTGTCTCGTGCCGACTCATCAACACACTTCTTAAGCACCTGGCTTAGCTCCAAACAATTCTCTGCTCACGCCACCTAAGCTTGCAAGACACGTCCATCCCATCCAACAGAACTCCAACTACTATCAACAAGAGATTAAGGGTGATCAGTTCCTCAATTTGTCAATAGGCAGCTAAAAATCATGATGGAGTATAGACTATCTTTACCAAACCACAAGAGTGTTAACCACCCACTGAGCTACAACTTCTACACCTGCAGCATCTTGGAGAAGCACAACTTCTCCCCCACTTAGATCATTCCCACTTCTCCAGACAAGGTTAAGCAACGACATGTATCGACAATGTTTTCACACACATGTCGCATACAAGGGAACAAATAACATTAGACAACTTGGCCGGACGGACCGACCTGCTCTGATACCACTAATGTAACACCCTTCTAAACCCCGCAAATAATATATGCATAATCAGAGTAAAAGTTAACATGCATCCATAAAAGGGCATCACACAAAACTTGCACCACATTAAAACAATCTGTCATGCTCATAAACACCTTTCCATTTAGCAGCGGATTCATTAATGAAAATCCTTTAAAAGAAACATTTACTTTCATCATATAAAATCAACATCTCTAGGCACTAAGGCCAACATCTCATTATCTCAATTACTCCAAATATGAAAACATAACTTAGGTTACATAATGTAATCCTAAAACATAAGCAATCGATCCCCGTGTTACACGACCAGAGCATGACTCGACCCATAAATAATTACTAAACCGCTACACACGTAGCGACCTCGAACTACAAGCAGAACTTCATAAAGGCCTCCAGCAACCTAATCTGCAATGCCTCATAGAGCATTATAAAACAGCAGAAGGGTGAGAAATATTACCATAATAATCAAAGCATAAAATCATGTATACATAGGTATCATATAATTAACTCCCTATTTCTCACCATAATTCAACTCATAGTCATTTACATCGTCACTTATATATATATATACAACATGAATATTCACCAAGCATTTTACATCATGCATACATCCACAATTCCACAATCTTAACATTCACACGTAAGCATCTCTTCATGCACGCTTCATAAGTATTCAACAAACATCTCATTCACATGCATACTTCATATATCAATGACATTATACAATGTGACTCAACAACTCAATGCAACTCAATGCAACTCAATGCAATGCGGTACCGACTTCCGTTATCATTTTTCGGTTTTTACATTAAACCGGGTCCACTCTTCTAGACCGATAACTCGTTATCATTTTTCGGTTTTTACATTAAACCGGGTCCACTCTTCTAGACCGATAACAACAAAGGCCCGTCCTCTAAGCCTTCAAACCCACTCTTCTAGGTTTGGGACAAGCCACTAGTTTCCACGAAACTAACAGACATTGCCTCTTGACTAAATGATGCATGTACAATCAGCCACAACAAATGCACTTAAGACCGACATCTTAATCTCATGCATTCAAATAATTCATCTCTTCAAGAATTACATTATGATTGCACACACAACATATTCACATAACATTCATCGATGTATTCACAATTCAACACTATCACCACATTATCACTCACAATGCACACATATCCACGATATGTTCTCATGCATTCTTCACAGTTATCAAACAATGCACACATATCCACGATATGTTCTCATGCATTATTCACATTTAATCACATACATACAATATGCATTTACAACATCTATCAAGCAATGCACACATATCCATGACATGTTCTCATGCATTCTATTCATACCACCATATACCAACAATATACATTCACAATTCAATATCATCACCGCATTATCAACAATGCACACATATCCACAATATGTTCTCATGCATTCTCAAGTAATTCATCATACAAGAATTACATCATGCTTACACGCATAACATATTTACCACGCAATGTACATATATTCACGATATATTCTCACGCATTGTTCATACATAATCGCATCCAATCAATACAAACATCATATTTATCAAACGATGCACGCATATCCATCAATATGCTCTCATGCATTCTTCATGTATCTTAACATACAACCGCATATAAACAATATACATCCACAATACATTTTTTTATTATGTTCATTATTCATCTCATGCCATTTCATACAAGGTATACATGTCACAGTACCAATAATACAATTATAAGCTATGCACAC